>OX621249.1:11842250-13094625 GCA_951640165.1 Pseudoips prasinana | reverse complement strand
TTGCTCGTACGGCAGCTCCATTGCTCATGCTTGGAGTTTAGATCGCCTGCCACTATGACAGAGCCATCTAAGTCATACAGTGCTTGGAGATCGCTAAGTAGTATCTCCTTGTCTGGGGGGAGGTAGGCCGAGACTATCGTGATTGGCTGATGGCCTGTCATGCCTATTCGACAGACAGAGACCTCAATGTTCTTCAGCACGGGAGGGTCCAAAGGTACGCAATGCAGTGATTTCTTAAAGTAAATCAGCGTGCCCCCTTTGGCGGAGTGAGTCCTATCGTTGCGAACTATACGATAGTTGGCAACTGTAGGACTTCTCCGTTTGCTCGGTTTGAGGAATGTCTCTTGAACGAGGAAGAGATCAATTTGATGATCGCAGAGGAATTCTGCGACCTCATCGCGTTGTCTCGCTAATCCGTCTGCATTGTAAAACCCGATCTTTAAAGATCTGGGTTTTAGCCTGCAAGTGAATTGGGGAGTCATCAACGGGTGTACAGCCATTACGGTTGTATTGATTTAATAAAGCGGCGGTATACGCGTGCCGCGTCGATGGCCAACTGGATGTTGGTCGGATCAGCTTCGGCCCTCTGGGTGAGGTCCTCAAACTGATCGAGCAACTCCCAGCCCTGAGTCATGATGCGCTCGGCAAAGCCTGAGGCGCGCCCTTTGCTATTCGCTTGGGGCGCCCGGGTTTTGGGCGCTGGGGCTGATGACTTTGGAGTCTGGGCTCCTTTGGCCGGGGCCTTTGGAGCCTGTGACTTCTTGGTCAGCGGGTTGTAAGCCCAGCCCGATTTGACTGGGGCGGGAGGGGTCGCGCTGGTTGAGGGTTTGGGGGACGCCTCTTTAGCTGGGACTGGCACAGCCTTGGGGGCGACCGCCTCACCCGCAGCCTTGGGTGCGGTCGAGGGGACGTAATCTGGCAGAGGCCAGTGTGGTCTTGCTGGTCGCAGGGATATCTGTTGGACATCCAAGGACATTAGCGGGGGAGGGCTTGCTTGGGGCTTGGCGGAGCTAGTCTGCGCCTGAGGCTTGCGAGCGTTGCGCTTGCTGCGAGGCCTCCTGGCGGGTCTCCTCGCCGGTGCCTTGGGACAGCCGCGATAGTTCGCAGGGTGTCCCAAGGACTGGCAGTTGACACAACCGGGTGGCTCGGAGCATTCGCTACGATCCTTAGGTCTTGGGCATTCGGAGGTGTGATGACCTGGGGTCAGGCATTTAACACACCTCGGGGCGACGTGGCAGTTCTTAGACGAGTGCCCGTACAGTTGGCAGTTGTGGCACTGCCCCTGTACGGTCCCTCGCCGCGGCGGCTCGACGACGATGCCGCCGACGCCGCAAACTGTTTTAAGGACAGTCAGGATTTTCTGTCCTTCCTTCGAGTCGTCAAGGTGGACCAGCACCATATCGAAGGGCTCGCCACCGTTTGATCGGCGCATCCGATGCACCTCTCTCACGGGGTACCCTTGGGTGGTTAGGTCCTCCTTGATGGAGTCGATGGGAAGGTAACGGCACACTCGGCGGATAACCACGCGGAGTGTTTTGTCCTCAGCGGTGCCGTAAGTGTAGTAGTCTACCTTACGTGCATCGAAGAGAGCCGTCGTTGACCTGTATTCAGTAGAGGTCTGCAGCTGTATTTTGTACATCTGCTCCTTGAGGATGTATGTAGTGCTGAGTGCGACTACACCTTTGGACTTTAACGTCGTGGACAAGTCTTCCCACTTATCGATGCTGAGTAGCATGATAGGTGGGGGCTTAGTGGTCTTGGCCGTGAAGCCAGAGGGTTTGGCCTTTGCCTGTGAGGCGGGGGCGCTTGTAGTGGGGGAAGAGGGGACAGAGTTGGTGGCGGAGGGTCTCTCCGTGCGCAACTTCTTCGTCTTGGCGCTCTTCTTGCTCTTCTCCTGAGTCGAGGCCTCAGAATCAGAGCCGGAAGAGCTGCCAGACGAAGACGACGACGACTTGTCGCCGCGGGTCCGCTTATCAGCTTTCCCGCGCCTGACGGTTGTCCACTCGTTGTGAGCGTCGTCATCGCTGTCGATCGGTACGACGTCCATCTCTTCCTCTGTGGCTAGAGGCTGAGATGGAGAGGGGGTACGGTTACGGGGGAGTGGCGACTGCCTGTCCGTCTGGGTGAACGGGGCAGAAGAGGAGGGGACGGAGAGACTAAGATTCTCCTGCGCAGATGCGCCGGAGCAAGGGGAATCGTCAAGCATGAGCTTTGTCTTGACGGTCTCCATCAAGTTTACCCAGCCAACTGGGTCGGACTTGAGGAGCTTGAAGAGCGCTTCAACGAAGCGGGGATCCTTGGTAATGTCTACCATGGAGGCGGGTAAGGGGGCGGCCATCTTGTGATGGTTTTAAAAGCCTAACAACTACCGAATAATTACGTTAGTTCGCTCCCGGAGCGTTCCGAGAAGAAGAACTAACAAGAAACTTCTCGGCGGTCGCTCTAACAATAGAATGTCCCTAACAACTATCACCTCGGGTTGGACGGGCCCGAGGGTGTGTTGGTGTGTGTATCACCCTCCTCGCCGGGTTAGACGAGGAGGTATGTGTACCTATGGTGAGCCCTAAGCTTGTATCCCTCTCGCCAGTCTTATTGTGCGAAAGGGTTCCTAGCAGCTCTAATGCAGAGGGCGATATGGGCCGAAGCCGTCAGCACCCAAACAACAAGAGAGAATGGGAAGGTAGGGTAAGGAGGTGGGATTCCGATTTGGAGTTGACTAGGGTAGCCCCCAAGGCCAATGATTCCAAACCGCTTCCAATTAACTGGCGTTGCTCTGAAGGAGCAAGGCCTAGTGCTTGGGGCTACACTAACTTGGCTTAGTTGGCACGGTTACGTTTCCACCAAGTACCACTAGAAAAGTGGATTTTCCCTGAAGGGGCACGAAAGTACAAAGAAACACACACTATATTGGGGTAGCGCTGTCTTGAAAAAGACGCCACTACACCAATTAATAGTGTGAAGGTTTGCCGAGATTCAACCAATCTGACGATCGATTTATCTCAACTGACGAACGTACACGAGCACGTATAGTCGGAAATAGTCGGGTAAGGCAGGAGCGCACGAACGTGTCCGTGCGCGTCGGCTGTCCAAACGAGACTCCTCGAGAGAGGCATCGGCCGAATGGGCCTTATATAGGCAAAGTCCGACGTGATTCATTGCCAGCCTTCAAAATTCCTAACAATATATATATATATATATATATATATATATGTATGGAATATATTTTTCGCGGGCTCAAAAAATAAAATGAAGTGATATACATTCAGTCAAAAAAGTATCGGGAATGGATGATTTGTTTATGGTTCCAAATTAATATATTTTTTTTTTGGTGTTATTAGATTAGAACAACTGTTTTCCATTTTGGCGCGGAGTTTGAGTTGCATCTGTAATTTATATTAAATACAGTGCTGGTTTTAGTAATATCATATTGTGTGTATTGCGAATTTCATAATGGACAAAAATATCGAACAAAGAGTTTGTCTTAAATTTTGCATCGCTAATGGAATTTAGTGTTCGGAAATGGAATTTCGTCACTGCAAATGTTACAGAAGGCTTACGGTGAATCGACTTCATCAAAAACTCGTGCTTATGAGTGGTTCAAAGCGTTCCAAAGCGGTCGAGATGTGATGAAAGATTTGCCTCGCTCTGGTAGGCCATCAACGTCTGCAACTGAAGTTAACATCGCAAAATTGAAGGAAATAGTGACTGAAAATCTTCATTCAACTCTGAGACAGATAGCCGCCAAACTTTCTGTAACTCACGAGTCGATTCGTACCATTTTAACTAATCATTTGGGCATGAAACATGTTGCCGCTCGGCTAGTCCCAAAAGATCTGAATTCTCAATCGCCTCAATCTCCGAAAACTCAATCGCTTGAAAGTCGCTGAGGAAATGGTAGAACGAGTCAATTCCGACCCAAAATTCATGAAACGCATTGTTACTGGTGACGAGACGTGAGTTTGACATGCAAACTAGTCAACAAGCTTCGGAGTGGCGCCTTCCAACTGAACCGAAACCGAAAAAACCACGCCAAAATCGATCAAAAGTCAAAGTCATGTTGACTGTTTTCTTTGACTATCGCGGTGTTGTGCACTCTGAATTCTTACCGGAAGGTCGAACGGTAAATAAAGAATATTATTTGAGCGTTATGCGGCGTTTAAGAGAGCAAATTCGACGAAAAAGGCCAGATTTGCGGAAAGAAAATTCTTGGATTTTGCACCACGATAATGCGCCTTCGCACAAGGCCATCATTGTGAACGAATTTTTTACCAAACACTCAACAAATACCATCCAGCAACCACCATATTCACCAGATATGGCTCCAGCTGACTTCTCTCTTTTTCCTAAACTCAAATTACCACTTCGTGGTACCCATTTTCAATCGGTAGAAGACATAAAGGAGAATTCGCGACGAGAACTGAACTCAATTCCGAAAGCAACGTTTAAAAAATGTTTTGATGAATGGATTATTCGTTGGCGTAAGTGTATCGTTTCTGAAGGAGCATAACTATGTATGCTGAGATGGGCTGAGAAAAGATGAATGAAAGAAGATTGACAAATGAAGTATACCTGGCCTTCGTGAATGGTACAACTGGAAGGGGAAGACCTCGTAAAACATTCTCTGGCCAAATTGGAGACGTTCTCAAGAAAGGCCAGATCAGGAATACCCTAAACCGGCGAGCATGTATGAAGAATATACATACATAGACTCATGCCTGTTTCCCAGAGGCGTAGGCAGAGACAACGGATTTACATTTGTCACGATCTTTGCACACGTCTTTTGCCTCGAGGCGAAAGAGGTGTGCAACGATCGTGACAAATGGAAGTCCGTTGTCTCTGCCTGCCCCTCTGGGTAACAGGCATGAGTCTATGTATGTACATAATAAATTAAAAATAGTTCATAGGGACGTGTTTGGATACGAAAAGTGATGAGTGTGATTAAATCGTAATTTGATTACACATCTTTCCGTTGCGGGAAAAAAATCTGACGCAATATAAATTCTGATCCTATTAGTTTAACACAATGTTATAACGAATAGTCACTATGACAAAGTAGTTTATTTGTTATCTATATAATAATATCTAACATTAATTTCAAAATTACATATTTGATAAAACATTCACCATTTTATTATCAGATAAAATAGTATAGGTATTTGTTATGACATTACGAGTAAAAAATGTGTAGTTTCAGCAAAGTAACAACAAGTCCTTCCATCAACCCAAGGTCCCGCCACCAGTAAGACCTCCCAATCAAGCTCCTTTTTCACACAAGAACTGTTGCTGTGACCTGAGATGGCAAAGCCCCAACCGAATGAGTAACACCGCACAACCAGAGGCTGTCAATACATCTTGATCTATACATTAACAAAAGTAGAGAAAATTGTTAATCCGTAGATAATGATTGACCATTTGGTGTAGTGGCTAGTGACTCTGACTGGTAAGCCAGAGGTCGTGGGTTTGATTCCCACCCAAGACAGATATTTGTGTGCATGAACATGTATGTTGTTCCTGAGTCTGGGTGTAAGTAATTATCTACGGAAGTAAGTATGTAGAAGTATATGGCGGGCCTGTTGGCGTGGTTGGTAAATGCTTGTTGTCCACGCCGCAGATCGTGGGTTCGTTTCCCGCCCAGGACAAATATTTGTGAGCATGATCATGTCTGTTTGTTCTGTGTCTGGGTCTCGGTGAAATTATCTAAATAATAATAATAATATCTAGGGACAATGTCACACAGATCATCCTAGCCCCAAACTAAGCAAAGCTTGTACTATGGGTACCAGGCGACGATATACATACTTATATAGATAGATAAATACTTATATACATAGAAAACATCCATGACTCGGAAACAAATATTTGTGCTCATCACACAAATATTTACACTTACCGGGATTTGAACCCAGGACCACCAGCTTCGTAGGCAGGAGCACTACCAACCAGGCTACGGTGACCGTCAGATACAAATACATATGTATTTACAAAAGTAGTATATCAGTTATCTGGTTTCCATAGTACAAGTTAGTTTGGGATCAGACGATGGTGTGTGAATAATGTCCCAGGAATATTATTTATGTAGTGAGAACATCGTCCTTTTTGAAGTTGAATAAAATATCAATTATCTGGTTTCTATAGTATAAGATCTGCTTAGTTTGGGATCAAAAGGCCGTGTGTTAATAATGTACCAGTATTAATATACTAAGGTGGTCGCCTGGATACTACCAAGTTCGAGGTTCGAATCACGCTCGGGCCAACTATTTGTGTGACCCATTAAATCTTGTCTGTGTGTTCGTTATATCCGTGAATAGCATGTTAAGTCACCTGCGATTCAGTAGTTGAAATTTAATTTTCAGATTTAATAATAATAAATTATTAAATCTGAAATATTTCCTTAAACACCGCGCCATGCATAGAGTCAAATTACTGATTAATGCTGACTAAGGTTTATAGATAGACATCTAATTTAAATGTTATACACATACTATTTAATCAAATATCAGTCATCAAATTGATGCAATCATAATGACTCATCATAATGACGCAGTAGTTCCTACAATAATCCTAAAATAATGATTATCATCCTATTGTCGGTAAGAGAGGTAGGGCACAGCGTTCCATCGCTCGAAGAGCAGCCCGACTGGGTTAGAACCTCAACCTTTCAGAAGACATTCTTTATTAATAACATTAATAATTTAAATGTTGTGTTTTCTGCATGTGTGTAAGGTCGCCAGAGCTCATTAGGATGGGGGGAAAGGTCAGCAACACTTGCTTGCTGACTCTTAAAGGCCGGCAACGCACCCGCGACTCCTCTGGTGTTGCGAGTGTCCATGGGTGGCGGTGATCACTTACCATCAGGTGACGGCCACTTGCTCGTTTGTCGCCCTCTGATATAAAAAGAAACTCCTCCTAAACTACACAATACCTTATATTATTTCTATCTAATTATTATTTAAATATATATTTTTTTTGTGTAATTTTGCGATTATTTTTGGTATTTAAGCTTTATCCTTCGACTATTGTTGTTTTATTGTATGTTAGTTTTGATATTTAGCTGTTAATTTTATTAGTTAATAAATATAAATTGAAAGTATTAATTCGACCCTTAACCCCACGCTGCGGTGGCGGAGCAGGTTCCGCACATGGGGCCGGATACATCGTTGGTTCAACCGCACTTAAATTTAAACAACAAATTTTAGAAAAAAGATACCTGAAAATTGAAATAATAATATTCAAGTTAAACTATGACTAAAGAAATGGATTCTTGAAATACTTTACTTAATTTTGAAACATCTTTAGGAAGAGTACCCGTTGTGTAAAACTAAGGTTCAAAATGTATTTTTCTGATTGACAATAGAGTTCCACAGAACTTTGAAATTTCTTTAGACTGATACGCCTAAATCTGACATTTCAACATTCAGTGCTGCCAGCAACTGAGATGTCAGATTGCAAAATTGGATACAAACGGTACGAGTAAATGCACCCATTTCGGACTTGCACAAATAGCAAAGTGTTATGATTTTATCTTTTAAAAAGATGAGCGTGAGAGGATAAGGAGATATTTTGTTTACATTTTTTATTTCGATGCTTGCAAATATTTGTATAAAGAATTGTCTTTTGTTTAAAATATTGTAGGTATATAATACATATGTATACTCATTTTATCTAGTTAAAAAAATACTTAGATGCCCGACTTTTTATCTTTTGGAAGTTTACGGTTTAGGCCCTAACACCTAAGAGATAATATAATTTTATAAAGAATACAAATGATACATAATTTCACTTGATTTAATAATATTCCAGGGGCCTGTTGGCGTGGTTGGCAAACGCTTGCTTTTCACGCCGAAGGTGGTGGGTTCGATTCCTACCCCGGACAAATATTTGTGTGCATAAACATGTCGGTTTGTCCTGAGTCCGGATGTAATTATCTAAGTACTTATGTATTTACAAAAGAAAAGTAGGATATGTAGTATATCAGTTATCTGGTTTCCAGAGTACAAGCTCTGCTTGGTTTGGGATCAGATGATGGCCGTGTGTTAATAATATCCCAGGATATCATATATTATTCCAAGCCCTTTTTTTGAATCTCCATAAAAATGACTCAGTGTTCGGTATTCTTCTATGAGGAGTTACTTCTTTTTTGTGATTTTTTCTCGTTGATTGTTACACGTTGTTCAGTTTGCTTGGCAAATTAATAAATAAATAAAAAAAGGTGTTTATTCACGTAGACTTTAAAAACGCGCGTGTAAATAGTCAGAACATGTTTTTAGTAATATAATTAAGTATACATAATTATATCTAGTCACATAGATAGATAATATTCTTAAGGCATGTTATATATTTATGTTTCACCTTGTATAAGCCTAGTTACCTAGTTTAAACCTATTTCAATATTATTCCTGTACAAAAACTTAAGAGGGGTAGGGCACAGCGTTCATTCGCTCAAAGAGCAACCCGACTGGGGAAGTACCTCCACCTTACAGAAGACATACTTTAATAATAACATTAATTACTTTAGTGTTGTGTTTCTGCGTGTGAATAAGGTCGCCAGAGCTCATTGGGGTGGGGGGAAGGGTCAGCAACACTTGTTTGCTGACTCTTAAAGGCCGGCAATGCACCCGTGACACCTCTGGTGTTGCGAGTGTCCATGGGCGGCGGTGAACACTTACCATCAGGTGATCCGCTTGCTCGTTTGTCGCCCTATTCCATAAAAAAAGAAAAACAATTAAGTGTCATATTTTAAGTAAGTAATTCGTTTCATGAGTTTTGACTCAACCCGTGTGTGAGTCATGAATGACTCAGATACAAGGGTAGCCGAGGGAGTCCAAGCAATTTGGGGAATTTTGATGAGTCACCAAATTCAGGAGACTGGATATGGGTATTGATATGATATACAAACGGAAAATGGAAAACTACGTTAGAGAGGTTTTAGAGCGGGTAGAGCACAGCGTTCATTCGCTCGAAGAGCAGCCCGACTGGGGAAGTACCTCCACCTTACAGAAGACATTCCTTAATAATAACATTAATAATTTAATGTTGTGTTTATCAGTGTGAGTAAGGTCGCCAGAGCTCATCGGGGTGGGCGGAAGGGTCAGCAATACTTGTTTGCTGACTCTTAAAGGCCGGCAACGCACCCGCGACTCCTCTGGTGTTGCGAGTGTCCATGGGCGGCGGCGGTATCTATGTGCGAATATATTATACAATATATTAATATTGAATAATTATTACATAATCTATATATATAAAAATCAATGCCACTTTTCGTTGTAATGTTATAACTCAACAACGCCTTTACCGATTTGGCTAATTTTGGTCTGGAATTATTCGTGGAAGTCCAGGGAAGGTTTGTACGTAGAGAAAATTAAAAAATAATCTTGAAATCTTTTATTACTAGGCCTTATACGTAGCGAAGCACGTACCGGGCCCATGGAGCTATAGCTCCATGACCGGGCCGCTAGTATACTATATTTATGTTGAATAATTATTTTGTGTAATCGTATGTAATTGATTTTTGTTTATATTGGGACTTAGTGCCTGAATAAATCAACTTTTATTATTAATAAATACATTTTTTACTGCTGCTCGAATTCAACACTTTTTTTTAATAGAATGTTTTGATCATACCAGCTATAAATAAGGGGATTTTATTGGTTGAAAGGGTTCAAAATATATTTTGTTTTTTGACCAAAATTGACAAAACCATTTATAAAAAATGTAAACAATAGAAAGGTTGTGCAATAGGTTTGCACGACTTTTGATAAGTTAACAATAAAATAAAATGGATCGAACTACCATTTGCTACAAAACCTCATTACCATCAAATTTTAGCCTAATTCTTGCATCATCCTCATATCAGCCGAAAGATGTCCACTGCTGGACAAAGGTATTCCCCAAAGATTTTTACGTTACGCTACCCGCATCCAGCGTCAAGCTTAACTTATATTTAAAAAAAACTAAAATCATCAAACGTCATGCAAATCTATTGCACAACTTATGTATTGTTTACAGTTTTTATTTCATTTTGGAATAATAAGTGGTGGAGAACTCATAGTTGAGTTAAGCTCGCCTGTGTACATGTTATGTCTAATGTCTTATATAAATATGTATTTCTGTGTGCAATAAAGAATAAATAAATAAAAACAGTGGGCGGGGCACATAGCTCGTAGAACCGACAGCCGATGGGGCAGAAAGGTTCTCGAGTGGCGATCACGAACCGGAAGACGCAGCGTGGGCAGGCCCCCTACAAGATGGACCGATGATCTTGTGCGGGTCGCTGGAAACTGCTAGATGCGAATAGCGTAAGACCGGCAATCGTGGAGATCTTCGGGGGAGGCCTTGTCCAGCGGTGGACGTCTTTTGGCTGATATGATGATGATGATGAAGATAATAAGAAAAAAAAGTTTTGAGCCGTCCATTTTTTTAAAGACAACGCCGGCACCTGGGTATCTAATCCCTGTGTCGCGGGGTACTTTATAAACATAGACGGGTCTGTTGTCGTGTTTGGCAAATGCTTGCTTTTCACGCCGGAGGTCGTGGGTTCGATTCCCACCCAGGACAGATATTGGTGTGTATGAACATGTCTCTTTGTCTGAGTCTTGGTGTAATTATCCATATAACTATGTATTTACAAAAAAGTAGTATATCAGTTATCTGGTTTCATTCAACATTCTCTGACCAAATTGGAGATGTTCTCAAGAAAGGGCAGGTCAGAAGTACCCTAAACCGGCGAGCATGTATGAAGAATATAATGACAGTAATCGAGGCAAAAGAAGTATGCAAAGATCGTGACACATGGAAATCCGTTGTCTCTGCCTACCCCTCTGGGAAACAGGCGTGAGTCTATGTATGTATGTATGTATGGTTTCATTCATTATAATTATATAATAGACGGACACAAATTATATCGAGACTATTTATGGGTGACACAAATAGATGTCCGGCGCGGGAATCGAACCCGGGACACGAAGCAGCGAGGCGCCACATGTGCGGTCAAATGACCTTAAATGACTATATATATCCGGCACCTACTGTTCCTAGCTCATTCTGTAATCTAAGCTACATTAGATTACAGAATGAGTAATAATGTATTAATTCATCAATGGCTCCACTGTTATCTTAGCAATCCGGGCTGAAGTAATATTTCGAATCAATAATATTTACTGTAAATATGACGCATACGGCATAAAGTCCTGTTAAAGTATTACTGTTAAAGAGTGTGTAGTATATAAATGAACACAAAACTGCTACGCTAAATTTTGTTTTGTTGTCGAAATTTATCACTCTTTCTAAGATAAATTTCTTAAGAAATATTAATAATAAGCTCTGGGGCCTCAAAGTCAGTCGTCACATCGGTCCCTAGCAACCCGGACCCAGACAACTGATCGAACGACAATTGGTCGACATGACAATTAGTCGACAATCATTTGGTCGACAGTAAATTCATCGACATTGATATTTAGTCGATGCACGTTAGTGCGAAAAGTATTCCACATCGTTTGGGTTAGGTTAGGTTAGAACGGTGACCATTTGGCGAGCGAGCGTAGCGAGCGTGCCGCGGCAGCGGCCGCCGAGCGCTAGAAAAACATTAACCATGGATATCTCCATAATGGCATGCCTTGCCTTGCCTTCGCACTAACGTGAGTCGCGTTTCAGTACTTTAGGGCTACAGTTCATCGCTATTTTGAACTTCGAAATACAGTATTACAGTCCATAGGATCCATGAAGGTAGATAGTAGATCGTTACCTTGGATAGATTTGTCGTCCAATTGATTTGTCGACGAATTATGAATTTCGACCAAAATAAATGTCGACTAAACATTTGTCGACTAATTGTCATGTCGATCAAATATTTGTCGACCAATTGTCGTGGACCCTAGCAACCTTATTTAAAAGATTATAGATAATACATTATTCACACACGCTCATCTAATCCCAAATTAAGCAGAGCTTGTACTATGGAAACCAGTTAACTGATATACTACATATACTACTTTTCTTTTGTAAATACATACTTACTTATATAGATAGTTACACCCAGACTCAGGACAAACAGACATGTTCTAACTTTAAAATACACTACTTATTTAAAAACGAAGTCTAAAGTTAAACTGTAGTTGATTCTTAGTTTAGTCGAAAACCATCCAATGAGATTGATTGATCCATAGTTCAATTGCAGTTTAACTTTCGACTTCGTTTTTAAATAAGTGGTGTAGTTTAAAGTTAGAACATGTCTGTTTGTCCTGTGTCTGGGTGTAATTATCTATATAAGTATGTATTTACAAAAGAAAAGTAGTAAATGTATTATAAAAGTTATCTGGTTTCCATAGTACAAGCTCTGCTTAATTTGGGTTTAGATGAGCGTGTGTGAATAATGTCTCACGATATTCTCACGTAAGAATTAATTGAACCTTAATTAAACTAAATATGTTAAACGTTGATCCTTAGTTTAGTCGAAAACCATCCAATGAGAATGATTGATCCATGTTCAACTGCAGTTTAACTTTAGACTTCGTTGAAGTAACTATGCCCACGGGTGACAACCAAAGTGGTTTAATTTTAGAGCGTCTCCTAGCTTGGGCGGGCACGTTAAGATATTGGTCCCAGTTGTAGCCATTATACAACAACCGCTAAGCCATGTTTGACGGTCACCATAGCCTAGTTGGTAGTGCTCCTGCCTACGAAGCTGGTGGTCCTGGGTTCGAATCCCGGTAAGTGCAAATATTTGTGTGATGAGCACGAATATTTGTTTCTGAGTCATGGATGTTTTCTATGTATATATGTATTTATCTATCTATATTAGTATGTATATCGTCGCCTGGTACCCATAGTACAAGCTTTGCTTAGTTTGGGGCTAGGATGATCTGTGTGACATTGTCCCCAGATAATTTAATTTAAATTAATGTCGAAGGCCTACTAGGCGGCTTGAAGAACTCTGACACTAGGGTAACCACTTCTCATACGATAAGGAAGTACTCGTAGTAATTAAGATAAGCTCGCAGTTGCTTGTTAATTCTGGTAGCTAGCTGCAACAGCTTAAGCTACATGATAGATATAAAAATAAATGAGGAAATGCTAGAAAATGATGTTAAGTATTTGCACATAAATTATTCTTTGTTTTTGCTACAAATTTGGCAACACCATCCCACACAAAATGACTTTAACCCCGTCAAGGGAAAAACTATGCGTACGTTGAGTGACGTAAATTGGACAAGAAAATTAGGTGGGTAAAGTAACTTTACTTATATTGGTATATTTATTCGTAAACATCTTTCATGTTTACAGAAGTTTGTTTAGAGAAATAGATAGATGATTTTCTTACGATATTCAATTCACATAGACACTATAAAGCAGTATTAATTGTTTGCTTCAGCTATAATGTGAGTTGTTTGGTTTTATGTATAATTGTGTTTAAATATTTTGGTGGAATGTAAAGAAAATAGACTAATAAACGGATGGATGGGTGTTTAGTAATTATATAATAATAATATAGCGAGACACTATTCTCCCACGGCTATCTGATCCGAAACTAAGCAGAGCTTGCACTATGGAAACCTGATAACCGATATACTACATATAATAATAATATTTGACGGTCACCGTAGTCTAGTTGGTAATGCTCCTGCCTACGAAGCTGGTGGTCCTGGTCGAATCCCGGTAAGTGCAAATATTTGTGTGACGAGCACGAATATTTGTTTCTGAGTCATGGATGTTTCCTATGTATATAAGTATCTATCTATCTATATAAGTATGTATATCGTCGCCTGGTTGGTACCCATAGTACAAGCTTTGCTTAGTTTGGGGCTAGGATGATCTGTGTAACATTGTGCCCAGATATTATTATTATTATTATTATATCCTGGGACATTATTCACACACGGTCATCTGATCCCAAACCAAGCAGAGCTGTAGAATGAGAGTACTATGGAAACTAGATAACTCATATACCTACTACTTTTCTTTTGTAAATACATATTTATAATTCCATCCAGACTCAGGACAAACAGACATGTTCATGCACAAAAATATCTGTCCTATGTGGAAATCGAACCCATGACCTGCGGTGTGAAAGGCAAGTATCTACGTATTAGCACCCTTTGGGCATGGATCCTTAAAAATACTGTAGCAACACCTAGCCATTTTAGAAACTGTGATAGTCAAAATTGCTAACGACTTAATCAAACATGCCACAGCATTCAATTCCTTTGACAAGCTGAAAAACATCTAGATGGGAAGAATAAAAACTAATAAAATGGTCTCTGGTTTTCTATCCAATTTCATTCAATAGGGCCGATTCAGGTAGCCTTTGATAGAGTCCGTAATGAAAATCCGAATGAAAAAGTAAAAAGTAAGGCTTCATTCGTTCGCTTCGTTTTCACCGGAAGTTTGAGGCATAACAGAGCCTCCAAACGGATATGGCCGGCCACGGGATCACTTTCAGACGGAAACGGTGGCCATTGGCGAGCGGATCTATTTCCTGCAGTTGTGACGTAAAACTTTATTCAGTATATTGAATAAGGAATTGTAATGCGGTAGGTACACTTCTACAAGATGATATATATTTTTATATAATGCTATCCTAATTCTATTTTACATTTTTTTATATTTCCTAGCTAGTAGGTAAACACTGATTTACCTACTGTCGATGTCGGTGATATGATCAGCCTCGGTACATACCTTATCTCTTACAACTGGATTGCTACTAAATTACATTTTTTTTTTATAAAGACAACGCCCGCCCCAATTGCTTGCGTTATCTAATCCCTGCGTCGTGGGGCACTTTACAACCATATAATAGACGGACACAAATTACATCCAGACTCACAACAACTATTTACTTATGGGTCACACAAATAGTTGTCCGGCGGGACTCTAACCCGCAGCACAAGGCGGCGAGGCGACTGTCTTAGCCGCTGCGCCACACGTGCAGTCTATCATCATCATATCAGCCGAAAGACGTCCACTGCTGGACAAAGGTCTCCCCCAAAGATCTCCACAATTGCCGGTCTTGTGCTATTCGCATCCAGCAGTTTCCAGCAACCCGCACAAGATCATCGGTCCATCTTGTAGGGGGCCTGCCCACGCTGCGTCTTCCGGTTCGTGGTCGCCACTCGAGAACCTTTCTGCCCCAACGGCCGTCGGCTCTACGAGCTATGTGCCCTGCCCACTGCCACTTCAGCTTGGCAATTCTTCGGGCTATGTCGGTGACTTTGGTTCGCCTGCGGATTTCGACATTTTTGATGCGATCCCGCAGGGAAACTCCGAGCATAGCCCTCTCCATTGCTCTTTGGGTGACCTTGAGCCTTCTAATAAGGCCCATAGTGAGCGACCACGTCTCTGTTCCGTATGTCATCACTGGCAACACACACTGGTCGAAGACTTTCGACTTGAGACACTGCGGTATTTTGGACGAGAAGATGTTACGTAGCTTCCCGAACGCTGCCCATCCGAGTTGGATTCTACGATTGACCTCCTTCTCGAAGTTGGACCTACCTAGTTGGATGGTCTGTCCTAGGTAAATATAGTTCTCTACAACTTCGAGTGCAGAGTCACCAACTTTCAATTGAGTGGATGCAACATGGACGTTTGTCATGATTTTCGTCTTATCCATGTTCATTTTCAGACCCACTTGTTGAGAGACTCTGCTGAGATCATCGAGCATTGTACCGAGGTCTTCCATGGTCTCAGCCATGACTACGATATCATCGGCAAATCGAAGGTGAGTGATGTACTCGCCATTTACATTGATGCCAAAGCCTTTCCAGTCCAGAAGCTTGAAGACATCTTCCAATGCAGCGGTGAACAGTTTCGGAGATATAACATCTCCCTGTCTCACGCCTCGCTGCAAGTGGATAGGTTTCGAGATCTGATCCTGGAGTCGCACTGACATAGTGGCGTTTTCATACAAACACTTTATCACCTCGATATACCGGTAGTCAATTTGGCACCTTATGAGAGACCTCAGCACGGCCCATGTTTCGATAGAATCAAAGGCTTTCTCATAGTCCACAAACGCTAAGCACAGTGGCTTGTATACTCTTCGGTCTTCTGTATAACTTGCCGCAGCGTATGTATGTGGTCTATGGTGCTAAAGCCTTTTTGGAAACCGGCTTGTTCGGGAGGCTGGAAGTCGTCAAACCTGCGTGCGAGACGATTCGTAACGACCCTCGAAAACAACTTGTAAACATGGCTCAGCAATGTGATGGGTCTATAATTCTGACGTCCGGGATGTCTTCGGTGTAATGTCGGGTTTGTCGTGCTCTGGGATCTGAGGCATGACTTTTGACAGGTGGCTGTGTTGTCGTATATAACTGTCCGTAAAACTTCTCGATCTCTCCCAGCAACTCAGGTTTAGACGTGACGATTCTACCATCCTCAGTCTTCAGCTTCGTCAGTTGGCTCTGTCCAACAGACAGAGCTCTTGCGAACACTTTGGAGCCTTTGTTTCGCTCGATGGCCTCTTTAATACTAATTGTATTAAATTGCCGCGTGTCGCGAGTCAAAGACTTCGAGATCTGTCTGTTGAGCTGCCGATATCTGGTAGCATCATCTGAGGATGTCAGAACCATTTTCCGTCTATCTTCCATAAGTTGCAGGGTAAAGTCAGAGATCTATTTAGTTCTGTTTGTACGACGGGCCTTGAAGACCTTAGACCCAGCCGTATGGACAGCTTCTACTAGCCTGTCATAATATGAGTCCACTTCCTCGCAGTCTGCTAGGCATTCGAAACGGTTTTGCAGTTCGAGCTGAAATGGTTCGGGATTTTGGACGTGGATAGGTAAGGGTCGGAGCGTAGACTTTATCAGTCGGGACTTCTGGAGTTTGACATTAAGGTTCAATGAGCCTCTGACCAGTCTGTGATCGCTCCCGGTTTTAACCGCATTGATCACGGAGACATCATTGAACATCTGTCGTCTCGTCGACAAGATAAAGTCTATCTCATTTTTAGTTTTACCATCGGGGCTCACCCAGGTCCATTTGCGGTGATCCGGCTTCCTGAAGAAGGAATTCATCATAAAGAGTCCCTCCTTCTCCATGAAGTCGGCCAACATTTGGCCCCGGGGGTTCCGGTCACCAGTTCCAAATTGCCCCACTCTCAGCTCATTACCGAATCGTTTGCCCAGCTTCGCGTTAAAGTCCCCCATGACCACAGTGAAATAGGAGTTAGAGGTATGTATGGCTCTGGATATGTCCTCATACATAACCTCGACTTCATCGTCAGAGTGTGTCGAAGTGGGTGCGTATACCTGTATAACCTTCAACGAATACCGCTTGGTGATTCTGAGTATAAGGTACGCAACCCTCGTCGACACACTCTCGATTTTCACTAGGTTGTTCACGAGGGACTTGTGGACTATGAACCCGACACCACCTTGGGATATTTGGTCATCCTCCCGGTAATAGAGCAGGTTTCCGGATTTCAGTATTATCGAGTCCTCCCCCTCTCTTCGGACTTCAGCTAAACCTACAATATCCCAATGTAACCTGCTCAATTCTTCCTCCAGTTCGGTTATCTTCTCGTCGGACCGCAGTGTACGTGTGTTATATGTTGCCAGGGCCAGAGGTCGTCGGTGTTGGTAACGCGGAATCTGCCGGGGATTATTAGCACCCCCTGCCCTGCCGTAACCACGGCTGTTACCACGGCTGGGAATAGCAGGGCTGCCGGGGACTGGAAGGCCGCGGTTTGGTTGTGTCCATCATTTGAGGGGATTTGCCATAATCGCCACGCTTGGCAGACGGGTTGGCGATCGCAGTAAGGTGGACATGGTACTCAGGAGAACGCTGCTGCCCGTTCTCTGGTGTATATATTTCCTTTTACGTCCCCCCACGGGATGAGAGGGGGTGATGATATTCTTAGGCCGTCACCACACAGCAAACGTGCAGTCTAATCCTATCCTAAATCTATTTTCGATTTTTTCATAATAATTTAATATTAAGTCCTAGCTAGAAGGTAATTTTAACATTACATTACATTATAACATTACATTACATTAACATTACATCAACAGCCTCGATACATACACTATCTTGTACAACTGGACTGCTAACCCTACTAATATTATAAACGCGAAGAACGTGTTTATAATATTAGTATATATAATAGGCTACAATTTATTAAGATATTGTGTGAATTGTCCAAAATATGACGATAGGTGCCAACTAAGTAGGAAAAAGTCTACCATTTGCGAGCTATTCCGGCGTGCACTGCCCAAATCGCTAGAGGTACATCCTGTGATGTCTTTCCGGCCGAATTTCGGCCACGGCGGCCATTCTCAATGGAGATTAGCCAATTGCGCAGGACATATTATAGTGCACAAGTGTGTGAGCAAACACAGGTGCACTTTCTATTCCATCAGTCTCATGATCGGACGGCTTTACGTGCTCTCCGAGGCACGGGGGTGTAATACCGCTAACTCCCAGATTTCGGGCTGATACTGAGAAATTTCTTTTTACAGAAAAATCCCGAAAATCACTTTTTTGGCACGTCTCGGGATTTGAACCCAGGACCTCATTTTCTGCGGTTGAACACGCTACCGCTAGACCAACGAGGCAGTAGAGGTACACATCCTACTAATATTATAAATGCGAAAGTTTGTGAGTATTGATGTTTGGATTTATGTTTGTTACTCTTTTACGCCAAAACTACTTTAACGCGGGTGAAACCGCGGGGCGCAGCTTGTAAATTTTATGTATATGTAGTAAAACGGAATGTCACTCAAAACTACTGAATTTTTAATGCTGAAATTTTCCATGTAGTTAATAAACTACATGGCTAAGACGGAGTCTGATAACACGTTATCTGATAATGGATTTTGGAACAGGGCCGAATGAAGGGATTATCATTATTACCATAAGGCAAAGCCCTAAATGTAACATGTTATTAATAAGGTTACTTTATAGCTGCGCTCCTAGCTAGATGCTCTCACCGGTCCGTAAGCGATTGGCGAGGTTAAGCAACAAGGCTCGCGGTCAGTCCATAGATGGGTGACCGCGAAAGTGGTTTAATTTCTGAGCGTCTCCGTGCTTCGGAGGGCACGTTAAGCTGTCGGTCCCGGTTGTAGTCATTAGACAACAGTCGTTAAGCCATGTCAGAGGCCTACTGGGCGGCTTGAGCAACTCTGACACTAGGGTTACCACTTCCCACACGATAAGCAAGCAACTTTATAATATATTGTTAGGCTAACAGCAAATCATTACACTTTATGTCTGTTGGAGGTGATGTAGAATGAGAACTGGGCAATCTATTAAAAGTTCTATGAATTAATCATATGGGAAAATGATTATTTAAACTCAAGATGTATAAGGTGTTTATATTATATTACGAAACAGATCGAATTGTGACACAAACATCGTACAAAGTTACATAGCTTGAATCCCTTATACTTTATACCGAGTGATTTAAAGCAAAGTAATCTTTGTATAAAACTGATTTATTCTCACAAAATATAAACTACGAGCTTTCACTCAAAGTTATATAAACTTCCTAAATTGACGCGTTAAATAATGACCAAATTTACAAGGTATGTAGTTTATCAGTAAATCAAAGAACGGATTTAGCAACAGGGAAGCTCATTAAAAGTCCTACATTTAATCTCATCAGCATCATATCGGACGGTCACCGTAGCCTAGTTGGTAGTGCTCCTGCCTACGAAGCTGGTGGCTCGAATCCCGGTAAGTGCAAATATTTGTGTGAAGAGCACGAATATTTGTTTCTGAGTCATGGATGTTTCCTATGTATATAAGTATTTATCTATCTATATGAGTATGAATGTCGTCGCCTGGTACCCATAGTACAAGCTTTGCTTAGTTTGGGGCTAGGATGCTCTGTGTGACATTGTCCCTAGATATTATTATTATTATTATATCAACCGAAAGACCAGTAGTGGGCACTGGACAAAGACCTCCTCCAAAGATCTCCACAATTGCCGGTCCTACGCTGCTTACATCCAACGGCGTTCCGTGACCCTTGAAAGTTCGTCGGTCCACATATGTATTCGGTCGGTCGGGCATATTCCACAACATTTTTGCTCCAGCGGTCGTCAGTTCTACGAACTATGTGCCTTGCCCACCGCGACTTCAGTTTGGCAATTCTTTGGGCTTAAGTCAGTTACTTTAGTTTCCCTGCGGGTTTTGACATTTCTGATTCGACCGCGTAGGGATACTACGAACTGGGGCTCCACCGGCTAAGTCACCGAACATCGTTTTCGTGAATGGCGTTCAAATAAATAAAGATTAAAAATGACTAAATCAATTGTTAAATCGGCTTCCATAACCACATGTGACGTCATAGATGGTCCGGAATCGATTGTCAACGTTGAAGCCGATTTAACGATTGATTAAGTCATTTTTAACCTTTATTTATTTGAACGCCATTCACGAAAACGATGTTCGGCGACTTAGCCGGTAGAGCCCCAGTACATTGCTCTTTGCGTGACCTTGACCCTTCTTATGAGGACCATACAGTTATTCTCGCTACACTCATATGCAGTAAGGGTGAGTCACACACTGGTCGTAAACTTTTGACTTGAGTGAGATACTGCGGTATTTAAGACGATAAGATGTAGCGTAGCTCCCCGAACGCTGCCAGACCGAGTTGGATTCTACGGTTGACTTCATAAATACCTAATTACTTAGCGAGAAGGAAATTTGGTGGCTCAAAACTTATTAACTGACAAAAATCTGGGAAGCCTATAAATATTTAAGACATTCATAAATATTAATAAGAATGTATTAATTAAAACTGTATAAATTTTCATTAGGACACTTGACCAAGTTTTAAATACAGATATAAATTTAGATAGAAGTTCATATATCGATGCCGTGAAGCTGGCTAATACGCCACAGTATTTTTGATATTGTGCAATTTATAAGTATCGCATTGGGTGTAAACCTGTAAATTAGTTAGTGTTAATTAGTTTGAGTAAATAAACACTTAAAACAAATAAAAATAATTACATGTTTTTAGTTATTTTATTTGTATTTAATATTTTACGCAAAAAATGTGCAGAATTGGATTGAATGCCAAACTCATTGCACATTTGCAATATTTTGCAGAAATTTTTAATTATAAGTGTTTTACGTAGAATTATTACTGCTGAGATAGTTTTGACTCAACGCATGCGCGTGAAAATAGGCAATAATTATGTAATGAAGCAAATCGATTCGATTCTATTCTAATTTATTTACTTAGATAATTATTTAAACTTACCACTAACGTCATAATTTAATAATACACAGAACCGTGATAATAAATAACTGGCGTGTTGATGGTAAATAATATTACCACCCCATTTCGTCCCGTGGGCGGCGTATAAGTCTTCTCCAGGGAACATGGTCTTCTCAAGGGATCATGACCATGTCATGATGACATGATCATATCAGCTATGGCATAAAGGCCGTGGTAGATATGCCATAACAGCCACGCTTCCTTATTTTTGAGCAGGATTTTGTCAAAAAGTGGGCATCATTAGGCTGACATGTGATCGATAATTCGAGCGGGCAGTGACCATAGATAGCGTAATCGTCTGGAATATTCTTTATGGTTCCAGATTAGTAGGTGGAGAGAGTTCCGAATTAGAACCCATAGTATTTATACGAGATTGGAAAATGTATATTTATAATTGATGGTTCTAGATAAAAGATCAGTGGGTGGAGAGAGTTCGGATCTACACGATATGTTAAAGTAGTTGATGCTGGTGACTTATTTCTTTAAATACGTTTGGTTTGAATTTAAATAATTGGTACTATAGGTTATTTGAAAACCTCCACCTTATAAGTTAACACATTACGAGCAATATATAGAAGATAAGTTGAATGGGCCTTAGGAACATCTATATGCAACGGAGGATGCATTAAACTTCATCTTGCCATTCATCTTCGTCGGTTATGTAAGCATCATCAGAGGAGACAAGAATAAAAATTAATATTGGATTCCAGCAAATAATATGAAAGTTGACATATTTCTTTAAAAGTATATGCAATTCTTATATTACTTTTTTTATTATTCAATAAAATAAGCTTACGGTCCAGAAATAAGCTTACGGTCCATATGACGGAAAGCAGTCACCGTATCCTATGAACGTTTGCAATACCTGAGTCATCAATCAAAGCGTTGACGACCTTATTACTCCTTGTGATGTAATTGATTGTCTGTAATTTATACTAAACCATGGGGGTTAGTCTCTTAAGCTTTTCAGCATTTTCTCCAAAAATGCTGAAAGCCCTGTCTATGGATAACTCTTCTAACTTAACTATAGGATGAATATAATTGATATCTAGCATAAAATCTAGGAGGTTATAACACTATTTACCGGGCCAGTTGGCGTGGTTGGTAAAAACTTGCCTTTCACGCCGCAGGTAATGGGTTCGATTCCCACCCAGGACAGACAAGCCGAAGCCAGATAAGTATTCAAAATTCAAAAACATTTATTGCACTTAGGTACATGACATACACTTATGCACGTCGATAGAAAAAAAATACAATATAATTAAAATGAGTAAACTACATACCTAATTAAATTACAAACATGTCAAATTTATATTATTGGTGTAAATATTAATATAAATATGTATTTACAAAAGAAAAGTAGTATATCAGTTATCTGGTTTCCACGGTACAATCTCTGCTTAGTTGGGGATCAGTTGACCGTGTGTTAATAATGTCCAAAATGTCCTAAATATTATTATTAAGAAACTGATGAAATTTGGACAAAAAATCACGAATGCACCATCTTGATATTTTAATTCCAGTGACATTTACCTTGGAAATTCATTAAACATAGGATGAGAGCAAATTGTCTCTTTCTAAAAACTTTCGAAGGGAAGAGCGTAAAATAAATTCGTGAAAATGAATTATTGTAACGAAACAAGAAAACGATTTTAGCTGTGAATTTATTAAGTGCCCAAGTGGTATTTGTCAATACGGGAGTTTTCAGCCGCGCTTTTATTAATAAAGACCTAATTGTTAGCATTAAATGGGTTCACCATGCGGAAACCGGGTTCATCGCGTGGTAGGGAGGGAACACTCTACAGAGTCTGTGACTTGGGGCTCTACCGGCTAAGTCGCCGAACATCGATTTCTTAAACGGCGTTACAATAAAGTATGGTTAAAACGTTGACAACCGATTCCGGACCGTTCATGACGTCATAGGTGGTCATGGAAGACGATTTAACGTTGACAATCGATTCCGAACCATTTATGACGTCACATTTGCTCATGGAAGTCGATGTAACGATTGATTAAGTCATTTTAAACCTCTATTTATTTGAACGCCATTTAAGAAATCGATGTTCGGTGGTTTAGCCGGTAGACCCCCAGGTCTGTACTTGCGACTTGTTTAAGGGGACCCCCCTGTGACGCTCACCTTCTATGTCTCTTACCTGCCCCATAAACGTAAGATGATTAACGATGATAATAACTTAAGTTATTTATTTATTAACTGTTACAGTTAACCTGAAAATGTTTTACAATTTTTTTGGACAATGGAGACGAGCAGAGACTCCTTCTTTAGTAAATAAGACTAAAAACTAAGTTACACACGCCAGGAGGCAACTACTTTGGGGTTCCAACTTCGACTCATGACGGTAACTGAAGTGGAAATTTATCACAGGGTTGGTGAAAGCTTGTCCGATTGAGGGTCAGAGGAGGCATTTCATAATGTCCTCCGGTCTCCGATTGAGGCAGTAGTTAGCAGCCGTACGGATAGCGGCCTTAGCGTTTGCGGCGGCGGCAGCAACATTTGAAGTTCCAACAGATCTCAGAAGCTGTAAAGAGAATAATAAAATGAATACATATCTAAGCCTACTATTGAAATCACCCAAAATTAAACGTTCTGACATAAGGTCGCATTAATGAAGCCGGTGTAGATAAATAAGAATATCCTGGGTCATTATTTACACACGGCCATCTGATCCCAAACTGACCAGAGCCTTTTCTATGGAAACCATATGACTGATATACCTACTAAATACATAGTATACTACTTTTATTTTGTAAATACATACTTATGTAGATATTTACACCCAGTGTCAGGACAAACAGACATGTTCATGCACACAAATATCCGTACCACGACCTGCGGCATGAAAGACAAATCTACTAACCCCGCCAACTATTCATCGATAAGATGTTGCAATCGTTAATTATGAAATGCTTTCTTCAAACCTCCGATCCGGCCAGTAAGCATCAGACATCCTTAACGGCTATAGTCTCAGTAGCAAGACAGCCTAACGTGCCCTCCTATATTGCGTTATCCCATGTGTAATATTGTCCTCCTAGCCGAATTTCGGCCACGGTGCCCAGTCTCAATAGAGATTAGCCATATGCGCGGGACATATTATAGTGCGCAATTGTGTGCGCAAACACAGGAGCACTATATTCTATCACTCTTATGATCTGATGGGACGCCTAGCGACACGACCAGAAAGAGGTCAGGTACAGGCACGACGGCGTTTTCTGTGAGTGAAAACGCCACTACATTGCCATAAATAAAAAAAAGGTGCCCTCCGAACCACTTTTAGGTTTTGGGGGACACCTAGGTCTTAACTCATAAACTGGGCCGTGTTGAAATAGTAGATGAACCCGCTGAGTTTGTTTCGCTTGATCTTCTCGGTTGGGGCGCGCGATAAACACAAGGTCCGCAATAGTAGTAATATTGAATTGGTACCTTAAAATAAACAGAACCATTCAGACAATATGTAGTAAAATATAGCTTTAACTATAAATTTCGATAATTAAACCTAATCATAATCTCCTTGACATTATAAGTTAATGTCAAGGAGATTATGATTAGGTTTAATTATCGAAATTTATAGTAGAGCTAGCTAAATATTATTACTATTATGAAATAAATTACAAATGTTTTAACAATCCGTGTACCTAAATATCTAAGTATATGTAACTAGAAATAATGATGTACCCACCTACCTACTTAAGTTTATTACTAGAAGCATGTTCTGACTATTTACAAGCGCTTTTTTAAAGTCTACGCGAATAAAATACTTTTTTTATTTAACAGACCATTGCTTGAGAGGAAGAGGCTATGAAGAAATAACTTTGGTTGTTTTATCAGTGCTATCCATCATCATCATTTCAGCCGAAAGACTGCCCACTGCTGGACAAAGGCCTGCCCCAAAGATCTCCACAATTGCCGGTCTTGCGCTATCCGCATCCA
Organism: Pseudoips prasinana; assembly: GCA_951640165.1. Taxonomy (NCBI): domain Eukaryota; kingdom Metazoa; phylum Arthropoda; class Insecta; order Lepidoptera; family Nolidae; genus Pseudoips; species Pseudoips prasinana. The sequence continues at coordinate 13,069,459 of OX621249.1, read as the reverse complement.
GTGACTTGCAACGACCCTAACAGTGCTATTCAGTTAAATGTTTATAAAAAAAAGAATTTTATCTAGGAACTAATTGACATCCCTAGCATCCGATACAGAGTAGTCAGTCCGGCAATTAAGTTACATGAAATTTTATCACTGTAACTCGTAAAATGGAGTTACATCGTGAATTATAACTTATTTAGCGGTAAAAACAGTACGGATTTGCTATTTGAGGGTGTGTTAATTAACATAAATGTGATTTCGACGTCAACTAAATGTACTACTAACTGGTTATGAACTAACTAGGTTCGATTCCCACCCAGAGCAGATATTTGTGTGCGTGAACATATCTGTTTGTCCTGAGTCTGGGTGTAAATATCTAACGGCGCGTCTGGGGTATACGGAGACACGCCTGGAACACTATTTTCCTAATTTATCATTTATTATTAGGTGAGGTTATGCAGGCAGTTAATTTAAAAATATAGGTGGACTTCACTTCCTTAGCAATCAATTATTCAGCAAAATCAATCAACTATGTTTAATGCGTCACCAAATCACTAATAAAGTTAGATTTTATTTTCAATTACGGCGATCCGTCGATAATATGCGACCACAATAACGTCTCCAAGCAACAGTGACGTCAAGATGGCCGCCCGTTCGATGTTCCACCAGAGTGACACCAATCTATCACTCTTATCTATGCAGTTCTGTTGGTAGCGCCACGGCTGCGCCGTCACGGCCATACTGACTATCGCCCGTCCTCGGGCGCAATGGAGCATTTATGACGGACTAAGACATAAGCAATCAGCATCGCTCGACCAGCCTGACCATACTCTACTCATCGTTTAGTTTTACTATACTACGGCTCTAAATAAGAACCTCAAAGACTCAGGCTCAACGCCTCGCACAAAAGTACATCTCCTTAACCATTAACGTAAGGTCATATTCATGATCATCTTAGTGCTAGACAAATTTGTCTCCTCGACCAGCCCGCGAAGGCAAGAACAACCGAACAACACCTATTCTGCGATTAACCCCACTAATTCCAACTCTGGCCCAAACAAATGCGTCCTTTCGACCAGCCCACAAGAGCATAGACCTGACAACACAGTCCCTACGACCAGCTTCACTATCTCTACTTCTGGACCGGACAAATGCGTCCCTTCGACCAGCCACAATGGCATGGACCGGACAACACCGTCCTTTCGACCAGCTTCACTACCTCTACTTCTGGACCGGACAAATGCGTCCCTTCGACCAGCCCACAATGGCATAGACCGGACAACACCGTCCCTTCGACCAGCTTCACTACCTTCACTTCTGGACCGGACAAATGCGTCCCTTCGACCAGCCCACAATGGCATGGACCGGACAACATCGTCCCTTCGACCAGCTTCACTACTTCCACTTCTGGACCGGACAAATGCGTCCCTTCGACCAGCCCACAATGGCATGGACCGGACAACATCGTCCCTTCGACCAGCTTCACTATATCCACTTCTGGACCGGACAAATGCGTCCCTTCGACCAGCCCACAATGGCATGGACCGGACAACACCGTCCCTTCGACCAGCTTTACCATTTCCATCTCTGAACCGAACAACTCTTAGTGCCCTTCCATTTGTCAGGCGTCCCTTCGACCAGCCGTTATCATATATGACGACGTGGACCGGACAACCCTTCAATCACCACTTAACCGACCCCTCACAGGCCACATCATCGAAATCTCATAGGCCACACACGCAGTGCAGTGCTTCCATTCGGAACGTCGACCAATATAAGTTAGTCCCTGAGACCAAGCACTCACCGCTAGCACATTTTTAAGCTCGTAACTGAAACCTTTAGATCCGGCTCTATTTTTTCCCCACCAATACCCATCTCCAACTTACAAGTATCTATTATGGTACATCGACCCACACAAGTCAGCTCTTTCAAACCCATACAACTCGTTAAATAAGTCAAACAACAATTGACTGTGCGAACCACAGCAGTCTCAGTATCCCTCATCATTAGATGATCCATCTCCCATTACACAAACCGCCGTCTCGGCCGTCTTCAAACCATAACTATAATATCTCAAAAAATCTGGGATATCATTCACACACGGCCACCCGTTTCGGTTTCCAAACTAAGCAGAGCCAGCACCACGGAAAACTTACAACCGTTACATCACATATACCACCTTTCCCCTGCAAACACATACCTACATACATAGACAACTACACTTCATGCACACAAATACCACGCCAACCGGTCAAATCCCCCAACTCAAAAGCCTCCACCGCTCCCGGGCGTCACACACAGTTTTTTGCAAACCAAATTACTTGACCAATCAATGCTTGTTAACTCAAAAGTGATTGGCGAGGTTAAGCAACTAGGCTCGCGGTCAGTCCATAGATGGGTGACCGCCAAAGTGGTTTAATTTGTGAGCGTCTCCGTGCTTCGGAGGGCACGTTAAGCTGTCGGTCCCGGTTGTACATTAGGCAACAGTCGTTAAGCCATGTCAGAGGCCTACTGGGCGGCTTGAACAACTCTGACACCAGGGTAACCACTGCCCATACGATAAGTAAGTAAGTAACTCAAATCTGTTATAATCCAAAACACTAGTTATGATGAAGTAGCCCTTGAATTTTCTATTCAATCTTGTTGGCATCCCTCGCCACACGCTATGAAGACAAAACTACTTTTAAAGAACGGTTCCGTTGCCGCCCCACAACGGTTGAAATTGAAACCCTTCACTTTTGAACCAACTGGACGTGCAATGTTCTGAAATTTGTTTATAACTAACTAAACGAAATTCATGGTCGGGATGCGAGGTCACACCAACTACGCGTACCGATCGCGATCGTATACCAAACATAAGTTCTGTTGGTGTGCAACCTGTAACCCCAAACCATGTATCATTCAAAGTCAATTGAACTTCTGGAAGCCCATCACGCCATGCTCCTCTCTAAGGCTACTCTCAACCATCACAAGCATACACTACACCGCGCACATGAACCACTCCACCCGACCAGTAGAGCCAGCAGCTATGAGGTGAAACCCCATACTATGGTCAAAATTGTTTGGAGTCTACGCCCAAGCAACATCTGCCCCAATCCGCAATAATCCTTTTCGGATCACCAATCACGCAAACAGCCTTTCCCAACGTTCTGAGCACACTAGCTGCATCCAGAGGCGCAGTATATTCAAGAACTTACCTAGTAAAATAGTTTATCATAACTGAAGAGTACTTCCTACCATCGCTCCCGCCACCAAGCCTCCCCGCGATGTCTGCACTAATTGTGTACCACGGTGCAGGCACCATAGGTACAGTTGAGTCTGCTATACTCCGAGCAGCCCCTAAGAGCTAATGTCGTAGTAAAGTTCTAACCGTAATTCAGGGTAAATATTGTGGCGCGCGGTGGGTCAGCGGATTGGAAAAGAAACTAGCGTTTTTAAGGGAAGTTAATCGGCATTGACATTAACAGTTGGCTCACCACCAAGATCACGGAACGCACACACACTCCAGGGTCCCGGCGACCAGCTCCCGTTAAAAGTCGACACGTGGCGCCCTTCAGAGCCCCCGTAACGAGCACTGCCAAAGCCAAAGTCCTGAATTACACGACCTACCTCACAATGTGTAGGGAACACTTGGCACCGTTGACCCTCACTGACCACTTGCGCCCGTTCAGTCCTCTACCCATACTTACACCTCTCAACTCGCCCTCAATCTCACCCGAATCAAACTCACCGTTCTGCTTTAACATTCCGTCCATATAACACTAAATTGTTCCAAACTTCAAACATTTCGAAAGTCATATTTTTCTTTCGGAAAATCCTCGCTTATATAACAGATTAATCGTAATGTTTTCGTACCCGTCTCCACCCATCTCACTCTCTTTAATCTGGAAACATCTATTGTCAATTTTTGCATTAAGAACTTTGTAGGTCCTTTTCATCAGCCATCCTTTCTCCCCTGTTCCGGCATTATGTAGAACATTCTAGCGATTTTCCAAAAACCCTTACTGGTACCAAGGTTCGAAGACTGAACGTGACAATATTATTAACACAGGTACTGAAGTGAGAATCTGAATTATGTATCTTTTCATGAGTTTCCGTCCACTGGACGCTTGAATTTTGTAATGGGATACAAAGGTCCGAATATTTACGTAAATTCCCATATACATTTTCTAAAATATGAAGCGAAAAGAATTGTCTCATTCGAGATGCGTTTTAAGGAGTTGTCGCGTCTAATGCCTCAATTTTAAGAGGGTTTGGTCTGATATTACCAGTTAGTAAATGACGATAACGAAGTCATCGGTAAACGACGCCTTTCACAAAACTAGTACACGTTATGGTAGTGCCAGTCATCACGCCACCGCAATTTCCTACAATATCCTACCTATTAAAAAGGGCTCAGAAAAGCAGTCATCCGGAATTTTATGAAATAAGAAGGTCGTTGTAAAATCACCTGTTTTCACTATACTAGAAATATGTATGAGATGTGCATTACACTTCACCCTTTTCTATTTCTTTCAAATACACGAGATCCGAACATTGATTACCCAGAAAGTCCAAAGAGATTACATAATATAATCACCAAGCAATTCGAACTACTGTCAAGGAAAATGGAATTCTCTCACCCAGTACTGTCACCAGAGTCTCTCTCGAAGCGTCTCGTTCACATATATAAACTTTTTTTGTTGTTGTTCCACCGCCAATATATTTGACAGGTAACGTGATCTCGATATCGCCTGGTTTTCCATAGACATATTATTATCTTTTAACATCGGGCCTTGTCTCGGGGATGTAGACTGGTGGTTTAGCTCTGCTTGCGCAAGCAGTATTCCTATAATCGCCGGGGGCAGTCTGCTTCTCTGTATTCAGGTCCGCGACAAAATTGACATTTTCCACAACAACGCCTATCGGACAAGCGAAGTCTCTTAAGTATCGAAGTCGTGCCCAACAGAACTTTATGATTAGCGTTGTAATGAGATTGCTCCGAGTGCACTAAATAGCTATGTTTTATTCTTTATTATCAGTCAGTTTAACTCGCGACGAATCAGCCCATCCTTCTGGCATCATACCGATATTACATAACAAGCAATTCCACATTCGGCTTTCTTTCTATGAAATATTAGGTCTTTACCTATGAAATTGCCGTTCTGCAGTACTGGCCATTTCAAATCAAAATAATTTTTGTTTGGCTAAGAATTCTAATTTCAAATTAATTTTATTTTAAAAACATGGATTCTTTTTTCCAAAAGTAGTCATTTCTTTATTGATTAGTGTTACATTTTCATCGCATTTCAATCTTTTTCGTCATCATGGATACGTTAAAAATTCGAGTAATTATGGAATATGAGTACCGTCGTGGCAGCAACGCGGCACAAGCGGCACGCAACATCAACGACGTTTACGGAGCTAACACTACAAACCAACGCACCACCTGTTATTGGTTTGCTCGCTTCCGTTCTGGAAATTTCGACCTGAAAAATGAACCTCGCGGTCGTCCGAAGACTTTGGTCGACAATGACGAATTAAAGGCGGTTGTGGAAGCTGATGATACACAATCTACGGCTGAATTAGCAGCAGCTTTCGACGTTAGCGTCAAAACAATATTGGTCCATTTGCGTCAAATTGGCAAGGTAAAAAAGCTTGACAAATGGGTGCCCCACGAACTCAATGATCGCCAGCGCGAAGTACGCGTCGAGACGTGCCTTGCACTGCTCAACAGACACACAAATGAAGGAATTTTGAACCGCATTGTTACCTGCGATGAAAAATGGATTCTGTTTGATAACCGCAAGCGCTCAGCAAGTTGGTTGGATCCTGGTTCAGCACCTAAACAATGCCCTAAACGAAAACTTACCCCTAGAAAAGTGATGGTCACTGTTTGGTGGTCTAGCGCCGGTGTGATTCATCACAGCTTCTTACCAAACGGGGTGAGCATTACTGCAGATGTGTACTGTGAAGAACTGAGCACAATGATGGAGAAGCTGGCGCATCTCCAACCAGCATTGGTCAATCGCTCGTCTCCGCTGCTCCTGCACGACAACGCGCGACCTCATACTGCACAGCAGACGGTCTCCAAGTTGCAAGAACTGGGGTTGGAAGCTCTCCGTCATCCGCCCTACTCACCAGACCTTGCGCCTACAGACTACTACTTTTTCCAGAATTTGGATAACTTCTTGGCGGGAAAAAAATTCAATACCCGAGAGGCAGTACAAAATGCCTTTGAAGAATTTGTTGCCTCCCGTCCAGCTGATTTCTTTAAGAAGGGCATCAATAAACTGCCACTGCGATGGCAAAGATGCATTGATTGCATGGGTGATTACTTCGATTAATACAAATAAAAAAATTCATGAAAAAAATTCGTTTAAATTTTTTCATACAAAACGGCAATTTCATAGGTAAAGACCTATTATCATAAGTATAGCGGATTCGCTTGCCGTTTCCTTAATTCCAATTTGGAAACGCATGATTTCGTCGAAATAATGAAGAATGAGTTTAGTTTTCGTAAACTTGGCTAACAATGTCTGCTTTACCAAGTGTCACGAGAGTTGGTTTAATGGCAAATTGGTTGGGCAGGCGGCTATCCTATTTTAAGGACTTGGTTGGCACCAACAACAGTAGGACACCTTTCAATTGTTTGCTCTTAATAATCGATTCGGACACATACCATCAACCCTCCAGGTCTTCGTCGGTATCATCCAGATTAAAATTTATTAGCTGCACTGTACTTGCCCTGTTAGAACTCGGTTGCTAAGCAACCGGTAAACATGATAGTTAAAGCACCAAACTGCACAACAATTTGCTCGCACTTTCACCACCAGGTGCTCTTCTCCCATCAGTGGGCTGGGCTTGGGATCCCACTTCTGATAACGGCGCGTCTGGGGTATACGGAGACACACCTGGAACACTATTTTCCTAATTTATCATTTATTATTAGGTGAGGTTATTCAGGCAGTTAATTTAAAAATATAGGTGGACTTCACTTCCTTAGCAATCAATTATTCAGCAAAATCAATCAACTATGTTTAATGCGTCACCAAATCACTAATAAAGTTAGATTTATTTTCAATTACGGCGATCCGTCGATAATATGCGACCACAATAACGTCTCCAAGCAACAGTGACGTCAAGATGGCCGCCCGTTCGACGTTCCACCAGAGTGACACCAATCTATCACTCTTATCTATGCAGTTCTGTTGGTAGCGCCACGGCTGCGCCGTCATATCTATATATGAGTAAGTTGTAAGTTTGGAATTATGTATTGAAAATGTATGCAATGTAATAGAATCGCGTCTCATGGGCAAAACAAATAATAATAAAAGTAAACAAAAATAAAGCAATACAAAAAGGAAGGTTTAAAATAAAACAAAAAGAGTTGAAAAGGAATAAAAACTAAACCTAGAATCTAAACCCCTAGAAACAATGTTGCTGCAATAAAATGGCAGCAGTGAGCCGTCGGAGGCTAATTAGCCCACCAACAAAATATATATATATATATATATATATATATATATATATATATATCTATGTATTTGTGTAAGAAAAGTAGTATACGTAGTAAATCAGTTGTCCGGTTTCCATAGTACAAGCTCCGCTTAGTTTAGTATGATAACTGATATATTACATATCCTACTTTTTTGTAAATAGATATAAACTTATATACATAGTGCGTACTTGACCATACTGATAAACATATACTAATATAATATATACTTACTTTTCTTTTGTGTTAATAATTGTTACGTTTAGGAAAACTTGGATCATCGGCGTCAGGTTGCAAGCTTATCGGTTTTCTACAGGCTGTTTCATGGAGTATGCGCTCAAGACCTCCATGAACTTATTCCTCCATCTCCCTTTTTACATCGGACTACAAGGCGTCGGGAGGCTCTCCACTACTATTTCGTTGATATCCCATTATGGCGTACGAAGCGTTTTGCTTCCTCTTTCATCATACGCACGGCTAACGCCCGAAATTAATAAACGATCCGCAATCTGTCAGTCAGTCCTATCATTAGATTGGCTCTATCGCTATCTTGATCTTTACCTGCGTGCCAATAACAAAACATATCAATCCATCCATTTTTTGCTCAGAGATTGAGGTGCGATCCTTTCCCTCTGCAGCGTTTCGTTTTATGCAGAACTCAGTAACTGAGTAGACAATTATAGCGGTTTATTTAAGATGAAAAATAATTTATAAAATATTAACAATAAGCCATCAGTACTGACTTATTTATACTCTGGTCAAAATGTGTTTACTAGACGACTAGGGTATATAATAATAAAATAAAACAACATACTATATGTTTTGGTAGCCCGGAACGTATCAAAATTTGACAAGCAAGACGATCGCTGACGCCGACGCCAAATTGTATAAAAAATTTTTAAATACCAGGAATATTAACTAAATACATACCAAAAATGGACTCTGACATGGTAAGCAATGATTTTATTATTGATTTCTGTGTGTGCGTTTTATAAATAATCTAAGCGGTGTATGACGTGAAATGTGTCCTGCCTATTTTGTATACAAACAAATTATGCTTTGTATTTTTTAGACTAAAAGCAAGCCACTGTCCAAAGACGAAACAAAAGCTCTGTTGGATATGATTGAAGCCAGCAAAATCATCACCACCAAAACTACCAATGCCACCAACAACAAATTGAAAGCAGAGGAGTGGACGCGAATAGCAACGCGGTTCAACGCCACTGCCTCTACTTGTCCCCGTACACCACATCAACCAAGGTTGAAATGGGAAAATTTAAAAAAAAATGCTCGTAAGCGCAGCACTAAAATCAGGATGAATAACATTCAGGTTAGTAGTACTTTTTTCAAATAATTGTGACCACATAAAAGTATTTTGGTTCTTAAACCTAAGTAAGTATACTATCATTATTTTTTTATTTTCAGACTGGTGGTGGTGCAGGTGATTATATACCCCCAGATGACATACTGGATCGAGTGTCTAGCCTTTTGGGGAGCACTGCAACTGGTTTCACCGTCCCATTTGGGGGAGACAGGGAACCTGCACATTTTATTGTTGGTGGTGATGGTATTGGTGGTGGTGATAGTTGCAGTGAAGATGAAATGATGCCTGGCAACTTTGCTGTTGTAGAGCTGCCCCAAGAGAATGTGTGCGATGCAACAAACATTGTAGATGAGATTGTCACAGTGACAACTCCTGCAATGTCTAACACATCAAAATCTTTCATGCCCACACCTAGGAGAACTGGTAATGGTTACTTATTTTATTGTTTTTATGTTGTAAGTATACATATCTATAGATGCCACTACAATTGGCTTTACAGTCATTAACATTGTCTTTGTTTTCCAGGTAAAAGAAAAGGTGGTGCCATTAATAAATCCAGAGAAGCAAGAGATAAAGCTATTGCTGACTATTACAATGAGAAAAGAAGATGTATGGAATTGCAATACACAAACCTAGATTTGCAAAATGAAAAATTAAGACTGGAAATAGAAAAACTTAAAAACAGTTAAATATTTATATTTTCATTTTGCAAATCTAGGTTTGTGTATAGAATTTATTAACATTCTCATTTTCATTTTATATTCACGTAGACTTTAAAAAAGCGCTTGTAAATAGTCAGAACATGTTTGTAGTAATACAGTTATTATTTCTAGTAACTTATTACAGTTGTTTAGGTACACGGAATGTTAAAACATTTATACAATTTATTTATAATAGTAGTGATATTTAGCTAGCTTGTATTAAGTTATTGTCAAGGAGATTAGGTTTAATAATTGATTGATTGATTTTATAGTAAAATAAAATAAATAAAATAAAAAAGGTTTTTATTCACGTAGACTTTAAAAAAGCGCTTGTAAATAGTCAGAACATGTTTGTAGTAATATAGTTGTATACATTAGATATTATTTCTAGTAACATAGATATTTAGGTACATCTTGTATGAAAACATTTATAAAATTTATTTTATTACAGAAATGATATTTAGCTAGCTCATATCAAGTTATTGTCAAGAGATTATGTTTAATTATCTAGTTTAAGTCTAATATTTTTACTACATATTGTCAATGGTTCTGTCTATATTAAAGTTTTGTACTTAGTTGCAAAAATAATAGTTAATTCATATATTGTATCTATGTGTCCACAATGTGATTAATAAATAAAAGAAGGGTATTTAATAAATAAAAGAGGAATAAATTTCGAAGTTTTAATTTAATTACTAAAATAACTATTTATAACATCTGCCCTCTGGCTAATGTCTTGAACATCTACAAGATTATGAGGACCATCATCCATAAACGTAGGTGGCAGCTCAACTTCTGAATGGATTTCCTCAAGCTTGAACTTTCTGCAGATGTTGTGTAATACTGCAGTGGCAATGATTACAGCTTGAATATTAGGCAAAGCTAGTCGCAGTGTCAGTGCAATTACAGGAAAACGGCGTTTCCATACTCCAAATGTCCTTAAATAAAATATAATTATTATTTTAGATATAAGCTTATTGTGTCTTTTGGTATAGGTTATGATAAAAAAATATATATATTTACCGTTCTATGGTATTTCTGGTTTTTATATGAGCTTCATTATACTTTTGTTGGGCTTCTGTGGCAGGGTTTAAAAGTGGAGTCAATAGATATGACCTGTTAGGATAGGCACTATCTCCAAGAAGCCAACGATTGCCAAAGTTACCTGCATCACATTCAACTGTAAAGTAACAATAATTATGTAGAACACAAAACTTATAAAAGAACATTTCAAGAAAATGCACAGCAGGTATGTTGTTATTCAACATTGTAGTAAAAGAAGATTACCTCTTAAATCGGAATTATTAAAAATTGTTGCATCATGAGTGGAACCTGGCCAGCGTGCCACAACATTCATGAAGATTAGGTCTGCATCACATACGGCCTGCACATTCATAGAAAAGTACCCTTTACGATTCCTGAACTCTTCACCTATTAAACTACCTAAAAGAAATATAAAGTATTACATTTTGTTATTTTTACATTTGAGCAACAACATTCAATATGATAACATTGCAGTATCTAACTTTGAAGTACCTAGGTATTAAATGCAATCATTTATTAAATTTCAATGTACTATGATGGACAATGGATGATTATTAAGCTATGTTATTTAAATTAATAACTAACATTAGTAACTTTGTTTTTAGTACTTACATGGAGATTGAATGCGAATGTGTGTACAATCAATGGGTCCAAGAACACGAGGCATGCCAGCCATCCGGTAGAATTTTTCTGCACTGTCCTGATGCATGAAAATGTATGTGTCATATAAATTTGATATTGCTGATGACACATCTCTTACAATCTGCCAACAAAATCTGCCACTGAAATAAGCATTGTTCCCAATGCATAAAACCGCAGTGTCAACAATAGTTGATGAAGTGGTGCAACTCCAAAATTTCTGTAATAAATAAGTATATAAAATGAGTCCAAGCTTTGCGGGCAACAAACTAAATTTCTTTTTAGGGAAGTTATTTTATTTACCTTGTGGAACTGACTCGGATATAAGGCATTATTTCAGCCAATAGCAAATATACTGCTGGTTTCGATAGTCTGAATCTGAAGGTGAAATCAGTATCCTCAAGACTTTGCATGTAGTTCAACCTTTTCATCCTACGCGAAGGACGTCGTTCCACCACTTCATAATCACTGCTAGAATCAGATAGCAGATCGAGAAGTTCGATATCACTGTCACTATCATTCAAATGTATATTCAAAGCCATTTTGGAATATAATGAACTATTTCACCAATTTTATCTTTAGAACCAATCGTCAATCCACCGAATTTCTAGGATTGCAACTTTAGATTGTTTTGGCTATCTAAGCTTATGTCAAAATTAATGGATTGGTTATTGGCACGTGCAACCTGTCATTTTAGTACAGAGGCCTATCTTTTTCTATGATCCGTCCTCCCAAAGATCGCTCGTTCGGAAAGATTGCTTTTTCAATCTGTGGATGCTTTATTGGCACGGTTTAATAGACAAATGGATCGAAATTGCTATCGTAGATAGCATAAAATGGATTAGGATCGTTTATTAATTTCGGGCGTAAGTAGTGGAACAACCTCCCAAACGACGTGTTTGCAGACTCATATAACATGGGTTTATTCAAGTTTAGAGTGAACAGGCATCTTATGGGTACGCGCGGTCCACCTTTGACCACATCTTCACTTACCATCAGGTGAGATCGTGGTCAAGCGCAAACCCATTTTGCATAAAAAAAAGGTAAGTGCATTTAATGCCAACTCCATCAAAGCACATAAAACACAGTAACTATAGTAAAGCGAAAGAATATAAACGGCCATCTATCTCATTACGAACCTTGCCAAGCCAAATGATAGCCAAGTTTGGCTAATAATGAACTTCAATAAAAAAATAGTGTTATTTATTTAATGTTTATATGGAAAACCAACAGCAAAACAAATTTACTTACTTATCGTATGGGTAATGGTTACCCTAGTGTCAGAGTTGTTCAAGCCGCCCAGTAGGCCTCTGACATGGCTTAACGAATATTGCCTACTGACTACAACTGGGACCGACAACTTAACGTGCGTACTTTCAAAGCACGGAGACGCTCAGAAATACTAAATAAACCACTTTGGTGGTCACCCATCTATGGACTGGCTGCGAGCCTAGTTGCTTAATCTTGCCGTTCAGAGCCGACCGGTGAGAGCATCTAGATATGAGCGCTAAACATTCTCAACATAAAAGTTCTCACTTATACTTAAGTAATTCTATAAATAAAGTTTGAACGCACATATTCATCATCATCATATCAGCCGAAAGACGTCCACTGCTGGACAAAGGCCTCCTCCAAGGATCTCCATAATAGCCGGTCCTGCGCTGCCTGCATCCAGCGGCTTCACGCGACCCGCACAAGATCGTCGGTCCACCTTGTAGGGGGCCTGCCTACGCTGCGTCTTCCGGTCCGTGGTCGCCACTCGAGAACCTTTCTGCCCCATCAACCGTCAGTTAAATAAAATAAAATAAAATAAAATAAAAAAGGTTTTTATTCACGTAGACTTTAAAAAAGCGCTCGTAAATAGTCAGAACATGTTTGTAGTATTATAGTTGTATACATTATTATTTCTAGTAACATAGATATTTAGGTACACATTGTATTGATAGTATTAAAACATTAATAAAATTTATTTTATAACAGCAATGATATTTAGCTAGCTCGTATCAAGTTATTGTCAAGAGATTATGTTTCAGTTTAATTATCTAGTTTAAGTCTAATATTTGTAATACATATTGGCAATGGTTCTGTCTATATTAAGGTGATATTATTATGACGGACCTTATGTTAATAACGACGGTCGCGCTTTAATGCGTTCTACGAGCTATGTGCCCTGCTCACTGCCACTTCAGTTTGGCAATTCATTGGGCTATGTCGGCTACGTTGGTTCGCCTGCGGATCTCAGCATCTCTGATTCGATCTCGCAGGGAAACTCCAAGCATAGCCCTTTCCATTGCGTTTTGTTGACCTTGAGCCGCCTGATAAGGCCCATAGTGAGCGACTACGTCTCTGTTCCGAAAGGCATCACTACTTTCGACTTGACCTATACACGAAGCAAAGCGATGCTCACTCTTACTATACTCGCCGGAAGGATAAATTGTCACTAGTGAATAGAACACTAACAAAGTCAGCAAAGTCGACTCATGTTATGGGCCCGGCAGTTTATAATCAGCTCCCAGAGATAATAGATAGTAACCGCCCTAACTCTCGCAGGTTTCAAGGGTCGGTTAAGACGTTGGTTAGTCGAGCGGGCGTTCTACACTTACGACAATTTTTTTTAAATTTAAAGTTTATTGACAATATGTTGACTTCTTTATTTGTATTATAATTTTATTTCTATATTAGGACAAATTGACAATTTATTAATTATATTTACTTTTGACACGACTACCTATTATTGATATTGTTTGTGATATTATAAATAATCGATGTGAACATTTTTGACATGTAATTAACATTACCAATAAATTACTATTGACTATTGAGATACAGCGGTATTTGGGACGAGAAGATATTACGTAGCTTTACGAACGCTGCCCAGCCGAGTTGGATTCTACGATTGACCTCCTTCTCGAAGTTGGACCTACCTAGTTGGATGGTCTGTCCTAGGTAAATATAGTTCTCTACAACTTCGAGTGCAGAGTCTCCAACCTTAACTAGAGTGGGTGTAACATAGATGTTCGACATGATTTTCGTCTTATCCATGTTCATTTTCAGACCCACTTGTTGAGAGACTCTGCTGAGGCCATCGAGCATTGTACTGAGGTCGTCAAGGGTCTGAGCCATGTCTACTGTATGGTCGGCAAATCTAAGGTGAGTGATGTACTCGCCATTGACATTGATGCCAAAGCCTTCCCAGTCCAGAAGCTTGAAGACATCTTTCAATGCAGCGGTGAATAGTTTCGGAGATATGACGTCTCCCTGTCTCACGCCTCGCTGCAATTGAATAGGTTTCAAGTTCTGGTCCTGAAGTCGGACTGACATGGTGGCGTTTTCGTACAAACACTTTAACACCTGGACATACCGATGGTCAATTTAGCACCTTTGAAGAGACCTCAGCATGGCCCATGTTTCGATAGCATCAAAGGCTGTCTCATAGTCCACAAACGCTAAGCATAATGGCTGGTTATACTCCTCGGTCTTCTGTATAACTTGCCGCAGCGTATGTATGTGGTCTATGGAACTGTAGTCTTTTTGGAAACCGGCTCGTTCCAGAGGCCTGGAAGTCATCAAACCTGCGTGCGAGACGATTCGTAATGACTCTCGAAAACAACTTGTAAATCTGTAATTCTTCAACAGGACTTTATCGCCCTTTTTGAAGAAAAGCACCACCACACCCCTGTGCCATGCTTTTGGCGTTTGACCTTCGAGTATGACGGAGTTGAATAACTTCTGAAAGGCCCGCAGGATCGGTGTACCTCCCGCCTTCAGAAGCTCAGCTGTAACTCCATCATCACCCGGCGCCTTGTTGTTTTTCAGTTGTTTGAGAGCCAGTCTAATCTCGTCCAGGCTGACGTCCGGGATATCTTGGGTATAGTGTCGGGTTAGTCTTGCTCTTGGATCTGAGGCATGACTATTGACAGGAAGTCACGTTGTCGTGTACAACTGTCCGTAGAACTTCTCGATCTCTCCTAGCAACTCAGGTTTTGACGTGACGATTCTACCATCCTTCAGCTTCGTCAGTTGGCTCTGCCCAATAGACAAATCTCTAGCGAACACTTCTGAGCCTCTATTCCGCTCGATAACCTCTTTAATACTAATCGTATTAAATTGGCGTGTGTCGCGAGTCAGAGAATTTAAGATTTGTCTGTTGAGATGCCTGTATCTGGCAGCATCACATGAGGACGTTGGAATCATTTTCCGTCTTTCTTCCATAAGCTGTATATAATATAGGTATAATAGTCGGAGATTGGTTCCATTTGTACGGCGGGTTTTGTAGAACTTAGACCCGGCCGTATGGACAGCTTCCACGATGGTGGGGTATTCTTTATGGCCGTCACCACACAGCCAGCACATATTGCTTACAAATTAATTTTACATTATTTTGAATTCTTTGAAAAGAAATCCGGTTTTATACAGCTTCGAAGGTTATCATGTAAAGATTTTAATCATATTTTTTGCCAATTAAATTAAAATACTTTATCGCAGATTATAGGTGTGGTGCAGATACATAGGTAGTTATTTTGAGTCCAGACTCCAGAAGTCCAGAGTTTGTGTCCGCGAATTGCAATATTAATATGCTCTGCAAAACTGTAAGCTTGTGGAAAATACATGTTAACTCAAATTCGAGGAAGCATTGACTATGCCAACAATAATACATAATATGTTATAGAGTGAGTCAGTGTATAATCCAACGATAAAAAATCTATTTTTGTTTGATATACCATGATAATAATAAGTACGTGCTCCCTATAGTATAGGTTAACATAATCAATTATCTTTATTAGAGATCGTTATCGAATTTTTAAATACTAAGCTATTGCTTAATCATAGTTAATAATAGTATAGTTGTGGACTTAGTCATCGTCAAAGTCAATGTATCGTTATTACGTAGAAAATAACGGCGATTTTGTATTAACTGTCGTATTCTACTATTTTTGATTGCTATACCGAGATAGTAATGAGTAATGCTCCTTATAGTATTATAGGTTTATATAATTAATAATCTTTATTGGAGATTTTTATCGATATATATATATATATATATATATATATGATCGTTATTTGCTTAATTATAGTGAATCACAGCCCAGCCGGGTTGATGTGTTATGTACCACCGAAAGACAGATTGCCACTGTTTGACTATTGTGTCCGTAATTTGTACTGCTTAGTTTACTTGACAACCTCTTTCTTTTGAAGTCGATTAACGCATAGAACTGACTTTGACGTCGAATGATATGATGACTGCACGTGTGGCGCAGCGGTTACGACAGTCGCCTCGACGTTTCGTGTCCCAGGTTTGATTTCCGCGCAGGACAATTATGTGCGTGACCCTTAAATAGTAATTCTGAGTCTGTATGTACTTTCCTCCTTCCATTCGTCTTTTATATTGGATTAAATACCGTAGTGAGGGGGTGGTCTTAAAATTAAAAAAAAAGAATATACTGGCATCTGATTGATAATAATCGGATGAAGGCTGATTTTCAATTACGATCGAAACTTAGCAAACTTGTTTTTATAATGGACTCAATTTGCAATAAGGAAATTGCTCACACACCATTAAAAGACCGGTTAAATTACTTACTTACTAATCTTATGGGCAGTGCTTACCCTAGTCTCAGAGTTGTTCAAGCCTCCCAGTAGGCCTCTGACATGGCTTAACGACTGTTGTCTAATGACTACAGCCGGGACCAGCTTAACGTGCCCTCCGAAGCACGGAGACGCTCAGAAATTAAAACAACTTTGGCGGTCACCCATCTATGCACTGCGCGAGCCTAGTTACTTGACCTGGCCGATCGGTTACGGACCGGTGAAAGAATATAGCTATGAGCGCCTTACCGGTTAAATAAAACATATATAAGTTGTGTTATATAATTGAAGGGGAAAAATTTAATTCCCTGCGCCAATAACTTCAATGCCTCGCCCTAAAAGTTTTACCCATGTCAGTAAGCTATATTAAAGTTTCGCAAGGATGTTATATTATTCATGAATCGTGTCTAGTATCCTTGCTAGCTTAGTTGCAGTGTGGTGACGGCATAGAATATCATCACCCCATCACATCCCATGGGGAGCGTAAAAATCGACCAAGGGAATACCTACCAGAGAACGGGCAGCAGCGTTTTTCCGTGAACTATGACCATCAAACTGCGATCGCCAACCCGTCTGCCAAGCGTGGCGATTATGGCATATCCCCCATTCTTTGGGGAGGCATCTGTCCAGCAGTGGACGTACTATGGCTGACTTGGTGATGATGATGATGTTTCATGGTCTTTGTGCCATCTTTACTTATTGACTTAGTATTAAAGGATCTCCGAAACAATTTAGAGCATAGAAAATGTATAAGAAAGGAAGATATCACTCGTATTTATCTACCCTCTACTGTGGAATGTGTATTATACCTGTACACCGCGGTTTAACCCGCGTTAAACTTTATAAATTATAGCCGATGTGTTATTCGAATATATAGGCTATACCACTACAAAATTTCATTAAAATCCGTTCGATAGTTTTTCCATGAAAGAGTTACAAATATACACGTATACAAACATCTATCTATCTATCAAAATTGAAATCTACCTATCCAGAGTGTGGAGAGACTGGCGATCTGTCATACAGGTCTCCTAGTACAGACACCAGTCTCTCACATAGATTAATCCTAACTACACCTAGTGATGTACACCTAGATTAAGTATATTTAATGTACAAAATTCTGTGTGAGAGTAAAAATAAAGTTATATTATTATTATTATATTATTATTATCTATACTCACAATCTTTGCCTTTATAATATTAGTAAGATAACCAATGTGTTACACGGATATATAAGCTATGTTACTACAAAGTTTCATCAAAATCTGTTGGGTAGTACACATGGTCACCCGATCCCCAACAAAGCAGAGCAATATGGATAGAGCATAGAAATATGGGTGAAAAAATTTATGAAAAGAATTTTTATTATAAAATAATAATTCTATTCAGACATATTTTTTTAGAATGAGTTGCTAAATTTTAGTGCGGATGGGATCGAATCCAGGAACCATCCAGCCTAATGTGCGTTCTGCTTCGAATTTATGTAATCAATTTAAGATCATCTTAACACAATTAAGAACCTTTTGACTAAACTTTATTGTTCTTACTTTCCCCATTTACTGTGTGAAAATAATTTCTTTCTAATAACAAGCTAATTGTTTAGTGATATGGAATTCAAACAAGTTAGCGTACACAATAAAAGTCCGGTGACGGCATGAATATGTTACTACGCACACTCCGGTGATACTGTTAATGTTTAACGGGAACACTCACTAAGCGAACCAAACGCGACGTTATCTAAGTGTACTGTGTCTAAAAGTTAAAAGTTGTAGAGCTACCTGTAATCCGCCCGAAATAAAGTTAATCCAGTGAGGGTACAAAACAAAACGCTCAGGAATTTTAATAAATAATTATATTATTTACCAGCAGAATCCCCATATTGATTTTCCTGACGTAACTATGTATCTTGAGTCCCGTAAGCAGTTTGGCGTAGTCAGGCCCAGGGGCTGGGTGTCCAGTTTAAAGATCTTTGTACATATTTTTCTTCAGCAACTAATTGTGTAAAGATAATTAAAGATAGTAACGGGTAACTCACGTAACTCCAGTGCGAGACGGGACGCGACGTCGTGCGGGTCACATTCGCCCTGAAGATGACATCCAGGAGAAGTTGAACGTTGGCCGAATCCAACATAAAATTAATTACGTGAGTTACCCGTTACTACCTTTCATTATGTTAGCACCTCACGTCAGTTTTAATAATAATAATTGTGTAAAGCTTCTCAACTGGTTCAAGAATAGACTTCTATATTTTATACAGAAGTTATAATAGAACCACTTTAAACAGAATTAACCGTTTTAATAACATACATCCGGCATCAACTTTTCTTAGCTACGACTGATTTGAACAAAATTTTTAATAGAAAAAAAAGAAGTATCAAAAACACAACAAAAAAAAACGAAGAAATCGCGTCACATAATAAAAAGTCGAATAGAATAACCTCTTTCTTTCGATAAAGAAAATTTGTAGAATACATAGTTGTTTAGTCAAATATTATCCATCAAATTGTTAAAATACAAACAAAATAAAATAATCAAATATAATGTTTCTTTATTTAAATTTAGCATTTCAGCTTTATCTTTATTTTTATTTACAAATTCCAATTTGACTTAATATTCAAACTCTCCTCTTTTGTAGATTATTTGTCTCTTAGTCTCCAACTTAGACCCTAAAAAGGATTTTTATATGTCGAGACAGGACGGCTTGGAGGCTCTTCACCACAACTCATCCTCTTATAATTTTATGGGTAGGTGAGGGCGGAACAGAAATAAATTACTTCAAATTACAATCAACGTAATTCACAATAATCACGATTTAATTAGATGTTTAGTGATTACTACAATGTAAAATCAATCAAATTAAATCTTAAAATATCGTGATGGCGAAGATTCTCAGCAATTCGTCACAAGCGTGGTGCGCGGGCGCCGTCTCGTTCAAAAGTGACTTCAAGATGGCCGCCCACACCACCATCGACAATGACGCTTCGCTAGGTTGACATTGACAGTCCTGTCAACCTGACGTTTGACGTAAACGCCGTCGCGGCCGGACTGACATACGACCGTCCTCGGGCGATTTATCTGAAACAAACTAAGATAACTGCATAGTCCGTTCGCTCATCCTGACTTAATCATTTTCATCAGTATACAAACAATAAAAACATTTAATGACTTGGAATAACCAGGCAAGTGTACCGCTTAGCCAACCGTGAGTGTAGTCCGAGTCACACGACTCGGACTACACTTCAGTAAGACCAGTCGACGTTGGGCTAGAATTAAGCCCAGACAGCACATTTTCGTTCTTGTAAACATCTAGACAAGCCAATCCTAACAAGGATGTGACCCGGACCACACAATTCGTCTTACACTTAGCAGGCAAGTATCCAGAACAAGTCAGCCCTCCCGAGGGAACCGTCTCGGACGACACAATTCGTCTCGGAAATAGCAAGCGATCATCCATGACAAGTCAGGCCCCTCGAGGCAACTGACTCGGACGACACAATTCGTCTCGGAAATAAAAAGCGATCATCCATGACAAGTCAGCCCCCTCGAGGCAACTGACTCGGACGACACAATTCGTCTCGAATGT
Source organism: Pseudoips prasinana (assembly GCA_951640165.1). Taxonomy (NCBI): domain Eukaryota; kingdom Metazoa; phylum Arthropoda; class Insecta; order Lepidoptera; family Nolidae; genus Pseudoips; species Pseudoips prasinana. The sequence goes on along the minus strand of OX621249.1, from coordinate 13,049,120 downwards.
AACAAGCGATCATCCATGACAAGTCAGCCCTCTCGAGGCAACTGACTCGGACGACACAATTCGTCTCGGATATAACAAGCGATCATCCAGGACAAGTCTACCCTCTCGAGGGACTCGACTTGGACGACAAATTTCGTCAGATGACGCTAAATAAATCAATGTAACAAGTCAACCAGAAATGACTCGGACGACGCATTTCGTCTATCGTCTGTGACGAGTGAGGTGTGCCCTCTAACTACTCACCTTGAATGGTCAGGACAACGCTTCTTCGCCCAGGATCAACCATTTAAACAACTTATCATAATAATATGAAGGTTATAATAATGTAACGATAATTTGTAGTATTGTCCTGTTAAATGTGCACTTCAACTTCATGAAGGGCCTCCCATGTATCAAATTCTGAGTATACGCTCGGAGTATCTGAGTTTGCAATGACAGTGTTTAAGTCAGCCGATCCAGTGTCCGAGAATACGGTGTCGTGATGGTCTAATAACTCGTTATTATTATTTGAGCACGAAGTATTTTCTACATGATCAGACGCCGTCTCGGCCTCTACTTCATTTAAAACGTTATACGCGTTTTTTTTAATATGGGCAGCGACAACACATAAATGTAAAATTTTTACGGAATTAATTATTTTTGACTTGGCTTGAACGAGCAAGTGGGTCACCTGACGGTAAGTGAGCACTGCCGTCCATGTACACTCGCAATGACAGAGGCGTCGCGAGTGTGTTGCCGGCCTTTAAGAGTCAGCAAACAAGTGTTGCTGACCCTTCCCCCCACTCCGATGAGCTCTGATAACCTTGATCTGCGATGATTCTTTTTGGCGAGCCAAAAAGGTAAACTACTTTTTGCAGTGCATGCGTTGCATTCAACAGACGTGGTATGTTCGAGTAAATCTTATTTCGTAAAACCATCAGTTATTACTGGGCAATTCTACTTCCGGTCGCTCTTCCCGCTAAGCATTCTCGAAAAGTCAATATGAACTACGGACTTAACGGCCGGGATGATCAAACATTTTATTCCAAACGAATAATCTTACCTGTAGTCGCAAACATTTAACAAAGTATAAACAATCAGTCAAAGCACATATCATTCACTCACATTCCCACACAAATTTCCACTAAGTCAAAAACACTTAAATAATTTTCGTGAGCTATAATTCGGTATGTAATACTCTACATCTCAACACACAAGCCTCCATCAGGCCATCACTTGGGCTACCTCCATCCGGTACTTAGTACTTACCCATTCGGCGATCGCTGACACCTCGGCCGCCAAACGCACGCCACTCACTTTCGTGACCGCACTGAGACGGGAAATGAAGCCCGATGTTCCACCTACGCCTACGAATACCATGGAGGTACCAGCGGTCTGAGCGACCTTCATACCACACATTAACACGAACGTCCATCCCCTTTGTCATTACTTGTAAGTCTAAGTCTATATCGTAAGGTTTCACGTCGGGGTTGTCTACGTCAGGTTCGTTCAAGCCTGAAGCCATGTCAAAAATTAAAAAGTATCGCGCACCATGTAATCGATTAATAGGGTCAGATATGAGGGGTAGCGGAAACCGATCGGACACTATATTATCATCAAGCATACGGTAGTCGACACACATTCTATCGCTTCAGTGCCTTTCCTTTACCAGAAGGTAAGGAGAGCAATTAGTTTACTTTTTATCACACCACACTAAAATAGCGCAGTTTGGGCTTAATCTATTAGGATGTCGGAACGTCGTCATAGAGGTATTAGCAAAGTAGTAGGTACTCCGGTGGTAAACGGACTATCAAATGATTTCAAGAGCACTACGAACTCATTTCTAAATTTTGAGGGTACATAATCAAATCAATATTGAATTCAGTCGCGTCACAAAGGTTTACTATTTTAAACAGATAAAATGTCAGTTTATTACAGGTCGTATTTGACCACCTCGTTGGTCCAGCGGTAGCCGTTAATGAGGTTCTGGGTTCGAACACGGTTCGGGCCAAAAAAACAACGGTTTTGGGACTTATCCGTAAAAAGAAATCTCCCAGTATCAGCCCGAAGTCCGGGAGCTGGCAGTATTACACCCCCGTGCCTCGGAGAGCACGTAAATCCGTAAGTCCCGAGCCCGACCTCTCATCGGTCGCGCCGTCAGTCGACTCATTGGATCACGAGAGTGATGGAACAAAAATCGCCCCCATGCCCGCGCAGACACCCGTGCACCATAATACGTCCTACGCAATTGGCCAATCTCCACTAAGACTGGCCACCATGGCCGGCACGTGTGGCCGATTATTTAAGTCTAGCGTTAAATCATGATATCATAACGTAAACGACGATTGGGTTGTCCATGAAAAACAACGAAATATTATCTCGATCTGTGTTGAAATTTGTAAGTTACAAGAATAGTTAACAACATTATTAAACAGTTTTGCTCGAAATTTATAAGCCGTCTGTAGCTTGTGAGCAATCAGCTCATAAGTCATAAGTGAGCAATCAGCTCTAGAAACGTATAAAAATGGAACTACTCACCAAAATGTCCTCTCTGGTGTGTTAACGACTTAGACGTTAACGGGCATCTGTTGTGATCACGTTGTTTATTGCCACGGTTGCACTTCGAAACTAAATGGCCACAGCGTAAACAGCAGCGATGTCTGGTTTCTGGTCGCAGAAGACCAGGTCGCTGCCGGCGTTGTTGACCTTCTCTTTTTCGGTCGACACTCACATGCACCATGTCCTAGCTTGCCGCACTGAAAACACTTTAAAAGTACTTTAAAAAAACAATTTAAAGACACTGTAAAACCACATTAAGAACGATACAGTTTCGGATCGTTTTGCGTCTACACAATTATATTCAACTACTTGAGGCGCATTCCTTTTCATAAAAGTAGACGGTTTCAATTCTCGCTGCAGCTTCTTTCTCGTAATAATCTCCGTATTGAAGGCTAATCGTTGTATGTGGTTGTGGAATTTTGACGAATGTGACAGTGTAGTGGACAGCAATGTATTCTTCGCTCATATTTGGCCATTTTGAGGTTTATGTATGGTCACGCACAGATATTCGTTTTCCTTGCCTTTGCTATTTTGCAGGTTAATGAGGTCAGTCGCGGGTGTTTCAACACTATCATTCCGTGGAGTAAATATTTTATCACAACTATGTAAAATATTATACGTATTATTGTCGCCCAAGGAATGGCCAGTTTCAATTAAATGTTTGGCGTAATGAGATTTATCAGGATGGCCATTCCTATAAGCAGCTACATGCTCTTTATACCGTATTTCAAAATTTCGGCCTGTCTGACCTATATATACCGCGTCACAATCATCGCAGACCAACCTATACACGCCGGATTTCTTGCAATTTTCCAAATTATCTTTTCCATTACTCAAATCTGCAACCACCGCATCTCAAGGAACGATATTTGCTGCGACGCCGTGCTTTTCAGCGCACCATAGCTATTATAAATAATTTTCACCGAAACAAAATTCAAACAGTATGCCAAGCACGTGCGTTTGTGTTAGTTTGGGGTCGAATTTGGGTAGCTTTATATTGTGGGCGCTCACATGATTTTTAATCGCTTCCATCAGACTCAACATCCGGCTATTTTCTAACTCAAACATTTTTCGAAAAATATCTTCACCATGTGGCTTATCTTCGGTTCTTGATCCCACGCCTGATGTCGAGACAGGACGGCTTGGAGGCTCTTCACCACAACTCATCCTCTTATAATTTTATTGGTAGGTGAGGGCGGAACAGAAATAAATTACTTCAAATTACAATCAACGTAATTCACAATAATCACGATTTAATTAGATGTTTAGTGATTACTACAATGTAAAATAAATCAAATTAAATCTTAAAATATCGTGATGGCGAAGATTCTCAGCAATTCGTCACAAGCGTGGTGCGCGGGCGCCGTCTCGTTCAAAAGTGACTTCAAGATGGCCGCCCACACCACCATCGACAATGACGCTTCGCTAGGTTGACATTGACAGTCCTGTCAACCTGACGTTTGACGGAAACGCCGTCATATATAATATTTGAATGCTTCTACGAAAACATAATATTCCGGATCTTTCACTAAACTAGATCAGACTTGTTAAACAAATGAAAAATAAGAGCATTTTTGTAATTTAAATAGAAAGCAAATATTAGGCGGCGCCACGGCGACTGCTCGCCTTAACCGCGCGTTTGTCCCGGCTAGTGCGTTTTTGCTGGTCAGTCCGCAGCGTTCAGTGACCATTACCTCTATAATTCAGGGCTGCAGCGCATGACTTCTGGGTCACTCCTGGTTTGTGAACTAGAACATGCTATAGCGTAAATTTTTAAGCAACAAGTCGCTCTATATCGTGTCGTACTTACTAGTCATTCTACAATATTATAATGTAAACGTATTATTTGAAGTGAAAACTTCTTTAGAGGCGTTGTGTACTTTTTGGGATAGGTAAAACATTTTAAACTCGCGACAGGACACGTGATCGAATATATTTTATTAATTCACACTGGCGGTTTGTACACTCACATGACCGCAGCATTTTTTCTTAATTATATTAGATTTTTTACAACCGACTGCCTAGCCTAACTTCTATTTATTAAGTTTATTCCCATCATAGGGAGGAATCAATTACTATGTGTCTTTACCGCCCGAAGGTGGTAAGTAACATCTTTAACACATTCACTGCGTTACGGCAAATATTTTGCCGTATTTGACTTTCATCCCGCGCGGCTACACGTTGTCCTTGTTTTGCGCTCGGTGCGGAGTCGATTTAGCTATGTTCCCCTACGTGTAAAAAAGAGACAGTGAGCTATTTAATATTGTTGCTTTTAATATAATAATATTGTACACTAATAACATACGGCAAAATAGTTGTCGTAACGCACAGTAAGGTAAGTATTTTCATTCAGTGCGGTACGGCGTCTATCTTGCCGTGCCCCCCCAACCCCGCGCATCACTGCATGCGTCCGCGCGTCGTCTCAGTCGACAATAGTGCGGGCAGTAAGTGAGACGTATGCTCGATATTATTTATTTGTGCAGAAAACTACGCGACTACCTTACAATGAGACGTTCACGTAAAAAGCTTGATTTGAGTAAGGGAATTAAAACTGAAGGTGCAGAAGCAAGAAAAAAACTTGTTCAGTGTAGTTGTAGTTTGGATGTGACATCTAATTCTAAAAAAATAAGTTCGGTAATCACAAGTCCGTCATTAAGAAGGAAGGTACAAGTGATTGAAAGCGTTTCGATAAACAAAGACAGTGATAAGGCTTGTAGTTCGGGGTTAGCTAAATACAATGAGCCGAACACAATTTATGTAAGCCCGTCAACAAAAAAAAACATTTCTTGTTTTGGATTAGGAATCTCCACAAAAAAATAAACACAATGATCCTGATCTAATATCTTTGGACAACATTTCCGTAAGCAACTTGATATCTCCACTTGAATCACCGTACAAATCAGCACTTCTTAAGGACGTTTTGTCGACACCCAAAAGTAAGCAGTTGAAATTAACGAGTTCTTCAATTATAAATACTGATGGAAATATTTGCATTCATCAAACGCCGACATCATCTATTTACCGTGGCAATATCTTACAGAACCAAAGTGATGATGATTTTGAAACTTCAGTTACACGTACCGAAATCCCTGTTCCAGCTGAGTTGGATCCCGAAGACGAAAATATTTTTGACATTCGACCAAAAAAGATTGAAAAGTCGACAGTTATTCAAACAATTTCCCATGAAACTGAAAGTCTACAAGAGCCATATCGTGCTAGTGTTGAAATAAACAGTAAACAAAAATCAAACCAGTCTTTGATTACTAAACTAGAAAATTCTCAACAACAGCCGCACTTTGAAGTAAACGTGAGTGTTACGGAAGAGTCATCACTTGCTAATAGTGAGTCTGATTCTGAAAATAATTCCGATACTGACACATTCGATGAAATATATGACAGTAATTCGGAATCAAGTGTTTCCAGTTTGTTTAATGACGAGAATGAAAATCCTGAAGATCAATGGATTGACATTATCGATCAAATTGATTTTACGCACAATGAATTAAAAAACGAAATAAAACTTCCACCAAATGTGCTTTTAGAAGAACCCCTTGACTATTATAAATTATTTGTTACCGACGAGGTCATTAATAAAATGGTGACAGAAACTAACAAGCATGCAAGTGAGTTTATAGGTTCACATGTTATCAAGTCAAAATCTCGTTTGAAACGCTGGGAGCCAACTACTTTTGAAGAAATGCAACGTTTTATGGGTGTGTTATTGGTAATGGGTATCAATAAATTGCCTCAAGTTAATTTATACTGGTCTAAGAAGAGTTGCTATCGAAATGAATACATATCAAAACTGATGCCCAGGGATCGCTTTTTGCTATTATTAAAATTTTGGCACTTTAGCGAAAATATTGACAATGGTGACAAATTATATAAAATTCGAAATGTACTCGATATTCTATTAAAATCATTTTCTGATATGTTAAAACCAGGTCGATTTATAGTCATTAACGAAACCATGATACCTTGGAAAGGACGGCTTAATTTTCGCCAGTATATTAAAAATAAGGCACACAAATATGGCATAAACTGTGCACACCCGAGGGCTACACATACTCAATAATGGTATATACAGGAAAGGATGAAAAAAAATCAGGGGAAGGGCATGGCTATGATGTGGTACTCAAGTTGACTAAGAATTTGTTAGATGAAGGCCGAACTCTTATAGCGGATAATTTCTATACGTCGGTTTCGTTAGCTGAAGCATTATTAAAAAAGAATACTTATTTATATGGTACCGTTAGGACTAACAGGAAAAGGTTACCCAAGACAGTCATAAGTACAAAGTTAAAGAAGGGACAAATTATTGGTAGAATGAACAATGGAGTCAAAATAATAAAATGGATGGATAAACGTCCTGTTACAATGATAACCACAGTTAAAGAACATAACGCTTCTTTAAAAGATACTGGAAAAAATTCACGGCTGACTAACCTCCCGATAATGAAACCAGAGTGTGTAATAATGTACAACGAAAACAAAAAAGGCGTCGATTTCAGTGATCAAATGACCGCTTACTACTCAACTCTGACTAGAGGTCTAAAATGGTTTCGCAAGCTGATGATGAGTTTATTATTTGGAACTTGCTTAGTCAATGCATGGCTAGTTTACAAAATGAAAACTGAAGAACAGTTACCATTACTATCTTTCTTAGAGTCAATCATTCAGTCCCTTACAAAATCATCTTTTATAGAAAATAATACCAATCAATCGTTCAAGCGAATTAGTCACACATTAGAGAAAATATCAAAATTTAAAAAATGTTTTTATTGTTACCGCAATCTTAGAAAAGACTTCAGTAGCCGTGAGACTGATAAAAAAGTTAAAAGAGTGCGTACATTTTGTCAAGAATGTCAAAAGGCTATGTGTTTAGATTGCTACAATAAAATACATGAAAAATAAATATCATATTCTTTACAGAAATTATCTGTAGGTACCTACTAATTATTAGTTAATTAAAAGATTTGCTATTAAGATTTTACATGTCATTTTGTTTTGTGTAGAAAGGGCTAACATTTCCTCTATATTTTGTGAATTGTTGCCAAAGATCTCAAGTGTGATAATTGTATTATGAAAGTTGTTGTTTATGAAACCAAAACTATTTTTAGAATTTATTTTATTTGATTAAATTAAAGTTCCTAGTATTGTGTGATCTCATCATAGATTAAAAAATAATCATAATCATTTGGTACCTTAAAGTTAAGGATCAAAGTTTAAGTGAATTAATCAAAATTAAAAACCTTCCTATATTATATACCTAGAATTATGTTGATTTCTGCACTGTTGAATTTTAATTTAAGAGTAGATTCAAAAGTTAAATAATAATTTTGTACCCAAATATTTAAATTTATTAATAAGTGTATTAAATACACTTATTAATAAATTAAAAGTATGTAAAACATGTACTTAGAACAAATTTTGTTGTACTAAGTAACTGTAGAGGTACATGTGACTGATTTTTATTTTGATATTTTAATTCTTGTGTGAATAATAATTATGTTGGCTAATTAAGAAGAATAATGTTGATTTATGCACTGTTAAGTTTTAATGTTGTGTCTTTAATAAAGAATATATTTTCAATGTCGATGTTCATTTCAGAAGTAAACCCCCATCCCTAGCATATTTTTACTTGTACGCTATACGGCATATATATTGCCGTAAATGACTGATTTAGAAAAATCTCTGTATCTTTTGAAATAACATAAAAATCCCGGGGCTACCGCAACTAGGTGTACACGAGGATGTAGTCTATAAATTTTTTAGAAAAAACCATTGATATGAAGAGTTCCCACGTCTGTATGGTCTTCGAAAGTCAGGTGGTGGTACGGCTAAATAAACGTCGTACCGCATATTAGGAAATATAGATACGGGCAGTATTTGTCTCGTAACGCACTAGCAGAAGGTTTAGTTCTAATGCTGCCGCAGTGAATGTGTTAACTCGACACGAGTATCAACCGACGCCGGCTGAAAAAAAAATCACTGCTATCGGCAGTCCCTAAAAAACTGTCCCGCTTTCGTGATCGTCGGTCATCTTCCACAGTGCATCTTCCAGTTCGTGGTCGCCACAAAATTTCTGTCCTGTCTTTTTCCTTTCTGTCGCAGCGGTCGTTCAACGTGCTATATATGCTACTGCCACTTCAGTTTAGTAATTATTTGGGCTATGTCGGTTGCTTTAGTTCCTGCGGAGTTTGACATTTCTGACTCGATCCCGCTGGAAGTCACAGTCCTTATTGTTTTTTGGTAATACCTTCAGTTAATAGAAAATGCTTGAAGAAATAGCTATAATATGTTAAAGAAGTTATCCCTTACGAAAGTATGTCAGCTCATCTAGTAAGATGGATGAGTCGGCAATACATATGTATGTTATTGGGATTTGTCTGGCAACCTAATCACCCCGTAGCAGGCCTGTTTCCGGAAATTTGCCGTATTTTACACCCAATTTTTGCCACGAAGTTCCTTATCGCGCGTTGCGAAAGGGGACTAGACGAAAAAAATTATGACGAAAAGTTGTAACGACACTTTTTACTATAGTAAGCTATTGTAAGCCGTGCGGCGTGCGCATGTTTCTCTATCAGTCTCTCTCTCTCTCTCTTATAGAAAGCAAGCCAGATTTTTTCGTCTCATCTTTCTATTTCACATTGAACGGTGTGGTGTCACGACGATTATATTTGTTGAGTGTGTACAGGTTTTTTGTACATAATAAATAATAAAAAATAACTTCGTTCCATCTCTCAAGCTTTTTTTTTAATACAACACCCGCACTTGTAATGTTATTCCTGTGTCGCGGGGTACTTTACAAACATAATGTAAACAGATGGACATAAATTACATTCAGAATCAGAATAACTATTTGTGGGTCACACAAATAGTTGTCCGGCGCGGGACTCGAACCCGCGACACGAAGCGGCAAGGCAACTTTCTTAGCCGCTGCGCCATACGTGCAGCAAATGTCAGTGATGGACCAATTAACGCTGTAAGTCCTGGACTTGACCTCTCCGGTGGTCGTATAACGGAAAGATAGAGAGTGTACCCCAGTTTCCACACTCCCTACTGCACTCCAATTTGTTCTGTGCAGTTGGCTGGACTCCATTGAGATTCCGAAGCCGAAATTCGGCAAAGAGTATTGGTCACTTACATACATTCCCTGGGTATTAGGCGTACCTTTTGTTCGGGAAATATATCCAATAACGTACCTAACGACTGTATTATACTGTTCAAAACTTTCTGTTTGTGAAACTGAAACATAACTAAATTGTTTTCATGTGAACTGCGAATTTTCAATTACTATGCAACTACAAACAAAGCGCTAAAATCATAAAATACAAGTAAGTTAGAAGGTACACACAGCAGTATAACAATATTCGAAGTTGTGATTACTCACAAAATCAATTTAGTATGCTAACAGTTTTCCTACATATTTCACTGCACATACTGTTAGGGCTGCCTCCTCTTACAACAATAATCTTTTTGCCTAATTTAATACTTTAGTTAGAAGAAGGAGATGTACACTTTATTGCACAAGTGACACAAGCAACAAAATATTATTACTGAAAGTGATCTGTTTCGGGCAATCGATTCCCGATACCCGTTGGATGAACCAGAATTTATTATACAATGTGTACCTAAATATCTATGTTACTAGAAATAATAATGTATACAACTATATTACTACAAACATGTTCTAACTATTTACATGCGCTTTTTTAAAGTCTACGTGAATAAAAACCTTTTTTATTTTTATTAAAAAAATAGTAGTGGCAGAAAAAAATACCTGAAGTATGTATATGCTGGCCAATTGTGCCACTTACACACACACACACAGACACACTCTTAGAGATAATTTTAGTTTTATTGTATTTTGTAAGTCTGATATATTCACGTTTATATTTTTTTTTATTATTGGAAGAGCTTAGACGCCTAACACAGGCATTATTTTCCTAAAAGGAGTCTTCACTACTCAAGAATTGTAAACTGTGAATGGTAATAAAAAATATGTATTTGTATTCTGTTATCTTATACTGCACACGCGGAAAATTAGCATTCGGGCCACGTGGTAATAACTACTACTATTTCCTATAACTTCAGTACGGTCTTTACCATTCATAAATAAAAACTTGAGAGGTGTCAAGCGACACCTGGATGGAACAAAGTTCCTTTCGATTAATTAGTGAAGGAGTTATTATTTTTTATTATGTACAATAAACCTGTATACACTCAACAAAAATTATCGTCGCGACACCACACTGTTCAATGCGAAATAGAAAGACGAAACGAAAATATCTGGCTTCCTTTCTATAAGAGAGAGAGACAGACAGAGAAACATGCGCACGCCGCACGGCTTACATTAACTTACTATAGCAAAAAGTGTCGTTACAACTTTTCGTCAATTTTTTCCGTCTAGCCCCCTTTCGCAACGCGCGATAAGGAACTTCGTTCCAAAAATATAATAATTGAAATACAAAACTTTATATTTAGTGTTAATTGTCAGTTTAATCAAACGGAAAGCAATTAACACCGCAAATTTTTGCAGGCGGGAGCAAAAATATGCATTTTCGTATTCTATGATTTATTATATGAAACCGCAATGTTCTAGATTTTATTATATACTGTTTTCTCTCTTACTCTTATGCGCGGAGAGCGAGAGAGACTTGCTAGCAGCAATACCTCGTAAGGTTTATATAAGGTTAAAATAAATTAAATATAAAAGACTGATGTATATATTATAAACAAATTGCCATTATTTTAGATCGTACAAAAATATCCCATTCAACTGTGACTATATGTTTGTTGTTGTTGAAAGCGTAGAACCGAAAGCCGTTGGGGCAGACAGGAAGCGAGAACCTTCCCGTCTCCCTGTGGTGACCACGAACGGTAAGACGCAGCGTGGGCAGGCCCCCTACAAGATAGACCGATGATCTTTTGAGGGTCTATTTCGGCTGATATGATGATATGTTTGTTGCAGTAACAGCACAGAAAAAGAAAACTGGCGCTGGTATCAGTGAGTACAAACAACGACACACCAGTAAATATACCTGCATTACTTACTGGTATATTATAAAGATGCTGTAGAAGTCAAGACACCGTTGGACTATTGAAACAATGATCTTGAGGTAAACCCGAGGCTCACCATTGACTTTTCGAATTTAGGTGCGTATTAGAAATTAAAGGTAAAAGTCACTTGTTTAAAACTTGTTTAATTTTTTAGATAAAAGCCTTTCGAGCCTGTTGAACTAAAACAATCTTCCATAACATACAGAGTTAGGGGAACATTCTTATGTAAATGTTTGTAAAGGCCATTTTACTATAGTTTTAGTTATATTAGTTTTAATTTATTCAGGAAATTGCTTTAGAGCACTTGAGCAAGTCGACCCGTGTCTTTGTGAAGACTTGACTGGAGTTTGTGGAGATTTATAACTACCTGAATATACATATATATAGTTTAAGTTATGTTACGTAATCTATGTGGTAATTGAAATATTGTCTTGTTGGATAAACAGTGGGACCAGGTCAATAGATATAGCAATAATTCAATTGAATAATTGAATAAATTTCAATCATTAAACCTAAACATAATCTCCTTGACAACAACTTAATACAAGCTAGCTAAATATCACTACTATTATAAAATAAATTGTATAAATGTTTTAACATTCCATGTACCTAAATATCTGTAATAAGCAACTAGAAATAATAACTGTATTACTACAAACATGTTCTGACTATTTACAAGCGCTTTTTTAAAGTCTACGTGACCTTTTTTATTTTTTTTATTTATTTGTTTAATAGATATAGGAAGAATATTCTGAAAGGATTGACTGACATATTGGTCTAGCGGTTAGGGACCCTGACTGATTAGCTAGAGGTCTTGGTTTCGATTTCCATCCAGGATAAATCTTTGTGCGATGAGCACGATTATTTGTTTTGTGTCTGGGTGTAACTTATCTATAATATGTATCGCTTTAGGCCCTACCCGGGTTTTGAACTCAGGACCTCGTTCTCTGCGGGTGAACACGCTACCGCTAGAACAACGAAGCAGTCAGGCAAATTTCTCAGGAGAATTTGCATCAGCAGATTCAGAAGTTGGCGGTATTAGATGGCTTATCTCCATTGAGACTGCCGTGGTCGAAATCGGCTAGGACATTATAATTATTAAAATAAGTATCATCATATCAGCCAAAAGACACCCACCGCTGGACAAAGGCCTCCCCCAAAGATCTGCACAATTGCCTCCACAATTAAATAGCTCAACAAATCATAATTTTCTTTCCAGAATAGGTGTGTTTCTCAAAATAAACTGTCACTTTTGGTATCGTATAGAACTTTCACACGATCGAAGCAGTAAAACCTTCGTGATAAATGAAAGGTTCCATTTATAGGCCCATTCAGCAGATTTCCCTAAAATAGGAATAGTTACTAGGGTTAATTTTAAACAGCCTTCAGAAGGCCACTAGGTTTATTGATTACTGAAGGTAAAAGTTATGCTATTTCTACATAGACTGTTCTTATTTTAAAAGGACTGAGTTCCTATGAACGAGTTCTGTTTTCTTATTCATATAGTCTTATGACCTAGACGTCAATGGTTATGGTGACTAAAGATGGTCAGAAGACACCCACTGGAAACCAGTGAAAATCTATGTTACGTATGTATAAGCTCAAGCTTTTAAACTTTAATGGGTTCTTACCATTCGAATGACTGGAGTGATCTGATGATGGACGTAAGATAGAAACTAGAAATCTGTTTCTAGAGTCTTCATTTAAATAATAATAATAATATCTAGAGGACAATGTCACACAGATCATCCTAGCCCCAAACTAAGCAAAGCTTGTACTATAGGTACCAGGCGACGATATACATACTTATATAGAGATAGATAAATACTTAAATACATAGAAAACATCCATGACTCAGAAACAAATATTCGTGCTCATCACACAAATATTTCCACTTACCGGGATTCGAACCCAGGACCACCAGCTTCGTAGGCAGGAGCACTACCAACTAGGCTACGGTGACCGTCGAATAAATTATTTTATTCCCTTCTTTAAATTATTTTAATTTTAAAGTATTAAAATATTATATTATTAAATCCCGTGATATAGGATAAATGAAAGAAGATGGACAAAAGAAGTTTACCTGGCCTCAGTGAATGGTACAACCGGAAGGGTAGAACATGCTCTGACGATCTGAGATGTTCTCAAGGAAGGTCAGGTCAGAGGTACATTAAGTCTGCGAGAATTTTTGAAGAATATAATGTGAGTAAGTTTTTCCTCACAAAAGAGATATAATATGCAAAGATCGCGACAAATAGAATGTAATGCGCATCTAACAATATTTGTGTAAAATTAAAGATTTGTTTAAGGTCAGATGGCAGACGACCGATGAAATCTGGTAGGTAGTCGCAATGAATTAAACGAGCAGCAAGCTGAAATACATTTTATACAGTTCTTTTGTACTATACAATTAATGTTTTGATACCTAAGAACTTTAATTAGATATAACAAATTTTAATATATTTAAAGCAAAACTGAACAAATTTCTTAATCAAAAATCATATTACAGCCTAGCTAGCCTGAAAGAGTTTTTCGAGGACAAATTTAAAATTTAAAAATGTAATATACAATATGACATGATGAAAATTTGAAACTTGAAATGAGATATAGACATGATTTGACATTTATTTAAATTATAATTTTGTATCTTTTATTGTATATTATGTGATTACTTCATCATTTGACATTTATTTAAATTATTGCTATTATTATTATTATTTTTTATAATTTTAATTGTATAATGATTATGTAAAATTTTATCCTAAGTACCTATATAATAATATTAATTTAAAAATTATATATTCATAGTAATTAATAAGGTTAGATTAATTTGAAATTATTAAAAGCTATTATATTCACCTTTTATATAATTTAAGATGTTAAAATTTATGTACTTTAAGATGTTATAAGAAATGTATTTGCAACACCCTAACAGGGTTCATGTTTGACACAAATTATATGCATTAACACCTATTGTAACACATGAATGCAATAAAGAACTTGAACTTGAACGTAATTTCTTTTATCCAATAGATTAAGCTATCAAGAAAAATGAAAACATATTTTGTTTGTTATCGGGGAAAAGCGTGTGCGGCTTACTCACTTAGGTCCTATTGATAACGTTATATATTAGATAATAAACTCATTTAATCAAGCTTTATGACAAACGGCACGTGTTGGTTACGAACTTTATTAGTCAGATTTATAGGTAATCGAGCTTAGATTTTGATTTTATAGAGAGGTACCATTCATCGAGGTAATATGGATGTATTTCTATATCTTGCGAGAGTGTCCCCGTGATAAATGCGGTAAAGGACACGTAGAGACGCTACGACTTTTCACAGGCTAAGAGGATCAAGCCCAACAGTACCCAAGCGCGACCGTCGTTATAAACATAATGTAGTAAAATATACCTAAAACTATAAATTTAGATAAATAAACTTAAAAATATTCTATTTACGATAACTTAATACAAGCTAGCTAAATATCATAACTATTATAAAATAAATTAATATTATAAATGTTTTCATACTATCCGTGTACCTAAATATCTATGTAACTGGAAATAATTATGTACATATACTTAATTATATTACTACAAACATGTTTTGACTATTTACAAGCGCTTTTTTAAAGTCTACGTGAGTAAAATCCTTTTTTATTTTATTTTATTTAGTGGGTCCCCCGCCGCTGACGACGATTCGAGTTGAACGATGTTGAATTCGATCAAAAAAATAGTTATTCAAAAGAGGACTAAATTTTTGATTTCCCAGTCTTGAAATAAGTACTTACAGAGAGCGTCGTCATGTGCAGGAACTCCTCTTCCTGGCCCGCTACGCCACACGTGCAGTCAAAGGTAGTTCTGTGACTGGGTGAGATTTGAGTTTGCAAGGTCCCTTGCGATACAGGGAATTGTAAAGGTACGAAATGCGGTAAACTTAAAAAAATGGTAGTTGTTTTTATGAATAGTTACAATGTTTCAGACATCTTTAAAGTTAACTGTATAAATTTATGTGCGAGTGGGAATCGAACCCTCGATTACTGGTTACTTTTTTTTATAGACGAGCCTGTTGGAGTGGTTGGTAGATACGCTGCCTTTCACGCCGCAAGTCGTGGGTTCGATTCCCACCCGGGATAGATCGACGGGTCCTACGTATACTGATACATCCAACAAAATAGCGAAAACTGATTTTTTACATCAATATCTTTAAAATAACTTAAACTTCATATCCTGAAAATTTTATTATAATATTTCAATTAGTTTTAGAGATACAAACTAGTAATATGGTGCTTGGACGTGCTATACTGATACAAGTGCAATGTGACTCAGAGTATTATTTCTATTATTGATAAAAAATCTAATTTTTGTTAGGTTTTAGTTTATGTTTAGTATCTGTGATAAAAATTTATGACCATTAAGCGTTCACGGGGTCAATTTATCTTACATTTATTAGATATAAAACGTTACAATTCAAAAACCCCGAAAATTACCCCATTTGCACCCACCGTTTTTTCGTCTAGCAACAGGATATTCTAATTACTTGAGTGAAATTGAACGGTATTGCTTATTTATTTTATTATGATTCACTGGATGACAACGGCCCTGTGCGTGCATTAGTCTACATAACAACCAATCACAATGTAAGTAAAATACATGACATTAAAAAAATTGTAAACTGAAAGCAAAAGAAAACGAAAAAAGCAAGCCCAGAGTTTCTTTGTGGCTTTCTTCTCCGGGTCGTCCACCTAGGTAGGGTAGGTTCCTCAGCGGCGACGATCGCTTTGGCCCATTAACGCTTGATCGGTGATCCCGTGCATGTGATCACACCCTCATTTAGAATTTCGTCTTTTTGCTTTAGTCTTCCATTCTTTAAATTTAATATAGTAGAACTAAATTTTAAAATAATAGATCTTAGTAACAATGTTATTTATTTAAGGATTTCAGAAAATATATGCGATAAAACAAACCGCATGGACGGACAATTTTTTTTTTGTACCTAACTTGTAACACTATGTTTATGTACTGCATTGTGAGCTTGACAAGTACAAGTGTATGTTAATACCCATTGCTGAATAAATTTCATTTCATTTAATTATTCTTTTTATGCCGGAAACCACACGAAAAATTACACATATACAAAGTTAAAATATATTATGTACAACTAGCGGTGTTATCCCGTAACAGCGATTGCTTTCATACAACCAGGCGTTTTTAAAAGACTTCATTTAAGTAATACTCTTAAAAATTTGATTACTTTCTGAAACACTTAATCATAATTTTTGTAGTAAGTTCGAAATTCCATATAATTTCGAACTTGTAACTTGTTTTAGTATTGTGTATTGTAACCATTTTGTCTTTTGGTAAATAAACACTCTATTCATTTAAGACCGACTTAAACAATGGGAAGACGTTTATAAAGATAGTAAAGAAACTTCACAGAAATATGTCCTGAGTATTGAACCTTACCAAACATAATTGTTGACACAAAAAACCTCCAAGATTCAATACTTCATAAAAATATATATTTCATCATCATCTTTATTATATCAGCCGAAAAACATATAACACACACCTTGTACATTTAGACATTTTTGCACTTTCTATTTCAAAATTAAAAAAACTTGCCATTGATGATCTAAAATAACAATCGAGATTACCTTTTAACGCCTTAAGTAAACTCGCGCGAGTTTAGATTAAGATTACCTTTCTTTTTAACTATTATTTTGCGGACATTAGTGTGGGTTACACGTTTACTACGTTACTTGTTTACACTTATTATATTATACTGTAATATGTAACTGTTTAATGTCCCAATAAAATAAAATAAAAATAAAACATGTACTACTAGACAAAAGCCTCCCCAAAGATCTTCACAACTGATGCTAAATATGTATTTACTAGTACCTAAAAGGAAAGATATGCATACATAAACTAAACTGAACAAAACGGACGCCAGGGGGCACCACCGGAAAATGTGTGCCGGAAGTAATTCTTGACAACTGCCCACCAAAGCGGAAGTGCACGGAATTCGAATGCAAGCGGAAATAAGGTCGAGATGTGAATTTTAACGCTGAATCGCGGTAGTTTTTGTTGTATAGTGAACACCGTCACTGTCTCGTTGGTCTAGCGGTAGCGTGTTCAACCGTAGATAATGAGGTCCTGGGTTCAAATCCCGGACCGGGCCAAAAAGTGATATTGGGATTTTTCCGTAAAAAGGAATTTCTCAGTATCAGACCGAAATCTGGGAGTTACAGTATTACAACCCCGTGCCACGGAGAACACGTAAAGCCGTCGGTCCTGTACCTAACCTCTTTCCGGTCGTGTCGCTAGTCGTCCCATTGGATCATGAGAATGATGGAATAGAAAGTGCCCCTGTGTTTGCGCACACACGTGTGCACTATAATATGTCCTGCGCAATTGGCTGGTCTCCATGGAGACTGGCCGCCGTGGCCGAAATTCGGTCGGGAGGACATTACGGTCAATAGACACACTTACACTTCGATAACCGACGTAACTACTACGTAATAAAAGTGCTATCTAGATCAAAGTGTATCCACAGAAGTTTCATGTTAAATATTGTATTATATATTTTATTATTGCAATCATGTGTACAATATATTATATATTGTACACATGATTGCAATAAAGAATTGTATTGTATTGTTATTAAAAGGTAATTTGTTTTCGTTACTTTTACCCCGTTTATACAATTCACCCCATTTTTACAGTATTTGACTAAAATTTCTAGGGTGTGGCGAGTAGTTATCTACCAGTATATAGGTACATAAAGACATTAATTTTTGAAATGTGTTCCACAAGGATGCAATGATTGCTCATAGCGTTCACTATCCGACTCGAAGGACCATTTACAATCTTAAAGTCGCGGTTGTACTGGGTGGGATATAGGATACTCTATAATAACTGATGGGATATATCTAATATATATTAGAGGGCTCTCGATCTTCAGAAAATATACAAAATCTTTACATCTACATTAACGTGTGGAGAGTTTCTAGCGACTTCTGTCTAACTAACTGTGCAACGCCATCTAATAATGTTACACTAAACCCCATCGGTAACCATCCTGAGTCGATGTTCAAACCCCGAAGGGGGTGCTTTGTGGCACAGATTACTTAATATACTTACAGGTTTATTTTGCTAGATGGCTTGAGACATCGCTCGCTTCTAGTGTCTTGTGAAGCAATTAAAGCCTAAGTAAATGTCATGTAATAAAATGAGAAGGTGCTCAATTCAACTGTGTATAATCTCTTTTACATAACGGTCACCGTAACCTAGTTGATCACCGTACGACGGACCGTACGACTGACGGTCACCGTAGCCTAGTTGGTAGTGCTCCTGCCTACGAAGCTGGTGGTCCTGGGTTCGAATCCCGGTAAGTGCAAATATTAGTGTGATGAGCACGAATATTTGTTTCTGAGTCATGGATGTTTTCTATGTATTTAAGTATTTATCTATCTAAATAAGTTGCATATCGTCGCCTGGTTCCCATAGTACAAGCTTTGCTTAGTTTGGGGCTAGGATGATCTGTGTGACATTACAAAAAAAAAAAAAAATAAGGTATGCCTCGCGGTTTCACCTGCGTTAAATTAGTTTTAGCGTAAAAGAGTAAAAAACATACGTCTATACTCACAAACTTCCGCATGGTGGTTTTGGCAGTGCACGCTGGAATAGCTCGTAGATGTTAGATTTTTCCTACTTACTTGACACTTATCGTTATGTTTTGGACAATTCACACAATATCTTTATAAATTGAAGTCTATGTGTTATTCTGATGTATAAGCTCAATTATTGTAAAGTTTTATTAAAATCCATTCAGTCGTTTTTACGTGAAATAGTAACAAACATCCATACATCCATACTTACAAACTTTCGTGTTTATAATATTAGTAGGATGTTTAGCCTATTTGCCGGTGTTCGTCCGAACCGACAGTGATTATATTTGAATAACCCACTTTTTAGTTTGTTCTACTGGAACGGGACTAGAATTTTAAGATGTAAGCAAATTATGTGTCGTTCGTTTACAGCTCAATGCTTTACAAAAAATGCATTCTATTTGCATTAGAAGGTAAGTAAGCAAGTTAAAAAGTTTATACAATAAAAGCCTTTTGGAACGAAGTTCTTTATCGCGCGTTCCGAAAGGGGGCTAAACCTAAAAAATTAAGACGAAAAGTTGTAACGACACTTTTTTTTTATAAAATTGAGCCTACTCATCAAGTTTATATTACATTAAATATATTTGTTAATAATAAAAACAAAATACTATTATAACTTTAAAAAAAAATTCAATTTCTTCACTAATTAATCGAAAGTAACTTCGTTCCATCCGGGTGTTCCTTGACACCTCTCAACTTTGTTTTTTGTATACGACCCATTTTGAAATTAAATATTTTGGAAGAATAGTTTAATTGACCTATTGTAACGCCTTCAATTATTGCAGAGCAATGTAATGGAATCTTATAAGACTACGATTTTAAAACTACAATCTTAAACCTATTACGGTAATGTTTGTACCAATTAAACCTTATTCTAATACCTAATTAAATATCTAAAATAACAAAACTGTAGACTTAAACCTACTACTTACCTTATTATACTAATAATAATAAAGAAACATTAGTAACTTTTTATTTTTAATCTGTGTATCGCCTACGCTGTATTCATTGAGTGAAGTATTGTATGCAATGAACTGGTTTACCGTCCGTTCACTCGCAGGTTCCGCTCATCGTGACATTTTTTTGCATATCATGCACTCGACGGAATAATACGATACTGCTGAGTTGTTCTCAAATTTTTTATATAATCTCATAATTTAAATATAAATTTAAATAGTACCAACGCGTGCGTTGTTATAAAAACGCCGTATATACATATAAAGTGTGTTAGTGTTTAAACCCCACTTGGGGTTTCTTTTCTACGGATAACTACACCACGTCTCCGAAGATCACTTACCTCATCAGTTCCGGAACTAAATTTACAGCCTTAAGACTGCGCCGGACATCACTGCACTACTACCAGGGGAGTGGTATTTTAAATTGTCAGATCGTACCCGCAATCGTGTGATAAACCTACGACCCTCCTACCTAACCTTTTTATCTTGACACGCGGCAGCGTGTCGGGCCAAGTTAATTTTTTTTCTTTGGAAATTAAATTATTTTTTTTTTAAATTGATCTTTAGTCTTTTTCTTCTTCTATCTACCTACAAAATTTTCTATACTTCGTGGAAACGCGACAGTGGCGCCCAACTATTTATCACACGGTTTTGAGTGCGTTCTGATTTTTTTTTGTGCTTTTTTAGTTATTTTTTGTGAAGTCTGCTCATTAGTATTTAGTTTAGTGCGAGGCTTAATTTTTTGTACCAGCTAGTACAAGTGCAGTATATTTTTATATTAAGTATCTTAAAATCTAAATTACTACTACTATTATTTGTTTTCTACCTAATTTTATTTTAACACTACCCATGCACTAGCTATTCAAGCTCAACGTAAATTCATTTCATACTGTAGTTACTTTAACTGTTTGTGCTTTCTTGTATTCTTGTATTTTTGTACAACACACACTCATCGGGAAAACACTTTATATTTCTTGGTTAATTTTCTATAAAAAAAAAAACAAAAACATGGCTTATCCTATCAAATATCTTTCGCTCCAAAAAGCTGAGTTGGAGTACGAAGTTTCAGTTCGTGGTGGTACTCCTGCTGATTCAGTGGCAGATCTCAGAAAGCAAATCGTTAAGAGTTCACTCACATTACCTGCAGATGACATACTAGAGTCACATCTTACACCTGCTGATGATTTGAAAGGCGTTAAAGAAACATTGCTAAAATCTCAAGCTAACCTAGTAGCCCTTAAGGCGAAATTTGAGAAAAATTTGTTTTCGAGGACTGAAAACATACTTAACCATATCTACCATAGAATAAATCGTATAAGTCGAACCGAGGATACAACCGATATTTACAAAACTTGTTATTGTAACTTTAATCTACAACTGAAGGAAATTTCTCAACTGAGACCTATAGCTACTCAATCTTACCCTAAAGAGCATGCACCCGAGATTCCTTCTGAACCAACTACCGCAGTTAATGTAACTTGTGATCGCGGCGTAACAGCGGACATTGCTAAATTAAAATTTAACGGAAAAACTTGCGTTAGATCTTTCATTCAAAAGTGTGAAGAATTTATAGTGTCACGTGGTCTGCCCTCTAGTAAGCTATTATCTTTCGCTTACGAAATTTTTACTGATGATGCCCTACACTGGTACCGTCGAGTTCATCCCAAGATTAATTCTTGGAATGAGCTTACGTTATTTTTAAAGGAAGCATTCAGTCATAGAGATTACGACTATAGGCTAATGGCAGAGATTCGTATGCGTAGGCAAGGGGAAAGGGAAAACATAACAGTTTATCTCGCCATAATGCACGGTATGTTCTCTAAACTAAATAAAACACCTTCAGAAGACGAACAATTAGAAATATTACTACATAACATACGACCCTGTTACGCAAGTACACTAGCTGCTTGTGCGGAAATTAAAAACACAGAGAATCTAGAGAATGTTTGTCGAAACTATGAGAACATACAATCACGTTTCGCACAGTTTAACGAAACTTCGAAATCAAATTCGGCAAGTCTAGCACCTGAATTTGCTTATAATAAATATTCTGATATGCCTTCAACTTCTAACAACTATCTTAATAAAAAAAACATACCCTAGTAACTATAATAACTATAAGAAAACAAATACTTACACTAATAATTACAATCAACAACCTACTTCTTACAAATACTTCGGCTATCAAAAACACTATTATTCTAATGCAATAAACAAAGATGAAACAAATAAACAAAACTACTCTAATAATTTACCTGTTGCGGCAGTGTCAACTGAACCAGCTGGTAAAATGTTTTGCCCTAGGTGCAGAAATAATACTCACTCACTTCGCATGTGCACTAAACCTCATTTCTTGATTTGCTTCAAATGCGGTAAAAAGGATGTGCGATACCCTGACTGTCCGGATTGTAACATTGCTACATCCAGTCCAAAAAACTAGGAAGCTTGGATTGTGATGACATATTGCATAATAGCTCTAATTCTAAAGGCAATTTTGATGAGACTGAATGGAAAGACTGGCTAGATATTGTCTCTAAATATTCTTCTTGTTACTATGTCAACTCAATCCTAAATTCTAAATCTACTAACATTAATAGTCGTCCTTATGCTTCAGTAATCATTAACGGTCAATCTGTTATGGGTCTTTTAGATACAGGTTCCGCAGTAACAATACTAGGCAAAAATAAACATCAACAATTTATAGATTCCGGATTTAAATTACACAATTGTAATACTAATTTACAATTCATCGCAGCTGGTGGAGAAAAAAATTATCCTATTGGTATTTTGTATCTACCCATTTCGTTTGCTACTCAATTACATATTATAACAGCATACGTTGCACCAGGTATTCAAACTGAATTAATTTTGGGTATGGATTTCTGGAATCACTTCAGTCTTTTTCCTACATATTTAGATAATATTACTCTAAAACATGCAGATACAACATTAGGTGAAATATCTGTAAATAATGCTAATCAATTATGCTCTTATGATCACTTGACTGCTACACAAAAAATAACAGCTGATCATAGTATACAACAATTTCGACAAATTTCATATGAAAAATGTGGTCTTGGCCGTACCTCTTTAATTACGCATACTATCGACACCGGAGATGCTTTACCAATTCGTCAAAGATATTATAGAATGTCTCCTGAAAAGCAGCGAATTCTAGTTGAGCAGCTTGATGAAATGGTAAAGGAAGACGTAGTTGAGCCTTGCGATAGTCCATGGTCATCACCGGTCCTTTTAACTCCTAAAAAGAACGGCGACCTCAGGTTTTGTCTTGATAGCCGAAAATTGAACGCTATCACTAAGAAGGATGCTTATAGTCTACCCTATATTTCCGAAATCCTTGATAATCTTCGTGATGCTAAGTATTTAACAAGTCTAGACCTTTCTAAAAGTTTTTGGCAAACTCCGATTAGAAAAGAAGATCGTTGTAAGACCGCTTTTTATGTTCCATCACGTGGCACTTATCAATTCAAGTGTATGCCATTTGGACTCATCAATGCGCCTGCCACACAACAGAGATTGGTGGATATTTTATTTTATGGTCCAGAATTTGAAAACCTAGTTTTTGTATTTGTAGATGACATAATTATAATTTCTCCAACATTTGAGAAACATATATCACTTTTACTCCGCGTTCTAGAAAAATTAAAATATGCTAATCTTACTATAAATTTTGAAAAATGCCTTTTCTTTAGACAACAATTAAAATATTTGGGCTATGTTATTGATATCAATGGTTTACATGCTGATCCTACTAAAATTGAAGCCATTGTAAACTACCCGGTTCCTAAAAACCGTAAGGAAGTACGTCGATTTTTAGGCACTGCATCGTGGTACCGTAGGTTTATAAAAGATTTTAGCTCTCTGGCTGCTCCCTTGAACAAACTAACTTCTCAAGGTAAAAACGTTTCACCCTTTTCATGGTCTACTGAAGCTGATAATGCCTTCAGAAAACTAAAAGAAAGGTTAATCTCTGCACCTATATTAGCCTGCCCTAATTATGCTATGCCATTCGAAGTGCATACCGATGCGAGTGACTACGGTATCGGTGCCGTATTAACTCAAACTATTGACGGTACTGAGAAGGTAATAGCGTACATGAGCAAATCTCTATCTCAAAGCGAACGTAACTACAGTGCTACAGAACGTGAAGCTTTGGCTGTTCTCACTTCTATCGAACATTGGCGATGCTACCTCGAGAATGGAAAGAAATTTACAGTCTACACAGACCATTCTGCTCTAAAATGGTTTTTGAACATCAATAATCCTACTGGACGTCTTGCTCGCTGGGGTGTTCGTCTATCGGCGTATAACTTTGAAATTAAGCTCCGTCGCGGAAAAGATAATGTTGTACCACACAGTCTTTCTCGTGCTATAAATGTCTCGACTATAGATACAAATCCTAATACTCCTAGTACTTCAATACCTGTAACTTGGTTTTTAAATATCTACAATGGCTGCGTTAATTCTCCTTTATCATTTCTTAATTACCGAGTGTCTGATGGAAAACTATATCGTTTTATTAAAAGTTTAAACCCACTAGTAAGGGAGTTTGAATGGAAAGAGGTTATTCCTTCTGAATACCGTACTGATGTAATTACCAAAAACCATTGTGATCCAACTTCAGGTCATTTTGGTATCTTTAAAACCTACAAACGTCTCTCTTTAAAGTTTTTCTGGCCTAACATGCATCGTGACGTTTCAAATTTTGTAAACAACTGTGACACCTGTATCTCTTATAAATGTGCTAACCACGCAACACTTGGAGAGATGGGTCGTCCTAAAGATTGCTCTAGACCTTTTCAATTTATCAGCATGGATCTTGTTGGACCTCTACCACCAACCAGACGACAAAATTGCTATATTTTTGTCGTAACATGCTGTTTCTCTAAATACACCCTTATTTTCCCTATTCGTCGTGCTACTACTGAAATCATAGCTAGAATTCTCGAAGATAATGTTTTTTTGGTCCATGGTGTACCTAGCACCGTTCTAATGGACAACGGTAAACAATTCGTCAGCAATACCCTAAAACAATTGTATGCAACCTACAAAATTCCGAACGTGCACTACTGTCCTAAATATACGGCTAAAGTGAATTTGGTCGAACGATACAATAAAACGATTATCACTGCAATATCAAGTTTCGTTGGGGATGATCATCGATCTTGGGATTCAAACGTACCTAAAATCCAATTTGCCCTAAACAGTTCGGTAAACGAGGTTACTTGGTACACACCATCATTTTTAGTTTTTGGCCGTGAACTTGTGTCTTGTGGTTCACACTATACGGATGTTGAATGTGCTGATGATTTAATATTCAGTCCTAGAGATTCATACGCTGAAAACTCGGGATCTCTTCGTAAAATCTTTGAGAAAGTGCAACTATCACTACTCAAAGCACATTCACGAAACAGCGAACACTACAATTTGCGCCGAAAAAGTTTTGAATTTAATGTAGGTGATACGGTGTGGAAACACACGTATTATCAAAGCGACAAGGACAAAAAATTCTCAAAAAAATAGCTCCAAAATATATTAAATGTCGTATAATTTCAAATAAATCACCATTAGTTTATGTAATTGAAGATATGAATGGTAATAATTTAGGAACCTGGCATGTTAAAGATTTTAAAATAAATAATTACACATCTTTAATTTAAATATTCTTCCAAAATATTTAGTTTTCAGACCTAGAACTCATTTCGTTTACAATCTAAATACCGATAACATATAGACATAAATTAGTTTATGTTTTACACTTTGGACACGATTGATGATAAAAACGGTACTGATCAATACTTAGTCATAAACTTCCTTTATAATCTGTTTGCAGTGCCGGATTTGGAATACAAGCAACAAAATTAGTGGTTTGAAAATTAATTATAACGAATTACGAATTATTGAGGTATTCCTCGAAGCGCTACCATTTTGAGGCGCTACTAATGAGGCGCTCCTGTTTTATTCCTCGGAGCGCTACTTTTAGTAGCGCTCCCGATAGCAATTAAAAATATTAACTTTTATTTCCTCGAAGCGCCCCTATGATTAACTTTCGAATAGAAATAGGATACTAACTGAAACTATCGATAAAAGTAAAACACGTTATTTTATACAATTTGCAAAAACTCCTTGACCATAGATTGGTTTAAAAAAATTGAGCTAGCTTTTTTTTTATTTTTTTATTTAGTTAGTATCGTATCTCTTTTCGAAAGTTTATCATCATCGCTTCGAGGAATTAAAAGTTAATATTTTTAATTGCGTGTATGAGGTGAGGAATAAAACAGGAGCGCCAAATTAGTAGCGCCTCAAAATGGTAGCGCTTCGAGGAATACCTCGAATTATGAGGTAGTTATGAAATTTTGTAATAAACAAAAAAAACTATTCGTCTTCTTCTTTTCGTATGGCTATTTTCCTGTAATTATTAAGATTATATATATATAGTCCCAAAAATTTAAATATCATATCTAGATTTAGTAAGCAAAACTATGATTTAATAAGTATTCGAAAATGAATAATTTAAAACCCCATCTGTTGGAATTGTCCACAGGTATCTATATGCTCTGAGGAATTGTCCGATCTAAGTATTGGCATTCCAGCCGTTGTTTGCCGTGTAGGTTTCGGCAAGATGGCGTTAAAAGCGTCTCAAATACGTTATGAAATATAATGAATTGTATATATTCGAGTCACAAAACCACGGTGCGGTGGCGGAGCGGTTAACGCACATGGTCGTGGTCGCGGGTTCGATTCCCATCATCACTGAAATTTACACAATTCATTATTTTAACCTTTTCCAGTTTGATTTAATGAAATTTATTTAAGTAATGTAATTAATTTTTTGTTGAATTTAATTTATTTTAGTTTGATTTAAGTTACGTTATTTTTATAATATAATTTAAAATCAATATTTGTCACTATTGTAACAGCTATGAATAAAATAATACTGATTTTTAATTCAATTCTATATTTAGCTTTTATCGACGCTCTTATGATAATACCGTTCCTATTTTGTTGTGATGTTTACTTTAATTTTAACCTAATTTATATTCAATTGTTTCGATGTTCATTTCTACTAGCTCTGTAACAATATACCTACCCACATTAGAAATGATACTACGTAAGTACTCTTTATTCTGTGATGATACTATTGTAACTCTACTTTAAACAAAATTTTAAGAAATTATGTGTTCAGTAATGATTTAAAATTACAGTCAGTTTTTTCTTTTTCTTATTCTACGTATTTATAAACATCTTTGTAAAACTTACTGTTTTGGATATCTATAACTGTTACAACACAAGGAATGTATATTAAAATGACTTACTGTCATAAATATCTCTGTGTACCTATGTAATGTTGATATTCCTTCATAAATAAAAAAAAATCTGATTTCTTTTTATTAATATGTAGTACATAATTTTAATTGTCACATATAGCACAAGCTGTGTCCCGCGGTTTCACCCGCGTTCAAGTAGTTTTCGAGTAAAAAAGTAACAAACATACATACATACATCGCATTTATAATATTAGTAGAATGTGTACCTCTAGCGGTTTTAGCGGTGCATGCTGAAATAGCTCGCAAATGGTAGATTTTTTCCTACTTACTTGACAATTTATCGTCATATTTTGGACAATTCTCACAATATATTTATAAATTGTAGCCTATGTGTTGTGAAAGAGTAACAAACATCCATCCATACTTACAAACTTTCGCGTTTATAATATTAGTAGGATTGAGTTTTGTGTCACTTAACAAAATACACATGTATTCAAATGACACATCGCAAAGTTACTTAGTTACTACGGAAAACAATAATTTAAAATAATGAATAATACATTATTTTTAATTATAAATCTCATGATTTAATATTTTTAACATAAAAGTATATCCCACCAAAAACATTCTGTAAAAAAATAGCCAGGTCTCGATGGAGCTGCTTGTTCATCTCTAAAAATTAATGAAATCTCTGGACAAAGTTTTTTTTTTGCAGAAAGCTGATTATATTTACTGAAATAAGCAGACTGTTTATAGGTATAGATTATACATAGTAATCACTTTTTATACCATCTTTTAGTAATGTTATTAAAATCAATTTAGTTAGTAGTTTAAACATGTAAGCATGATAATAGAGAAGTGTGATAACTTTCTAATTCTATCACATCAAAATATAAACCGCTTCTCTAGCAAAATTCTAGGCATAGAACTTATTAATGAAAAATATGAAATAGATATTCTTTGTTCAATTGTTTTATATAAATGTGTTATGTGAACTATCTGTAAATGATTGCTATCATATACTTAATTTAAAATTATTGACTCTGTCTCAAAATGAATAATGTTATTGTTTCGAAGTTTTTCTTTTGTATACCTAAATATAATCTAAAATAATAAGCATTCAGACAACCGATCGAGCATATATTGTGTTTGCCTACTAAATAATTACTCTAATTGGACCAAATCCCGTGTTCATGCCCGCTTGAGTATGTTTCGCCGGACCGTCTCAACTGGGTCGTGTTGAAACCGGTAGTAGATGAACCCACTGAGTTTGTTTCGCTGGGTCTTCTCAGTTGGGGCGCATTGGATCCGGTGGTAGCATTAAAGCGCGACCGTCGTTATTAACACAAGGTCCGTCATAATAATAATACCTTTAATTTAGACAGAACCATTGACAATATGTAGTAAAAATTTTAGACTTAAACTAGATAATTAAACATAATCTCTTGACAATAACTTGATAAGAGCTAGCTAAATATCATTGCTGTAATAAAATAAATTTTATAAATGTTTTCATACAAGATGTACCTAAATATCTATGTTACTAGAAATAATATCTAATGTATACAACTATATTACTACAAACATGTTCTGACTATTTACAAGCGCTTTTTTAAAGTCTACGTGAATAAAAACCTTTTTTATTTTTTTTTTTTTTTATTTTTATAGTAGGAATATGGTAATTTTCAATTTATATCATATTAAAAGCAGAGTTATTTGGCAAAGGCAGTCGGTCGATAACGCTAATAGTTTGGGTGTGCTCTTACAGTTTCTCATCAGGGTCACCAGGTAGTCCAGATCTTCCATGATCCTAGTTTTGATAGCTTTTCCTCTATGTGGGCGTTAAACTCTACCTCTGTACCAAATTTCAACGCTCTAGGTCAATGGGAAGTACCAGTTCTATTTTGATGATCATGTGTCATTGTCGAAAATGCGAAACTTTGCTTTCACTTAGCTTTGGAACTAAAGGTCTTGTTCTAGACCCATCCATAGGTTCTCAAACAGGGGCCTGAAAATGCAGCGAAATGGTTCCAAAAAAGGATAGTACGGCAGTGTTGGTTCGCACTCGACTTGGCGGGGGCACTGCCATGCCCCCAGATTCTTAATTCCTGAGTGATATCAAGGCAGAGACGCCTACATTATCAAAGTTTACAACTATACGCTTATTTTTTCACCATACCTAGGAAACCTTGTGGAAATTGAATACTTTGTTGTTTATGTGTTGCTTTCTCTTGAATAAGACCTGAATGTTGTGTGGCTGTAGAAGGAAAAGGGTGGTATTATTCATTTCCGTCAAGAATGCTATCACCCCTTTTTAACCTGTGGGGACCATAGAAGTCATCCCCAGGGAATATCTACAATATAATGGACAGCAGAGTCTCTATGAGTTCTATGATCATCATTTTGCTATCGATAACCCAACTTGGCGTGAGATAGTAGATATCCCTCCAAATGATGGACACAATCCAACTGTTGGTTGGAAGATCTTTAGGGAACGCCATTGTACAGCAGTGGACGCCATTCCATTAACATGATAAATAAGACCTAAATTCAGCACTGTTAGTTTATAAAGATAACAGAAGTTTTATAAAACGAAATGTCACTAATCGACATTACTCAGTTCGCAAGCATTCCAACATGGCTCAATACAATTTTGAAGGAAACTTATCAAATATTAATGATCGCCAACTAGAGTTCATTAATAATGTGGTATTACAACAGGGATTCAAAGTTGACAAAGTGATTTTTGAAGTAGTTGGAGAGGCCGGCGACAATTATTCATCAAACATTAAAAGGATTAAGATTGAAGGTGAGAAACCGATGACACTCATTGTCAAAATTGCATCAGATAATGAGATCGCCCGCAAAAATATGAACACCTTTATAAGTTTTAGAAATGAACACATTATGTATACGGAAGTGCTTCCAAAAATGGTGAATCTACAGATAAGTGCAGACGTTCCCGAAGGTGAGCGATTGAAATTTGCAAAATGTTATGGCTCTCTCTCTGAACCGCCCAATGAAGTAATTATCTTAGAAGACCTCAAGGAATCACAGTATACCATGGAGGATAGATTTGCATCACTATCAAACGCCTGTGTTAGAGAGGTGATGAAGAATTTTGCCATATACCATTCTCTTTCTTATGTATTAAAAAACAAAGATCCGAAAGCTTATAATTACTATAAAGACAATTTGTTGGATATGTGGGTAATGTTCGACGGAGTGCTAGAAATCAACAAGTACTTTGACCTTCTTAGGGAAAGTTGTCTCTCAGTTCTCACGGAGGAGAAACATATTTACGTGATTAAAGGCAAATTTAGTAACGTAGCTTCAATTGCAAAGAAGTTGTCGAAGATTGAATATAACAACAAATATTCAGTTATTCAACAAGGTGATTCCTGGACCAACAACATCATGTTTAGGTATCCGGTAAGTATCTTTACTTTCTAATGTTGCTTCTTTTCAAATTCAATCCATAACATGGCATTATTAGTTAAGTGAATAATAAATTGCACCGTGCATTTGAAACTTCGATGGTATGGGACTTAATAATAATAATATCCTGGAACATTATTGACACACGGCCATCATCTGATCCCAAAGTAAGCAGAGCTTGTACTATGGAAACCAGATAACTGATATTACTTTTCTAAATACATACTTATATAGATAAATACACCCAAACTCAGGACAAACAGACATGTTCATGCACAGAAATATTTGTCCTGAGTGGGAATCGAACCCACGACCTCCGGCGTGATAAGCAATTGGCCAACCACGCCAATAGGCCGTCAGATAGTACCTACATAAAATTTTAATTTATACAAAGGTACAGAGTCTAATGCTTGCTTGAAACTGTTTCAATTCTTCGCTGCTGAAATGTCCTGTTGAGAGAAATGCATTTCTAAGAATTAACCAGGTGCCAACGAGATATACTCGTATACCTGGGGTTCTGTCAGATGTTTAACCCAGAAGTGTCCATCTCCTATCGCACTGATGCATAGATGCAAGAAAAAATAAAGACTAGATTGTAGGTGGAAATCTTATGTTTTCATACTTTTTAGTAAAGGTTTTACGTAATCGGGTTATAACTATTTTTGTTTGTTACCTTATATGATTAATAAGTATTAGTTTAGTCAGTAATTAGACGTTTTATCAATATTAATCTAATCATATCTCTTAAACTGACGCGTGGCTCAATCCTTTCCACATAGATAATGTTATCTATAGTAGCACAATATTATATTATAGGTTTATACCTATATCCGATTAGGTATTATTATTTATTCACAGAAACTATAAATCAGTCACCCTAATATTATTTAAAAACAATAATATTAAGACTTTTTTTACTCATGAGGGCAATTGAACCAGTTTCGCGGAAAAATAACGCTACTACTTCGAATAGTTTCGAAGTAGTACACATTGCCAGAATGTTTAGAAGTCTTAAGTTATTTTTCATTTAAGTGAAAATATGTGGACTAAAGTAGGCTACAACGAAAGAGCCTTGTGAGGACAAAAGTCACAAGTTCATGTTACTTTCTCGATGATACTTACAGTTTTTTTCCACAGATGAAAGGATTGTATAGTAAGATTACAGGCAACATTGACCTCGTTAAGGCCTACGCAGACTGGGATGGCATGGCAGACATTTTGCCGTAAGTCAGCGCACACTAGCCGCTAGGATACCGCGGCATTCCAACGCCACGACAAAGAACGCCTCGGCAACTACTGCTGCCCGATACACTTTTAGTATTCAATTGGGTTTCATGGAGTGTTAATGTGCCTCAGTTTTAATATGGTAGATTGGGATTTGTTGTTAGTATCGATTATTGCAGATGAAGAAGATGCACAGGGTAATAATAGGAGCGCCGGAGTCAGTGGCATACCGTTGCTTGCTACAGTACGCCACGGCATCCCGCTACGGGAGCCTGTGGCGCGTTTTTTAATGCCGTGCAATGAAAATCCCTGTCGATGCCGCAGCATCATTTTAAAGCATTGCAATTAATGCCGTATTTCTGTATCGATGAGTTTGAATGTCCATTAGTAAAAATGTAAATCCCTTGCCATGCCGTCCCAGTCTGCGTAGGCCTTAAATCTGGAAAGAGTCTGACCTCCTTATATGCGTTCAATCGCTTATACATACCGAACACTGCCCAGTGTTTGATAGATTTTTATGATTTGACCCTTTCTTTCTAATATTAAATGTCTTTATGTTTCTACTGGTAGATAATTCATCGCCACCCTCTAGAAATCTTTGTCATATACCGTAAAATGGGTTGAATTGTAAACCTGTGGTTAATAGAAACGGAAACATAAATTTACGTATGTAGGTATGGGTATAGATCTATGTTAACGGAGAGAGTTTCTCGACCTAGTTCAGACACTAGAGACTCACAAGGACCAATTTTACTTTAGTACTAATTGTAAACATACTATTTTGTAAATTTCTTTTGTAAGTTCCCTTGTGAGAAGTAAATAAACATACTTATTATTATTATTATTTCCATTCATTTTGGTTTACTGTAGTAGGTACACAAATTTAATAGAACTTCTAACAATGCTTCCCGCTGTTTACCCAAAAGACTATATGACTCTTTTATACAAAATTTTGCAAATGAACATAACCATAACCACCACATCCAATTCATCATCATGTCATATACATATCCATTTGAATATGCATCATGATAAGATTCTTTGTTGGACCGGTATGTTGGTTAGTGACCCTGACTACTTAACCAGAGGTCGTGGTTTCGATTCTCACCCAGGACAATGATGAGCACGATCATTTGTTCTGTGTCTGGATGTAATTTATCTATAATATGCATACATTTCGAAATATATAAGCATGTCTATCAGTGGTCTGGTTGCAATAGGTTTAAGATCAGATGACAGTGTCTTTTTTGACTCAATATAATTATTTATTATCTGTTTTCAGGATCAGAACACTGTGGAATCTATTATGATAGATTACCAAGCATCAAGCAACAGTAATCCAGTTCGTGACATTATGTACATGGTGTTCAACTGCACAGATCACCAAACCAGATCTGAGAATTTTTATGATTGGTTGGATCATTACCACACAGAACTAGACAAATCTCTGTCTAACTTTGGCATGAAAGCCAACTTTGTGTATCCTAGAGATCAGTTGGACGCAGATATGAAAAGATATGGAAAATTTCTCTTAGGTGTGTCTGTGATTCTAGCGAGTGTTTTAACTAAAAAGACAGAGGATGCTGCCAAATTAAAAGAAAGTATGGACACTATGAACTATCAGGATGATGATGACATGGTGGAGGTGGCAACAAAATTGGTGATGGGGAGTTCCGATGACGAAACTAACATACGTTTTAAAAATAGAATTATTGGACTTATTGAAAGTTTTGAACAATTTGGTTTACTATGAGAACGGAAAGTATTATAATAATAATATAATAATAATAATAATTTATTTATCCCCGCACATATATTACAATACAGGAATGGTACATTTTGTTAAATTATCTAGAGACCTACTTTGTGAGAGACTGGTGCCTGTTGTAGATTCAGCAAGATTTCAGATTCAAAAAAAAATCTGTATTACAAGTCACCAGGTCCCCTCACTGGTTTGGTTTACTGTAAGGTCAATAGGATACCAATAAAAAAAATTATAATCATCTTTAGCTTTAAAGCGTATATATTGTGAACTGTATGAGGGAGTTGTGAGATGATGTAAGTGAGTTGGAGTGTGAGATGAAGTATGAGTGAAGGAGGAAACAGCACTATAGGAGTGTAACAATTATATTTGTGTGTATATAACATAACAGACCGTTTACCGGTAACTATTTCACCAGTTATCAAGAGTAGTAGTCACTGGAGATAGCATAGTTGCAGTTATATTAATGGAGAAAATAGCTTTTCTGTTTCGTCGTAATTCAAAGATAGCAGATATTTTGAAACTAGGATTTTAGAGGAAGTTTTAAGGGGGGGAATAAATCAATTTCAGTATTTATTTTGTTGTATAAGTAAGTGTTGTATAAGGAAGTTGTGGGACATAGCAGTTTAGGCGTGAAAAGGGTTACATACCTTACCCTTAGGACGCTTATCTTTATTTAGGTTAGGGTCATATCGAAGTTTTGAGAGTTTCTTAAGCACTGTATACAGAATAAAGCTTAGTCTAACTGTGAGAGTATTCCATTGTCTATAAAGCTCCACGGTAGGGAATCTGAATGGAAGTCCAGCGCCTACCTTGAGGATAGCCCGCTGGTCTCTTTCAACTTCAATGGGGTGAGATTTGGCAGCTTCTCCACAAGATGTAATATAGTAATCAATAATGGAGTGGCACAGGGCATGATATACAGTCATAATGAACTAGTAGGAGTTAATAGTATGTTATCTTTACACCTTAGAAAAATGGTTTCTATCCAATTTACTGACTATAAATGCGGCTACATAATTTTTGCAGCTTAAAACAAAAAAATTCTCGATCACAGACCTCTGGTTATTAACGGGACTACACTAACTAGGGTATTTAAAGAAAGGTATCTCGGGCTTATTTTGGATAGCCAACTGCAGTGGAAGCCACATATCGTCAAGATACGTTCAAAATTATGTAAATTAACTGGGTACTTACGTAGTATAGCAAGATGCTTACCCTTAAAAATCCGTTATATTATATACAACTCTTTAGTTAAACCTCAGATTGATTACCTAATTGAGGTCTGGGATCAGCTGCTAAAGTACACATTCAGACATTACAGAGGATGCAAAATAAATTAATAAAAGTTCTATTTCATTACAATTATTTTACTCTAACACGCTTTATACTGAAACGAAATTACTAAATATTACACAATTTTACCAATACAATACAGCAATTTTGATACATAAAATATTAAACAAAGACATCCACACAGAAATAAAAATTACAAAAAAGATACAAGTGCAAACACGAAGTTCAAGAAGGGCACACAATTTAATACTACAAACCAAGAACTAATTATGGTAAAAGGACAATTGTATACCAAGGAGCACAATATTTTAATGCATTACCTAACCATATCAAAAACGCTAAGACAACATATATTTACAAAAAAAAATTAAAACAACACATTTTCAAAGGCAATAATAACGAGAAAAAAAATGGTAAACAAATTCACACTCAGTGTAAATGCCTCTTAAAATTTGCTCACTTACAACGGACAAAGGGCGTGAACGCAGCGCGCCGGTTATTATTCACCTCTACCTACACAACTACATTATTATTTACCAATTGTTAATGTTACGTTGTTTAGCAAATTACTTTATATTATGCGCAGGGTGAACTGTTCAATTATGTAATATTTAAAGTTCAATTATGTATCTTAATTCTCCTCAAAGTGATTGTAAATCTTTGAATAAAGAAATTCCAACCGTTATGTTATTTTGCAACCAGTGAAAAACCATGCTAAAACCATTTTGAGCAGTGTTAAAGACACCCTCTCAACTGTCCCCATGGAAGAACAGGGCAGTGTCGTCAGCGAACGAAACAGTTTGTCCGAAAGGTAGAAGGAGCTAGCAAAGATCACTAATATAGACCAAGAACAATTTAGGATCGATTATGCTACGCTGCGGGACGCCAAAGACAATAGGTAATTCGTTGCTGATCTTGCGGTCTACGATAACACACTGTTTCCTATTTATAAGATAATCCTTAAAAAATTGTAATGGGGTACCCCTCACACCAATATGCTCGATCAAGATCGAAATTGGTCTATAATTGTCGACACAGTCTCTATTTCCTTCTTTGAATTAGAACTCTTTTGAATGCTTGTAGGAAAACGCCAGTGGAAATGGCTAAATTACAGATGCGCGTTGTGAAACATTCTCACTACAGAGAATGTGTTTGCACAATTTTTATTATTTTGCTATTGATTTTATCAGACTTCTCCTTCAGGCCGTCAATAATAGAAAGTATTTAGTTCGTTAGTGGAAAGCAAACCAAAAGAATTTACAGGTGATGAGTGAGGAGTTTGTTGACGTATATTGCTAGGAGTTGTAGGTGACATTTGTTCAGCCAGTTGCTTTTCAACATTGGCGAAGAAATTATTTTAATTTTTTATACTTTCCTTTGTGTTCGTAGCGGACAATAGACATGATGAGTGATTAGTTTGATTATTAGAGCCACTAATTCTTTTAATCAACTCCCAAAGTTGTTTCTTGTTACCTTTTGCATTTTCAATTTAATTATTTTCATAGTTACTGTTTATTTTTTTGATCAATTTATTACAAAAGTTACGATAACGTTTATTTGTCTTTTTAAGTACTTTGTTCGCTAAGTTTTTTATATAAATTGTCCCTGTTTTTCATAGACCGTAATTGGTCTTTTGGATCCAAAGCTTTAGCCGTAGAATTATGGCGAAGAGAACTAGGGTGCATAAAAATATGGCGCGTAGAACTGCTAACGCACGCGCCTTCCCTACGGGCGAGGGAAGTGTGAATCTACGCTAGTAGCAATCGAGCAATTTAGTGCACTGCACGTCTTTCAAACAAACAAATGGAGCAAAGCGTATGCAATCAATGCTATCTCCACCAACGACTTCTTGGTACTGTTGACGAAGTTGTGCTTAAAAACGCAAAATGCCAGCGCGTTTATTATATACGATTATAGTCCGGTGAAGGAGTCTCCTTTTTTTTGTTAAGGCAGGAGGAATGCCTACGCCTGCCACCCGCAAAAAGTGTCTGCGGGTGGGTATGTCGGACTCGCACCGACTAAATCTAACCTACCGTGGACTTCTTTTGACGCCTGATAGGGAGAGCCCCGAGAACCGGGTATACTGCTCCGTCGCACCCCTTTGCGCCGTGTCCTAGATGGTCGGAACACGTATCCTGGGAGAACTCCGAATTACCCTCCCCAATAGCTGGCTCTTGCCCGTCCGGTACAGCGACTGTGCCACAAACACTTCGCTGTCTTCCCGGAGTTGTAAGCCTCCTAAGCTAACAGTAATCGTCAAGTTCAAAATAAATTAAATTATTTAGCAGGCAAGCACAATATTTGTTCGATCAGTTATCTAATTATATTTCACGTAAGATCACACTATAAGTACTATTCATTTTAATTATTTAAACTGCCCAAAAATTGTCTATACTAATATTATAAAGAGGTAACGTTTGTAAGTTTGTGACTTTGTAATATGGATCGACTGAACCGATTTTCAAAATTATAAAAAGCTACGTTATTGTGAAGTGTCATAGGCTATGAAAAATTCCAAAATTTATCCCGAACTTTTAACCTGAAGTACGCGGGACAAACGGGCAAGGACAAAAATATAAATTATAACGTAGTACAAAGTCCGCGGGCACTAAGTAGTTTGATATAAAGAACAACACGTTTTGATGCGAAGCATTAATTTGTTAACACGAAATAACATAACTATGTATATTAAATGAAGGTTGCTACTTCGCTATCGTTATGAAAGAAATTAGCAGATGAAATTGGTTATTCTAGCCGAGCGGTGTTGCTGAAATATGAGGAATTTTGTTTATTAGAATGTAAATTACAGCTAGCACTTCGTTTACTTTTACGATACTGCACGTGTGGCGCAGCGGCTAAGACAATAACCTGGCCGCTTTGTGTCGCGGGCTTGAGTCCCGCGCCGAACAAATATCTGTGTGAGCCACAAATAGTTGTTCTGAGTCTGGATGTTAGTTGTGTCCGTCTATTATATATTTGAAAAGTACCCCGCGACACAGGGATTAGGCTGGTCTCCTTCTGCGAAGCAGTCATGCTCCAGAAGGAGGCCGCCGAGCGGGATCGGGAACGAGCCGACCCCGCTCGTAGACGGAGGAGGCGTCGGGGCGGCGGCGGCAGCCGTTAGCCCTACTCCCCTCGGGGTTGCGGTGGCAGTATGAGAAGTGTCCTCTACTGCTGCCACGTGCAAGCAGCCCCGGGAAGACAGCGAACTGTTTGTGGCGCAGTCGCTGTGCCGTACTGGCAGGAGTCGGCAAATGGGGAGGGCAACCCACAGCTCTCCCCGGGTGCGTGTCCCGACCATCTGGGACACGGCGCAAAAGGGGGGCACCGGAGCAGCATACCCGCGTTCCCGGGGCTCCCCCCATCAGGCGCCAGAAGAAGTCCACGGCAGGTTAGGTTTAGTCGGTGCGAGTCCGACATACCCACCCGCAGACACTTTTTGCGGGTGGCATGCATTAGCCCCCTGCCTTATCAAAAAAAAAAAAAAAAAAAGGGATTAGGCTAACTAGTGCGGGCGTTGTCTTTAAAAAATACTTTAAAGTTTCAACGGGTCTAGCCTATTACTGAGAAATATATGTAATAAGTATAATGTAAATATATGTAACAAATATATGTAGTAATAAGGTGGTATGGTAAGTATGTTCTATGCTCCTTATGTTGTTTACATCGATTATTTTACTATTATTTATTTATTTATTTATTGTTTCCTTAATATTAAAACACAAGTCCAGAAAAATACCCCACAAAACCGATCAGTCGGTTTGACTGCGGGAGAAAAGTCTCAATAAACAAGAAAACGACAACAAGATATATACTAAAAATAACTAACAACTATTATTAATCACAGTTGATATTATGGCACTATTTTATGTATTAACAATATCTCTATTATCTATCTAATCTAATTTAGTAAGTAAGTATTTATATAATTTGTTTTTAAATATATATTTTTTGGTTCACTACTAATGTCAGCCGGTAAATCGAATAGATGAACATTTTGTATCAAACTCTTATAGATCCTCATATCAATGCAATAGGTCAGGAGTTCCACAGGGTAGTGTGCTTGGGCCACTTCTATTTCTCTTGTATATTAATGACTTGCCCCAAGTAACTAATGAGAAATGTGTACTATTTGCCGATGACATTTCTCTGGTGATTCCAGAAAATAATAAATATGACCATGAAGTTATGGTCAATTTAGCATTCAATAACATTATTCACTGGTTAACAAATAATAAATTAAGGGTTAATATTAGTAAAACTAAATTTGTACAGTTTTCAAATTATAAATTAAAGCCAAAACATTTAAATATTTCATTCAACGGGGAACAAATTAAGAGGGATAACAACATAAAATTCTTGGGCATTATATTAAATGAAAACTGTAATTGGGGAATGCATATAAAAACAATTTGTGATAAATTGAATAAGTTCGTATACGCACTAAAACAACTTCGTAAAACTGCAAACGAAAATGCTGCTCTAAGCGCTTACTATGGGTATGTTAGTTCTATACTCAGATATGGATTACTTTTATGGGGCAATGCTACCGAATTTAATAGAATTTTTATCGTGCAGAAGAAGTGTATTAGAGCGATATGTGGTGCTAAGGCCTTTGATACTTGCAGGCCCCTTTTTATTAAATTAAATGTATTAACCTTGGTGTCAATGTATATATTAGAAATTGCAATATTTGTTAGAAACCATCCAAATTTGTTTCCAAAAGTTAGCGAGGATAGTAAATTCCTGAAAAGAGATCCCACTAAGTTAAGAGTAGAGTGGTGTAGAAGTACTTTGCATTACAAAAATAGCCACGCTACTTCAATAAAAGTGTATAACCACATACCAAAAGCTTTAAGAGAGTTGCCTCTACGGCTGTTTAGGCCCAAATTAAAAGTCTGGCTGATTGGTAAGTGTTTCTACACATTAACAGAATACTTGGATTATAAAACATGAGATACAATGAACAATTTCTGTGTTAGTAAATAATTTAATTTTTGCCTTAGTTATTTAAATATTTAGTAGTTTTGTATTAGTTTTTTAAATATTAAGTAGTTATGTTAGATAGATAGATATCGTGGGGCTTTCAAATGCAAGAAGTAAGCAAAAAGATTTTTGCTTCTGCAAGTTCCTTGAGACGTCTGCGAAACTTTCTGCCAACTGCTACCAAGATTGCACTTGCTCAGTCCCTTCTTCTCCCTATCCTTGACTATGCTGACACCAGTTATCTTGATCTAACGGAGGAACAACTTGATAAACTTGAGCGACTTCAAAACTTTTGCATACGTTTCATATTTGGTTTGCGCAAATATGATCATATATCCGAATTTCGCAATAAACTCAAGTGGCTACCAATACGTCTTCGTCGGAATACTCATATCGTATCACTTCTATACAGTATTCTGTTCATCCCATCTACTCCACATTATCTCAAAAAACGATTTAATTTTCTTCACACAAATAATTCAAGATTTTTGCGGTCATCAGAAAACTTGCGACTTAAAATGCCCTGCCATTCTACAAATTTTACTGACAAAGCTTTCAGTATACAAGCTGTCCGATTGTGGAATGCATTACCTATCAAAATAAGACGCGCCCAGTCACTTAGATCTTTTAAATGTATGGTTAAAGAACATTATTTGAACTTACCTAGCTGCCGTTGAGACTTGACTTGAATCAGCCGAAAGTATGCTAGTTTACATATTAGTTTTTATGTGAGTATAATTAGGTTTATATATTTATTTATATATGTATATATTTATATTAATATATATGTATATATGTTGTGTATGTATGTATACAGTACTGTATATAAGTATTATTCTTACGTATATGTATATACGTAAGCTATCTTTTCTTATTTTCAATAAATTCGTACACCTTTTGCTACCATTATCCATAGATATTAAATTCTGGTCCA
The DNA here is from genome assembly GCA_951640165.1 of Pseudoips prasinana. NCBI lineage: Eukaryota > Metazoa > Arthropoda > Insecta > Lepidoptera > Nolidae > Pseudoips > Pseudoips prasinana. The sequence continues at coordinate 13,007,960 of OX621249.1, read as the reverse complement.
TCCAACGCAAATAGGTTGCCTGGAAGAGATCGCTTTTAGCGATAAGGCCGCCAATTGCAAAAATGAGGTTCTATGCATACTGTACTTTGTATATTATTTATGCAATAAAGTGTACTTCTTCTTCTTCTTCTTCTTATGTTAGAGTTATATAAAATCTTTGTCATTAAATTTGTACCATCATACGTATATACGATATGTATGTTTAATAAATTATTCACATGCCCTCTAAGGGTAGATATGTCGGGAACCAATATTATGTACCTAACACCTTATGTAACCATATCTTTAGTGAATAAAGTTCATATCTTATCTTATCTTATCTTAAACTATTTAAAATATAAGGTAATCGTTTATTAATGGTTCTATCACCATAATAATTGATGACCCTAGGTACTTTAAATCTTCCGGCAGTCATTGATCGTGTATTATAGACATTTTCTACATGTATCAGATTGCCGTCCGGATTACCATGGTTATTTAATGCTACCAGAAATTTATGTTTGATACTAATAGGTAATATTTTACAAATTTTAAATAATTTCCTGTAGTCGTTTTTACAATTAAATTTAGTCTTTTTCGGAACAAGTAGTTTTAAGAATCTAAGTTGTAATGCTTCAAGTTTGTCCAAGTTAGTTTTGAATGTTAAACCATAGCAGTCCAGACCGTAGCTGAGTATTGAGTCAACTAATGACATGTAAATACATCTTAAAGTACTAATAGGAACTTTGAAACTTAAGTTACATAATTTACCTAGCAATATTCTTAATTTTTCACTTATATATTCTGTGTTGTGAATACGGAGAGTGAATAATTAATAATTTAGTTTTATCGGCGTTCAATACTAATCCATTGTCATGTGACCATTTAACTACTGCGTTTATATCTTGCTGTACTAATTGGCAAGTATACGAAATATCGGTACCGGCGCGGAGTATGCACAGGTCGTCTGCAAACATGTACGCTGAACAGTGCTGTAGCAAGTTACATAAGCTGTTGACATGCATGAGGTAACACACCGGACCGCATCCTGAGCCCTGTGCCACTCCGCTCCGCACCGACACGCTGTCACTGAGGCTGTCACTGACCTTCACGCGGTAGGAGCGCGCTGTGAGGTAATCACGGAACCAGGAATTCAGTGGTTCTCCCACACCACACTCCCCCATCGCGTTTAGGAGGGTATCAAATGGTAAAGTATCAAATGCTTTTTTATAGTCGAAGAATATGGCTACAACAATTTTTTTATTACTCAAATGATTATTTATATCGTTTGTAAATTTAGATAGTAGTGTATTTGTACTTTTCCCCTTTTGAAAGCCATGTTGACAGTTATTTAATATATTGTTTTTATGTAGGTACTTTCCTAATTGTAAAACAATACATTTTTCAATTATCTTATCAATACTTGACAATATTGCTATCGGCCTGTAATTGAATAAACTTTTACGGTCTCCTTTTTTATATATTGGACGGACTATAGCTTCTTTTAATTTACTAGGGAATGTGTGTTGTTTTATCGATAAATTGACAAGTTTAGCCAATACAGGGCTTACCTTGTCCGTGACAAGTTTCAAGTCGGACATACGCACCAAATCACTACCTGGCGATTTGTTACTGTTCATATTTTTTATTACGTTTTTAATATCTACGGTGGTCACTGGCTGCCATCTCATGCACACGTCCGAATATTTTACATAGGAGCGTCGATCAAGCCAAATCTCATTACATTTATGTGTTATATTATCTATGTCTTTAGAAAAGTTTAAGGCAAAGTTATTACTAATATCAGTTACATTAATACTGTACATATTTGATAATACTACTTCATCCACTGACTTTTTTGTATTACCCATCATATTGTTTATTTTTTCCCAAATTTTTTTAATATCTTTATTACACTCTAATTTACTATTTCTATCGTAATGATTTTTACTTTTGGTGATAGCTTTTTGGCATTTATTTCTAAATTTAGTATAGTTAAGCCTTTTTATCATGTTTTTTGGATCGTTACTCCAAACTTCAAATACTCGGTCTTTTTCTTGGTAATCCACATTTTATTATTCCTATTACTAACATAAATACGTTTTGTTATATAACAATCAATATAAATATCTGAGAACAATTTAACAAATGCATTATATAATTCAGAAGGACTATCAAGTAACATAAGGTTATCGAAATCAGTCATTAATAATTTTTCCTTGACCTTGTTGTTGTCTAGGACGCGCTTAGTGTTTACTCGTTGTGGTGGGGTATTCATATGCGCGTGCATGGCGGGAGCATGTTTCCATTCTACGTTAGCTGATACACAGAAGTGATCCGATATTTTATGTGTTATCACGGCTGAGTTAATATTGACGTTTAGCGCTCTGATGTAAATATGATCTAAACAAGATTGTACTAGTTTACCTGACACAATTTCCTTCCGGGTTACATCGTTAATGCATTTTATGAAACCGTATTCGGATAGTAGGTTTTCATATGCTATTACACGATTGTCATGAATATTTAGCAGATTTATGTTAATATCACCACATAAAATTACGTTTGATTTTATAGGTAAGCTTTGAATAAATTTCTGTAACTCGTCTAAAAATTGATTTATTTTGTTTTCTTTTTTTAACTTTGGTGGCCTGTATATTGATAACAGATGTATTGGTTCGTCATTGTAGTTAAGTGTAAGGTAAACAGTTTCTGCACTAGGCATTCTAGGTAGTTGTTGCAAGTCAGAACACACACACGCATGCAGCTCCTCACGCGCATACACCAGTACACCACCACCACTGCGACCCGACCGAGTAAAAGTATTTACATTATATCCCTTAATTTTAAATAAAGGTAATAAACTATAGCTTATATTAGGTTCGGTTAGTACTATTACGTCTATTTTATTTATACTAGAATTTATTGCTACTAATAATTCACTGAAATGTTTTTTTAAGGAACGAATATTAACATGTAGGATACATAGGCCTTTATTGTTAGGGAATAGATTAAACCAACTGTTCAAATTGTCTACACATACAGAGTTTACTGCATTTTCAGTTATGAAATCAATATTATTAAAATCTGCGAATTTTATAATTAAAATTAAATACTGTTACTACATACTTAAATGTAATGGTGATTACTTTACTTTTAAAAGGTCACGTAGCTCGTTTTCAGTACGTATCCATATGGCGCTGTCACCCTCGGCTTTCTTAACCAGGATCTTTGCATTAGTCACCCATATGTATTTGAATATACCCTTCAGCTGGTTTTTCACGTTCCAGAGTAAAGTTTTTGTAGACTGAGTTAGATCCTCGTCGATGTACACTTTGTTGACCATAGAGCCTCCGGTGAAAAAACTACTCGTAGCCTCAGATAACTTACGACGATTAGACAGCCATTGATCCCTTGCTTCAATTCCTGATTTCTTGAACCCTACAATAATGGGAGATGGGGATTTTTCATGTTTGGAAGGTCGGCTCCGTCTCACCCATTCTATATCACTGCTATTTACTCCCATTTTGTCTCCAATTTTCACCACCACGTCTCTTAGATTTTCACCGGTAATGTGTTCCACACCTATAATTTCAAGATTTTGTTTGAGGGATGCTTGTTCAAATTCTTGTACCTTCTGTTCTAGTGCTAGGTTACATTTTTCCAAGTACACACATTTGTTACTCATATTGACGATCGTTTTCTCAAGCTTCTGTATTTTGTCTTTAAACTGTTCGTGTTCCATTATCAGAGTATCATATTTATAAGATAATACACTCATACTTTGTTGTATATTATCTAGATGTTTTTTCAATCCGGGAATGACACTAACCTTTCTTTGTATGTCTTTCAATATTTTTTCATAATCGTGAACCTCATCCTCAATTTCTTCATCGTCTGAGACCTCATCTTCACAGTTGTTGCAATAAATTCTATTTTTTCCCGCTTTCATATCAGATGTTAGGCCATTGACACAGTTTCTATGAAAAGTGCCCTGACATGACCCTTGACATATAAAATGTGCACCTTTTTTGGAGAGAACTTTTTTGCATTTTTGGCATTCCATTATTAGTGTGTGTTGCCTTTTATTTATTATTAACACTCAACAGTATCAAATGGAATGTTCTGAACGGTTAAACCGGTAGTAATTCAAATAAATCTTTTACGTGTGTGCGTGCAAGCGGGCGAACTGCGGGTTGTCGTAGGTCAAGGACACAAATATTATATTTTGAAGTGAAATGTTTTTGCTTATAAATCACGTTTGCTTTTGAGTTCACAAAAACTATTATAACCACTGGATAGGTTGTTTCCACAGCTTTATAGTGATATATGGAACTAGTATTTTTGATAACTTTCAACCACTTTTTTCACAACTTTTAATGTAGAAATTTATTACGTCTGTTATCGCGTTAGTTGCACATGCGAGACTTTTAAACTAGACTAGACATAGACTGGCAATTTGAGCATTTCATGGGCAGCGCCATCTAGTTACGAAGACATACACTATTCATCTATGTGTGCAATATATAATATAAATTATATAAGGTAAAGCTGACATATAAAATAATAAAATTTATTAAATCAAAATATTAATAAATAATTAAGTATAAAAAATTAATTCAGGACTAACTATAATACTTAATATATCAATTTAATAAAACCTAATTATGTTATTTAAATATCTAATTAGTAATAATGCACTATTCCTCCTCTCTCCTAAATCTGTGCTGTACCCTGCAGGGTAAACAATTGATACAAACATTATTATGACAACCAACTTTTATACACAAATTGTGGAATGCAATAAAGAATTGAGAATTGAGAAGTACATAGAAGGTATAAAATTCTTAGTAGTCAATCTAAACCTTAAAACCTAGATTCTACAAACTAGCAGAGAGTACTATGTCTAGATTTATATATTTTTAGGGTTCCGTAGCCAAATGGCAAAAAACGGAACCCTTATAGATTCGCCATGTCTGTCTGTCTGTCCGTCCGTATGTCACAGGCACTTTTTTCCGAAGCTATAAGTTGAAACTTGGTAAGTAGATGTATTCTGTGAACCGCATTAATATTTTCACACAAAAATAAAAAAAGAACAATAATTTTGGGGATTCCCCATACATAGAACTGAAACTCAAATTTTTTTTTCAGCGTGCGCATACTAGTGGGTATCTATGGATAGGTCTTTAAAAATGATATTGAGGTTCCTAATATCGTTTTTTTTTAAACTGAATAGTTTGCGCGAGAGGTTCTTCCAAAGTGGTAAAATGAGTGTCCCCCCCCCCCCACCCTGTAACCTATAAAGTAAAGGAATGATAAAATTCAAAAATATACATGATGTACATTACCATGAAAACTAACAACAAAAATTGGTTTGGATGAGATCTAGTACGTAGTTATTTTTAATTCGACATAAATCGTAAACCGCAATTTACCGTTCATGTAATCAACTGAAACACTTGCTGCTACGGAACCCTTCATGTGCCAGTCCGACTCGCACTTGGCTGGTTTTTTTATTTAATTTAACTACAACAAAATTTAAACCACCGTACTACACTCTACTCGATTCGTAATTAAACTTAACTAGTTGTTTCGAATATAATAAATTTGGCACAGATCGTGTTTGTAAGCTTAATTGAAGGTTATGTGGACTGAAACAGGCACCAAGGTTGTTTTTCTTAAATTTTACTTAAAGTCCAATTCTGTTGGTATTGGACTTTAAGTAAAAGATTTTGACTGTTGGCGTGGGTGGCAAATGCATGCTTTTCACGCCGGGGGTCGTGGGTTTGATCGTGTCTGTTTGTCCTGAGTCTGGGCGTATATTTCTATATAAGTAAGTATTTAAAAGAAAAGTAGTATATGAAGTATATAAGCTATCTGGTTCACATAGTACAAGCACTGATTAGTTTGGGATCAGATGGCAGTGTGTTTATAATGTGCCAGGATATTATTATTTTACAATTTGGATCTGTACTTACTAAGCTACAGCTTAGTAAGTACAGATCCAAATTGTCACACTATAGTCACACTATAGTGTGACAATTTGGATCTGTACTTTAGTGTGAACATAATCTATCTAAAAACTCATTTTAAATCCACTGTGTTATATTATTAACTGAAAAATTAGAACCTCAACATCAGTTACTTTTCTTTAAATAGTGGGATATATTGAAGCGTCCGGTTCATAAATAATGACTGAAGAGAATCCACAGGTAATTTAACACATTTCAAGCGATTGAAAAAAAAAAAACAACTTTGTACAAACGGCACATCTAGCTACCCCAAATTTTCCACTTTAACACAAAAGCATAAAGTTCACTTTCAATTGGGAAAAAATGACAGATTGCTAGCTTGATGTGCTAGCGTCTGTACGTTGTTAAGCACTAACAACGATTTACACTATAAATCGGTAACTTACTATTTTCTACGCCGAATCATAATTTTCAGCTTAAAGAGCTGAAGTTATCGACCACAAGTAATGCACTCGATATTAAACTTGCCCGCGGATAACGTAATTTATGATCAGTGACAAAATAAGGGTCCCAAAATCTAGCCAATGCTGCCATGGAAGACAGGGTATCATCCTGCTTCTGTAGTTAGGGACGAGCACCAAGCAAATCTCGCACCTTTGCCACCAGCATACGCCACAGGCCACACCAGCAGCAGTGAGAAGTTTTTATTTATTTATTTTATTTTATTTGAGACAACAAACAATTGCGTAATTTGCTTAATACTAATACAGTATTTCTTAGAAAAGACTTAGTTAATCACACAACCAGCATCGTTATGTACAACAGTTACTACTCAATACTGGTATTCAAACTGTTTGCTTTACTTCCGTGGGGATCTTTGGACTTAATCCTAATGTTCGACTATAAATATTCATATTTATAGGGTATAGACTATTTCTTTTGAACTTGTCCTTAGATTTAATATTTGCAACTCACTTTATTTACTGCTGCTTTGAAGAAATTTTAAGTAATTGCTAAATATAATTAAGAAAATTAAGCCATAGGGACTAGCCCCTTCCTCTTACCCACCACTGTAACTCCTGTAAGCCAGGATCAATAGTGGCACACAATGAAATGACACTGAGTGTTGAGGCTCAGGCATGTCCGGGGAATCGCTTTAACTGTCTTGGATCCCGCAACGAATTTAATCAGTAAAAATCAATAGTACCACTAGACTTTAAGCCAAGTATAGTGGAACTATACATTTTTACCTGATTTCTCAACAACCAAGTTGATTTGTAAGTTTAATGCAAATTTGCAAATTAATGTCCTGAAACCGGTTTTGACGCTAATGCTGCACAAATAAATGAAGTCTAGGGACAAATGATCAGCTGATACACTAATATTAGGTGCTCGTTGACCTCGTCGTTGATTTCTTTGAAGGCTAGGTTTAATGGTTTGTAAAATCTGCACTATTAGTTGTCATATGCTTGTTGCCGACTTAGGAAAAAACATGATAAACAAAATATTTTAATAAATTCAAGAAACTCTTTGATGTCTTTACTAATAAATAGCCAGAACGATGTTCCGTAGCTGGATCTTTTCAAAAACTCGCAGAGTTAAGTCCAACACATAGTGTGTTTGACCGCTTTCTCTTATTTTCGAGTGCGTGCAATTGCCAGGCAAAGCTTCACTAGATAGGCAATTGTATAAGAAATTGGAAAGGACTCACGGATGTCTTAACCAACACCCAAAACGATGTTTCTAAGGTGGTCCTTTTCAAAAACTCGCGAAGCTCCTCAGTATGAGACATTTTATATGTGACCTCTTAATCTTGCTGCTGCCAAACAAAGCTCCACAAGACAGGCAAACGGTATTCTTTGCAACCGAAGATAGCAGTTGTAACGCTTGCTGACTTGAAGGTGACTTTTCGGGATAAAATTTTCAAACTGATCATGATGGACCAATGTAAAGACTCGTACGACCTGCAGAACCCTATTGGGTGTATAAAATAAAAGAAGAAGTTAAGTGTATGTACCGGTTTGTATTCATCATCATCATCATCATATCAGCCGAAAGACGTCCACTGCTGGACAAAGGCCCCCCTCAAAGATCTCCACAAGATCTCCGGTTTGTATTACCATTAAAGTATATAATACAATGTTTGAACCCACTAACAAACAGTAGCGGCGTCCAAAATGTGAGTAGGTAATGGCCGCACTCTTGTGATGTAGCCGTCATCATTGCGTCACCCTTCCTGTACCCATTTCATGGACAGCGCCTCGCATCCTTCCATCCAAGCGTTATGTATAGTGGTAAAGCTCCAACATATATCATAACTAACGATGTCGTGGTAGTATTTTTTCCAACTCGGGTTATAAATTATTTGATCTTTGAGTTGACTAGATTAGCTTCGTCGATTGATGATAGACAATGACAACGAATAATTTATACTTCGTCATCGTCTATCATTTATCAGTTAAGATAACATGTATTATATAAATTGAAATAATATTTAACGATACACAATATATTACATTTAGCTAGTGTTCTAACATGGCACAATATAATTTTGAAGGTGACTTATCTGGCCTAAGTGACCGCCAATTGGAGTTTATTAATGATGTGATACTACAACAAGGATTTGATGTTGATAAAGTGACTTTTGAAGCAGTTGGAGAGGCAGGTGATAATTATGCATCTAGCGTTAAGAGGATCAAGGTTGAAGGCGAAGAAACGATTTCAATGATAGCTAAAATAGCACCAACTGTTGAGGCAATCCGCAATGGCATAAATACTTGTATTTTATTTAAGAACGAGCATATAATGTATACAAGTGTTCTTCCGAAGATGTTGGATCTCCAGATAAAGGCCAATGTTCCTCTTGATGAAAGATTAAAATTTGCAAAATGTTATGGATCTTTGTCTGAACAGCCCAATGAAGTTATTATCTTAGAAGATCTGAAAGAATCAGGATATGTTATGGAAGATAGATTTAAGACACTCTCAGATGTCTGTGTTAGAAAAGTATTGAAGAACTTTGCTGTACTCCATTCTCTTTCCTTCGTACTCAAAAAAGAAGATCCCGAAGCTTATAATAGCTATAAAGATAATTTGACCGATTTTTGGGCCTCGATGGATACTCCTGATTTCAAATTATATTTTGAAGCAATAAACTCAGATGTAGTCTCAGTTCTTGAGAAAGAAGAGCACATTAATGCACTCAAAGACAGAACAATCGGACTACCTTCATTAGCAGCAGAAATGACAAAGCTGGAATATGACAACCCATATTCTGTAATTCAACAAGGAGATTCTTGGACAAACAACATTATGTTCAGATATCCGGTAAGTATTTTATTTGTTAGTGTTAGGATCGATTCATTGATTATTGAGCTACTTTTTTAATATGTAGCATTAACACAGATATCTGTGCGGATTAAGTTCTGCCATAGAAAAAAATACTCCCTAATCACATAAGGTACGTGTGCAAGAACGAAGTTGTGTAATTTTACTTAGTGAAGCAATAGAATATTCACATGTACAAGTGGACAAAAACGAGCATTCTTGGCTGCGCCTATCTGGTATTGTATTTAAATTAAATATATTCTTATATTACAGATAATAAATGTCAGAACATACAGGGCCACAGGTTTCTTTTTACTTTTGGAGACAATATTTCAAACAACCGATTACCATGCTCATAGGGAGCATGGTTTTCAGTTATAAACGGCTTATAAACTTGTTGGTAATTATAATTTTTTGTAGTCGATTACTAATTACTTCTTTCGAAATATTATAAGTCAAATATCATAAAACAATTCTTTGCCTATCATCGTAGTTGTAAAGAAAGATTAAATGTTGGCGTGATTGGCAAATTCAGCCATTCAGACAATATGTAGTAAAATATAAATTTCGATACATAATATTAAGAACTTCAACTAAACATAATCTCCTTGACAATAACTTAATACAAGCTAGCTAAATATCACTACCATTATAAAATAAATGGTATAAATGTTTTAACATACCGTGTACCTAAATATCTGTAAGAAGTAACTAGAAATAATAACTGTATTACGCCAAACATGTTCTGACTATTTACAAGCGATTTTTTAAAGTGTACGTGAATAAAAACCTTTTTTATTTTATTTATTTAACACAACTTTTTAATTTTTTTTATTATTAACTCAGACTCGGAACCTCTTTACGTTTTTTTAATTAGCTTTGCGCAACATTACAGAACTTTTTAAAGAACTGTAGTAACTTTATTTTCAATTTGTCTTAATTATACCTAAGTATTATCTGCTGTGTGGTGATGGCATAGAATATCATCACCCCATCTCATCCCGTGGGGGGCGTAGAAATCGACCGAGGAAATACCTACCAGAGCACGCACAGCAGCGTTTTTCTGAGAACTATGACTATGACCATCAAACTGCGATCGCCAACCCGTCTGCCAAGCGGGCGATTATGGCATATCCCCCATTATTTAGTAGGCTTTTGTCCAGCAGTGGACGTACTTTGACATGACGATGATTATTTGTTATAACTTAAAGATTATTCTGTAATACTTACTGGTCCTAATACCTAAACTGAAATAAAAGTATCATGTCATTGTGATTTGTTAGCATTTAAGATTTTATTCGGTGAGGGGCGATAAAAAGTTACGTGTTGCACTCGAGTGCAAAGATTTTTCACGTCGTGCTCTTTTCATTCCCTCGCTAACGCTCAGGATTCTAATTTCTTAATCCTTCGCTTGCTCAGTCATCGATATTGAACCCGCGATTGAAAAGCAACTTTTGCACTCCTGTATAACAAATAACTATTTAATTTTTAACTGCAGTTCATATTAGTTGCATAGATTTTTTCCGCAGTAATGATATAATCTCATTATATTTCAATTTTAGGATAGCAACACCGTCGAGTCTATTATGATAGATTACCAAATAGCGAACAACAGCAATGCAGCATATGACATTATGTACATGTTGTTCAACTGTACAGACCACAAAGCCAGATCTGAACACTTCCACGACTGGATGGATCACTACCACAAAGAATTAGACAAGTCTCTATCAAACTTTGATATGGAAGCCAATTCCGTTTATCCGAAGGCTCAATTAAACGCAGATTTAAAGAGATATGGGAAGCTAATGCTTGGTATTTCCTTGCTCTTAGCAATAACTTTGATCAAAAAGAACGAGGATGCTGCGAAAGTGAAAGAATCAATGGAAGTTATGAATAATTTAAGTGAAGAAAAGTTAGCTGAGATGACGGAAGCAATGAAAATTGCCAATACTGACGAAGAAACCAGAACACGCTTTAGAAATAGAGTTGTGGGACTTGCCTCAAGTTTTATCGAATTCGATTTGTTATAGGGGTATATTATACATTGTTGTAATGTTATATAAGAACAAAGGTTTACAAATATAATAATAATAATAATATCCCAGGACATTATTCACACACAGCCATCAGGTCCCAAACTAGGCAGAGCTTGTACAGACACCGGCACATCCACCTACCCCAATCTGTCAAATTTCTTTTATAGATTTCAAGTATTATCAACTTTATCACAAAAGCATAAGGTTCACTTTCAATTGGGGAAATATGACAGATTGGGGTAGTTTGATGTGCTGGCGTCTCTACTATGGAAACCCTGATATGATATGATACTACGTTTCTTTTGTTAATGCATACTTATACAGATATTTACACCCAGACTCAGGACACAAACAGACATCCTACTCATGCCCACAAATATCTGTCTTGGGTGTATTATATTGGGTTACAAGTATCTACCAACCACACAAATATGGAATTCTTTTATAATCATTACTTACTTATCAAAAAGGGGCGATGATATTTATGGAATTTATGATATCAGTAGGGTTGTCATTATTATCCTGACGCGCAATCCATAAACGCAGTAAAGAACATGTGAACGACATGTTATTTACTGCGTTTATAAAGTGCGCGGCAGTTTGGATATCTTATACGGGACTTATTCATCATCATCATCATCATATCAGCCGAAAGAAGTCCACAGCTGGACAAAGGCCTCCTCCAAAGATCTCCACAATTGCCGGTCCTACGCTATCCGCATCTAGCGACTTATTAGTGACAAATAACTAAAAACTGAAAATAAGTGTAGTAACGGTTTATTATATTTAAAAAAAACAATGGAAAACTACGACAAAGCCGTGCGTCTCTCGCCTGCCGTCTGCTTCGAGCCTTTAGTACATATATATTGAAATATTGACAGCCGTGACAAGTAAGGCGATGGGCACACTGACCCGCATGATGCAGCGTAGCACGTGAGTGCGTGTTCTAACGTTGATTGTAAGTATCTCCGTTTGTATAGAAATGAACGCGCGTGTATGCATTTTCAGTGAGTTCGACTGTGCGTTTTTTCTATACAAACGGAGATACTTACAAACAACGTTAGAACACGCACTCACGCACTACGCTGCATCATGCGGGGCAGTGTACCAATCGCCTAACAATACAGGACGTGATACTTAAATACAGTGACAGACTGCACGTGTGGCGCAGCGGCTAACATAGTCGCCTCGCCGCTTCGTGTCGCGGGTTCGAGTCCCGGACTAATATTTGTGTGACCCATAAATAGTTGTTCTGAGTCTGAATGTAATTTGTGTCCATCTATAATATGTTTGTAAAGTACCCCACGACACAGGGAATAGATTTCCTAGTGCAGGTGTTGTATTTAAAAATGAAAAGAAAAAAAAAAGTCCCGTATACAACATGTAACTTAACTAACGCACATCCTGAAAATAGTTTGTTCGGAGTCGATTACTGAATCGATTTATATCATTTTTGATATGGGTAATTTTCTATTCCAAAATAATTAAAACTACGGAAATTATAGTCATTTTAAGCCTGTACAGTCAAAACAAATTGAAATGGACCGTAATTAAAAGTTATAAGACTTTTAAAATCGCAGTTTTATTTGTATTCATACAAATTCCATCATTCAATACAAAATAAAAAAAAAACTTTATCCCAAGAAACTAATATATAGTAACTAATATGTATTATGATTACATACAAACAACAATATATAACAACATAATATTCTAATTGGGGTGTGCGTTAATTACGTTTTGGCAACCCTAGATATCTGTAACTGCTTGGTCATTGCTAGTTTTTTACGGCTACTTCAAGAAAGGTTGATAAACAAAACGTGCAGTCATATATGCTAGTATTCTTTATCAACCAACCTTGATGCTTTAATAAAATTAACAGACGAAACATGGGTTGTAAAACATATTTTACAACCGATGATTTGTTTGTTTATAACTCACGTTTTTTACACACTCACGCCACTATTCAAGTTTTAGTGAGGATATGATATAATATCTACTGATTAAAATATGTATAAAAAGCCGTAAAACGTTATTATGGAAAGGTACAGACGCCAGCACATCAAGCTACCCCAATCTGTCAAATTTCCCCAATTGAAAGTGAACCTTATGCTTATTGAAAATCTATAAAAGATATTTGACAGATTTGGGTAGCTGGATGTGCTGGCGTCTGTACACGGCGACGGCAAAATGCCATATATTTTATTTTAACCGACTCCAAAAGATCGTCATCATAATATCAGCTGAAAGACGACCACTGCTGGACAAAGGTCTCCGCCGAAGATCTCCACAATCCTAAAGACATAGGTTACCATTTAGCTTTTTTTTCATCTATCGATATCGATTCACAAACTAGGGAGAAATCATGTACGTAAATGATTTCTCCCTAGTTTGTGAATCGATAATGATGTTGAAATTTTCACTTAGTAAAAGAAAAATTGAAGTCAATGTTTTATTTGAAGGCAAACCTCATTATTTATGCTAAAAATTACACAAGAACTGAAGTAAAGATTTTAAATTAGAGATAATCAAAATATTTAATTTTACTAGCAACGAGTTCTTCAATTAGAGCTCATTGCTAGCAAAATATAGCATCAGAAATAACGAGAAATGTCTTCAAATAGATAAACTCTTTATTGTACACCTAAAGAAATAATACAAAGCGACAACATACAAATTATAATAGTACAATTGGCGGCCTTATGACACAGTGTGATCTCTTCCAGGCAACCTAGGTAGTGAAAGGAGAAAGGAGTTGCAGAGATCAAATAATTACCGTTTAAAGATTTTAAATTAGAGATAATCAAAATATTTAATTTTGCTAGCAACGAGCTCTTCAATTAGAGCTCATTACTAGCAAAATATAGCATCAGATATAACGAAAATGCCTTCAAATAGATAGATAGATAGATAAACATTTTATTGTACACCTAAAGAAATAATACAAAGCGACAACATACTAATTATAATAGAACAGTTGGCGGCCATATCACAAAGTGTGATCTCTCAGACAATCTAGGTAGTGAAAGGAGAAAGGAGTTACAGAGATCAAATAATTTATCATTAAAAAAACATAACACCAACTTCAAAGCTTATTCAGACACCGCCATCTGATCCCAAACTAAGCAGATCTTGCACTATTTAAACCAGATAACTGATGATATATCTACAGCATAATCTACTTTTCTTTTGTAAATATACATGACACAGAAGGACAAACAGGCATGTTCATGCACACAAATATCTGTCCCGGGTGAAATCGAACCCACGACCTGCGTCGTGAAAGGGAGCGTATCTACCTGCCACGCTAACAGGCCCGTCATTTTTGTCTATGCGTAACCAAAATAGCCCAGTTCTTTTAGCCTGTTCTTTCGGTTATCGTGATGTGTGATAAAAAGCTTATAAAGAGCAAGAAATACTTAATTTAAAATTATTGACTCTGTCTCAAAATGAATAATGTTATTGTTTAGAAGTTTTTCTTTTGTATACCTAAATATAATCTAAAATAATAAGCATTCAGACAACCGATCGAGCATATATTGTGTTTGCCTACTAAATAATTACTCTAATTGGACCAAATCCCGTGTTCATGCCCGCTTGAGTATGTTTCGCCGGACCGTCTCAACTGGGTCGTGTTGAAACCGGTAGTAGATGAACCCACTGAGTTTGTTTCGCTGGGTCTTCTCAGATGGGGCGCAGTGGATCCGGTGGTAGCATTAAAGCGCGACCGTCGTTATTAACACAAGGTCCGTCATAATAATAATACTTTTAATATAGACAGAACCATTGACAATATGTAGTAAAAATATTAGACTTAAACTAGATAATTAAACATAATCTCTTGACATCTCTAGATACGAGCTAGCTAAATATCATTGCAATAATAAAATAAATTTTATAAATGTTTTCATACAATATGTACCTAAATATCTATGTTACTAGAAATAATATCTAATGTATTTAACTATATTACTACAAACATGTTCTGACTATTTACAAGCGCTTTTTTAAAGTCTACGTGAATAAAAACCTTTTTTATTTATTATTTTATTTATTTATTTAATACAATAAGTCTGGACGTTATGTCTAGCGGTCAGTTACTCTGGCTGGCTTATCCATAGAATTTGATTCTTACCGAGGACAAATCTTTGTGCGATGAGCACAACAAGATTATTGGTTAAATGTCTAGGTATTAATTATTTATTTGTAATATATATTTATAAACATATAAGTATGTTTATTAGTTGCGTTTTTGCCATAGTACAGGCTTAGTTGTCCAAAGATATTTATTCGACGAGCCTGATGGCGTGGTTGGTAAATACGCTGCCTTTCACGCCTTAGGTCGCGGGTTCAATTCCCACCCGGGACATACATATATGTATTTCTGTGCATGAACATGTCTGTTTAGTACATGTAATATATCAGTTAACTCGTTTCCATAGTACAAGCTCTGCTTAGTATGGAATCAGATGGCCGTGTGTAAATAATGTCCCAGAATAGTATTGTATTATTATTTAAAAAAAAATCTTTTTGTACTAGAATCGGCAACAGGAATAAAACTGTTAGCAATCGAAAATTTGTGCTATATATTTGAATGAATTTTTATACGTGTTTAAACTGAAACATATGACTTCAATTTGTTAACAAAGTACCAAGGAGGAAGGGCTGGCAAGCGTTAGTGTGTTGCATGTGTCCTAGTCTACGGTAACCGCTTAACAGCGTATGCTTATTTTTAGACTTCATAGTACAACGAACGATTAATATCATAAACAAGAGGGAAATCTCGCTTATATGAACATACAGTCCTACATACATCCTAGTCAGTAAAAGGTCATAGAATATAAACAGTCAAATTAGCACTGTTTTATTAATATTCAGATATCTTTTAAAATGAATTGTATACATTTGAGTGCAGGTGGGAATTGAACCCACGAACCATCCGGTACCCGCCCCTATGTGCGTTAAACGCTCCGCCACCGCAACCGTGGTTCTCAGACTCGAATTTATACAATCCACATTTATTTATTTTATTTGGGACTGAAAACAGTTACACGTTACAATCAGTTAGATACAATTACAAGGTCCAAGTCCAAGTAAGATTTTCATATATACATTTGTATAACGTATAACCCAATGTGTTGTCCACGTGTTAAATAATTAATTTTAGGTGGAGCGTGTCGGAAGCTTAATACAATTGGCAGAAAAAAAAATTAGGAAATAAAGAGATTTTTTTTAAGACAACGCTCGCACTAGAAAATATAAACCCTGTATCGCGGGGTACTTTACAAACATATAATAGACGGACACAAATTACATCCAGACTCAGAACAACTATATATGGGTCACACAAATAGTTGTCCAGCGCGGGACTCAACCCCACGACACGAAGAGATGAGGCGACTGTCTTAACCGCTGCGCCACACTTGCAATCAAGTGGCGATAAATATTATGAAATATTAGATGCAGGGCAGAAAAAATGTCTAAAAAGGTCATGGCCCATAATCCGACCCGGTTCAAAAATGTTTTTGTACAAAAACGAAAATGATGGTAAATAATGCAGGCATAACCCACTGTTCATTATATGTAAAAAGAAAAAAAATATTCAATGGAGAGATCTTGCAGTAGACCGATAAAACTTGGATAATAATTAGTTGCACCAGCGGTTTCGCCCGTCTCTAAATTATTTTATCCCATGGAAACATGTCACTGGGATAAAAAGTTCAATATGTCCGTCTACAAATCTAATATGTATATATGTATATTATCTAATATGTATATTCAAAGATATATTTTTTTGTCTATTCATAGGAATTTGACATGACATGATAGATAAAGAAAATAAAATGTATTTTCTTTATCTATGCTATGCACTTAAGGTATTCAACAAATACTCATTCTTTACATGGACATATATCTCTACGATGCAAGCAATTTAACCAAAATCGGTTCAGTAGTTTAGACTTGAAAATAAAACAAGCAGGCTTACTTTGCCATTGTTTTGTTAAATAAAAATATAATCATCACACTTATAAAGCAAACTCGTTCGGTCAGGTAATAACACGTACATTGCTGTCTCGGTCTCACCCGAGCTTTGTTGCGGTCGCGCAATAATACAATGTATTATATTTTATTTCATGATCCCCATTAGCCACAGTAATGCGCCACTTACCATTAAGAAGAACAATCATTTGTCTTTGATTCCCACCATATTTCGTTTGTGTACGCCGTAGGTATATTTTTCACACTAAATGGGCCATTATCTTTGCTCGTCAAGCATAATTTTTGTCATTTTTTTTTTATTTTGAATAGCAAATCCAAAGATCTCAATATTAACGAAGTGTGAGTTACAAATTTCAACAAGATGGCCCAGGGGTGCGCGCTTTCCGGCGTTCATTCGATAGTTTGTTAATGCACTTAAGGGCCACACCACGTTTTTAAGCGCGCCGTTGACGCGCGTTCGTAGCGATACAGACGTGCGTTAGCATCGCGTTTGTATCGATTCAAACAAACACCAAACTTGTCTGTAAGACAAAAGCGCGCCGTCGACGCGCGTTTAAAAAACGTGGTGTGCACAGGCTCTAAGACGCTTTTAACGCAGGCGTTTTATTATACAGTAATACCCCGATTTTCGCGACCCCGTTATACGCGGTTTCACTATAACGCAAATTTCGAATTTAACGTTCAAATGCCTTGCATTATGCGAAAGAATGTGTGTATATACATAATATAGTCATTGACTTCTCTTTAGGCGCGAGAATCCCCGAATCCCCACAATCGCCAATTAAATTCAGGGTTGGGT
The DNA here is from genome assembly GCA_951640165.1 of Pseudoips prasinana. Lineage (NCBI taxonomy): Eukaryota > Metazoa > Arthropoda > Insecta > Lepidoptera > Nolidae > Pseudoips > Pseudoips prasinana. The sequence goes on along the minus strand of OX621249.1, from coordinate 12,989,844 downwards.
GTTATGAATGTTTTAGAACGTAAAAAAACGCTACCCAACGATAGATGTATTTTTTCGCAAACAATAATTAATAGTATGCACTGCATAGTGTTCTTAGAATTAAAGTGATTGATTAAAATTATTCGTATATTTTTTTATTAAACTTTGACTATGTTTAATCATAAACCTCGATATACACGAATTTCAGTTAAGGCGATTTTTGCCGAAACGTATACCTCGCGCAAAGCGGGGTATTATTGTATTTATCATCGTCATCAATGTCATTCGAATAAAGCCCACTGCAGGACAAGAGCCTCTACTAACGATGGGGGATACGCCACAATCGTCACGCTTTGCAGACGGGTTGGTGATCACATGCCAGTTCCCTGGTAGATATTCCCTCGGGTCGACTTCTACGCCCCCCACGGGATGAGATGGGGTGGTGATATTCTTCGCCGTCAGCCACACAGCATTTCTTATATTAATAATATTTTACTGCAGCATTTGTATCATATTACTGTGATGGCCTTGAGCATCTTCATCCGATTTATCTGAAACAGAAAAGATTAAATGGTATACAGACAGATGTACTTTTTAATTTTGTAGTTAAAATTGTATTAAAATACATTCTTTGAGAATTGGACAGAAACAACGAGTAATGCTAAACGATTCTGGTATCATCATGATTTTTTTTGTTATTCGGGACTAGTCCCCCTCTTACCCACCACTGCAATTCCTGTAAGCGAGGATCAACAGTGGTACACAGTGAAATGACACTGAGCGGTGAGGCTCAGGCATGTCCCGCGGAATCGCTTTAACTGTCTTAGATCCCGCAACGAATTTAATCAGAACGAAAAAAGGAGGAGTAACAAATTGAATAGTTCCACTTCCCTCCAGAGCAAAGCGGGAGACAGAATGATGTAAAGAGGCTATAGCGTCATAAAACGAGAGAATTGCAGCTAGAAAAGCCAGCTGCAAAAGCACCGAGGATCAATTTAAGGGTCCTAAGTGAGCTAAATTTAATGAGTTATATTTGATTACATTAGTAGGTATCGCAAAAGCGCATAAACGCACGGCAGTTGTTTATTGTTGCTACAAGATTCGTATAATAAACCTCATCATAAATAAATATCATCAAGATTATCAATCATCATCATATTAGCCGAAAGACGTCCACGGCTGGAGAAAGCCTTCCCCCAAGGATCTCCACAATAGCCAGCCTTGTGCTGCCCGCATCCCGCGGCTTCCCGGAACCCTTGCAAGATGGTGGTCCTGGGTTCGAATCCCGGTAAGTGCAAATATTTGTGTGATGAGCACGAATATTTGTTTCTGAGTCATGGATGTCTTCTATGTATATAAGTATTTATCTATGTATATAAGTATGTATATCGGCGCCTGGTACCCATAGTACAAGCTTTGCTTAGTTTGGGGCTAGGATGATCCGTGTGACATTGTCCCAAGATATTATTATTATAGTCGGTCCATCTTGTAGGGTGCCTGCCCTCGCTGCGTTTTCAGATTCATGGTCGCCACTCAAGAACCTTTGATCCTTTATTATCAATAATTAATAAAATAAAAATAAAATCAATAATCAGCCGAATGACGGCCCCAGTGTCCGTCATTCGGCTGATTATTGATTTTATTATTAAATAAATAATTTGGTACCACTAACACACTGCCATCTATTTGCTCTTCTATTAATGTTACACATTGTGTATGTAGTATTCTTCTGTAGTTCAAATTTAATTTAATTGAAGTAAAACAAAACAAACCGTTATGCACGCTAGACATGTCACAGTCCTGTCAATTTCTGCTTTTATATATTATGTAGATTTGTGTAATAATATCAGATTTTAATTTTTATAGCATATTTCGCAATTAGTATTAAGAAGCATAATAATTTACTGTTCATAATAGATTTTTCAAGTAATTCAATTTCCGCGTCCCTTTTTTCTTCACATCTGTCTGACAGTCAATCCAAGAGCATATAATTGACCGACTCAGCTAAAAAGTCTGGATTAAATAAATGTAATGTATGTATATTGATTGTGTCATAGTCGAGTCATTTTATTGGTGCACTTATGTATTGTTATGGACAAGTTATGACCAGAATGTCGACATAATAACAATTATTTTATATACTGTCTGTGTTATTATTATTATTTTTTTATGTATGCATATATTTTTTTTATGTATATGTGTTATGTTATGCATCTCCAAATTGGTGTTAATTTATTAATATTTATTTATTAAGTTCGTTTTTGCATACATTTATTGTTTAAATTAGCTGTAAGTTATATTTTGGTGTCCAGGTACTGTAAAATTCTAACTGCGAGCTGTACACTAATTGTTCGTGGGTTATTTTACGTGGTTCCATCATAAAACCAGCGCTGCAACTGTTAATGTTGCAGCTAGTGCTGAGATGGGACCAATTCGGACTCACACAGATAAGAATTAAGGAGTTCTGTTCGTATACATTTATATATATATATTGTTATTATTATCTGTGTCAGTTTACTGAATAAATGGATTTTCTTTCTTTTTCTTTCTTTCAATGCAAAGCGTTTATCTAATCTCAAAAATGGGAAATCATAAATTTAATCGTCCGACGGGTCACGAACCTGCACCATCTACCAATCCGGGGTAGGCGCTCTGCGTTAAGTTACGAACTATACACGCTGGTAGATCAAATTTAGGATTCCCTTGCTTACAGTAACACCCTTCCTTTTGAGATTATAATATCAGTTTGATTCCTTAACATAAAAATGTAACCCACATGATACCTTATCAAATATTTGCCTTTGTCTTTACTTGCGCATGCACAAAGTACTAATTTAAAATACAAATATATATTTCTATCTTTCTACCCGTATCTAGTTTAACAGTATGCTTATTTAATTGTGCGTTTTTCTAATTTATCTTAACCCTTAATTGGCCATGGCGTATGTTCATATGTTTTTTTGTTTTAGTTTCTATTACAATTTCAAAAGAGGTGCTAACTAATATAGGTACCACTATTTTTGGATCGTATTGACGTTATATAACAAATGTCCTCCTAGCCGACCAGTCCCAATAGAGGGACATATAGTGCACAAGTGTGTGCGCAAACACAGGGACACTTTCTATTCTATGACTCTCAAAATCCGTGTGATGACTAGCGACATGACTGGAATGAGGTGAGGTATAAGATCGACGGCATTACGTGCTCTCGGAGGTATACTACCGCTAACTCTTATACTTCGGGCTGATACTAAGAAATTTTTCTTGTTGCAGAAAAGTCCCAGTCACTTTTGGCCCGACCCGGAATGGGAACCCAGGACTTCGTTATCTGCGGTTGGACACGCTACCGCTACGCCAACGAAGCAGTAATCATGTATATAGCATAATTATAACATACCTTTGGTGTATGGCCAAGGTTCATATTCACACTTCGAGTTCCGGGTGCAGTACGTGGAGCCGTCAGCCCCGCAGTAACATTTGTTGCATTTCACTATGAACGCAGTGAACGGCTCACACTTCTTCGCGTTATCTAGAAAATTAAATAAAACATTGAATTTTATGTACAGTAGGTATACACTTCGATCAGGCACGTTACCTTTTGGATATCGACCAACTGGACACAGGCCCTGATCCCTGGGTAATACTAAACATAGTCATAAATAAAATAATAAGTAATATAACAATCATATTTTTTATTCAAGATAAAATTAATACAAAAATAATGTTTACTTAGCCCAGCTATAGATAGTTGCTGCCTGTATTAGTATTAGGTTAAACCTACCAATGATTTAAACAAAATTTAATTATACAACTATCGTGGACATAAAACATACAGTTTTCATTTAAAACTATTTTATTTTAGATTACTAAACAACTCCTCAATCTCATCATAGGTCAACTTTTGTAAGAAATTATAGACTATTTCTAGGACCTTATCTTTACAATAAAACAAATAAGTCATTACATATATATAACCTTAACTATATAAACTGTAAAAGAACAATTTATGTAGTTAAGGCTATATAGATAATGACTAATTCATCATCTCAGCCTAATGACGTCCACTGCTGGACAAAGGCCTCCCCAAAAGTTTTCCACAATAGAGTTGTGTCCTTAATTGGGGGGGATATGCCATAATCACCACGTTATATATATTGACCGGAGCTTATAATGGGTTAAGAGGGGTACAGTATAACGTTTTATCAGTCTATGAGCAGGTCTGACAGGCTGGCCTAATCAGTGAACCTGACAACTAAGCCAAAGGTCGCGGGTTCGATTCTCACCCGGCACATATATTTGTGTGATGAACACCATTATTTGTTCTGAGTCTGGGTTATCAATAATATGTACCTATGTAGAAATATATGACGGTCACCGTAGCCTAGTTGGTAGTGCTCCTGCCTACGAAGCTGGTGGTCCTGGGTTCGAATCCCGGTAAGTGAAAATATTTGTGTGAAAGCACGAATATTTGTTTCTGAGTCATGGATGTTTTCTATGTAGGTATTTAAGTATTTATCTATCTATATAAGTATGTATATCGTCGCCTGGTACCCATAGTACAAGCTTTGCTTAGTTTGGGGCTAGAATTATCTGTGTGACATTGTCCCTATATATTGTTATATTGCACAGGCTCTGCCTAGTTTGGATTCAATGGCTGAGAGTTACTTGTCCCAAGGTATAGTAAAAGGTCGATTGTAAAAGTTTCTCCACCTTACAGAATAAACTCCTAGTATTGTACTTTATATGTTGAGATTTTAGGTGTGGGCAAAGTCACCATATTATATCTCTTTGTGGACGTGCAAAAGTTCACAGACACAAAAGCAGTTACCACCAAGTAGACCATCAACCAAGTTGGGCGAGTACAATATATTAATTAATGTGGAACATCTTAGAAATAGGTTCCGACATTATATCTTAAATAACCTAATTGAAGAAAATTACCTAGAATCTGTAATCAAAAGTCACAATCGGGACCCACGTTTTGGCATCGTCGTAGTCAGGTCAAAGCTAGTACAAAGATATTGGCACTGTTTACTGAACATTCACAATTGAAAGATAAACAGCGAAACACTGCGACCTTACTTGACACTAAAAGAAGATGCACTATCAACACTCTTACAGTCTTACCACAGTATAGTTGTAACAGCAGGTCTGTCAAGACAGGTAGGAAAATATTTAGGAAGCCTTTTTTAAAATGTTTGTATTTCCCCACACAAAACCGAAACAATAGCTATATATTATTATAATAATAAAGAGGAAACTGTCACAGATAACAAAAAACTGCAAGTACAGATTACTAATAAATAATTCTAGGCAGTGACAGATATTATTCACAAGACAAACAATTACACAATGCGCAAGAAAGTTGCATCAATTGTATGATGAATACGGAGCAGCCCGAACAAGATACTGAAAATGGTGGGGGACAGAACGGATACCGTACTTTTCGGTAGGATTATAGAACTCCACGCCGCAAGTAGTCCTGAAAACTTACTGCGTGGGGGCATCCGTCCTCATCTATATCTATATCATCATATCAGCCGAAAGACGTCCACTGCTGGACAAAGGCCTCCCTCAAAGATCTCCACAATTGCCGGTCTTGCGCTATCCGCATCCAGCGTTTTCCAGCGACCCGCACAAGATCATCGGTCCATCTTGTAGGGGGCCTGCCCACGCTGCGTCTTCCGGTTCGTGGTCGCCACTCGAGAACCTTTCTGCCCCAGCGGCCGTCGGCTCTACGAGCTATGTGCCCTGCCCACTGCCACTTCAGCTTGGCAATTCTTAGGGCTATGTCGGTGACTTTGGTTCGCCTGCGGATCTCATCATTTCTGATTCGATCTCGCAGGGAAACTCCAAGCATAGCCCTTTCCATTGCTCTTTGGGTGACCTTGAGCCGCCTGATAAGGCCCATAGTTAGCGACCACGTCTCTGTTCCGTAAGTCATCACTGGCAACACACACTGGTCGAAGACTTTTGACTTGAGACACTGCGGTATTTGGGACGAGAAGATATTACGTAGCTTCCCGAACGCTGCCCAGCCGAGTTGGATTCTACGATTGACCTCCTTCTCGAAGTTGGACCTACCTAGTTGGATGGTCTGTCCTAGGTAAATATAGTTCTCTACAACTTCGAGTGCAGAGTCTCCAACCTTAACTAGAGTGGGTGCAACATGGATGTTTGACATAATTTTCGTCTTATCCATGTTCATTTTCAGACCCACTTGTTGAGAGACTCTGCTGAGGCCATCGAGCATTGTACCGAGGTCGTCAAGGGTCTCAGCCATGACTACTATATCGTCGGCAAATCGAAGGTGGGTGATGTACTCGCCATTGACATTGATGCCAAAGCCTTTCCAGTCCAGAAGCTTGAAGACATCTTCCAATGCAGCGGTGAACAGTTTCGGAGATATAACATCTCCCTGTCTCACACCTCGCTGCAAGTGGATAGGTTTCGAGTTCTGGTCCTGGAGTCGCACTGACATAGTGGCGTTTTCGTACAAACACTTTAACACCTCGATATACCGGTAGTCGATTTGGCACCTTTGGAGAGACCTCAGTACGGCCCAAGTTTCGATCGAATCGAAGGCTTTCTCATAGTCCACAAACGCTAAGCATAATGGCTGGTTATACTCTTCGGTCTTCTGTATAACCTGCCGCAGCGTATGTATGTGGTCTATGGTACTAAAGCCTTTACGGAAACCGGCTTGTTCGGGAGGCTGGAAGTCGTCAAACCTGCGTGCGAGACGATTCGTAATGAACCTCGAAAACAACTTGTAAACATGGCTCAGCAGTGTGATGGGTCTGTAATTCTTCAAGAGGGTTTTATCGCCCTTTTTGAAGAAGAGCACCACCACACCCCTGTGCCATGCTTTTGGCGTTTGACCTTCTAGTATGACGGAGTTAAATAACTTCTGAAGGGCCCGTAGGATTGGTGTACCACCCGCCTTCAGAAGCTCTGCCGTAATTCCATCATCACCGCCTTGTTGTTCTTAAGCTGTTCGAGAGCCATTCTAATCTCGCACAGGCTGACGTCCGGGATGTCGTCGGTGAAGTGTTGGGTTAGTCGTGCTCTGGGATCTGAGGCACAACTATCGACAGGTGACTGGGTTTTCGCATACAGCTGTCCATAGAACCTCTCAATCTCTCCCAGCAACTCAGGTTTAGACGTGACGATTCTGCCATCCTCAGTCTTCAGCTTCGCCAGTTGGCTCTGTCCAACAGACAGTTCTCTTGCAAACACTTTAGAGCCTTTGTTCCGCTCAATGGCTTCTTTAATACAATTTGTATTAAATTGGCGCGTGTCGCGAGTCAAAGACTTTGAGATCTGTCTGTTGAGCTGCCGGTATCTGGTAGCATCATCAGAGGATGTCAGAACCATTTTCCGTCTTTCGTCCATAAGCTGCAGGGTAAAGTCAGAGATCTTTTTGGTTCTGTTTGTACGGTGGGCCTTGAAGACCTTAGACCCAGCCGTATGGACAGCTTCTACGAGCCTGTCATGGTATGAGTCCACTTCCTCGCAATCTGCTAGGCATTCGAAACGGTTTTGCAGTTCGAGCTGAAAGGGTTCAGGGTTTTGGATGTGGTTGGGTAAAGGTCGGAGCGTAGACTTTATCAGTCGGGACCTCTGGAGCTTGACATTTAGGTTCAATGAGCCTCTCACCAGTCTGTGATCGCTCCCGGTTTTAACCGTATTGATCACTGAGACGTCATTGAACACCTGTCTACTCGTCGACAAGATAAAGTCTATCTCGTTTTTTGTTTTACCATCGGGGCTTACCCAGGTCCATTTGCGGTTTTCCGACTTCTTGAAAAAGGAGTTCATCATAAAGAGTCCCTCCTTCTCCATGAAGTCGGCCAACATTTGGCCCCGGGGGTTCCGGTCTCCAGTTCCAAATTGCCCCACTTTCAGCTCATTCCCGAATCGTTTACCCAGCTTCGCGTTAAAGTCCCCCATGACCACAGTGAAATAAGAGTTCGAGGTATGTATGGCTCTAGAAATATCCTCATACATGACCTCAACCTCATCGTCGGAGTGCGTCGAAGTCGGCGCGTAAACCTGTATGACCTTCAACGAATACCGCTTGGTAATTTTGAGTATAAGGTACGCAACCCTAGTCGACACACTCTCGATTTTCACTATGTTGTGGACGAGGGACTTGTGGACTATGAACCCAACACCACCTTGGGACAGTTGGTCGCCTTCCCGGAAATAGAACAGATTCCCGGATTTCAGGATTATCGTGTCCTCCCCCTCTCTTCGGACTTCAGATAATCCTATTATGTCCCAATGTAACTCAATTCTTCCTCCAGTTCGATCATCTTCTCGTCGGTCCGCAGTGTGCGTGTGTTGTATGTTGCCAGGGCCAGAGGTCGTCGGTTTTGGTAACGCGGAATCTGCCGGGGATTCTTAGCACCCCCTGCCCTGCCGTAACCACGGCTGTTACCACGGCTGGGAATAGCAGGGCTGCCGGGGACTGGGGGCCGCGGTTTAATTGTGTCCTTCATTTGAGGGGATCTGCCATAATCGCCACGCTTGGCAAACGGGTTGGCGATCGCAGTAAGGTAGAAATTGGTACTCATGAGAATGCTGCTGCCCATTCTCTGGTATATATTCCCTCGGGACGACTTCTACGTCCCCCCACGGGATGAGAGAGGGTGGTGATATTCTCTAGGCCGTCACCACACAGCCTATATCTATATATTCTATACATATAATAAAATCGTAGGAAAGTCAAAACTGTACATTAACTATTTTTTTAAAAGGATACTTAGGACGTGATCTTCAATCGATACCGAAACCAAAAATATAGTTTTTAGAATTTTTGTCTGTGTGTCTGTTTGTCTGTATGTATGTCCGGGCTAATCTCAAAAAGTACTGCATGGATTGACTTAAAATTTTGCATGAATTACTCAGAGGTCGGGTCAACATATAGGCATATTATCACACCATCACCTACGGGGTAGGAGCTGTGATAATTTATAAAGTTTAACGCGGGTAAAACCGCGTGGCACAGCTAGTAAATAATATAATCTTTTATTTATTCATTGTATTATATTGCTGATTGTATTATTCTTGCATTTACTAACATAGCGCTTAAGTACAAATTGTTACTAACAAATATGGGCCATGTAGTCTGCAATAAATTATTTTTATTATGTTTTACTGTAACTTTCAGTCTTTGTAATTACAAAGGTTGAAAGGTTTTGATTGCTTGCAAAGGGCACTAGTGAAATAATTTATTTGTTTCTAGCATAGTTTTGCTTTTAATTTTCTAAGAACTGTGACTGATGTTGTTGTCGTATTTCTATGAGCAAGTAAAGCTGTCAGCCCGGTACGGACCTCTTTTAAAAATTGTTGGTAGTCAACCCTTTGGATCATAGATAAGATAAAATAAAAACTTTTGACTGCACGTGTGGCGCAGCGGCTTAGACATTCGCTTCGCCTCTTCGTGTTAGTTTCGTGTGATTCGAGTCCCGCGCCGGACAACTATTCGTGTGACCCATAAATATTTGTTCTGAGTCTGGATGTAATTGGTGTCCGTATATTATATGTTTGTAAAGTACCCCGCAATACAAGGAATAGATTCCCTAGTGTGGGCGTTGTCTTATATAAAAGAGTGCCCTAGTGTCTGCGCACACACTTGTGCACATTGGGATATCTCTATCTAAATTCAATATCTTGTAATTGTGACGAGAATGTAAGTATTGTTTTCCCGTTCAAAACTTGGATTATATAGATTATTTATAAATAATGTAAATAAATAATATAAAAAATTAGTTATTTAACTGAAACTAAAGTAAAAAAACATGTAAAGGTCGGTTTCACCAAACTCCAGCACATTAGAGCACAAAAACTGTAATTCTTAAAATGAGGACTACTAACATAGAGAATTGAATATCATGTCTATGCATCCAGACCAAATGAATATCAGAAAAAATATCAAGGTTTCTGTTTGGCGTTGTGATGATTATAATGAAATACAAATTACTTATTTTTAAATCCAGTAAATGATTTTATAATCAATGCCAGCATCAGGGAAATAAATCCTTGCATTGCGAGTGCGAGTGATAAATGATATTGGAAACATCAATATCAAAAAATGATATCGGAAACCTCAATATCATTTTTGAAGACCTATCCATAGTAGGAGTACGATGAAAAAAAAATATGAATTTCAGATTGGTTTGAACGAGATCTAGTAAGTAGTTTTAAACGTAACCGCAGTTTACCTTTAATTTAATCAACTAGAATACCTACTTGCTGTTAGGGAACCCTTCGTTTGCGAGTCCGACTCACACTTGGCTGGTTTTCTTTTCGTACGAAATTACACAATAGGGAAAAGTTGTTCAATGGTTTAAACAACTTTTCATGTTTTTGCACAACTTTTCTATTGACCAATGCCCTAAAACCACTGCGACACACATGCAATCAAATCTTCTTTAAAGGGTAAAGTCTAAGGTAACCTACTGTTACGTGTATACTATGCTATTACCCCAGTTTTGAATACATTTACTCTTTTTATTCCACTTACGTCGGAGGTCGTGTGGGGCTGACTCGGGAAAATGACTAAGCTACGTACCTCTAGCCATTTAGGTAGAGTACTTTCCATACTACTTTTCGAATTCCATTTGAAGTAAATGTACCTATCCTTTGAGATATCTGTTTATGGAATATTTAATTCTTATTTTGTTTATTGGCTCACCAACAGTTGTTTACACCCATACATTTAAGAGATTCAGCGGCCCGCTGAGCTGTGGCCCGAACCACATAAGGGTGCCCTCAGGTATTAGTCGCTTAAATTAAGCTAATGGTTGAGAGCCTTCTGCGCGAGCCAACTGCTCATTGTCTTCAATTCTTTAGTTTTAATATAGTAGTACAAAATTTAAAAATAATAGTTTAGAAACTTGTTATTTATTGAATAATTTAAAAAATAAGTGATAAGACAGACCGCACGGACGGACTAATATGTAATTTTTGTTACTTTTATACTGTTTCTACTATGTTTTTGTACCTACTGCATTAGCAGTAGGTATAGTATTACATGTAGTGAAACAATTACTAACAGGTAAGCACCACATGCACTGAATAAGTAAAAAATAAATACAATACAAAAACATATATAAAACTAATATTTTCAATTTTCAAATAGCGAATGAATAATTATTAAATCAAAAAATATAATTTAAATCAAATAGAAAAATTGGCAGGCCTGTTGGCGTGGTTGGCAAATGCTTGCTTTTCACGCCGAAGGTCGTGGGTTCGATTCCCACCCAGGACAAATATTTGTGTGCATGAACATGTCTGCTCGTCCTGAGTCTGGGTGTAATTATCTACTTAATTATGTATTCACAAAAGAAAATTAGTATATCAGTTATCTGGTTTCCATAGTACCAGCTCTGCTTAGTTTGGGATCAGTTGGTCGTGTGTAAATAATGTCCCAGGATATTTTTATTATTATAATATGAATATTCTTAAATTGATGATGGATTTCTCGTTTCTGGTGACTACTTCGTCAGTCTAGCGGGTCGAGACTTCTTTTTTAACTTGACTTATGCATTTTACTGCTTCACCGGATAGTAGAGACGATTGTTTCGGATTGGAACCTCAGCTCAGGGCGGTTACTGTAGCAGATAGGTATGAGAGGGCACTGTAACTGTCGCTCTACGTTAATAAGTGCAGACGTGGGCCGTTTCTCCGGTTGAGAATCGGAGTTAGGTAATCATAGATACGAATTGATTCAAGTAGCGTTCAAAGCTACGTTAATAAGTGTAGACGTGGGCCGCTTCTCCGGTTGAGGATCGGAGGGGGTTATTGCGGATACGAAATGTTACAAGTAGGGTTTAAATCCCTGGTTAGGCATAAAGTATTATTGAGTGTAGTAAGTAAAGTAATTTACTTCTACGGGAGGTGGTGTGGTCGTTACGACACCCTCACCACATTATCATCATCTTTGTTTCCTCACTGATATGCTAGTGGGTATACTTAGTCCCTGATGTGGACCATTATACGTGACTGGCTTATAGTGACCACATAAGAAGTATCTACATCATAACAGCCGTAAAAACTCCACTGCTGGACAAAAGCATCCCACAAGAATCACCTTGGGGGCATATGTCATAATCGCCACGCTTGGCAGACAGATTGGCGATCGCATTATGATGGTAATAATAATACTCAGAGAGATGCTGCTGCCCGTCATCGATCTTCCGGGTCGACTTTTACGCCACACAGGAGAAGAAGTATGTACAAGCAGCAGTAAATATACTAAGAATTGTACCTAATTAATGTCATATTTTTTGGGGTTGCATACTGCGATCTCTTCTAGCTGAAGATCCATTGGAACTAAGTACCTACTTAATATTTTAAATTAAAGCAGAGCTCTTACTATGGAAACCAGATAACTGAATTATACTACATAAACTTTCCTTTTGTAAATACATACTTAGGTATATAGATAATTACACCCAGACTCAGGACAAATAGACATGTTCGTGCACACAAATATCTGTCCTGGGTGGGAATTGAACCCACGACCTGCGGCGTTTAAGGCAAGCATCTACTAAATACGCCAACGGCAATTAAAAACAGAAACATCAGCAGGATCTTTCTTGCCTTCATTTCCATCAAAAAAATATTAATAGAGGCAAGCGACATCTATTAGATTATTGAGTCACTTGTAAAAGCCATTATCGATTGAATACTTCGTGAACGGTCCGCTAGGTGTCACTTTATGTTGCCTGAGACGCTTTAGAATGAAATTAAACTTCATTGGTGAGGACCGAACTTTTGGTAGGATAAATTAAGACTTATTCATGACTTTGAAATAGTGTTGGGTTTCGAACCCACCTCAGAGTAAAAGCACAGTATAAATATGGACAGTAAGGTAACTACGCCAAGTGGATGAAATAATTACCTGCACTCTATTGAAGCTGTAGGGTTGTAACTTTAAATGTTTTAGATAAATACCTTTTATTATTTTTATTAAAACATATTTGTTTTATAAATCAGCAGGCCCGTTAAAATACGAATGCTCCCGTTTAGATGAAGCCAAGTTCAAAGACTCGTATACCTACTACGCAATACACACGAGATTTTTAAAAAGATTGCAGAGATAAAATTATACGTGATCACTTGTTTTAACGCTGCACTCACTACTGACAGCACCGCGACAACCGCTTAGTCTAGGGAGGCTTGGCGATGCGCATGCTTGTGTAAGTGTGCCGTTTGGACCATTTGTATGCAGTTTCCATACTGTCTATTTTTATACTGAGGTAAAAGATTTTGCCTATCTTGATAGAGTTAGGTAAGTTCGAACACATGCGCTTAATTACCTATAAAATCCGCTCTGTCGGCGCGCGGCGGTGCGTAATATCGACATGATTGCTATCTACGGTGATTGTGTACAGTTGTGGGATAAAAATGTTAGTAGAAATATGTTCTTTTGAAGTGAAAACTTCTTTAGCGGCGTTGGGCACTTTTTTGGTATTGGTAAAAAATGTTAAACACGCGTCAGGACACGAGTCCTGACCGAATATTCATATGGCGGAGGTTTTTTCTTAATTCACACTGGCCGTTTATACACTCATGACCGCAGCATTTTTGAAGGGAAAACTTCTTTGTACTGTTTTTTCTTAATTATATTAGATTTTTTGCAGCCGATTCCCACCATACGGAGGGAAGCAATTACTATATAATAATAATATCCAGGGAGATTATTTACACGCGGTCATTGATCTGATCCCAAACGAAGCAGAGCTTGTACTGTGGAAACCAGATAACTGATCTACTACGTATCTTTTATTAATACATACTTATATAGATAACTTCACCCAGACTCAGGACAAACAGACATGTTCATGGACACAAATATCAGTCCCGGGTGGGTATCCAACCCACGACCTCCAGCGTGAAAAGCAAGCATTTGCCAACCACGCCAACAGGCCCGTCCAACTTGAGTCTTTACCGCCCAAAGGTGGGAAATAGCATCTTCCACTCGCTACTCCGATCAATTAAACGCTACTTTCTGAGAATGAGAAATGCAAATATGAGTTTTCACTTCTATCGGCAGTCCCCAGAGACCTCACAGCATTTTTGGAACGACGTTCCTTATCGCGCGTTGTGAAAGGGGGCTAGACGGAAAAAATTCTTACGAAAAGTTGTCACGACACTTTTTGCAGCTGTGCGGCGTGCGCATGTTTCTCTGTCTGTCTCTCTCTCTCTCTCTCTCTCTCTTATAGAAAGCAAGCCAGATATTTTCATTTCTATTTCGCATTGAACAGTGTGGTGTCGCGACGATTATTTTTGTTAAGTGTATACAGGTTTATTGTACATAATAAATAATAAGAAATAACTTCGTTCCGTCCGGATGTCCCTTGATACCTCTCAAGTTTTTTTTTGTAACCATTTCTGGCAATGCAATTATCATTTACATACATTTATTTATTACTTACATGCAAGTATATGTACTTAGGGATTGCACGATCGAGGTTATTAAGTATATAGGTACAGTAAACAGCTAGGTTATTAAAGATAACTGATTGCTATGACCATTGGATTTTGCCATATTTCGAATTCTTACGTTATATATATTCTAATCGAGCAATGGAGAGGGCTATGCACGGAGTATCGCTGCGCGATCGAATAGAAAACGTTAAAATCCGCAGGCGAACAAAGGAGCCGACATAGCCCAAAGAATTGCCAAACTGAAGTGGCAGTGGGCATATAGTTCGTAGAACCGATGGCCGCTGGGGCAGAAAGGTCCTCGAGTGGAGACCACGCACTGGAAGATGCAGCGTGGGCAGGCCCCCTACAAGATGGACCATCGATCTTGCAAGGTTTGCGGGAAGCCGTTGGATGCGGGTAGTACAAGACCGGCGATTGTGGAGATCCTTGATCCTGCCTTTGTCCAGCAGTGGACGTCTATTAACTGATATGATGATGATGATGATATATTCTAAACAGATCAATGACAGAAAGGCGAGATTGTTATAAGGGTTTTGTATAGCTCGTCGCACTCACTCGTCCGTAATTAATCGATGAGGTAAAGCACCTAAGCACGCAGTCAGTCTATAGATTGGTGAACTTCGACATAGTTAATTATAAGAGCGTCTTCTCGATTGCTGTCATAATAACAACAGTCTTTAAGTCATGACAGAGGCCTCCTGGGCGGCATGAACAACTCTAACACCAGGGTAACCGTTGCCCACACGATAGAGAACCCTAATAAAGTACACACCCAGGTGACAGGAGTTCATAAACATGTTTTGTATGTGTTGCTTCTGTTTAGTTACAGTTAAATGTGGTACACACTGCTACATATCAAGCTATACTTTTCCAATATAAGCTGACCTCTCATTGTATGGAAATCCTTTATAACGCGAGATCAGTTTATACTGGTAATATAAACTAAATGACAAAATAATAGATTAGTAACTTGTTATTTATATAAGGTTGTAAGAAACAAAAATGAAAAAAAATATCAAGGACTAACTAATATTTATTTTGTAACTTTTATACTGTATTCGACTATGTTTATGTACTGTATTGTGAGCTTGACAAGTACAAGTGTATGTTAATACCCAAGTGCTGAATAAATTTCATTATTTCATTAATTTCAATATATAGCTTGATATGTAGCCGTGTCTACAGTCTATGCCACGTCAGAGGATATATATTGGACTTAACACCTGCGTAACAAAGACGATTTCATGGTCAAAGTGTATCCACCGATGTGCTAATGAATTAATGAAATTTATTCAGCACTTGGGTATTAACATACACTTCTACTGTTCAAGCTCACGATGCAGTACCTATATAAACATAGTCAAATACAAATACAGTAACAAAAAAGAAAATTAATTTAGGCCGTCCGTACGGTCTGTGTAATCACATATTTTTTAAATCATTAAATAAATAACAAGTTACTAAACTATTATTTTTAGGTTTAGTACTATTATGTTCCACTAAAAAAAAGAAGACATCGAGCAGATGGTTAGCGCAGAAGGCTCTCAATCAGTAGCTTAATTTAAGCGCATAATACCTTAAAGGGTTCGGGCCCCGCCTCAGCAGACAGCTGGAGCAAAAAACGGAATTCTAAATGAGGGGGTGATCACTTGCACGGGATCACCGATCACGTATTAAGGAGCCAGAAAGGAGTAGGAAAGTCGAAACTATGCATTGAATATTTTTAAAGGATACTTGGGGTGTGATCGACCATCGATATCGAAGCCAAAAATATAGTTTTTAATTATTTTTTTTATTTTGCATGAATATTACTAAGAGGTTGGGTCAACATAAAGGCTACATATTACCACGCTATCACCTACGGGGGAGGAGCTGTGATAATTTATAAAGATTTCCGCGGGGAAAACCGGCACAGCTATCCAAAATATATACTGAAATAAAGTACACTTACACAATTTCCAAAATAACAGCATGTCATTGGGTAATACTATCAATTGTACCATCGCTGGTAGTAATAGCTGAAAAAAATACACAAATGTAAGTCATAGTCGTATAAATGGTGTATTATGGATATCGAACCCTGAGTGAGAACCCTAAACTATAAAAAACAGCTTGTTTTCTTGGTATTCCAAGAAAGAAAAAACACACATACATGTTGCGAATGTTGGAAAAGCTTGACTGACAATAATTAAAGAAAAAAATGTCCCTTAGAACTCCATCCAAAAGGAAATCCAATAGGATGTATTGTTTCTAGATTAATGAATAACCTTTCTTTGCATACCGTAATCTACCTCTATATCCTTCTCTTAACAATGTTTAATGTTGTGCTTTTTAGTTCATTAGTATTAGTGTGGTATGTTAGTATGGCAAGGCGCATTAATGCGCCTGGCCAAAGAGTAAATAATAAAACCAAAATGGCAAGTTAACGTCAGAAATTTTGTTTGCGTATCACTTCTACATCTTTATTTTTAAACGTACTTCTTTGAATAATTTATGTTTCTTTTTTATTTACATTTTAATACTTATAGATTTATCAATTTTCTATATTATTGTACGTTAGCTCTCCACTTAGGATTATTTAATCTAAGTATTATTATTCATTATTCATTATTACTTCTTTTATCTTTGTAATTATTTGTTAGTGTATCTAATTTCTTTTTAAGTTTTGTAATTCCTATACAGAAATTATATGTATGACGTCATTCCTATAGCCTACTAGAATACCAGCGTTACAGCAATTATTGCCGTAGGTATTGCTGAAGTTGGCACCCATTTATGGTACACAGCAAAATGATTTGTTTTTAAGCACCTCCATATAGTTCATAATGTTCTTTATAATCTATGAATAAAAGTACGTTTTCTTTCTTTCATCTGGGACTATACAAGGTCTGATATAACTCATGTAGATAGTAGAGAAAACTTAAGTAGCACAAAAACTTCCCATGAAACTGAGCAAATTTGAGAACACTAATTTGTGAAAAACAAAAAATATTGTTGACTCTCCTTACAGAATACATCAGATGATCGATATGTTTACGCGGGAAGTTAATCTTTCATCATGTCAGCTAAATTACGTCCACTGCTGGACAAAAGCCTCCCCAAAGAATGGAGGATTACCGCCATGCTTGGCAATAGGTTTGGCAATCGTAGTTTGATGGTCATAGTTCACAAAAAAATGCTGCTGCCCGTTTTTGGTATTTCCTCGGGACAATTTCTACGCCCCCCACGGGATGAGATGGGCTGATGATATTCTTCGCCGTCACCCACAGCGAATTAATCTTTATTTTATTTATTCTTCATGTTGATGTGCAACACGATGTTGAGTTTCATAGCCAAATTAACCTCCTTAAGTTACGTCCACTATTTCTGTCACACCTTGTATAATAGATTGACGACAATATAATTTAGTTTCAAAGCAAAAATTTAAAAGAAATATATTAGTATAATATTAAAATAAACTTACTACAACTAATTAGTCAATATCATTCGTGTTAAGAGTCTGATATGTGGGTAAAGTTATCATTAGAAAACAAATTGTTTAAACATCTACCTTTATATATATAGAGCTTAAAACATGACCAAATATGGAGATAATAGAGAGGATGAACTTTATAACTATTTTAAATTGTAAAGTATAACGCGGCAGAATTAAAAAATTATCTATTGTAGAATTTGCCACTGAAATCTTATTCCTCTAATTTGAAATTTCGACTCTACTTTCACTGTGTTTTTGTTATTTATAAGCAAAGGTAAAGTAAATAAAAGTATTAGGTAAGCAAAATTTTAAACAATTCTTAGTCTCAAATTGCTAGCATAAGTGATTGGTGATTTGTTGTATACCGTTGTTATATGGCAGGCGAATTGAAATAATGAAATTTATTCAGCACTTGGGTATTAACATACACTTGTACTTGTCAAGCTCACAATGCAGTACATAAACATAGGGGACGGTATAAAAGTTACAAAAAAAATTACTTAGTTTGTCCGTGCGGTCTGTTTTGTCGCATATATTTTCTGAATACCTTAAATAAATAACAAGTTACTAATCTATTATTTTGAAATTTAATTCTACTATATTAAAGTTAAAGAATGGAAGGCAAAGCGGTTGGCTAGCGCAGAAGGGTCTTAACCAGTAGCTTAATTTAAGCGACTAATACCTGAGGGCACCCTTTTAGGGTTTGGACCACAGCTCAGGGGGCCGCTAAATCAACAAGACGAAATTCTAAATGAGGGTGTGATCACATGCACGGGATCACCGATCACGCGTTAAGGAGCCAAAGCGACCCTCGCCGCTGAGGAACCTACTCTAGCTAACCTGCGGCTTTCTCTAGCTATCTAGGTGGACGATCCGGAGAAGAAAGCCACAAAGAAACTGGACGACGTTAGTCTTAGTAGCCGTAAGGGTTTTACTATTTAGGTATTGGTGGTACTATTTTGGTATGATGCATATCATACGCCTAAAATCCAGGGAAGAAAATAAAAATATGTTTGTATAGGAAAACGGCAGCTAGTCATAATAACAACTAGCTAATCTCTTAATTATTCACGTTAGGTTAAACATAACTAACAAGTTAAACACTCCGGTTGATTCTTCTAGCATGATATATTACATACATACATACATACATAGACTCACGCCTGTTTCCCAGAGGGGTAGGCAGAGACAACGGATTTCCATTTGTCACGATCTTTGCATACTTCTTTTGCCTCGATTACTGTCATTATATTCTTCATACATGCTCGCCGGTTTAGGGTACTTCTGACCTGCCCTCAAGTCTCATGATATATATATTATGACAATTTTACACTGTTTACATGTATGTCCTTTAAAACGGCTAGAAAATACCATTGCAAAAAATTGATTTTAGTAAAAGAATAACAACACTCACTGCACATATAATAAAACACGGTGAACTGTGAAACATTCTGAATTACAACTGATTGTTACGACGCAATTTTATGACTCTACAATAACGTGCGGTACATAGGTACATAATATTATATAACACTATTCTTCGTATCAGTGGAATTTTCTCTCTAATATTCAATTGGATGGGCGGCCCCCAATAAATAAATAAATAAATAATAAAAAAAAATATATAAAATTAAAATCTTTTATTTCAGATCACAATACAATAATAATAATAATTTCACAATAAATACAATTTCATAATAAATAACAATAATAATAGTAATAATTGACAAGCTAGTGTTAGTAAATTATTAAGACTTATAAACTATGTTAAGATTGACATGAAGATCAGCAAATCTTTTAAAACATCGGCATCCATCCGCTCAGCAATCATCCTCAGAACTCTATTGCAGCTCCCTCTCATCCTACGCACTAACGAGGCTGACTTTTTGCGTATGATGGCATAAAAGTCATCTATACCAGCATCTGCAAACATGCCTGAAGCGCTACAGTAGCGAGGAAGCCTCAGCAGAGCCCTGAAGGTATTGTTATACTGGACTTTAGAGTCCATAACGCATTTAGATGCGTTATATGACCTAGATGTAAAGTTTGTCCATAGAGCACACGTATAAAAACTTTGGCAGAACGCTCTGAAGAGTGTTAATTTTACCTGAGCATTACAGCGTGTGAATCTATGGGCCAACATATTGCCTCGCACTGCCAATGCCCTCCGTTCCCAATCTCCATTGCCTGTTTAATAAGCGCTGTGTACCTAGTACGAGCTCCAAAGCCATCTCAGGGCTCGTGTCCAAAACCGGGGATGACGCAAAAGCACCGGAGCTCCAGTGCTTTCCCGGGTCTCCCCCTGCCAGGGCGGGACCTACCGCCTTAATCACCGATCATCAAAAATTGGGGGTTTTCGGCGAATTAGGCTGTAGATAGGGGTGTAAGTGTCAATAATAAAAAAAAAATTGTAATGGAACAAAAATATCACGTGAAAATATGCCTCAGTGCTTGAGTCCCACTCCCACCTGGCCGCATTTCTAGGCATCAAATTAGGAACCATCAATCCAAAGCCCTACATATCATGAATTAAGATAATTAAACCTACACA
Organism: Pseudoips prasinana; assembly: GCA_951640165.1. NCBI lineage: Eukaryota > Metazoa > Arthropoda > Insecta > Lepidoptera > Nolidae > Pseudoips > Pseudoips prasinana. The sequence continues at coordinate 12,969,376 of OX621249.1, read as the reverse complement.
TGATCCTTGACAATAACTTAATTTTAGTTAGCTAAATATCGTTACTGTTATAAAATAAATCTTATTGTAAATTATTTCCTACAATCCGTGTACCTAAATATCTATATGTACCTAGAAATAGTTATAAATTAATTATATTTTACTGCGAACATGTTCTGACTATTTACAAGCGCTTTTTTAAAGTCTACGTGAATAAAAACCTTTTTATTATTTTTATTGCGAGTGTCGTCATGTCAGCCAACCAGCCATGTCGTTCATTACTATTATAAAATAAATATTTTCATACCGTGTACCTTAATATCTATGTAACTAGAAATAATTATGTATTCTTAATTATATTACTACAAACATGTTCTGACTATTTACAAGCGCTTTTTTAAAGTTTACGTGAACCTTTTTTATTTATAGTTTAAGTACGTCCACAGCTGGACAAGCGCAGCAACAGCGATCGCAGTTTGATGGTCATAGTTCACAGAAAAACGCTGCTGTTTCTCTGGTAGGTATTCCCTCGGTCGATTTCTACGTCCCCCACGGGATGAGATGAGGTGATGATATTCTATGCCGTCACCGCACAGATAAGTTGCGATTGTGGACCGTGGTAAAATTTCACTGAATGTGTTTTTAATGTCTTTATCGAGACTTTCGCCAAGATTAGTACCTACTACTCATTCATCAGTAAATTAAAACAAGAATTTTTAAAGCTATCTAAGTACAGAATATCTAAGTAAAAATAATAATATCTAGTTTTGAATAATTCGACTTATTTTATATTTATTTATTTAGATAGGAAAACCAACAGCTATTAAACATAGAATTAAATATAAACTAAGCAACAGTGAGCCAATAACAGGTTTTCACGAATAACAACAGACATATCAGTGCCTAAGTTATCTATATAAATAAAAAGAGAAGTCCTGACTGACTGACTGACTCATCAACGCCCAGCCCAAACCCATGGCCCTAGAAAGCTGAAATTTTGCACAGATGTTTTCTTTATAATGTAGACAAGGAATAAGGAAGGATTTTTCGAAATTCAACCCCTTAGGGGGTAAAACGGGGGTGCGAAGTTAGTATGAAACTTTGCCGTTTTGAAGTTAGAGGCATGAAAGTTGGTATTTGGCCTTGCAGTTAAAAATAAAAAATATATGTTTCACGATTTTTGGAAATTTCACCCCCAAGGGCAAAAAATAGGGGATGTAAGTTTGTACGAAAAAAGTCCCAATTTTTAAGTTAAACGCATGAAAATTTGCATTTGGCTTTTTAGTTAAAAATAAAAAATATATATTTCAGGATTTTTGAAAATTCCACCCCAAAAGTCATAAAATAGGGGATGTAAGTTTGTATGAAAAATGCGATATTTTTGAAGTTAAACGTATGAAAATGAGTATTTGGCCTTTCTGTTAAAAATATATAGCATTTATTTCAGGATTTTTGGAAATTACACCCTCAAGGGCGGAAAATAGGGGATATAATTTTATACTGCATGACTGACATATCAACGCACAGTCTAAACGGCTGCAGTTAGGACTTGAATTTTGTCAGTAGTTACCTTTTATGACGTAGGCATCCACTGAAGAAGGGTTTTTGAAAATACCACCCCTAAGGGACTAAAATAAGGAATGAAATATTTTATGAAAGTGCTTAATTTTTATGTTAAATAAAATGCTTTAGTATATAGACTTGCAGTTAAAAATTAAAATATATGTTTCAGGATTTTTGAATATACCACCCCCAAGGGCGTAAAATTGGGGATGTAAGTTTATATAAAAAAAATGCCAACAAGTTTTAAGTTAAACGCATGAAAATTGGTATTTAGCATTACAGTTAAAAATTAGAAGTATGTGTTTCAGGATTTCCGAGAATTCTACCACGTAGGGTGACAAATAGGGGATGTTTGTATGAAAAATGTGACATTTTTTAAGGTAAACTCATGAAAATTGATATTTGACCTTTCATTTAAAAATATGTATTTCAGGATTTTTGGGAATTGCAGCCCTTTAGGGTGACAAATAGGGGATGGAAGTTTGTATGAAAAATGTGACATTTTTTAAGGTAAACGCATGAAAATTAGTATTTCGCCTTTCATTTAAACATTATAAATATATCATCAGGACTTTTGGAAATTCCACCCCTAAATAGCTATCTTGGCCCGAGAGTGTCTCTAAGAGAAAAGTTCAAAGAGGTCAACATTCTAACTGTACCATCTCAGTATATATATATATAAAAACATACTATATGTGCATAAAAATATCGATTCCTTCAGTAAAAGGAGCGATACACATAATGTAAATACTAGATATAAGAATAATCTCATATTGCATACTACCCGTCTCCACAAAATAAGTAACTCTTTTATGGGGCAATGTATAAAATTCTATAACAAACTTCCCAATGATATTAGAGAAAACGAATAAGTTTAAAAGAATTATTAAAGCCAAATTGTGTAGCAGGGCATATTACAAAATTTCTGATTATTTAAGTGATAAAAGTGCTTGGGATTGAGTTGTTCTGAGTCAACACACATAATTGTCATTAATCTTATGTATATTTTATTTTAAAAAAAGGATTCCTACTGAGTTTTCTGGCAGTGTTTCTCAGTAGCTGCCACGTCATGCACTGCACGGTAGGGTAAAAAAAATATGACGATTCCACATAAATGTAAAATTTTTACGGAATAAAGTACCTTTGACTTTGACTTTGACTTTAAAGACGACTAAAATAGGGGATGTAAGTTTGTATGAAAAACTGTTTTTTTTTTTGGAGTTAAAAGCATGTAAATTGGTATTTCAGTTAAAAATAAAGCAATCAAGAGAATAATTTGTTGTTAAAAAAGGTAATCCATAACTGATTCAATAGGTCAACACCAAAAATGTACGCCAACTTAAATTATAGAGAAATTCGTTTCTTATTGCTTAAAATGTTGTGTTTGTTGTCGACTAAGTAAAGATTTAGCCTTTTATAAGATTTGTAACTTCTTTTTTTTGGTATATTTCATAACATATTAAAAAACGTCAATTTAATAAAATTGGGATAAAAAAGTCATTGACCCAAAATTCGAGTTAGCGTAGTATAAATTATTCGTGTCGAGATGATCGCACTCAAAAAATATCATCTTAATTTTACTGATCTACAAGTTCACAATTTTGTAACTCGATGGCTTTTATATCGTTTCAGATCGCAGAACTCATTTGACATATCGGTTAAAATAAATAAATGCTTGAAGTAAAAGGTAGTCCAAAACTGAATCAAAAGATGATCGCCCAAATCTCACCCAAAATATATGCCCACATCTTAATTTTACCTGTAAAGCGGTAAAATTATAATATATATATTTATTATATTATAATATATATTATTATAATATATATAAGGTTATATTTTTGTTAGTAGATGGTGTAATCATCGTTTTAGATCGCGCTATGGTTTCGTTCACAAAATGTGATATTAGACCTATCAATGCCGTGGTCGCAATTTAAGCTAATGGGAGTTACCTTGGTGATTAATGCATCGTTGATTATTATATTACTTTATTTGACTTACTGACTTTACTTAAGGACAATTGATATGTATTCTTTGATATTTTTGGGTTTATGATATCGGGTCTTTTTTTTAAATAACAGTAGCAAAGTAGTCTTTAGTTTATTTCTTAACTAGGTTATTTATAGGTTAGGTTTTCTTCAATTTATATTGCTTATTTCTTTTAAAAGTATTTTTTTTAGATTAAGCTAGAAGTAAGTAGTTACATTGGTAATCATTCAAAATTTTCGCGGACGAAGTCGCGGGCACCGGCTAGTAATCAATAAATAACTAAATAATTATAACTAACTAAATAAAAATGTTACAAAATTGAAATACTAAATTACAGAAAAATTATTTAGTTAAAAATATTCCTTGCCGTGTACTGCTTTTTGTAATGAATGGGTCAAGTTATACATCTGACGGTCACCGTAGCCTAATTTCATATTATTTACAATATCTGCATGCCCTTTGGTCTAGTGGTTACTGAACCTGGCTGCAGACGTGGGTTTGTTCATAACCCCGGACAAATCTTTGTGCGATGAGCACGATTAATTGTTTTGCGTCTATGTGTAATTTATGTGTGTATCTAAAAGTCATTTGTCACCGTAGCCTAGTTGGTAGTGCTCCTGCTTACGAAGCTGGTGGTCCTGGGTTCGAATCCTGGTAAGTGCAAATATTTGTGTGATGAGCACGAATATTTGTTTCTGAGTCATGGATGTTTTCTATGTATATAAGTATTTATCTATCTATATAAGTATGTATATCGTCGCCTGGTACCCATAGTACAAGCTTTGCTTAGTTTGGGGCTAGGATGATCTGTGTGACATTGTCCCTAGATATTATTATTATATTTGCATAGTCTGTTAAGATCCTTGCTTGCTCGTATAAGATACTAAGTAATATATTTGTTTAACCAAATCTAAGTTTCTAAGTCTCAATCAATACGCAATGTGGAATAATGGCAGAATAAGCGAGTGGCGTATGTTTGCACTACTGAAAGCCTTAGAAGCAAACAGAGGGTACATGAAACTTTCATGCCTTCAACCTCAAGTTGGAAGATATTCGCTTTATTTAATGGAATTGGTTTAGAATGTATTATGTGAGTGCTTATGTATATTTTGAGTGATTGAAATGCACGTTTTTATTTTGTTTTCAGTCTTAACTATTTAGGCGGACCTCATACGTGTTGTACAGACGCCAGCACGTCAATCTACCCCAATCTGTCAAATTTCTCAAATTGAAAGTGAACCTAATGCGTATGTGATAAAGTTGAAAAACTATAAAAGATATTTGACAGATTGGGGAAGCTGGATCTGCTGGTGTCTGTACTAGAAATTAATTATCTCGTTTTTAAAGCGGTAAAGGAAAACATCGTGAGAAAACCTGAATGAAACACATAAAGACAAAAATATAAAATAATTAACTAAATAACTGTGTGTTAATAATAAATATGTGTACTATAATATTATTTCCATTATATAAACTGACGCTTCAATTTATGTATATGTGTATATTTTAAATCACTAATTAATAGTTGCAGTATATGAGACAGATAGACGGATGACTCGCTACTTACGAATTCTTTTAAATGGAGTTTACGATCATGTCTGATGGAAATTGTCAACAATAAGTGGTACAAATTATGTAGCTGAACACCAAAAGAAGTATGCGGTACGATTTTTGCCATTCACATTTAATGTATTAGTTTAAAATAGGTTTAAAGTTGATTTTTTTAAAACTTAGTTTGGTGGAATGTATTGAATGAACATCAGCATCTGCCAACAAACTGTTATATAGTTTGGCTGTAGTAATATTTCTGTAACATACTTCCCAAGCAGCAAAATTTTATCCTGTAACTAAACTAAAAAAAAGTAATTGTAAAGGCAATTGTATTCCATATTAATATATATATATATATATAATTCTTCACGGCCTGGGGCAATTATTCTTAGTTTAAACCTCTGAAGTCGAACCGATAACTTGGAAGATCCACCATTTCTTTTATAAAAGGAAGTTGAAATTAGTTTCATTGCAAGAGTTTGAATTAAAGTTGAAGCAGGAAATATTTATATTCAAGAAAAGGATTCTCTTGTTGTAGCTTTCTTTATTAGGGTTCTGTATGAAATTAAACGAAAAGCGTTTATTCAGCATAATATATAACCCAAGTAGCAAAATTCTCCTATAACTATTGGCTTATAAGAAAAAAAGCCTTATAGGAATCCAGTAAACGCATTGCCTAAGGTCACTGATCTTTAAACAACATCCATTGAGGCGATTTGTACTACAAGCACTTTTTGTTCGATTAGGGAGATTTATAAATATTTATTGGATCAATTTATACGATTCTGTCTCCAACATGCTTTTTAGTCATACTTCGTAGCTTTATAAACGTTCACAGAATTATTCCATAAGATCACTACTAGACTAACAATCGTAAAATGTATTTGCAAAATGCATATTTTAATCCTATAAACACATTAAATAAGATAATTGTTTCTTGTTAACATCTTATTTATTTCTCTATAAGACATGAGTAGTCTTATGGACGTCTTAAGTATGGGTGCTATAGGTAGTAAATTCGAGGATTTTTTGTTTTAGTCATGACTTCTAAGGCATTGCTAGCACAGAACTAGCACGCCCACTGATGTTAATGAGTAAAATTACACTAATATGCGTCCTTACTATGTTATTACCAGAGTGATTGGCCGCCCATGGCCATTTTATTTTGTTAATTGGCATAGAAAGCTAGTAAAAATAAAAATGGATTTACACAGTACGAGTTATTGAAGAGAAGTTGAAAAAAGTACTTTGAGATGATATTAGGAACGGAGTCGGAAACAATACCTTGATTGAATAACAAAGAGTCCGAAAAAGTTTTTAATGGTGCCGTACAACAATAATTCGAAAATTGCAAAGGCTTATCGGAAACTGATAATCATCAAGAAAATATTGAATTTTGAAAACACAGTAATGAAAGCGGTTTTGGTGATTTTAATGGTTTTAATGACGACGGTCCCTTAGAATTAGAAAAGGAATCTGAATTGCAGAAAGATGTGCAACAGTGGGCTATTAAAAATAATATTACACATTCAGACTTAACCGACCTTATTACTTTAGTTTTCGTTTCGTATTATGTTTCGTTCATTATATAACAGAGGCCTCAAAGTGACGGAAACTAATCGGCGTTGACATCGTGCTCCCGCCTACTTCAGTATGTCATGTATAAATGATCCAATGCTCATTCCAAAATCATGCAAAATGGAGATTTTATTCAAATAAATCATATGTTGTTATTTTCAGCTCCTAAAATAGCGTTTATTTTAACAATAACGTAAAACACCGACTGATATCATTGTCTAGGCTAGCCGAGGCGGCAATGCGTGTATAACACTGTTATGGCAAGTAAATAAAGTAAACTTACAATGATTGTTAGTCATGTTAATTAGACTATCAAGAATATATCCAATGAGCAAGCCACAATGCAAAAAAACTGTGACAAACTGGCTCTTAAAGCTCGATTATAAAGAAACTGAAAACTTAATAAATATAATAAAATAATCTACACACACACACAAACACACACACACACACACACAAACACACACACACACACACACACACATGCATGTCTCCACATTGTTGAGATGATGTTTGAGTCATGATATTTCAGATGGTGAACATGGTAAGAGATAAAGAAGAGTTGGTAGGTTTACCAGCAGTTGAAAGAGAAAAAGTAATATATTTTGTTTTGTCAACATTCAGGGTGAGAGGGTTTTGTGTGAGCCAGTTGATAACAAAGTTGAGGCCATTTTGAGCGTGATTGAAAACGGACTCCCAAGTCTTACCATGGAATATCAAGGCAGTATCATCGGCATATGTATAAATTGACCCATTTGATAAATTTAACTTGCATAAGTCATTTACGTATATAAGGAATAATATATGGTTTTAAATAGAATTTTATTTATTGACTAATGCGTAAAGAATACCTACACAACTTGAGATTAATTATATTGATAAAGTGTTTGATAAAAATATAACATTTTTAATGCGCTTTAGAAATTACACTTATACAACATATACACATAATAAATTTGTATTTTCAATAATAATAAACAGTATATACTTAGTCCATTCGGATCTGCTCATGCCACCATATTGCATAACTCAGGAGCTTTTTAGGACTATTTAGTCAATATTAAGACTACTTTAAGACATACTGGCCTGTCACCATATTTTATGTTTAGGGATCCTTTACAAAAATATAACAGAAATTTCCGTAAGTTCAATTCGTCAGTTTTGCGTGTGCTTGGATAGTAAAGGGTCCTGTTATGTCGTATTCGACGACGAAGTGGCACTAATTCCTCTATTATTCTGGATTTGGAATCTTCCTCTTTATTATTATGACAATAAAGCAAAAATATAGCCAGATTTTAGATTTGTTTTTATTTTCTTGATAGTCTAATTAACATGACTAACAATAATTGTAAGTTTACTTTATTTACTTGCCATAACAGTGTTATACACGTATTGCCGCCTCGGCTAGCCTAGACAATGATATCAGTCGGTGTTTTACGTTATTGTTAAAATAAACGCTATTTTAGGAGCTGAAAATAACAACATATGATTTATTTGAATAAAATCTCCATTTTGCATGATTTTGGAATGCGCATTGGATCATTTATACATGACATACTGAAGTAGGCGGGAGCACGATGTCAACGCCGATTAGTTTCCGTCACTTTGAGGCCTCTGTTATATAATGAACGAAACATAATACGAAACGAAAACTAAAGTAATAAGGTCGGTTAAGTCTGAATGTGTAATATTATTTTTAATAGCCCACTGTTGCACATCTTTCTGCAATTCAGATTCCTTTTCTAATTCTAAGGGACCGTCGTCATTAAAACCATTAAAATCACCAAAACCGCTTTCATTACTGTGTTTTCAAAATTCAATATTTTCTTGATGATTATCAGTTTCCGATAAGCCTTTGCAATTTTCGAATTATTGTTGTACGGAACCATTACAAACTTTTTCGGACTCTTTGTTATTCAATCAAGGTATTGTTTCCGACTCCGTTCCTAATATCATCTCAAAGTACTTTTTTCAACTTCTCTTCAATAACTCGTACTGTGTAAATCCATTTTTATTTTTACTAGCTTTCTATGCCAATTAACAAAATAAAATGGCCATGGGCGGCCAATCACTCTGGTAATAACATAGTAAGGACGCATATTAGTGTAATTTTACTCATTAACATCAGTGGGCGTGCTAGTTCTGTGCTAGCAATGCCTTAGAAGTCATGACTAAAACAAAAAATCCTCGAATTTACTACCTATAGCACCCATACTTAAGACGTCCATAAGACTACTCATGTCTTATAGAGAAATAAATAAGATGTTAACAAGAAACAATTATCTTATTTAATGTGTTTATAGGATTAAAATATGCATTTTGCAAATACATTTTACGATTGTTAGTCTAGTAGTGATCTTATGGAATAATTCTGTGAACGTTTATAAAGCTACGAAGTATGACTAAAAAGCATGTTGGAGACAGAATCGTATAAATTGATCCAATAAATATTTATAAATCTCCCTAATCGAACAAAAAGTGCTTGTAGTACAAATCGCCTCAATGGATGTTGTTTAAAGATCAGTGACCTTAGGCAATGCGTTTACTGGATTCCTATAAGGCTTTTTTTCTTATAAGCCAATAGTTATAGGAGAATTTTGCTACTTGGGTTATATATTATGCTGAATAAACGCTTTTCGTTTAATTTCATACAGAACCCTAATAAAGAAAGCTACAACAAGAGAATCCTTTTCTTGAATATAAATATTTCCTGCTTCAACTTTAATTCAAACTCTTGCAATGAAACTAATTTCAACTTCCTTTTATAAAAGAAATGGTGGATCTTCCAAGTTATCGGTTCGACTTCAGAGGTTTAAACTAAGAATAATTGCCCCAGGCCGTGAAGAACTAATTAGCTAGAACTTGTTGAAAATTATATACAACTCGATGCTATAGGTGTTCAATGGGCGGTGGAACGTGCTGGAAGATTGTGTGGAGCGGTTAAACCCCCCGTAGTAACATAATATTGTTTTTCGCTTGGTGGAATATATTTGAAAATTGAAGTCCTAACCACGAATATACTTCTTAAGGTTCCGTACCCAAAGGATAAAACGGGACCCTATTATTAAGACTTTGCTGTCTGTCTGTCTGTCCGTCTGCCACCAGGCTGTATCTCATGAACCGTGATAGTTAGACAGTTGTAATTTTCACAGATGATGTATTTCTGTTGCCGCTATAACAACAAATACTAAAAAACAAAAGAAATAAATATTTAAGGGGCTCCCATACAACAAACGTGGATTTGATGCTGGTTTTTATAGATAATGGTAGTGAACCCTTCGTGCGCGAGTCCGACTTGCACTTGGCCGGTTTTTTTAAGAACACGCTCAAGTATAGACGTTGCAAACGCAATGCAACGACACATACAACTTTCAGACACAGAACTAAATTTGGCTAACGAGTAGCGAGGTGACTGTGGTAAAGGTACGGTAACAGTGTTGCGAGTTCAATTGTTTTTCTATGTCCAAATGGCATTTTTGGCATGCACCTAAAGAGGGTACCACCAAAAAAAAGGGACACTCACTACTTAACTATACAAGATTGGCCAGCTAATAAGTCGTCCAGTTAAATAAAACTACATAACTACGAGGTAAAACGCGGTAGACGTTACCTCTTTTGCAGTCTTTTCTGGCGGGTAGAGGTGTGAGACCGTCGTTTTTTATGGGTTACTTTAAGCAATTGTCATACTAAAGTCTATTGATCTGCTTGTCTTGTTAAGATCCACAATATTATATCATATGGTAGATACAGGTATTATAATATAATATGGTAAATAAATTAAATAGAACAAATAGTGGCCTTATCGCGAAAGGTTATATTCGGGCAATCAATTAATGGAGAGTAGGCGAACAGAAAGACGGGAGAATGAAGGTAAAAGGAAGTTCAGTATAGCCATTTCATCTCATGTGTTCATAATGTAAGGTCTAGCGGTAGCTTGCTCACCCTCAGAGAACGAGGTCCTGGGTTAAAATCCCGAGTCGGGCCAAAAAGTGATTTTGAGACTTTTCGAGAAAATTTCTCAGCATCAGTCCGAAGTCTAAGAGTTGGCGATATTATACTCCCGTGCTTCGGAGAGTAACCTAGTATCCTGTAACTAACCTGTTTCCGGTCGTGCCGCTAGGTGGATCGGTTCATGAGAGTGATGGAATAGAAAGTGCTCCTGTATCTGCGCTCACACTTGTGCACTATAATATGTCCCGCGCAGATAGCTAATCTCTATTAAAACTGGCCGCCATGACCGAAATTAGGCTAGGAGGACATTATTATTATATCATCCCGCTCAGATTATATTTTTATAGTAAGCTCTTAATAGAAAAAAAAACAACATAAAATAACTTTTGTGGTATTATCATACACCTCTAAGATCCCAATTAGTGTGAACCATTATCGGAGTTCTCCGGCGAGGCTCCTACGTGTTGTAATTGCCTTTCAGAAGCTTGCTGACTCCACTACTGATACACAGATATACGACCCGTGGTTCTGCCAAATTAGCCTGTCGACAGACAGCCACAGAATTGACGTGGACTTTAAACGGAGTCACGACTAGCGACTTGATCAGTAGAAAGATTTTGGAACGAAGTCCCTTATCGCGCGTTGTGAAAGACGGAAAAAAATCTTACGAAAAGTTGTCACGACACTTTTTGCAGCTGTGCGGCGTGCGCATGTTTCTTCCTCTCTCTCTCTTATAGAAAGCAAGGTACATATTTTCATTTCTATTTCGCATTGAACAGTGTGGTGTGGCGACGATTATTTTTGTTGTGTAGGTACACAGGTTTTTTGTACATAATAAATAATAAGAAATAACTTCATTCCATCCGGGTGTCCCTTGACACCTCTCAAGTTTTTTTTAGATAGTTACTGAAGCATTGGTATCCTTTCGAGCTGAATATATAGGTAATCAAGAAAGAAAGTGTGTAGTTGAATAAAAACCCCGCATGAAATTATGTCGGTGTAACATTGGTAGGTTTGTAATAAAAAGTAAGCCGAAAGTCATACATGAAAATGAAAAAAAATAGATAAAGTTTAAATATTTTTACCTGAAAGTACGAGCAACGCAAAGGTGGTGGATGTACAGACGCCAGCACATCAAGCTACCCCAATCTATCACATTTCCCCAAATGAAAGTGAACCTTATGCTTTTGTGATAAAGTTGAAAATCAATACATATGAACAGTGTGGTGTCGCGATGGTTATTTTTGTTGAGTGTATACAGGTTTTTTGTACATAATAAATAATAAGAAATAACTTCGTTTCATCCGGGTGTCCCTTGACACCTCTCAAGTTTTTTTTATACACACACGGTCCTTTCATGGTTGGGTTACCAAGAAAGTGGTTCAATTTCTAAGTGTCTCCATTCTTCGGAGGGCAAGCTGTAGCTTTAACTGTCGGTCCCGGTTGTAGTCAATAGAAAACAATCGTATGTCCTATCAGAAGCCGAAGAAAATATTATTATAGTGATTATTTGTTTGAATTGTAAAGAGAATATTGACTATACAAGAATTGTAATCGACTATGTTCTGTAACCGTAAGTTTGTGGACGTGTGCTTAATAAAGGTCCAACATATTTAAAGTAAGAAACTCTCGTGACACAGGAGGTATATAATAATATAATTTTCCTAAATAGTGAACGTCTCTTTACGTCTTTACGTCAGTAATCGCCTTCAGCAGACGCTCCATCTCCAAAGGGGGTGCCGTCTGCCACAGGTAACTTAGTTTGTACTCTTATAAGCTAGACAACACGAGTCCCCGAAGCCTCTATTGTCTGAAAAAACAGTGAAACCAGGAAGGTTTCACTGTTACTTCAGTATTTTTTAATAATACCTAATATCTTGGGACATTATTCACACACGACCATTTAATCCCAAACTGAGCAGAGCTTGTACTATGGAAACCAGAAAACTGACACAACATATACAACTTTTCTTTTGTAAATTTTATACCCAGACTCAGGACACACAGACATGTTCATGCACACAAATATCTGTCCTGGAGCTCTACCGGCTAAGACGCCGAACATCGTTTTCATGAATAGCGTTCAAATAAATAAAGGTTAAAAAATATTTAATCAATCGTTAAATCGGCCACATGACCACATGTGACGTCATAAATGGTCCGGAATCGATTGTCAACGTTGAAGCCAATTTAACGATTGATAAAGTAATTTTTAACCTTTATTAATTTGAACGCCATTTAAGAAATCGATGTTCGGCGGCTTAGCCGGGAGAGTCCCTGGGTGGGAATCGCGTAATCGAACCGACGACCTGCGGCGAAAGACGAGCCAACAACGCCAACTGACCCTTCAAATATAACATGAATATATTATTTTAAACAAATTGTCTGCTTCGTTAGATAGCAATAAAAAGAGTTCTTTGGTTGTGAAATCTGATAACAAATATTAAATCTCTACATATGGAGATTATATTGCAACCCTTACGTGTACGAACAGTGGAAGGTTTATAGGGAATAACTTTTTTACGTTCGTGATGGATGTGATGATTTTCCTACTGTAACTGTAAGTATGATTTGATGTATATCTGGTAAATGGAAATTTGTTTCACTGAGGTTTTATGTAAAAAAATCAAGTTCTCTATATAATTAGAACCTTATTATAGTTTACTAGCGGCCCGGTACGTGCTTCGCTACGTATAAGGCATAGTAATAAAAAAAATATTATTAAGTGGATGTATTCAAACAAAAAAATATTTTAAATTGCTAAAAGATGTTGATTTTACACTTTTTCAATACTTTTTTTAAAATTTTCACATTTTCAATTATTCGTGGAAGTCCATGGAAGGTTTAAAGGAAGGTGTAAAGGCGTTGTTGAGTTATAACATTACAACGAAAAGTGGCATCGATTTTTATATATATAGATTAATACATTCCAAGCTGGTGGTGATAAAATTAGACACGTTTATTGGATTCATAGATTGTGTGCGGAGGCGCTGACACTGAATATTATTGTTGTTTTAAAATAAATTTAAAAATCCAAACCTGTGGCTACCGCCTAAGTCACCGATCATCGTGATCGTGATCGGCGTTCAAATAGATGAATGTTAAAAATGACTAAATCATTCGTTCAATGGGCTTCCATGAGCATAAGTGACGTGATAAACGGTCCAGAATAGATTTTCAACGTTTAATTTAATATTTTTTATCGTGATCGGCGTTCAAACAGATGAACGTTAAAAATGACAAAATAATTCTTCCAATCGGCTTCAACGTTCCGATCGAAATCGATTCCGGACCATTTATGACGTCACATGCGCTCATAAAAGCCGATTGAACGGATGACCAAGTCATTTTAACCTTCATCTATTTGAACGTCGACTAATGCGGTAGGTCGCCAAGATGGATTTTGCTTTTTTATAATTATACCAAATTATTTATAAAATTTGTCAACCTCCGTTTTTTTTTAATCTTTATTTATTTTACTGGATTTTCCTACATTAAAATGACGATGCCAATCCCATCGTACCTTATACTAAGCTGACTCTAAAACAACACTATACAAAGCCAATGACTAACCCACTGAGTACATAGAGTCACCCTTCGTTACTGTTAATCATATTCTGGAACGTTCGTAACATATTTAGCTACCAATTTCACTATTTTTATTATAATTACTTGTAACTGTTCATCCTTGGTACTTACCAAGGATAAACAATTACAAGTTAAAATATTACAACGAATATCATATTAGGAACGTGCCCTATTACTTCAAATAGTTGATATTTCTAGCACGACTGTAATAATTATCATATCTATTAATAAATTTGACTGCTTTTTCAGATAAGATATGATGAACATGTCCTTTTATAACCAAATGATTCACGATTAATCACTAAAACCTGTTTAGAAATGTTGCCTGAAGTGTAATACTCGTAATATTATGAATTTATTAAAAGGCGGCAGCGCACTTGCAGCTCCTCTGGTGTTGCGAGTGTCCATGGGCGGCGGTGATCACTTACCATCAGGTGACCTACTTGCTCATGTTATGACACGGATTAGGCTAAAAGCAAACCTAAAGTTTGCCAAGTAAACGCATTAATAATAAGTCGCTCACCAACTAGTAACCATTCTTAGGGGGGTTCCCTAGCCAAATGGCAAAAAACGGAACCCTTACAGATTCGTCAAGTCTGTCTGTCTGTCCGTCCGTATGTCACAGCCACTTTTATCCGAATCTATAAGAGCTGTACTGCTGAAACTTAGTAAGTAGATGTATTCTGTGAACCGCATTAAGATTTTTACACAAAAATAGAAAAAAAGCAATAAATTTTGGAGTTCCCCATACATGGACTGAAACTCTAAAAAAATTTTTTCATCGAACCCATACGTGTGTGGTATTTATGGATAGGTCTTCAAAAATGATATTGAGGTTTCTAATATATTTTTTTTCTAAACTAAATAGTTTGCGCTAGCGACACTTCTAAAATGGTAAAATGAGTGCCCCCCCCCCCCCCCCCCTTAAACTTCTAAAATAAGAGAATGATAAAACTAAAAAAATATATGATGTACAATACTATATAAATTTCCACCGAAAATCGGTTTGAACGAGATCTAGTAAGTAGTTTTTTTTAATACGTCATCAATCGAAAACCGCAATTTATCGTCAATTCAATCAACTGAAATACTTGCTGCAAGGGCGAGTCCGACTCGCACTTGGTCGATTTTTCTAAGAGTAATTATTGATGTTTTTTTTATATCATAGGGTGACAAACCAGCAAGTGGCCAACCAGCAAACCATTACCTGATGGTAAGTGATGACCGCCGCCGCCCATGGACACTCGCAACACTAGAGGAGTCTCGGTTGCGTTGAATGTCTTCTGTAAAGTGGAGGTACTTCGCCAGTTAGGCTGCTCTTTGAGCGAATGAATGCTGTGCCCTGACTCTGTTAAATTACCTGTGTTAAATTTTCAGATTTTTATACGTTGCGCACCGAATAGTAGGGCAAAAAAAAAGTTTGTATATAAGCCCGCTTGCACTGAACGTGGGTAGTTATCTTGAATAACCTTACAGGCATTCAGTCCGATCAAGGAAAGTTGTAATAACATCTAGGCCAGCATCATTATTCTAAGGTGTCATGCAACTATACAAGGTGCAATATAAATAATGGACGTAACTTAAAAAGCGTTAGCCAAAGTACGTCCACTGCTGGACAAAAGCCTCCCCAAAAAATGAGGGGATATGCCATAATCGCCACGCTTGGCAGACGGGTTTGCGATCGGAGTTAAATGGTTGTAGTTCACAGAAAAACGCTGCTGCCCTTTCTCTGGTAGGTATTCCCTCGGACAATATCTACGCCCCCCACGGGACGAGATGGGTTGAAATGAACTAATTTACCAAATCGGGTTTGAGAACTACGAATAAATTGTTTGGCGTCCCATTCAATTCGTCCCATCAAAATGATCATAAATTAAAATTATATTTTGGGTAGATATTTTGCATGTTGATGTGGTACATGTTGTTCAGTTTTATAGGTACCTAAATTATGCTTTTTAACTTACGTCCACCTAGTTACACCTTGTATATAAGAGTCTGCATTACAACAGTCACTCTGGTTTAATATTTACTCTTGTATCCAAGTTATCAAAACACACAAAGATTGTTTGTAATTTTGATTGCAGTGCCCCCAGAGCACAATTCCTTGATTTATGTGTACTTGTTCCTTTCGCTTCCTGTTTTCTGTGTTATGCATTAAAGGTTCGTGTGGTTGTAAATCATTTGTAAATACGTGGAATACTCATATGATTATAGGCGTTTATCCTTCTTCCCATATGATAGGCTAATTACATAGTAAAAATGCTAATAAAATTTAGTTTCACAATTTAGTAAAAAGATATTTCACAGTGTTTTGCGTAATCGTTGCGTTAAGATATTGGAGCTTCAAATGGATTGAATAAATTCGAGGCGGTGGAGAAATGGTTAACGCACATGGGGCAGCATACTTCGTGGTTTTGTGGGTTCTATTCTTACCCGCACTCAAATATATACAACTCATTTTAAACATGTCAAAAACTCCGTGTTTACGTAGTTGTCACGTTTAAGGAATTTTTTTAAACTGTTCATTACCCCGACTTTTTTTTTCATGGATTAGAATAGTTAGTCAAAAGTTTATAAGAAAGCTGCTGGTTTAGTAAAAACATGTAGACAGTGCTAACATTTATAAAAAATAAGTACTATTAGTAAAAATTACTGAACATATTTCATTTGGGTTTTCTCAGTTGGGGCGCATTGGATCCGGTGGTAGCATTAAAGCGCGACCGTCGTTATTAACACAAGGTCCGTCATAATAATAATATCTTAATGTAGACAGAACCATTGACAATATGTAGTAATAAAAATATTAGACTTAAACTAGATAATTAAACATAATCTCTTAACAATAACTTGATACGAGCTAGCTAAATATCATTGCTATAATAAAATAAATTTTATAAATGTTTTCATACAATCAATACAATGTGTACCTAAATATCTAAGTTATTAGAAATAATAATGTATACAACTATATTACTACAAACATGTTCTGACTATTTACAAGCGCTTTTTTAAAGTCTACGTAAATAAAAACCTTTTTTATTTCATTTTATTTTAAGTTAGTGATTATAATTATTTTCTTTTTATACCACAATTTTAACATTTTATGTATAACATATTTTACCTACAATTAATACATGAGATTTTAGCTTGTAATAATAAAAATTATTATAATTAAGGACAAGTCTGTGAATGTGCCGTGAAAACACCAAATAAATAAATAAAACAATAAAAAATTAGTTCATGTAGTGATACTAAGTCTGCAATCACGTAACCCTGCAGCTTGTATACTACACTACATGTATGTTAGACGCCGACTGTTAATGGCTACAACCATGGGGATGTCTTCAAACATTGTAGAGAGACGTGAATCGTCTTCCATGCTGGTTACACAGGGAAGATGCGAGCTACTGTCAGTATATTTTACTTACAATAATGCCGTATAAAAGGCTGTTTCCTAGCTGTTAAAAGACTAGTGAACCAACTGTGAACTCGCTGCTGTAGTCAAGAGCAGTTCTATCTTTAAGTATCGATCGTTCCAAATATAGAAGACAGAAACTAAATTCACATTCTTTACAATCAGAATCCAGCGTGTATTCAGCGGAATAGAAACAATAATTGTGGAAGCATTCATCTATTCTGATGAACTGCGTAATGGTTAAGGCTGCCAAATATGATACCCGATTTAAACTATGTACTAGGTACCCATTACACAACTACGGCTTCAACCATGGGAATTTGGTCGAACACTGTAAAGAGACATGAATCGTCTGCACCATGCTGGTTACGCATTAGTGAGACGAGTGCTACTATCAGTATATTTTACTTATAATATAAAAGGCTGATCTTTCCTAGCTGTTATAAGAGTAGAGAACCAACCATGAACTCTCTGCTGAAGTCAAGAGTAGTTACGTCATTGAACATCGATCGCTCCTAGAATACAGAAACCAAATTAACATTCTTCTCAAACAGAACCCAGAGTGCATTCAGCAAAATTGATTAATTATATTATATTAATTCTGCTGAATGCACTCTGGGTATTAAAATGCGTACTCACATTAATGTGGGAACGCATTTTAACGGTTAAGGATGCTAAGTAGCTCCCTTATGCTCCCCTAAAGGGATCTATTAACTAATGTATTGGCACTGTCCATTTCTAGCCACACCCCAGAGACTTTTCTCCACGTCAATACTTTCCAAGCTTACAATAATCAAGGAAAATCTTGTTATGCTTTGATAAGAAAAAAGTATTTGTCGAAGACATTTTTCGAAGCGTTTTCCGGTATAATAAATATAGTATTTTATTACGCATACAATGTTGATCCTAAACCTTAGATTCTGAAGCAGGGACAGTCTCAGGGGTGTCTCGGAATGATATCAGCTAAATTTCTACAGGGACTTGCTTGCTTATTCCTTTCTTTGATGCTGAGATATAAGGTATACATTATGTCACTATTTTTACTACAATATGCGTTTAAGGGTTAGGCTGATGATACACACAAATAAAAGTCATTAGACACCAGTTTATGTCATTTGGTAGACTAAGTTTATTGCGTAAATGTAAATATGTACATTTAAACAATATATATTGTCAGATAACATAAAAATGCGATAAGATCAATTCATTCAAACCCTATTTTAAAGAAAAATGTTATTTTGTTAATACAAAATGTTATAAATAAAAGTAATTACAAATACAGTAGGTATATCATTTTTACAAATACACATCGACGCGGCGACGCCTAGTTTGACGTTTTGACGGTCATCGTAGCCTAGTTGGTAGTGATCCTGCCTACGAAGCTGGTGGTCCTGGGTTCGAATCCCGGTAAGTTCAAATATTTGTGTGATGAGCACGAATATTTTGTTTCTGAGTCATGGATGTTTTCTATGTATTTAAGTATTTATCTATCTATATAAGTATGTATTTCGTCGCCTGGTACCCATAGTACAAGCTTTGCTTAGTTTGGGGCTAGGATGATCCGTGTGACATTGTCCCCAGATATTATTAAAACATCAGCAGCCTGATATGATCCACTGCTGGACATAGGTCTTCCCTAAAGGTTTCTATAACGTTGCTTGGAAGGGTTTGACTTAGTCACCGCGCATGCAAGTTGGCGACTGCAGTTTAGTGAAATCAAGTTCACAGGTGGCGCTGATTCCGCCAACCTGGTGTAAAGTTTAGTAACCTTGTACTACTAAGGGACACATCAGGTAGTCGGGGAGCAGCGCAACCCACGGGATGGCATGGGGCGGCCCTGTTATTCTTCCTAAGCCAAAACCATATGGCAACAATACTTTTTTAACACGTTATATATATATGGCCTTTGCGTCTTTTACAGACGATTTACGGCGCATTGTCTGAGAGACATTTCTTATAGTGGCTAAACAAACCAATGCGAGAGCGACATAGTCCACCGCAGGCCTAACAAGAGAAGTTTGCGGTGGTTGGTGCCGAGCCACTTTCATGTCGCTTCTGTCTCTTATCAGCAAGTACTCCGAACCAGGCTTCATCACATGTCTACCGACGCTCCACGACACGTTTGCGCCATTGAACTCTATTTTCAGCGAGCTTTTCCCACCTACAGTGGTCAATTTTAAAAGCGGCCATATCCCGCTTGGTGCAGTATTTAAAGCGAAGCAGAGGTCTACCGACAGCGCGCTTCAAGTTAGCTACCGCACCCAACAGAACACATCGTGGTATTCGAGTGGGTTCCATTCTGTGCACATGCCCCAACCAACGTAAACGCTTCTGTTTAAGATTACTATCTTCTTCTTCTTAGCGTGTCGATGGCAAACTATTCAAACTTTTGTGGCCCAGAACGTGACTACACTGATTGCCTTGCTTGTGGCATTCTTAAGATCCTGCCATGAACATGTGGCAGGGCAGGCTGGGCATGATGTTAGGTGGGCCATGGATTCGTTTACTATGAAAGAGAATTTAATAATTCACATGTAAAGTGAACTCCCACGCAGTGCTTGTCGCACAACCTGTGGCTTAGCATACATGGTCACTAGACCTACAGGCCAGTCATTTAATACCATTAATGTAGTCCGCATTTTATATAGTAATATATTGTTCATAAGAATAATAATAATAAGTTTAATTCCCAAATAATTGTACAATAACCACTTACAATAAATCCTTTTTTGAAGTACATAAGCAAAAAGTAAATAGACTAGTTGAACTCTGGTACCCAAGGTAAGATTTAAATTGTATTATGGGTACCAGTGCCCTCACAAGTTTACACATTTAGTATCCTTTGGAAGGAACGTGGCAGATAAGTCGCCTATTAAACTTAAAAACTACTATATTAAACTAAAAGAAAATAAATCATAAAATAAAAATATAAAATATCTAGAAAAAACCTCATCGTGTGTAGAATGTGTGTGAGTGTATGGTATGGTTGTGTGAGTGGGTAAGTGAACCATACACATTTGTGAAGAAAAGAAGTGAGCTATGGGAGCATTTTACGTATAGGGTAGATCGTGTAATATTATAATATATTTACTCTTATTAATTTTTCCGTCTCCTCATAGTTCAAAGTCTGAAGCCATCAGAATAATATATGAGAATAGTTGAATATTGTTATGTTCTGTTACCCACTTGAACTAACCGCTAATCTAATAACCACTTTAACTGATCTTACCGGAGAATTTTAAATATAAATCTTACTATAAATGAAGATAAAAATGGGATGTCGCTAAATTGATAATTGACGCTTCACGTGACCAGAAGCCAGCATTTTGGTCTTTTTTTTAAATTCAGTTTTACGGCCCTGGCTTCTTCAGCCTTATGAGCCATCTTCAGTAGTATATAATTATATTTCATTTCATCGGTTTTCGTCATTAAGTCAATGTCAAGTCAAGTCCGTCACAGTCAAGTCATAGTCATTGTCCTGCGCCAGTGGCGACTTTACTAGAGGCTTATATGGAGTTTTTCAATTCAATTCAATTTATTTATTTCGGAAAAAAATATCCATACAATAATTATATATTTTATCTTGAACACAGAAAATCGCAATTCATGGTAATATGGTACTTTCCTCCACTTGTGTTGAAGATGTTATGTCTAAAAATCCACCATATTTACACATGAAAACAAACTCGAATTTACACCTGTTTTTGAAAATGAAACAATGCCTCGATGCATCTTTTTCCGCGTTGGCGCCAAAATTCTCTTTATTATGGTCAAAGAATCAGTATTGCCATACAAAGTGGCAATGCTGCCAGTCTTCTGGGTACGTTCCCCGACAATGATGAGGAATTTGAGACGCTGTTTAGATTTAGTTTATTTCCTATTTATGTAAGTTTATTGTAGTTACTTTTTAATTATATATAATTATATCTATTATATAAATTCAATATGTCCTAAGATATTGTTACAAAATTGTCACCCTACCCTCATCGCACATAAATGTTGTTGTTTTATGTGCAATGCACCTTTTTCAGTTATAAGGCTATACATATTTTCAGTCATAAAATTGTAATCACACCTTATACAATGAACTTAAAGTTCAAAATAGCTCGTGATTTAATATTGTGCTGATAAATTTTATTTTTCGAACGGGCAAAGCATTAGTCTCTAGGGCTTGCTACTCAATTATTGTCCAGCCGTTGCAAAGTTTTTGTTTTATAGTAAACCAGGGATATTACGTAGGGGTATTACGTAGTGCAAGAGATTTTATGTATTTCGAACTCAAAGGTGATTCGGTAACCGAAATATATTTTATTTTATGGGCTATGCGCTGGGAGTTCTCGGGTTGAATTCTTACACCGAACAATATTCGTGTAGTAAATTCGGTTTTATAAAAACACACAACAACAAACAACATTCTCTAACTGAATGGGCGACGTTCTCAAGAAAGGCCAGGGGCTCTACCGGCTAAGTCGCCGAACATCGATTTCTTAAATGGCGTTCAAATAAATAAAGGTTAAAAATGACTTAATCAATCGTTAAATCGGCTTCCATGAGCACATGTGACGTCATAAATGGTCCGGAATCGATTGTCAACGGCTTCAACCTTTATTTATTTGAACGCCATTTAAGGAATCGATGTTCGGCGACTTAGCCGGTAGAGCCCCAGGTCAGAAGTACCCTAAAACGGCGAGCATGTATGTTGAATATAATGTCCGTCAACGAGGCGAAAGAGGTGTGCAAGGATCGTGACAAATGGAAGTCCGTTGTTTCTGCCCGTTGACTCACGCCTGTTTCCCAGCAGGTAGGCAGAGACAACGGATTTCCATTCGTCGACCTAACTCACACGAGATGATACTCTTTCCATTTGACGAAAGACCTGACTCCGGGATGCTACTGAGGATATTTCTACCGCGACCTTACAAATCGATACGCAATCCAAAAGGAAGGACGCATTTAATACGTTGGAGGTAGGATTGGTGTATTCTGCTCGACTAAAAATAGTCGAGCAGAATACACCAATCCTACCTCCAACGTATTAAATAAAACAGCTTAATAAACCTAAAGAATATGTAATTGTGTTATTAATCCCCTCTCCAAATACATGTTATACTGAAAATAAAACTCAATATTTTATATGTTTCTTATATCAGCCAATCAAGACCCTTACATATTTTAATTCCCTATTCTAATACATTTATATTGAAGAAAATATTCACACTGGAGCTACTTTGAGATACATTTTTTTCTGAATAAGAAAGGGAATTCTCTGATAAATCAACGGCCTACCCCGAGGGAAACAAGCGGGTGAAATCGCGAAATCGTCTCAAATGAAATTTCTTACTTCGAAGCATATAACATGCTTGAAAATTTTTAATCCCATGTATGGAAAAGTAAGCTCTGCGTATCTTCGAATAGAGTCTTTATTTGTTTTGTGGGGGATGTGTGGATTTTCCCTGAAACTTTTGCGCGTATGATGTGTACACGGAAAGCAAATTGTGTCTCGAATAGTGTGAAAGAAGTCGCTAGTACCTACAAGTACGTGGAACCGGAATAGATTTGTATAATGGTGGAAACTATGTACGGCTTTGGATATTATGTTGACGACGAGAGCGAAGTTTCTCTTGAAGATATAGCGAGCTTATTCTTCTCTCTTTGCGAATCTATGATTTTTAAAACAAAAGATATACATAGTTAGTTCAAATGGGATGTGATGAGATGCGCGTGTGTAGCGATACAAACGCGATGCAAACGCGCGTGTGTAGCGATATAGACGCGATGCAAACGCGCTTGTGTAGCGATACAGACGCGTTGCAAACGCGCCTAAGGGTAGCTTTTATTACTTTATACAACCCAATATACCTTTAAAGCCTTGGTTTTTCAGATATAAGAAAGTCTCTAAAACTGTTACATCAGTTCTTTGCAGACTCCGTGTAGGTCATTGCTGTACACCTGTTTTCCTTCGGAAAATTCGGGTTCGAGATTCATCACTTTGAGAGTGTGGGTTGGATGAGGGTTCTCTGGACCACATATTTTTTGAATGCTCGCAACTTAATCCTGCTTTTAATTTGTACAGTTGCCTCTCTAATTTAAATATCCCTATCCCCATTAACTTTTCATCATTATTGACATGTTCATCCCCAGAAATTTTCAAAGTTTTAATGGCTTTTATCCGATGCAATCGCATCAAATTGTAGGTAAGTATAGGTGAATTTTGTAGTGGCATATTTCTAATACTTTAACAAATATTCATGTTCATATTTATATTATGTATTATCATTATTATGTCTATTCCAGTGTTATAACACACTCAGCAAGATACACAATTAGTGTTACCAATTTAGTGTCGTTAAAATTGAATTAATTTATTTTCACGTTTTCCCATTTCACAATCTGACATTGGCAGAATTGTCGACATCGGCACTAATTGCCATTTATAAAAAGAAGAAGAAGAAAGAAAACATGAAGTTCCATCCCAAGCCGCAAATGATAAAGAGACAAAACGTCGTAATTTCTATATCCAGGTCCTATATCTAGGTTTTCTTGATTATTGTTTAAATAGTCATAGTCATATGCATTAGGTATAATACAATGCCATTTTTTATCATTAAATAAAAATACCTTCTGAAAAATAATAAGTATTTTTTTATTTAAAAATTATGGTTCTTAAGGGTAAAATCACAACAGCAATAAAAATATATATTTTTATTATATTTAAAAAAATTGCATACCGTGGTGTTCATGTATACTAAGGTTTACAAATTCCGTTGTAACACATTAGTTCAGTTGTAACACGTTCCGTTGTGATCTCCTTTGTGCGATAGCGCAAAAATTTTGAGCCTTACCCAGTATTGTTTTTTTTGTCTGCTCTATCCCATCATACAACACAGTTGCTTTAAGTCCAGCCCTAAAACAACGTTCCATTGACTCCTGGGTTACAGCTGTAATAATATCCTTGTTTCTTTCTGATACCATTTGTTGCTGGATTAAAGACTAGTTATACGTATGCCCTGCTTTTTTTTCATACATTCTTCATTAGAGAGATAATGTAAGTATGGTTTTTTTATTCATTTATTTATTTTTACAAATATATATTAAAGGTTTATGCTTATGTCTCACAAAACCGTGTTACCAGTTTGACTGTAGGATCGAGTCTCTGTATAGCAACTATTTCATTTTATAACAATGTATTACTGTTTACAGTACATTAAATTAAATTTGCATTAAATTAATATCTATTAGGTATTTTATAACTTAAATTTTTATTTCTTTTTATCAGATTCATGCCGAATGTCACCCGGCAGACTATTTTATCTTAAACCCATACAACCATTGCTAGTTATTCTGTATTTTTACACTATTCTGTATTCTATGTAGATTCGTTTCACTCTTACCTTTCCATAAGTAAGTAGTATTGATTTTCTTTTTGCGACATCTGTCGATAAAATTGAAAATAATGTAAGTTCCGGTGATAAAACATGTATTCTATAACCCAAATATACCACGAAACTGTGGTCTTCAACTTGCGTGCCAAACGTCACCGCGTCTTAGTCACCACTACGGCAAACTCCTCCAATTGGCGATGTTATAGAAATCTTTTGGGGAGACGTTTTTCCATCAGTGGACGATAACAGAATGATGACGATGATGTATTCTAATTATTTTATTAATAACTGTCGACTAAATTACGAACGCGAGTTTTATACATACATATTTAATCACCGGAACTTACATTATTTTCAAATGTTTTCGACAGATGTCGCAAAGAGAATATCAATACTAGTTACTTACTTATTGAAAGGTGAGAGTGAAACGAATCTACATATTATATATTCATAAATATTATCCACAAGAGGCAATTATAATATTACTACTGCTAGGGTTTTAATCATAAATCTATTATTTTGTGGGTAATATTCCTTACCAGTTTTCTGGTTTCCATATTACACGCTCTGCTTAGTTTGGGATCAGATGCCCGTGTGTGAATAATGTCCCAAGATATTATTATTATTACTTATTCAAACTCTCTCATATAAAATACAAAAATATACATTTTAAAATATAAAAAATGGGATTTGCAACCGGCAGCAGGAACAGGGTCCATGCTACCGGAGGTTACAGCTCTAGAGACAGGAACCTCCTGACAATGCGAGCCGTGGTCAAAATACATTATTATTATTATTACCTACCCTAAACTACAGCCATTATGATACTAATTACGGCCATTTGCTTTCTATGACCCAATATGGAGTACGTAAGTAAAAAATGTCCTTCTCAGATTTCACCCCTTATTTGTGTTCCTATCAAAAATCAACATTGTTGACGAAACGCGTGCCCCAACAATGTGCTGAGAACGATGTCAACTCTAATGTTATATGCGTTTAAATGTGGGGCCATAAAATTTGCGAGTGAAACTGTGTTTTTTACCGCTGGTTAAATATGAATTCGTGACTAAAGTGCAGTCGTGGAGTAGAAAGAATTACGTTAATTATCATATAATTATACTTATATTAATATATTTCGTTAGTACCGGCAATGAAGGCCTTATTAAGTGAATACAAACCTTTAGCGGGTTTATTCTTTTGAATACCTAGGTCACCATTCGACCCCTGGCCTCAAAGACGATGATGACTTGGAAAGGGAACGAAGGGCGTTGTCAGTGAGAGCGAACAGGTTAGCTCGCGGGTTTACACGGTGTTGAAGGAAGGTAAAAATCACTCTTTTTAGAGCCTATTGCTCCTCTAAGGAGTACGTGTAGAACACGTACTCCTTGTGGGCTAAATATACTCAACGTCTTCGTATTCAATACAACAACGCGTTCAGGGTGCTGTTGATTCTGCCACGTTTCTATAGCGCATCGGGCATGTTTGCAGAAGCCAGAGTGGATTATTTCTTCGCCACAATGTGCATCCCTGCTGAGCAGGATTCGTGGCCACTCTAACAGCATTCTGGCCATGATCGCAGGCAAATTTGATTGCCTATACATGTCAATCACTGCTGCGCTCTTTCACACGGAATGGGGCATCAGTGATTCATGTATTCCAGTAAACAAAATCTTAACTAAGTATATTGTTACTAACATAGAATAAGTCTTATGTATTACTAACAATTTTGAGTCATTGGTTACTTTAATAAATAACTTTATTATTATTATTATTTACTTTATTTTTCTCTTTTAAATATTTCATATCGACTCGCAAATACAAAAATGTTTGTGACCACGAGGAAGTCATTGAACTAAATTCTTCCTGCTACGCAACCGTTTAATTCAGTCACTCGTATTTAAAATCTCTTGATGTGATTATTATCTCGATATTAGAGTAAATATACGATAAAACTAATCATGGGCACTATTAAAACACTTTTAAAATCACATTCAATTAAGCTGGGTGAAAAATTATTTATGTTATTTTTCAAATAAATAACCGGTAATTTAGTAATAAGAGTTCCGTACCATCGAAAAAATTGTCATTCATCGAACAAAAACATGGACGGTTCACATAACATGTATGGGGAACCCCTTTGTTTTTAATATTTTTTTTATTACTTGTTGTTATAGCGGTAATAGAAAAACACACTGTGAGATTTTCAATTGTCTATCTATTACGTTTCATGAGACACATCCCGCTGACAGACAAACAGGCTTCCTTAAGCACCCTTGGTCCAAACTCGCTGAATTTGGGGCCCATTATCATTTGCTCTTACGTCACTTACGGTCAACTACCTGTTTTGTAACGCCTAGGGTACAAGGTGAATTCTTGTAAATAAAATAACGCATATGTTTTGCTCCTCTGTATTAAAGCCCGGGAGGTCGTCAGTTCGAATCCCACGCCCAACAATCTTTAAGAATAACAATTTGTTTCGGGGTCCGGTTCTTTGAGGGGCTGCTCTTTGTTCCTCGGAGAGCACGTTAAGTCATTGTTGTTATGACAAAATCTAAGAAAAATTTTACTGCAGTAAAAAAATTTTTGCATTTAGACTTACTTAAGACACAAATAGTTGTTAGTTTTATCTGTATTAAATCTGTAATAACGCGAACGGTTAGTAGGTAAACATTAATTAATTAAATAAATAAATATTTCTAAATACATTCATACTTTAGATAAAATAATATCGAAATGTATATATAAGATAAGATTTTATAATTATATCAGAAATGTTTTCCAAAATTATTTTCGAATCGGAAATGCAAATGGAATATTATCTTTATTAATTAATACGTCTTGGTAATGGAACAAATCTCAATCAATGATTGAAAAATAACTAATTTCATACGTAAAACGTGTTTTCAAACTGTCACGCAATTATGACTCACTTATGCGTTATTAGAGTATTCTTGTGTGAAATAATTAAAGCTATTCAGTGACCATAAATAATCCGGTTAGTTGTAGCTCCCCCACTTACCTGTATATTAAATCTGTAACAACATTTAGTAAATCTAAGCTAAATAAAAAAAATCCTGAGCAAATTCATATCATAGACAAAAATAATATAATTATATCGGAATAAGATACAATTTTTATAATTATATCGTAAAATTAGTTTTTCGCCAATATTATTTACGAAGAGAAACTGTAATTGAAATACTATATGAATTCACTAACAAGTCTTAGTGATAGAGCAAATTTTAATCAGTGATTGAAAGTTAAACGTGTTTTCCGACAGTCACGCAATTATGACCTCAATGAAAGTGACTCACTTATGCGTCTGCTTTAGTTCCCATCAAGTTATATTCCTGTGGGAACTAAACTATTCTTGTGTGAAATAATTAAAACTATTCCGTGACCATAAATAAGCCGGTTGGTTGTAGCTCCCCCAATTACCTGAATTAAATCTGTTACAACTATTAGTAAACCTTAGTTAAATTAATTAATTAAATGAACTCAAATCATAGATAAAAATAATATAATTATATAGGAATGCATAAGATTATTTTTACTATTATATCGTGAAATCACTATTTTTGCTAAAATTATTTTTGAAGTGGAGTAGGCAATGGAATATTTTCGGCAATAATTAACACGTCTTCGTGATGGAGCAAATTTTAATCAGTGATTGAAAGTTAATCGTGTTTTCTGACAGTCACGGAATTATGACTCATAGACAGCGACTCACTTATGTGTCCGCTTTAGTTCCCATCAAGTTACATTCCTGTGGGAACTAAACTATTCTTGTGTGAAATAATTAAAGCTATTCCGTGACCATAAATTATGCCGGTTGCTTGTTGTTCCCCCGCTTATAGCGCTCATGGGTGACTTAGACGGATTTGCATTTTTCGGTTTCTTCGGAAACAATAATCAAACCCCTGAGTTGAGTGAGATTGTCTTACAACGTCAGCTTATATTAAAGAAATTTTAATATATAAATATTAATTAACACTACAACGGAACAGGGGCAAGTAGTCACGTGCCGTTCGGTTCCCACCACGTCACTTTCCTTTGGGAACCGAATTCGTTCTGTGAGAACTTTTAACAGATTTCTGTGAGAGGGTTTTAAAATTGACCGTGAGAATGGGATAGGGAAGGATATTTACACTTTATAACTATAGATGGCGTTAGTATACTGGGATTGAATGCACGTGTCGGTTAAGCGATTGGGATCGCCGCTTCGATTCCCGCACAAGACAATTAATTGTGTGACCCATTAATAACTGTTCTGAGTCTGGACGTACTTTGTGTCAATATGAAAGAATCACTCAGTTGAGTGAGGTTATCTTACAACTTCAGGGTTCGATTCCCGCGCCGGACAACTATTTGTATGACCCATAAATAGTTGTACGGAGTCTGGGTGTAATTTGTGTCCGTCTATTATGTGTTTGTGAAGTACCCCGTGCCACAGGGATTAGATTCCCTAGTGCGGGCGTTGTCTTTTAAAAAATATTAATAAAATCTAACTATTAAACTAAAAAAAAACTAAACTAAAATTATTTCTTTATTCACCATCATCATATCAGCCGAGAGACGTCTACTGCCGGACAAAGGCAAAAATCTCCACAATTGTCCCTCACATGATCATCAGTCCAGCTTGTAGGGGGGCCTGACCACGCTGCGTCTTCCGGTTCGTGGTCGCCACTGGACAACCTTTCTGCCTCAGTGTAATAAGCACTTTTTTATTACAAACATATAGATTTTATATAGTGACGACATAGAATATCATCACCCCATCTCATCCCGTGGAGAGCGTAGAAATCATCCGAGGGGATACCTACCACAGAACGAATAGCAGCGTTTTTCTGTGAACTATGACCATCAAACTGCTATCGCGAACCCGTCTGCCTAGCGTGGCGATTATGGCATATCCCCCCATTTTTTTGGGAGGCTTTTGTCTAACAGTGGACGTACTTTGGCTGACATGATGATATTTTAACTACATTGCTAACTGATTATTTAATACAGATAATCGATTAACTAGACCGAATCAAATATCAACAACCCTATATTATACCACAACGATTAGTGTTTTTTATGAGTAATGTCACACTAAATTAACATAAGTCTACAACAATGACATGCCACGTGCCATTTTACATTCCCACCACTATTTTGCTTCCCACGGCGAAGAAGTGGGAAACTAAATATTCCAGTGAGAATTATTAACGGATTTGCGTGTAAAGCTCTCCGAAATGAACGTGAGAATAAAGATATAATGTCCTTCTACCTTTTTGTATAGGGAATCAATTTCAATACTCTTAACATGTCGTATTATTCGAACACAATATCATGGGACATTATTCACACACGACATTCTGATCCCAAATTAAGCAGAGCTTGTACTATGGAAATCCGATAGCTGATATACTGAATAGTATACTAATTTTCTTTTATAAATACATACTTATATAGAAAATTACACCCAGACGCAGGACAAACAGACATGTTCATGTACACAAATATCTGTACTGGATGGGAATCAAACCCACGACCAGCGGCGCGAAAGGCAAACATTTACCAATCGCTAACCGGCCCGTCAAATTGCTCATTTAATACCGATAATCGATTGACTAGTCAATTTAGACCGAATCAAATATCACCTACCCTATATTTTACCACAACGATTAGTGTTTTTAGGGTTCCGTAGCCAAATGGCACAAAACTAAACCCGTATAGATTCGTCATGTCTGTCTGTCCGTCCGTATGTCACCGCCATTTTTTTCCGAAACTATAAGAGCTGTACTGTTGAAACTTGGTAAGTAGATGTATTCTGTGAACCGCATTAAGATTTTTACACACAAATAGAAAAATAATAATAATTTTGGGGGTTCCCCATAGATAGAACTGAAACTCAATATTTTTTTTTCATCGTACTCATACATGTGGGTTATCTATGGATGTCTTCAAAAATGATATTGAGGTTCCGAATACCTTTTTTTTTAAACTGAATAGTTTGCGCGAGAGACACTTCCAAAATGGAAAAATGAGTGTCCCCCCTGTAACTTCTAAAATAAGAGAATGATATAACTAAAAAAAATATATAATGTACATTACCATGTAAACTAACAACAAAAATTGGTTTGAACGAAATCTAGTAAGTAGTTTTTTTTAATGCGTCATAAATCGTAAACCGCAATTTACCTTTCATTTAATCAACTGAAATATTTGCTGCTGCGGTACCCTTCATGTGCGAGTCCGACTCGCACTTGGCTGGTTTTTTTATATGTTATTTCACACTCAATTAACATAAGTCTACAACAGCACCATGCCACGTGCCATTTTATATCCCCACCACTATTTTGCTTCCCATGGCGCGGAAGTGGGTAGCTAAATGTTCCAGTGGGAATTACTAACGGATTTGCGTGTAAAGCTCCCCGAAATGAACGTGAGAATAAAGATATAAATGCCCTTCTACCTTTTTATAGGGAATCAATTTCAATACTCTTAACATGTCGTGAAACTCGAACATAGATTTCGTGCAGTCGTATTTAATAGAACAATTTAATATTTGAAATATAATCCTGTAAAGGGGAGTCTTATTTAGTGTTATGTGTCTTATGTGTGTAGTATATTTTATTTATGCATTGGTATAAAAATAATTAATGGTCGCCTTTCACGCCGTAGGTCGTGGGTTCGATTCCCACCCAGGACAGATATTTTTGTGCATGGACATGTCTGTTCGTCCTGTGGCTGGGTGTAACTATCTATATAAGTATGTGTTTACAAAACAAAAGTAGTATATATCAGTTATCTGGTTTCCATAGTACAAGCTCTGCTTAGTTTGGGATGAGATGGTGTGTGAATAATGTCCCAGGATATTATTATATATAATTAACCTTTAACCAATACAGTGTATTCAAGTTAAACACTATTGAAAAACGACAAGGTTTTGAATATGAAGTGTATTTTAACTAAGAGTAGTGTAAATATAATTAATTAATATAAATTAATAATAGTGTAAATGAGAAAATAATGTTTTATTAAAAAAAAAAGTGGGGTACTTTTTAAGATATTATCGAAATGATAAACCATGTTCTCATATCTGTAATTCAATTGTAATGAAATCAATCTTGTAAGTGATTTGGATGTTACATCTGTTAGCTTGTAAGATGACATGAATAAATAAATGAAATGAAATCTGTCAATGAAATATTTATAACTATTATCACCATGCACCCCACCCTTTTTTTATAATAAAACATTTTAGACTATTTTTGGTTCCGAGATTAACAAAATACCCTTATATTGTATTTAGTGAATCTCGTCTTATATTTGTTCAAAATACTTATAATTCATTCCAAATAACACATAACATCTAAATATTGTTATCCTTTTATCCGTACCCAAAGGAACAACCAACATACTGACTCACATACTCACCCACACGTTTGCATTTATAATAGCAGTGTAATCTAACAAATTAACACTACAACGGAACAAGGGCAAGTGTTCACGTGCCGTTCGGTTCCCACCACGTTACTTTCCTTTGGGAACCGAATTCGTTCTGTTAGAAATTTAAACCGATTTCTGTGAGAGGTTTTTAAAATTGACCGTGAGAATGGGATAGGGAAGGATATTTACACTTTATAACTGTAGATGGCGTTAGTATAATGGGATTGAATGCGCGTGTGGCACGGCGGTTAAGACAGTCGCCTCGCCGCTTCGGTTCCCGCGCAGGACATCAGCTACTGGCAGGTCTGTGGCGTGGTTGGTAAATGCTTGCCCGTCACGCCGTAGCTCGTGGGTTTGATTCCTGCCTAGGACATATATTTGTGCGCATGAACATGTCTGTTTTTCCGAAGTCTGGGTGTAGTTATCTATATAAGTATGTATTTAGAAAAGAAAAGTAGTACATGTAATATATCAGTTATCTGGTTTCTATAGTACAATCCCTGCTAATTTAGAATCAGATGGCCGTATATAAATAATGTGCCAGGATACTATTATTATTATTTGTTGTAAATAAAATCAACCGAAACTCAAATATTAGCTAAGTAGTTGAATCCGTATAATTTACCCCATAACTGTCGTTAATAATCACGTACCAATGGCACCCCCAGTTAATCATGGGTTCTCACGGTGAGTTCTATTTAATGTGAAACCGCAAATTCTCGTGTGAATATAAAAAGATATCAGCCGAAAATTCTCATGTGAATATTAAACATATCAACCGAAAATTCTCATGTGAATAAAAAAAAGTAATAGTGTAGTTTTACACGTTAAAAAGAGATTACAAGTATTTATTAGGTATAACTTATGGTTGCCACTATCCAAATTAATAATTCATTTAGTTACATGAGTGCATTTGGTATATTATATCCCACAAAAAACATAAATGTAAAAAAGGAGAGCCAAGTTCAATACAAAAATTATGCTAGGCTGTGGGCTCCGCCGCAAAAAGAATGGAGATCTAAATGAGTGCCAAGTTCTATGCAAAATCCAAATATGTATTTATAGGAAAACAATAACATTATAAACAAGTATTAAACTCTATTTCTTTGCGTTCTTGGATACCTATAACAATTTCTGTTATTGAAAAAAATGTGAAATCTCAAAGTACTAAACTACTTTTAATTTGTGTCGGCCAGTTTTCATTACATCAGTCATTTTATAGAGTTATTCAACATATATAAGTACATATATTTTTTATTCTGATAAAAACTGGCCAAGTCAAATCTAATCTACTTTTATAACTCACATTTTAATAAGGGTCAAAAGTGGCATCAAGTGGTTCGTGTAATATTACACTCGCCCCTGGCTAGCCAGTTCCTTTGCTTGAATTTGGCTTGACACGCTACCGCGTGTCTAGATTTAAAATCAATGCAATGCCCTCTTCAAACCCAAATCGCACCAGAGGCTCGTGTCTCGTAGAGCGAAAATTGTACAAAACGTCTCTAAAAGAAATTACCCTCTAATGCAGGTCCCTGTCACTAACCGCCCAGTGCTGAGGTTCGGACCCCAAAAAGGTACTTAGATTGTAGTTTTCTAAACCACTCGAGCCCACCCTCGCCTCTATAGTCCAGTGAAGCAGTGAAAACTTGTTTATATCAAGGTGTAAAGTAAATGTTTTCGTAATAATTATTGATTTTGTTTTTATTTAAAATTTAAACTGTTTATTTCAAATAAATTTCATAATATAACATAAAATTATGAGGCCTACTAAAATCTTAAATTTAAATACTATATTGTAGTCCCAGAGTAGTAAGTAGCGCTAAGGAAGGTGTGATGATTATAGTGAGTGGCCCCGACATGCATCGCCCTCCTTATCACTGATAAAGTATTTTTTAATAAGTTTTTTTATAAGATTAATACCTAACAAGTCAGTAATAACAGTGAGTCATAATTTTATGATTATTTATATTAAAAAACTACGACAACACAAATTCAACGAAACTTTTATTCTAGTTAAAACCCACTGTAACACATAATTTGTTATAAAGAATTCAACCAGAGCTCTAATACCAGCTTATTAGTTGATACCATATAAATAACCCTATTATCGTACATTATCACCACGTGCCACTGGCACCCCCAATTCATCATGGGTTCTCATGGTGAGCTCTATTTGGTGGGAAACCGCAAATTCACGTGAGAATTTTAAACGAACTTGTGAACTAAAAATGTACCTACTATGAGTTCTCATTGTTTTACCGCGAGTGCGAATACATGCGAGTGTACATAGGCGGTGTTTACTTACCTGGCTTGCTCGTTTACCTTGCTGTTATATAAAAAAAAACTTCATATTTAGATATTATTTATGAATCAGATATGACTTCATCACAGATGACGGGCCTGTTGGCGTGGTTGGCAAATGCTTGCTTTTCACGCCGGACGTCATGGGTTCGATTTCCACCCAGGACAGATATTTGTGAGCATGAACATATCTGTTTGCCCTGAGTCTGGGTGTAATTAGGTATCTATATAGGTAAGTATGTATTTACAAAAGAAAAGTAGTAGCTATATTAGTTATCTGGTTTCCATAGTACAGGCTCTGCTTATTTTCGGATCAGATGGCCGTGTGTAAATGAAGTCCAAAGATATTATTATTTTAACAAAAAAAATATATATATTAACAAAGATTACAAGACAAACTAGACCACAATAGTCACCCCACATCGATTAATGTTTATTTAAATAACCCGTTTAACCCTGTGAACGCCTCATAATGGCACGTGCCAATGTCCCACCCCAAATTCACACCGCGTTCATTTTATTTCTATATTAGGGAACTCAGTACCCTAACGAGTGTTAGCTAACGTCTTTTATAAATAAACAACCAAATAGTGTGATCGAATGAATTGTATTAAAAAGTTCGTTATAAGTTCCTGTGAGAATTTTAACGGCAATGATGAGTAAAAGATAAATCAGCAGCACAGTTACTGTTCCTAATACATTTGAGTTACCAAAATTACAAAATATTTCTTCAAAGTATTTCAGTCTGGTTCAAGGAGTATTTTTCTATGGTCTTGTAAAACTGTAATTTAATAGTGAAATTGTATAATTATTTAATATACCTATGGCTACGTACCTAAAACCTTAAATTAAAATTATTCTAAATTTTCTGTATAGCAATACTTATTTGTTGTGAATAATAGAAGCCGGAAACGTGCCACCTTAACAAGGCGTGCAGCTATTTCTGATCTTATATTATTTAACACTATAAAAAAACTTATACAAAAATCGAAAACTTATTATTCGTTTTTATTTCATTTTATTTTGATAAAACAACTCCATTTCAATAGATTCCATTGATTTATTAGAATAGAAAAGTATTTTCAATTCCTATCTAGATTTCTTTTAAAAGATTTGCTGTAAAATGTATAATTGATAAACTTATCCATACAATGAACACGACCATCTTTATAATTAAAATAAATAAGGTTAACTATGTTTCTATTTATTAGTTAAAGTAATAATACGTGATGGATATTAATTGTATATCGTTCAATTATATCATATCATCATAATTATATTATATCATCATCATATCAGCCGAAAGACCCCTACGGCTGGACAAAAGCCTCCCCAAAGATTTCCATAATTGCCGGTTTCGCGCTATTCGTAACCAGCTGCTTCCAGCGAAATTTAAAGTCGGAAATTATACGGAAATATTCCAGATAATTTTACGCTTCTTTAACCAAATAATTTATTGCGTCATTCGATAATGCCTATCATATTGATTTCAGTTGGAATGATCGAGAATGTCAAATGTTAATGTGAAAGTATTATACATTGACTCAATAAACCTACATCTTCTTGATTTATTTCAATGAAGATATGTAATTTTTTATTGCGACATAACAAAATAATTACCAAAACTAAAACTAAGAACTCCATAAATGTTTTGAACATTTAAATTATGCTATTACATCCCTATATTTAGTTAACCCTTCAAACGCCACGTGCCATCAGCGTCGCCCCAAATTCCCATGAATATATTTCCGTTGGGAACCAACGAGCATTCGTGAGAACCACAACGGATTTTATTTAGTAAATGTTTAGTTAAAAATTCCATGAGAATTAGGGATGGGACGATAAAGTTATACATTGTACCATTTTTACCTGCTCTTTCGTGTGACCAATTTTTTTTAAATTGTAACTATCCACTATGCCGTTATTTTGGAACTTTGAACGTAATAAATATTATACATACGTATGTATAATATTCAAATATAGTATGTATGTACACACTATATTTACATTGACTTATTTTGGTACTGCCTGTTTGGTTTAGTGGTAGTGTGTTCAAGCGCTGATAATAAGGACTTGTGTTCAAATCTCGGGTCGGTCAAAAAACTGTAATTGAGATTTTTATGCAAAAAACAACACCTAATAACAGCCTGGAGTCTGAAAGTACCTCGGAGGGCACGTAAATGATCTTTGATCTCTTTTCGGTGGTCTTGGATAGATATCGCAATGGATTTTAACAGTGAGGAAACAGAGAATGTAGCTGTGCACTACTGCACTATACTTTGACCTATGTAGTTGTCTAGTCTCCATTGAGATAGACCGCTGTAGCCGATATTCGGCCGGGAGTAGCATTATTAAGTACACCGTAAGCTCGGTTATAACTAGTCTTCTATCGCTTCTAATCATCAAAGGTAACCTAGTGGCTTAAGCTAAGTGTCTGTATCGAGCCACAAGCTATTCCCCAGGATTTTTTGGAATATAAGTCATTCAATTAATTACATACTTAAAGATATGTACACAATTTATTAACAAATAAAATAATATTAAAAAAACAAATCTTTTACGAAGGTTGGTAATAAAAACTCAGATAAGGAATGCAATAATTTTAATGGAACTCCATAAAAGCAACGTACGCTACTTTGTAAACGGCTGTTAAATAAACCTAACATTTAAATATATATATAATTCTCATGGCGACCATATTAACCCATGTTTTCCTTAGCAGCTGACCCATTGTCATAAAAATTGTCACGAAACCTTTGGCACGCGACAATTTCGGTTTTATACTCGTATGGCTTTAAAGTAAGCGGGGAATGTAATGCACTTCAGCTTACTACGTTTTTAACGGTTAAGTAAATGACTTAAGTATGTTATACGTGCCAAAAAAATGAATTAAATTAAAAGAAAAAAAGTCCTTTAAAAGATGGAGGAATTGTGCAATAAATTTTAAATATGAATTTAGATTATTTTTTCAATTAAAGAAGCATCATCTAACAATTAGGTTGTTTTATAGCGAACATCTGTTACTGTAGTTTTTTTCAAACCTAAATTAAGTAAAATGATTTAGTTTTTATAATTTTAAGATTCTTTTTTTTTGTATAATATATGTTTTAATGTTAATAATATCTAGTAGGCATTCTTATACATTTATTTAGTATCTAACATGATTATATTTTATTATTGTATAAATTTTAGTTTACTTATAAGCTAATTTAAACAAGCTGTGGTCTCCTGTAAGTGAAGAAGAACACTGCTTACTATGTTATGTACACTGTTATTATTCTTCGTTGGAGATATTTAAATAAATAAATATTAGTCTAATATCCACTACCTAAATGTCTGCAAACATATAACACTACTTTTCAATAGATTACATTCTTTATTAATGTTGTCAATTTTGGTACTGTAATGAAAATTATGCTTTGCGCACATTCAACCTATCCAATGCTCTTAAGTACGCAAATACCCAAAAGTAGTATAGTTACATCATTTGAGGCCCACTTTCTCTTCATCTTATTACATTTCTTGTAGTTACTGCAATATATAATGAATCTTGTAACTTGTACCACACACCAAACACTATGTAGGTGCTGTGGTTGACTTTGTCACTTGTTTGCGTCGCATCGGCGCGTTGTTATTTTGTAAATTACCTACTAAAAAAAAAAAAGTGATCTCAAATATCATATATCGTACAAATACTTAAATTAGACATAAGACTATTTATTGGAGTGGAGGGTTGATAACTTGAGACACAGGAACCATCCTAGTTCAGGTATCAACCCACCATAGTATATATTGTTGTGATAAAAAATGTATGTGCACCTTCTCCAAACTGTATTGAACTATGGTGAGAAATAAAAGATTTATTATTATTATTTATTTTTTTTATACATCTGTATATCTCGGCTAGTGCCGGTATCTTAAGGCAGCACGGACCTAGGTCAAGTGCTAACCCGAAAGAAGGAAGTAGGAAGGATGTGATGTTTGGTCGTTATTTTGTAGAAACTTACGCACTATCCTACAAGTATTTAATATAGCTGCTTTTTGTAAACTATAATGAGTATGTTGTGGTAAACCTAGTAGTTGCAGCGATTGGTGGAGTTGCTTAGGGACTACGCCTGTAGTAGACATAACTATGGGTACTATGTTCACGTGATTCAGCTTCCAAATACGGCTAATTTCTATTTTTAGGTCAGTATATTTCGATAATTTTTCTGCAATAGTATTTTGTAAGTTATGTGTGTTAGGTACGGCAATGTCTATAATCTGTGCAGTTTTATTAATTTTATCTATAAGGGTTATATCTGGTCTATTGTAGTGAGTAGTTTTATCGGTTAGAATAGCGCGGTCAAAGTAAAGTTTGTAGCAGGCGTTTTCCAACACAGCTTCGGGTTTGTACTTATAGTATGGTTTTGGGGATGTATTAATCAAATTATATTTGAAAGCTAGTTTTTGGTGTATTATATTCGCGAGCTGGTCGTGCCTATGCTTATAGTCAGTTTGAACAATTGCCTTGCATGCGCCTGTAATGTGTTGTATTGTTTCGGGACAACTATTGCAGCGTCTACAGTTATCAGTTGGTATTTGAGTACGCATGATAAATTTTTGGTAGTTACGCGTTTCTATAACTTGATCTTGTATCCCAAGAATAAATCCTTCTGTCTCCGGAAAGAGCTCGCCACGACTTAGCCATGCGTTCGACGCTTCTTTGTCGACATTTGGTTGGCATATATCATGAAGATGTCTTCCATGTAGAGACTTCTGTGACCACTCTTCAAATTTTGTCTTATTCTCTGTTAGCTTTTCATTGTTCTGTGTTACGGGGCTTTTTAAATTTAAGGGGGTAAACTTACTATCATTTTGTACTATAGACTTATGCAGTGAGGATGATTCCATTTTGGAGAAAAAGTATTGTCTAATGGTGGAAATTTGTCTATTGTGTAGGTTCGTGATGTCGATAAGGCCTCTGCCGCCTTCCTTTCTTGGTAATGTTAGTCGTTGGATGCATGATCTTGGATGGTGTTTACGGAATTTGGTCATCGTGGTGTTAATAGCGCGTTGGAGAGATTTAAGATCCGTTTGCGACCAGTGTATTACACCAAAAGAATATGTCAATACGGGTATAGCATATGTGTTGATTGCTTTTATAGTATTCCCTGAGTATAATTGTGTTTTCATAATTGTGTTAAGCCTATGTTGAAATTGTTGTTTTAGTTTAAGTTTGGTTTCTTTTTGGTTTATCTGTAATGATTGATGGTATCCTAAATACTTGTAAGTTTCTTTTTCATCAAGTGGTTCTATTTCTTCTCCTGTCTCAAGGGTGTACTGATGTTTAAATGACTGCCCTAATTTAATTGAATTTATTTTGCATTTATCAATGCCAAATTCCATTTTGATGTCCTTAGTAAAGTGTTCTGTCAACTGTGCTAATTCATTTAGTTGTGTCTCATTTTCAGCATAAAGTTTGATGTCGTCCATATATAATAGATGGTTCAAGAAGTATACCTGATGGGTAACCTGTTCTTCAGTCCCAGTGTACTGCAATGGATAGCCTAATGAAGATTTATTTAACATGTTTGATAACGGGTTTAAAGCAAGACAAAACCAAAGAGGGCGAAGTGCATCGCCCTGAAATATACCCCTTCGTATTTTTATGGCGTCAGTCTCTATACTGTTGTTAAGTTTTAGCCTAGTAGTCCAATTAGTCATTGCCGTTTTAAGAAAAGTTATTATTTGAGGGTGAATTTTGTAGATTTCCAGTACCTGAACTAACCAAGAATGGGGGACTGAATCATAAGCTTTCTTATAATCTATATACATACTGAAAATATTGGATTTACTTTTATTTACCTTTTTTAAAATAACGGAATCTATGACTAGTTGTTCCTTACAGCCTTGACTAAACCTACGGCATCCTTTTTGTTGTTCGGCTAGGATATTGTTGATATCAGCGTGGTGATATATAAGATCGCATATACAAGATGTGATTATTTTGTACAAGGTTTGCAAACAAGTGATGGGTCGGTATTTAGCTGGGTTAGTTGGGTCATTTCTGTCTTTAGGTATCATATGCGTTATCCCGGTTGTTATGTAAGAGGGTATGCTACTTGGACTTTGAATGAAGATATTAATGAATTTATGTAAATACTTGTGGGTCGTTGTGAATTTCTTGTACCAATAACTATGAATAAAATCCGATCCAGGTGCCTTCCAGTTATGTAATTTCATAATTACTTTT
The DNA here is from genome assembly GCA_951640165.1 of Pseudoips prasinana. Classification (NCBI taxonomy): domain Eukaryota; kingdom Metazoa; phylum Arthropoda; class Insecta; order Lepidoptera; family Nolidae; genus Pseudoips; species Pseudoips prasinana. The sequence goes on along the minus strand of OX621249.1, from coordinate 12,928,410 downwards.
ACAAGGGTTGCAAAGTAAATGCATTCGAATGCCATGGGCTGTATGGGAGTATTATTTTCTGTCTCAGATTTTATCCATAGAGCCTCTGTGTTATGAATAATGGGTTTTCCCCAGATATTTTCCCAGAAACTCTGCAGATTCTCTGCATCTGGAGTACTCTGATTACTTAGCGCATTTTCTTGGGTATTTGATGACTTTTGTTTTAAACTACGATAGAATAGCTTTTCATTCTGTGTAAATTGAGTGTTTTGTCGTTTCCTAAGCGTACACGCATTATATCTTTGCAGGCGGCTAGAGAGCACTTTAAGTTTTTGTTTAAGGGTGTCTAGTACGTGAGCGGGCTGTGTATTTAGTTCTTCGTGCACCGAGTGAATTTTATGTTGTTCTATTATTAGTCGCACGGTTTTTGAAAGCTTTTCATTTTTATTTCCGTTTATATAATGTGTTAACCTGCTAATTTTTGTACGCAGATCTTGTATTCTTTGTTCTAGACGACGTTGCCAATTTGGCTTATGTTCACCGTGTGATTGCTGAGATATAGCACTGGTCTGTAGTGATAGTTTGGAACCATTAACTTTAGCAGCCGTCCATGCCGCACTATATATAGCAGTCTGTAGAGTGTTAAAATCGCTGTTTTCATTAATATATTCACAAAGAGTTACTTTATTTAGGTAATCAACAACTTTCGCGAGCTTTTTCGAAGGTTTTTGTCTAGGAATGTAGACTCTTTTTGTAGGTTCGGTGCCTTTGTAAAATTGAAACGTCTGTTGGAATATTTCGTCTACTTGGATATCCCTATCAAATTCTGCCAGTGCTGTATGTGAAGGTTCTTCAAGACGTCCTTCATTGTCTATGTTTGGGAGTGGTATATCATATGTTTCGTTATTATTCTCAATTTCATTATTATTACCTAGTTCTTCACTTATTTCTTGTCTTATTATATTTAATCTGTCATCCTTTATGTATTTATTCAAAAATATGAGTCTTTTCTGATCAGCTATCCTCTGTTCACTCATATGGCCTAATAATGGAAATTCTTTTATGAACGCTTGGTGTAAAGGTTGCCTATATGCGGTATTATTCGTACCTAGATTTGTTATCCGGTAGTATGATCTAACAATAGCCTCGTTGTGTTCATTGGTCCATCTCAATCTGATTTGTGTAGTTTGTTGGCTTATATTATGTTCTATTTGCTGGTACATACGAATAGGGTCACTTTGTGACTGAATGTTTGACTGTAAGCGTATTAGTTCTTCTTTTATCTCATCGTGTATCTTATCAATAGTGTCTTGTGTTAGTAACTTATTGTTTACTATAGCCCGACGTTGATCGCCTATTCTTTGTCGACTTACACATACATTTGGGAATTTTTCCATAAATTTGGAGTGGAGTGGTTCTAAGTAAGTTTTTCTGTCAGTGTCTAAAGCAGTTAATTGTAGATAGGTGCGCAGTATGAACATATTCATTTCAGGTGTCCATCGTAAGCGCTTAAGAGAAACACTCGCGGTGGGTACAAGTTCCGGACTTATATTGTCCTCCTGCACAACACTGTTGAGCGTAGTAGTTGATTTTATTGGTTTTGACCTGTACGAGGGTTGCGTTGAAGGAATAGACGAAAAAAGTGACACGGTGTCATCGCTTAATGATACTGTGTCAGTTTCTGTGCCTACTATATTATTACTTACTCTCTTCAAGTTCCGTTGTTTACGTGCATTGCCTTGAGAGAGGTATTATTATCTCTTCAATTTTCACTAATAATTATATATTAAAAAAGACCTTTTTCTATAAATAGATACGCACATTTTTGTTTTGTAAATAATCGCTCATTTGATGGCCTTTTTAACGATCCCTTAAAAATGTCCCACGGTATTAACACTGACTGTGGGTTCACGAGAGAAATTCCTAATCATGGGAACGAAAGGTGGAATTTTTTGTACAAAATACCCTAATGGGATTTGTAGTAGGCTATTCCCTGCAACGTGAGAAAAAAAGGTTTTAGACGATGTTTTTTAGCGAATGTTTGCCCCTTTCGTACGATTTTAGTTATATCGTATTTAATAATAATGATTTCGTCATCATACCAGCTGAACGACGCCCACAGCTGGACAAAGGCCTCCTTCAAAGATCTACATCATTGCTGGTCTCGCGCCTCCCGCACCCAGCTGCTTCCAGCGTGCAGCGTCACAAGATCATCGGTCCATCTTGTAGGGGGCCTGCCCACATTACCCCAGCGGCCATCTACATTCACATTCTGGGCCAGAAATTACACAACTAATTACCTACAAGCCTGTTTAATTCCTAACTACACAAGTTTTATAATAAATTATTTTCCTTCTAACACAGAAGTAAAGATAAAGATATTATATAATTGCTGAGCCTATAATAATAAGAAAGGTAAGGGTATTACAAAAGTTGTTACAAGAATATATAAATGGTCAACAATTCCTGCCGATATTAGGTAAAGAGGAAATAAAACAATGTAATGCTAAGTAAATATAGTAAAGTTTTATTGAAAAGTAGGAAATATAATTCAATATAGACGTAGATAATATGCAAGTAGTTCAATTCAAAGTTTCAACGATCCGGTCTTCTAACATTCTGATAAGAGTTGGTAGTCATTATTTCATATGATATTTCAATTTCTCATGATAACAAGTCCAGCCTGATGACTACACTTCAAAAAATAACTTTATACCTACTTCTCTACATTAATTTTTTAAGAGTGTAGTGGGATTTATCTGTTTATTGAAAAAGCCTCGTGGGTAGGTATTAATAATTTAAACCCTTGTATAAATCTTAAAACAGTTTTGAATGTGAGTATTCTTTATAATTACTTTTTCTTTTCATAGTCAGGTCTCAATCAGGTAATTTTCCACATATTTTTAAAAGTTTTCTGAATTTTGATATATTTTTATTGTTAGGGTCATCATGACTCTTGGTCATGAATACTCACATTTGAAATTGCTATTAAAAATTATTTACCTATATACACCAGTTCTCCGTGTACCTACAAGGATAAATAATTTGAAAAAGGATATTTCTCCACTCCCTTCCAGATGCCCGATAATATAATAATATCCTGGAACATTATTTACAGACGGCTATCTGACCTCAAACTATGCAGTGCTTATAAAATGTATACGTATGTACTACTTTTCTTTCTACATAAATACTTGTATAGATAACTAGCTATGCCCCGCGGTTTTACCCGCGTTAAACTTTATAAATGATTACAGCTAGGTGATAGCGTGATAATATGTAGCCTATATGTTGACCCGGCCTCTTAGTAATATTCATGCGAAATTTGAAGTTAACCCATGCAGTACTTTTTGAGTTTAGCCCGGACATACATACAGACAAACAGATAAACAGACAAAAATTCTAAAAACTTTATTTTTGGCTTCGATATCGATGGTAGATCACGCCCCTAGTATCGTTTTTAAAAAATATTCTATGTACAGTTTTGACTTTCCTACGATTTTATTATATGTATAGATTACACCCAGACTCAGGACAAACAGACATCGTGCGTACAAATCTCTGTCCTGGGTGGGAATCGAACCCACAACCTGCGCGGCGAGAAAGGCAAGTGTCTACAAACCACGCCAACCGGCCCGTCAAATATAATATTTAACACCTACAAGTGAACACCAGAGCAATGTATATTATTTATGGCAATAGGCAATATTCACTAAAGTCGTGTTATACAAGAATAAATGTGGCAGTTAACCCGTCAATGGTCACGTGGCATTGTACGGTATTATTGTTCGTTTTTATTCCGGCGTGTTCCACTAACTGGAAATCCATTAAAAAGTGATAACCTGGATGTGTTAAACCTAACGTACGTGACGCGAAACTGAAATAGAGTTCTGTATATATGGGCCACGAGTTGAATTTTTTTATTTAGTCTGTTATTTTTCTGACAGACTGAATTCAATCTATAGGCAAAAATCTTGGTTATTGAAGACTGGAATGATTTATGAATTAACATTTTGATAAAAGAATGATTTGTCTTATTAGAGTAAGTTAAAGTGCATAATGAGCTTGAGGCTTTATCAACTCATTAACTTATATATTAAGATTGATAGTTTTTTATAATTGCTTTATGTGCTGTTGGTCTTCCTCAATAGATAAATAAATTAAAGATGCGATTTTACGGTTGAGGTGAGTTTACAAAGAACGTAACTCCTTCATGTTTTACGAAGAACGTAAATCCTAGGTGTTTTTATTTATACAATACTCAATAGCGGCCAGTTTATATAATAATATCCTGGGACATTAATCACACACGGCCATCTGATCCTTAACTAAGAAATAAAAATAAATACTGATATTCTACATATACTATTTTTCTTTTGTAAATACATACTTATTATATACACCATTAAACCCAGACTCAGGACAAACAGACATAATTCACAGAAATATCTGTCATGGGTGGGAATCGAACCCATGACCTGCGGCGTGAAAGACAAGCAAATACCAAACACAACAATATTAAAACCATACAAATGTCATCAAAAAATATGTTTCGTAATTAATCGCACGTTTTCATAAATGTTTACTTCCACGTGACAATTATGTCACGTGGATTTTAAACAATAGAATACCAAGTAAAAAGTGTGGTAAGGTCAAAATGTGTGCAATAAAACATTTTTATTTTTCTGCCAAAGTCGGTAACATTAATTGAAAAAGTAAACAAAAGAAAAGTTGGGCAACAGATTTCCACGACTTTTTGTACGTTTTGATGTTATTGTTTAAAGTTACAATTGGCTAACATGTAAGGGCCTATGCAGACCACGTTTCTTAAGCGCGCCGTTGACGCGCGATTGTAGCGATACTGACGCGATACTCACGCAAGTCAGACGTAGCCAGTGAACCTTTGCACACCTGTATAAATTCAAATCCGCGTTTGAATCTTTACCTCGATCCGAAGAAATGCCCATCCCGGACCTAAACCGGAAGCGAGGCCCGCGTCGCGTATTAACGTAGAGCGACAATTGCACAAAACATCCCTAAAAACCACGATCTCTCGCCCTCACCCCGCCAGTATCCGACCAGAGCCGAGGTTCGAACCTCACAGGGGGTGCCCTCAGGCGCGGGTACTTAGTTTGTAGTCTTTATTTGCTAGGCGGTTAGAGCCCACGCTCACCCCTACTGCCCGGTGAAGCTGTAAAAGCCGAGAGGCTAACTGCACGCATCAAATACAAAAAAAAAATGATTCGTTACAGACGCGATGCAAACGCGCGTGTGTAGCGATACAAACTTGGTATATTTTATTTAAATATTAATTATTTTATGATAATAGGGTGTACTAGCTACAGTTTGTACTCAGTTTACGGTACAACTTTAATCAACAAAATGCACACTACCCTTATTTATCAAATAATGTATAAAGAGTGGATTCCCTTAATATCGCTATTACAAATTCGTAATAAAACTAAAAAGACGTTTGACTGTTTTCATTCGATATGAAAATGATATTACATACAACCTCTTTTTTCAAACATGGTCAGCCATGAGTGAAATAAGAAGCAAAAAAAGCTAGAAAAGAAAACTCTAGTTCAACAACGATTTCGTGAGGAACTAGGATTGATCATCGACAAACCACGACTAGTAAGTGGTAATACAATGATTTCAGCAGAATGTTCTGCTGAAATCACAGGAGTGAATATAAATGTAATTAAACGGCGTTACATAATTTTACCAGAGCTTTTATCTGGTATAGTGGTAAATGCTGAAAAGTTTAGCAATTATGCCATGGAAACTGCCAGAATCTATGTGAACAATAATGATTAGGTACAATATGTCATCTTTAGTACATAAAATTTTAAATCGTGGTGAAAGTATAATTAAGCGTTTTGATGTGCTTCCTATTGGTCAACTTTCCCGCAATAAGGATTATAAAAGTTTTCGGCTACATCATTAAGCAAGTGTACATTATGCTTCATATAATTATGTAGTAGTATTATATGTAATTTTTATATGTAGTATTAATAATATAATTTAGAAATTCCGTATCTTTAAATGTTTTAAAAGATAAATATTTGTAAACATAATTTACTTATTTAAATACTGAAGAGCTACTCTTGTTTTACAATAAACTAATGTCATTATACATTTTTAATCACAATGTTTATATTGTTTTCCTCAAGAAAATAAATAAAGACCATTTGTAAAAGTTTGTCTTTTATAAAAATTTGTTAAACAACCTATGGTTTAATACTAAAAAATACATTTTTATTTTTTATTTCTTTTTTAATATTATAAACTAAACATTTGACTATAAATGTATCATTATTGGATTGTTTATACTTTGGAGATACTACTTGCCAAATTTTAGCTACTTACTTCACATCAATCAACAAAAAAGTTACAGTTTTTGAACCGCTACGCACGGTTCTGTCCCATAGTGCGACGGCGCGATTAATAAACGTGATGGGAATAGGCTCTAAGTTGTTTTGATACTTACGCGCGATACCCACGGGATGCAGACAAAACAAGAGTCGTTAATGTACTCTAGTCTTATCTGCATCCTACACATTCGACCCAACATATTAAAAAGCCATATCTCTAAAGAACTGCCACCATTGATATCTTTAGTCATAAAACCTGCGTGTGAATTTTCGTTTACCTGAATGATCCTATTCAATTTTTGTAACCCTAAACCACCGTATTTTATCTTTGAAGGTCAACGCGCAAGGCCGATTCCCGTGAGACTTCACTGCTTCCTATGTGAACCTCTCATGGGAATATGATGGTAGATGTTATCGTTAGTGGGGCTTTTTAATGGGAATAAATTATAATGAAATTCAAATTGGGGTGTCATGGAGTGTAATCTACTTATCAAACCAGTTAATTTAAGGAAGGGAAAGAAAAGTTTGCGAACTTTGTGTGGTGTTGGCGAATATAACCACCTTATCTTCTTGTTTTAATGCAAAACGGGTTTGCGCTTGACCACGATCTCATCTGATAGTAAGTGAAGATGTGGTCGAAGGCGGACCGCGCGTACCCATAAGATGCTTGTTCACTCTAACCTAGAATAAACCCATGTTATATGAGTCTGGAAACACGTCGTTTGGGAGGTTGTTCCACAGCTTAGCCGTGCGTATGATGAAAGAGAAAGCAAAGCGCTTCGTACGGTATAATGGGATCTCAACAACATTGTGGTGGAAAGCCTCCCGACGCCTTGTAGTCCGATGAAAACAGGGAGATGGAGGGATAAGTTCATGGAGGTCTTGAGCGCATTCTCCATGATTATTTGGAGCGCAGAAGTCGTCCTGAGGGATTCTGTAGAGCTCCTGGTAGAAACCAGGGAAGGTAAAGCAGCGTCTCTCTGCGTACTTCAACCCGTCTGTCAAGCGTGGCAATCTTTTCGTATCCTTCAAATATTGAACACCATTCCTCTGTGCACCAAAGTACGTTAATGCTCAGTAATTAAACCACTTTGGTGGTCACCCATCTATGGACTGACCGCGAGCCTAGTAGCTTAACTTCGTCGATCAATTACGGACTGGTGAAAGCATCTAGTTATGAGTGTAAAACTGTTGATCCTGCGCCTGATCGCTCCCGGTTATGTCGGATTTATAAGAGTGAAGGTATAAAGAGTACACCTGTGTTACCGCGAACATTTCTGCACACAAATATGTTCTAGGTAGTTGGCTATTCTCCGTTGAATTTGGCATCAGTACCCAAAATTTAGTCATGGGTACTAGAATTATTTCATACACAACTATGTAGGTACTTAAGTCTTTAAATCATTGGTACGTGTCTCCCCTCGACAACCGCTAAACCCCAAATATTCCCACAAAATTGATATTCCCACAGGAACGAATTTTATGTGAGAACTGATATCCATAATCGTTTAAGGTTTAAGGAAAATCAACCAAACATTCCTTTAGAATAACTTTATTGTGAAAATTATCAGTAGATTAGTGTTTGATTTATACAAACAAACATAAAACCCAATTTAAGTTAGGTAAGTACCTATATATTTTTAAGTAAATGTAAACATATAACAGCTTTATCCCGCAAATGGAAATACGTTTTTATTTACTACAATTAAAAGACATTGTGTCGTAACAAAGACAACCGTGGAGAGGTCAGCCGTAAGACGGATTGTTTTACATGCTCTCTGAGACATGGGCGCCAGCTTCCATACTCCGGGCAAAGGTTTTTTATTTACCGGAATAACATGAATAACGTTTCGACTCAGGATTTGAACCGCCACCGGCAGACAATCAATGTTTGACACATAACGGGGTCGCAGTTTCCGGTGTCAGTCATCACTCATCAGTTCAATACAATTGGTAAAAATTAAACAAAACATTGAGTAAGTACTACAAAGAAGGAGGTTATTAATTAGACGGTAAGTTTTTTTTTGTATGTATTCTAGACTTTTTTTTGTATGCAGTCTAGATGGTCACCCTGCTGGTTGCCATCCATCTAGACTGCAGTTATGCAGTCTAGATGGTCACCCTGGTTGTTGCCATCCATCAAGACTGAAGTTATGCAGTCTAGACTCATCCATCTAGACTGCAGTTGTGCAGTCTAGATGGATGGACCGGTAGAAGATGCTTTAGTATTACAAGATGTATAAGTTGTCTGTGAATTGATTTTGATATTCATGTTTTATTTGATGGGAAATGGTTTCTGTGTGGTTCTATGTTTTTATTAAACAGTAATTATTGACTCAAAGAATAAGGTGACACGATTAATGTACAGACGCCAGCACATCCAGCTACCCCAAAGTGTCAATTTATTTACTGACTTTCATTTGGGGATGTTTGACAGATTGGGGTAGCTTGATGTGCTGGCGTCTGTACATCCACATTTGCGTTGCTCGTACTTTCATGTAACGATATCTAAACTTTGTCTATACTTTTAAATTTTCTTTTATGAATTTCGGCTTATATTTTGTTACAAACCTACCAATGTTGCACCGACATAATTTAATGCGGGGGTTTTATTCAACAACACACTTGTTTTCTTGATTACCTATATATTCAGTTTGAAACAGCCGAAACTAAAAAACCGGCCAAGTGTGAGTCGGACTCGCGCACGAAGGCTTCCGTACCATTATCTATAAAAACGAGCAAAATATTCACGTTTGTTGTATGGGAGCTTAAATATTAATTTTATTTAGTTTTTAGTATTTGTTTCAACGGTCTAACTATCTCGGTTCATGAATACAGCCTGGTGACAGACGGGCAGACAGACAGACGGCGAAGTCTTAGTAATAGGGTCCCGTTTTACCCTTTGGGTGCGGAACCATAAAAATTACGAATTTCGTTTAATGTGTTATATGGAAAATCTCTTAAATAAACGAACTTATAAAAATCAAGAGCAAAAAGTTTACACACATTTTATTATCTGTGAATGGCCGTCGCTTCTCACGGGTACCAACAAGTTCACACGCCCCAGTATACCCACTGAGACCTTGAATTCCTTGCAAAACATTAGGGAACCCTTCTTCTGGCGGAGATATCTTATTGAAATAGATAAATATTTTTTTTAAATTGCTCTTACTTTTCGATCTAAACAGGGGCCACCCCTGTTCAGATCGGATAATAGACCTAAAGAAGATAAAATCATCTAGAGGTCGATAAACAGTTGCAATAATAGTTTTAATTAAAATCTTAAAAATATTTTTCTCTTTTGTTTCGGATTCCTCCGATGAATAACTCCAGGCATTATTAACACCTGGACAGTCAGTAAAAACAGTACAATTCTTGAAAAACCAATAGATCGAATTCAAAACCAATACTTATAACATAATTTTAGTTACAAACTAAATTACACTATTTAAAGTTGGAGCCAATAATTTTGTACATTTATGTCACAGGCTTATTGGCACCGACTTCAAATTCTTAATTTATTACTAAACACGTAAGTTATAATGAATCAAATTATGTTCAAGATAACGCAATGTAATACTGTATATTCTACCAATGAATTTGTGGATAATTTCTTGAGATTTTATATTTCTTTCCCACGAGACAAAACTGTGTTCACACGCCCTCCCTGACCTTAGCCCGTGCAAGTTTAATGATCTTTTCGTATTTCTTTTTTATTGTGCCCCACGATAAAGGCTTTTATTTATCGATAGTAAAATCACATGCACATTCTGTGTGGTGACGGCATAGAATATAATCACCCCATCTCATCCCGAGGGGCACGTAGAAATCGTCCGAGGGAATACCTACCAGAGAACGGGTTTTTCTGTTAACTATGGCCATCAAACTGCGATCGCATCAAAGCGTGGCGATTATGGCATATCCCCCATTCTGTGGGAAGGCTTTTGTCCAGCTGTGGATGTAATTTGGCTGACATGATGATGATGATAATAAAATCGCCGCCTAAGAAGTTTCTTCTCAATACTCACTTTTATCACAAAACTTTTCACGGACTGCTTTATTAAAAGTTCAATGAGCAATAAACATACTCTCACGTGTAAAACTCTGTCATTTATTTACAAACCCACTACACGTGTGACGCAGCGATTAAGGCAGTCGCCTGTCCCGTTTTCGATTCCCGTGCAGTACTTATAACTATTTGTGTGACATATAAATAGTTGTTCTGAATCTGGTTGCGTTTTTTGTCTGTGAATTATATATTTGTAAAGTACCCCGCAACACAGGGATGAATTACCGGGTGTACTATGCCAGATCGAACGCCAAACAGTCGAACGTCTGAATACTTGAATTTTCATAAAATCGCATGGTTAATAAATTAAACAATTGATAACAAAATAAAGACCACTTGGAACATAATTAATAAAGAAAGTGGTAAGGATAATAGACGTGATAATTATATGGAATTAAAAATAGATAATAGAATTATTAGTAAAAAATCTGACGTAGCTCATGAGTTAAATAACTTTTTTGCCGATATACCTGTAACTATCACTAGCTCCTTAATCTCCTCCGAAATTGGCGCCGAACTGCTGCTACGTAATAGTGTGCCAGAATGCAATGTTATTTTTAATTTTGAACATGTTACAGTTTCTAATATAATTGATATTGTTAAGACGCTTGAGCCAAAAAATACAGGTGACTTATAGGGTATTTCTGTAAGGATTTTAAAAACCGTAATTGACGTAATAGCGCCTTATTTAATGGTTATTTATAATCAGTGTATAGATACAGGTACCTTCCCCGACCTAATGAAATGTAGTAAAATCATACCATTGTTAAAATCAGGCTCTAAAGACGATCCCTCTAATTATCGCCCCATCTCCATTTTACCAGCTTTCAGTAAAATATTTGAAAAGCTCATACTCAAGCAGTTGCTCAAGCATTTTAATGTAAACAACCTCTTGCACCAGAACCAGTTTGGTTTTACTAAAGGGCGATGTACTACAGATGCAGGGATTGCACTGATAAAACATATATTTGATGCATGGGAGAAGTCACAGAATGCTATTGGGGTTTTTTGTGACCTTTCAAAAGTATTTGATTGCGTTCACCACGACACGCTATTACTGAAATTACGACACTATGGCATAAGAGAAGTTGCGCTTGACGTTTTATCCTCTTACCTTAATCAGAGAGTTCAGTGTGTCGACGTAGGTGGAGTTAAGTCAAATGATCTACCCGTCACTTTAGGCGTGCCACAAGGGTCCATTCTTGGTCCCTTTTTGTTCTTAGTGTATATTAATGATTTACCACATTATTTAAAAAACCTCTGTGATGTAGTACTTTTTGCGAATGACACTTCTCTTGTCTTTAAAGTAGAGCGAAACAGAGATAGCTTTAATGAAATAAATAATGCTCTCACATTGATTACCGAATGGTTCACGGCTAATAATTTAGTTCTCAATGCCAAAAAAACTAAATGCGTTAAATTCACCACACCTAATGTGAGTAATGTTGGTCCAGATCTTGTAATGAACAATGAAGTGTTGGAGTCTGTTCAATCTACAACTTTTCTGGGCCTAAAATTAGACAGAAAACTTCAATGGGGCACTCACTTATCCGGCCTGGCTGGAAGATTAAGCTCTGCTGCTTATGCTGTTAGAAAAGTTAGACAACTTACTAACATAGATACTGCGCGCCTGGTTTATTTTAGTTATTTCCACAGTATTATGTCTTACGGTATACTACTGTGGGGCAAGGCGGCTGACATCAATAGTATCTTTATTCTACAAAAACGTGCAGTACGAGCTATTTATCAGCTAGGTGCGAGATTCTCTTTGAAAGAGTTTTTCAAGGAGATAAATATATTAACGGTATCTTCGCAATATATTTATGCCAACATAATTTATGTGCGGCAAAATATGAATTTGTTTGAAAAGAGAAGTGACACGCACACAATGAACACTAGAAATAAACATAAATTGTGTGCCGAATCTCATCGTTTGCAAAAGGTTCATTCTTCTTTTGTCGGACTGAGTATCCGAATTTTTAACAAAATACCATTAAATCTCCAGGAACTACCGTACTGTAAATTTAAATCAGAGGTCAAAAATATTTTAATGAAAAAGCTTATTACACTTTAAATGATTACTTAAACGACAAAAACGCTTGGTCGCTTGGTTGAACACGAGCAACATTACATTAAGGACATTAATTTATGCTATACTTAACTGAATTTAGAAATAATGCTGTTAATACTTTTACTTATAGATTTTTTTAGATGCATATAGATACTTATTATAAAAACATATTTAGAATAAACATACATAGAATTTTATCATGAACACGTCAGACGCTGTTCGGCCGAAGGCTGTTAACGACTTCACTATGAGCTCTTCCGCTGTAAGCTCGTCATGCTCCCATTGTGTGTTAATGCTTGCGGTGGCGTTGTGGGTCGGGTCGTTTCCTTCCCTCTAATATGGCGAAGGAGGCGATGGCTGGCCCTCACGTCATACTCGTGAACGGGTGCTGCTTGCGGTAACTGGTAGAGCTGCTGCTGGGGTACTCTTTTTATTTTTTTGTCTCATACAGTCGTCGCCTTTAGTCGACTTCGTATGACTTGTTAATTTTGTAAATGTGCGCGGATGCACCCACCGTTTGTTCATCTTGCAAGAGGTTATTTTAATTGCTTGAGCGAAATGGAATGTTATTGTTTATTACCTCATAATTATTTTGATTAACTAGATGTCATCGGTTCTGTGCGTGCATTAGCCCATATACCAGCCATTCACAATGTAAAAACAAAAACAATGTTAAAAAAAGATATAAAATAAATCGAAAACAAAAAGTAAAAGAAGACGAAAAAAGCAAGCCCGGAGTTTCTTTGTGGCTTTCTTCTCCGGGTCGTCCACCTAGGTAGCTAGAGAAAGCCGCAGGCTAGCTAGGGTAGGATCCTCAGTGCCGAGGATCGCGTTGCCCCCTTAACACGTGATCGGTAATACCGTGGAAGTGATCTGACCCTCATTTCGAATTCCATCTTTTTACTTCAGTGGCCGCCTGGGATGTGGCCCATAAGGGTGCCCTCAGGTATTAGTCGTTTAAATTAAGCTACTGGTTGAGAGCCTTTTGCGCTAGCCAACTGCTCGTTGTTTTCAATTATTTAATTTGATATACTATTGCTAAATGCTTAAGTAGTAACTTGCTATTTATTACTTATTTAAGAATGATAAAAATACATGTGACGAAACAGACCGCACGGACGGACTAATTTAAAATATTTTGTTACTTTAATTACTGTTTTAAACTGTGTTTATGTAATACATTGTGAGCTTGACAAGTACAAGTGTATGTAAAATACCCAAGTGCTGAATAAATTTCATTATTTCATTATTTCAAACGAAAGAGAAACAATTGAATCGCTTATACCATTCATTTTTTATCACGATATGGTCGCAGTTCTAACCTAACCTACTTTTCTAGTAGCGAATGTTCCATTTATTAACCCTTCGATATTATGAACGTTCGACTATTTAAACATTCGATTACTTGGCGTTCGATTTGGCAGACGCATCCGGAATACCCTAGTTGTCTTTTAAAAAAGAAAAGATAAAATCCCGGCTACCATTCGTTCCACTAGATATTTTACCTACATTTAAATTTACGCAGGACAAAAAAACTCACCCCGTGTTCATTTCCCACGCATAGAATCCCACAGTCACGTTCCTTGAAAGCTATATGGTTTAGCAAAAACATGCGAAAATAATATCTACACGAAAATAAACTCTAACAATACGACTTAAGTTACAAGGTATATACAAACAACAGTAAAAATATTTTGGTTTTGTTGTAACAGAAATTCTCACGCTAGAGCCATTGTGCGTTCAGTTCAGTATAAATAGTCGGTGGGTACATTTTGTTGCTTATTTGGTGATCGGGACTCGTTAGGTAGAGGTCACTTATTAAGAGGTCAAACTTAGGTTACGGTCGAAAAAGGTCAGGCGGTTCAAGTGATGTGTAGATAGGCTTTTATTTGTTTATGCGTATTGTTGGTTTTACAAAGTCACGGTTGATTGTCAGTGTTCTAGTTCATATTTTAGGACCATGAATTTTGAAACGTATAATTAGGTAAATAAGGCTCATGGTCGTGATTACACATATGATGTAATTTAATTACATAAACCTCAGCAAGTCTAATGAATAGACGTTAAATCCTGAAATGTAGTTATGTAAGTAATACTACAACTATAACAATTTAAATTTATTAATTTCGGGCATATGTTTCACATTAATTCGAATCAATACAAAATTTAAATTATAATGGATTTTGGAATAAATTAAAAATGGTGTTGATATATAATCTCAATTTCTTATGCCTTCATTTAATATAATTTTAATTCTTTGAGGATTTCTGTACCTATATTTTAAAGTAGTAATTATAAATATACTATTGTGCGAATAAATTTACAACATTTTATATATAATTTTATCTCTTAACCTTTAATCATTTCTATTTATTTATTTCGGGCCTACTATGTTTTCAATTTATTCGAATCAAAATAAAAATGAAATTAAACTAAAATCTGAAATAAGTTAAAAGCGGTGTTGAAATAAAATGTAGATAAATTAATAATTATCTTTGAGGCTTTATGTATATTTTATAGTAGTAATTAAAAATATACTATGCGGCGCATAAATCTACTACATATTGCATATCATTTTATCTCTTAATCTTTAATAATTTCTCTTTCTATATTTCGGGCAAATGTTTCACGTTTATTCGAATCAAAATAACATTTAAATTATTATGAAAACTGAAATAAATTAAAAATGGTGTTGAAATGAAATCTAAATTAATGATTATCTTGGAGGCTTTATGTTTATTTTAATGTACTTAGTATATATAGTATATAAATATACTAGTATAAGAATAAATTTACAACATTTTTACATAATCTCATAGCTAGAGAGCTTAATCTTCCTACTATAACTAAACAACTTAAAGAATTTTCGATTACGTTTCGTTTCAGTTTTTAAAACTTCTTACAAAGTGCTTGTTAGATACCTTCATTTCTGTATGGGAAGGACTGACAAAAGGCTTCCCACAAAGTGCATAAGCTAATCGATAAGTTTGTATAAGTACTTAATTCGTAACTTAAATCTACCATTAAAGGCTTAATGATACGCCCTCTCGCATCTCCCCGTCAGGAACCGCCTTGGTTCGAACCCCAAAGAGGGCGCCCTCCGGCGCGGGTACTAAGTTTATAGTTTTATTTTGCTAGACGGTTAAAGCTCTCGCTCGCCTCTATAGTCCGGTGAAGCAGTGAAAGCTTCTAGGCTAACTGCATTCGTCAAGTTTAAAAAAAGCAATATGACTCTACCTACTCTAGGTACTCTACTGCCTCTTGTTAAGTGCTCTAGTCAGTCAGTAAAAGTCGAACTCGAGGAGTATCAATAATTCTACAGACATAGCCAGAGCATTTTTATCGCAAAACAATATGATAGAGAAATTACAGCTCCTTATGACTCACGTAAATCATTGTTCAAAAAATGATTACTCTAGTATATTCTTACACTAGCTGTGACCCGCGGTTTTACCGGAGTTAAACTTTTTAAATTATAGGATACGTGTTATTCGGATATATACTTAAGAGCCATTTCACGTTTTCGCGCGAATTTCTAAGATTTTGGGCTCCTATATGACCATCTTAAGTAATACCCAGAAATTATTGAATACATGTTAAATATGGAAAAATCGTTTTTGTTGACGTTTAATGTATCACATTTACCAAAACAAATTGCTTGTTCTGTAGTGACTCATCTCCCACAACCATTTTAATGAAAAATCGCCGCAGAGTCAATTTCAAAGTCCTGTATCTAGCAATAATACTTATAAACTAAGCTAAAAACATACATTCAGCATGAGACATATATTTTATTCGTCGTTTAATGTAACAGATTCTTGAATTTTGTTACAATTAATTAGTAAAAAAATAAATCCTTACACCAATTTTAAGTTTTTTTTTTTTTAAATTTCATATTGATTTTTGGTTTAAATAAAGCGTAATTACTAAAATAAAATTATACCAAAATAAACTATGTTCTTTGTAGAATCAAATTCTACAGTTTTTTTTTTAATATTTGCAATTAATTTGCCATAATATCGATTTGAACATCAGTTTAAACTACAATAAATTACGATACACGAGCGAGTGGGCGCCGATTAGTACGGCGCGCGGCGCGAGCGTAATCATTTTATGAAATGGCTCTTAAGAAAAATTCATTAATGATACAATTATATTATTACACTAGCTCTTTCCCGCGGGTAAACTCTCATTAAACTTTTAAAATTAAGGCTATGTGATATTTAGATATACAAGCTATATTACCTACTACAATTTCATCAAATTCCGTTCCATAGTAGAGTAACAAACATCCATACTTGTAAACTTTCGCATTTATAATATTAGCAGGGTTTTTGGAATTGTTGTATTTATGAAAACGCCGCCACAGTTATATTTACTTGAGCTTAAGATGTCTTTCTCCGAAACACAAGACATGAAGCCAAACTTGTATATATTGTCTAAAATAACACGAATAAAAAAATCACAATTTTATGTATGTGAACGTGTTTAATGCTTTGCAGAAAAATACACTTAGTAGTGTATAGTTAGTTAGTTTCTCCTCACGCGGGTCTGCTGGAAGAGATTTCTATTGAAATAAGCAGTGCCTCTGTGCAATGTTTTCCTTTTATGTAATTTATTGTTAGTTTGTTTTTTCTGTGTGTACATAAATTATTAAATAAATAAAATAGATTTTTGGGCGGCAACGATCAAAAACCATTTCAGACCGTGACTGCTTGTAAAATTATTCGATTCCATCAATTAATTATTATTATTATTATTTGCGTAAAATACGGTTGAACGATATTTTATTTCCCAAAAATGACCAAGTCGCTTACATAAGAACAAGTATTAAAAACAATATTCTTATTATTATAACCCGATGTAGGTAGATTGATAAAACAATAATCTAAGCGAGTCATAAGATGCAAGTTTTCTGCATTCAATTTAACCATTAAATAAATCAGTGGCCCAAGTTACAACTTTAAAGCTAGTTTTAATAATTGTTGATGAATAGGGTATCCAGGAGTATTTTCGAGAATCAGCACATAAAAATACGTGTCGTTAGTACGATTTTTAGATGACAAGAAATCTCAGTATTTTTTATTTTATGAAATTAAACAAGACAGTTTCTATGAATGTAATAATCAATGATAAAAGTTAAATATCGTAAGACCAGTTACTGTGCTATGGAAATGTTGGGCCAAAGAGTTTTATAGGCTCTTGCGTGGACAGTTGAAAATATGATTACTTAGCCTTTTTAAAAATACTCAGCGAATTCGTCCTTGACCTCGTTCAAAAGAGTGTTATATAATTGTGCTTCCACAAATGTCAAGGTGTTTTTACCGTAGTTTGTTCTTATTTCTGGTGTTTCACTTTGTCTTGTGAACGTTATGTGTAAGAGAATGAGTTTGTGAATTAATTTGTATAATAGTTTATGAATTTTTTTGGGTGTTTCACATAATATAACAATCTAACAGTTCACATGCGGTTCAACAGTTAAATAGATGAGACTAACCTAATATTAAGACCATCATCATGTCAGCCGAATGAAGTCCACTGCCGGACGATTTCCACAATGGGGTGTCCAACATTTTCAGGGATATGCCATAATCACCTCGCTTTGCAGACGGGTTGGCGATCGCAGTAAGATGGTCATCGTAGACGCTGCTTCCCGTTCTTTGGTAATATTGCCTCGGGACGACTTCCTTCGCGATATTCTATGCCGACAGCCGCACAGCAAGACTCATTGTTCTCCATTTTTAAGAGAAATAAAATTAATTTAAACAATGAGCGTTCATCGTAATATAGTTATTATCTCCATTATGCAAAATCCAAATATGACAGACAGCTCAAGCTCTGCCTTCTGGTCCTTATAAAGAAACCTAGTTAAAAGCGCATGGGTGAGCTGATGAAAGAAACGTATGAGTAACACCAAATCTTAGTCGATCTATAAATACTTCTACTGTATTTTAAATGTTTGTTAAAACATCCTTTTAGTGCATACATATGTCTACCTAGCGTCTTTGTGACCGAATCTGGGTATCTGAACGGAACATCGAGAGTGTACCTACCCTTATGCATGGATACACTCACACTCTTCAAAGCCGATGAGACACACAAATGGATTCGACCGGAGTGCAATCAAGCATTGGATCGCGAAGAGGTGTAACAGCGTCAGTTACCTAACTCCGGGCAGCTACTAACATTTATGTAAACTGACATATCGGGCCAGAGAAATACCATTAACAGGTTCACTGTGTGCAGGAATGAAACTCGAGACTTCATTGTCTATGCTCGATGATATCTCTGGACTAATGATGTAGAAAAAAATGAAGGTCGTGGATTCGTTTCCCACCCAGGACAGATCAGTCTGTTTGTTCTGAGTCTGGGTGTACACTAATATTATAAAGGCGAAAGTTTGTGAGTGTATGAGTGTGTATGTATGTTACTCTTTCACGCAAAAACTACCGGACAGATTTTGTTGTAACTTTGTAGTAATATAGCTTATATATCTGAAACTCACATAGGCTATAATTTATAAAGTTTAACACGGGTAAAACTGCGGGGTACAGCTGCGGTCTGCTAGTTGTCTATAAAATAAAAGCAGGATATATATCTAATACTAGCAGTGCCCCGTGGATTTACCCACATATTAAAATCGCTCTAGCCGTTTAGACGTGTAGAAGTAACAAACATACACACTCACAAGCTCACATGGAAGTTGGCGACCGCAATCAAGTGGTAGCTAGAACCCAGGTGGCGCTGATACCCGACTACCTGGTGTATCCCTTAGTCGCCTTTTACGAGACCCACGGAATGGTACTCATGTATACTATGAGGTTGATTGGGTTTGAGCCTGTAAAATAGAGACACTGTGATATCCATTTGTCAATGTCAATTTTGATCACCTTTTGAAGAAACTGATTGACCTTAAAATACGACTGAAAACTTTTATTTAATAAACAAATTCTAAAACTATCACCATATATGTATATGAAAAATAGATTAAATCAGTAAACAGGTTGTTTATTTAACGTCTTAAACGGCAGAGCTAATAGAGTTGAGTCTGTGAAATAGGTAAACTATAACATCCATATTTTGTACCGTCGCGTCGCACCTTTATTAATACTTCATTTTCCCGCTCAAGTTTTCCAGGCACGATCGGGGTAGTTTGAATAACGGGGGTAAAGAGAAAATGGGGTAAAAAAATAATGTCGCAACCTGTCGTTGTTTGCAATGTACTCTGCTACGTTATGATTGGAAGGAAAATATTGCATCGCTGTAATGGATTTGTTATTTTAAATGAGTATCTTTATATTGGCTTTACACTATCACTCGGCTTTATAATATGCAATCTTAATAAAGAAGTGAAGATAACGCCCGCATTAGAGAATCTAATCCCTGTGTGGTGAGGTACTTTAGAAAATATATAATAGACGGACACAAAGTACATCCAGGCTTAAAACCACTATTCATGGGTGACACAAATAGTTGTCTGGCTTGTCCGGCGCGGGAATCGATACCGGGGCACGAAGCAGCGAGGCGGCTGTCTTAACCACTGCGCCACACGTGCAGTCTAAATATATATGTGGATATTAAAAATATATGGACAAAAGGTACTAGCCTGATCTTTTAAATACATGTATATGGAGCAAGCAAGGGCAGCCGGTAATAAAATAAAACAGTTCCTCATTACTTTGTTTATTGTTATTTTATTATTAACCTAAGCGATTTCTTCAGAAACTTGTTCAGAGTACTTAGGGAGAAAACATACTAAAAGTCCATGAGGTGAAGCGGAGGGAGGGGAGGGGGACAAAGACCTCAATTTTAGGTTTTACGCTAATATTTCAAAAATGGCGCGTTTTAGCAAAAAATGTTCAAAGATGAAATGAAAGCTTATAAAATTTTCTATAATAAGTAAGTTTTATACCCGCTCGATTGCTTTCTGCAACCACAGTTGCAAAATTTCAAATGCCTACATTGCTCGCTGCAACCGTGGTTGCATTTTGACATTTTATTTTAAAATCATTATGATTCTTATTACAATGGCTTAGAGCTCTATTTAAACGTATCCAAAACAATTCTAATACTAAGAGCATAGACAAAACGTATTATTACCAACTTCACGGAACAAACATATTCTAATATTGGTAGTTGAATCTCAGTGAGCGACTTTTAAAATTTGTGTATTCTTTTCGTTCCGTGTTTTTTTGTCATTCTTCCACATGAACAATATTCAAATGTGCATGATCATATCAAGTAATTCATCTAGTTTATGGATATATTAAATATTTATGCACTTTTTAATTTAAATTTTCTGTAATTTTGATTTAGAACTCACACACTAACATTTACTCGCACCTCTAGTTTTAACGCTAATGGAATATTATTTATTTGAGCTTAAATAACCTAACATATACACTTTTGTACCTTATTTTACTGGCTATACAGAACAGTCAAAACCTTCAAAATGCCCTTTTTAGGAAAACCATAAATCAAGTTTTAGTTGAGGCGGGTTGAACGCTCGCCGTGCACCGAGTGCAGCTAGCACTCGAGGGCAAAAAAAAAATATTTTGAAGCAATTGAGCGGATAATAGACTATTAATTGAGGTGGGTACTATTTAAACCTTTTCTATGTAACTGCCTCGTTGGTCTAGCGGTAGCGTGTTCAACCGCAGACAATGAGGTCCTTGGTTCAAATCCCGGGTCGGGCCAAAAAGTGATTTTTGGGATTTTTCTGTAAAAATAAATTTCTTAGTATCAGCCCGAAGTCTGGGAGTTGGCGGTATTATACCTCCGTGCCTCGGAGAGCACTTAAAGCCGTCGGTCTTGTACCTGATCTCTTTCCGGTCGTGTCGCTAGTCGTCCCATCGGATCATGAGAGTGATGGATAGCAAGTGACCCTGTGTTTGCGCACTATAATACTTGTGTATCATCATCATGTATTTACATTATCATCCGCGGCATGTTAGCCGAATCACGTCAACTGCTGGCCTGTTAGTATTCCTCCTCCTCCAACGGTCTTTCAGGGCAGTATCCAACTTTCACTTGAGTGGGTCGAACATGGACGTTCGATATGATTTTAATCTTACCCATTCTCATGTTTGGACCCACTTATTTAAGAAACTTTGCTGTGGTCCAGTGATAAAGCCTAATTAATGAATCTAAATCAACTGCTTTCCAATAATGTGTAATTTATTTTGAAATCAATAACTGTTTGTCAAGCTCACAATACAATATATAAACATAGTTGAAGACAGTATTAAAGTAACAAAAATATCTATACATTACTACATATAATAAAATCGTAGGAAAGTCAAACTGTACATTGAATATTTTTTTTAAACGATACTTAGGGCGTGATCTACAATCGATATCGAAGCCAAAAAATTTTGTCGGTTTGTCTGTATGTTTGTATGTATGTCCGGGCTAAACTCAAAAAGTACTGTATGGATTTACTTAAATTTTTGCATGAATATTACTAAGAGGTCGGGTCAACATATAGGCTACATATTATCACCTACGGGGAGGTGCTGTGATAATTTATAAAATTTAACGCGAGTAAAACCGCGGGGTAGGTACAGCTATTTTGAATAAGTCCGTGCGGTCTGTTTCGTCAATAATATATTTTTGAATCCTTAAATAAGTAATAAATATCAAGGTACTACGGTATTAATGTTACATTTAGCACTATTATATTAAAATTAAAGAATTATAGACAACAAGCAGTTGGCTAGCGCTAAAGGCTCTCATCCAGTAGCTTAATTTAAGCGACTAATACCCGGGAGCACCCTTATGGGATTCGAGCCACAGCTCAAGGGCCGCTGAAGTAAAACGACGAAATTATAATACAACTAGCTGTGCCCCGCGAGTTTACCCGCGTTAAACATTAAAAATTATTCTGACGTATAAGCTACATTATTATAAAGTTTCATTAAAATCCATTCAGTAGATTTTACGTGAAAGATTAACAAACATCCATCCATCCACACTTACAAGCTTTCGCGTTTATAATATTAGTAGCATTATATATGTTACATTAAGCGGACAGCTGCATTAATACGATTGCAACTTTCAACATTTTTCGACAAATATTATGGTAACGAACAAATTTACCCAGCGGTTTATTTTTAATAGTGAAAGTTTAATATTTCTGCGGACCAATTTTACGGTAAAATCAGATATTTTTATGAATAAAATTATTGTTGGTGTGCATTATTTTTATTACTGCGGAAGTAAGCGTGGTTTAATTCATGCAAACATTATTGACTTATCCTAGGGTATTAATCGATATTGCCGCGTTAAATAGAACGACCATTTCACATTCTGTTAGGATCACTGCGTAAGATTTTTTTGAAGATACATTTTCATTCCTGTAATATTTGTCTTTTCTATTAAAGTAGGCTCCTAGGCTAATTAGTTGCGGCTAATTACTAAGGGAATTGGATATATAACTAAGTTTGTAAACGAGCTTACGGCCAACCTCATGGCAAATGGTTAAAGTAACCATAAGTGTTACTGATCATTTCATTGCTTTGACCTGTTCTGATGATATTACTCGTGCAAAAACAACCTTATACCCTTAATAAGTATTTGCGACAGCATTGTTAAAAGTATCGATGAGAGGAACTATAGGGGTAATCCCGCAATCAAACTGCTCATAAACTCGAGTAAAGAGTACCGTATGCACTTACTGGACACCTAACAAAACATAAATGAGCCTCAAGGTTGTAAGTTTGATAAATCAGCAAGATGTGAACCAACATACTACATAAGCTGATATTTAATTTTTTTTTTTATAAATAATAATATTTATTTTCAGAAAGTTACAGATACTTAAGTTAAACAGTGGGTACATAATCATTATAAATTTCGCTTAAACATTGCGTATTTTATGCTCATACTTATAATATTAGATAATCTGTACAAAATATAATAACCCTGCCTCTTAAACGTGACTATGGCTTTCTCTGGTTCACCGGACTATAGAGGAGAGCGTGGGCTCTAACCGTCTAGCAAATCAAAACTACAAACTAAGAACCCGCGCCAGAGGGCACCCCCTTTTGGGTTCGAACCTCGATTCTGGGCGGTTACTGGCGGAGAGATGCGAGAGGGCGTGTCTTTTTACCCGACTGCGGGACGCAAAGGGTAATGTGTTTATCAGGCTATGTATGTATGTATGTTCCTTTGAAGCACTATACAGACCAAACGCCTGGACCGATTTTAATGATTCGCACGTCAATCGATTCCTTTCAGTCCGGAAAGTGTCACTAAAGACATGACGTTAGTGTAAATTCAATATGGCGACTACTGGACGCCATATTGTGAAAATTTAAAAAATTTAAGTCATCAAACTATGTCATGTGGGGTATCGTTGAATAGGTATTTAAAAACATTTTTAGTTTTGTTTCAACATTTTTCGATTTGACCGGCTGTTTAGGAGCTATATCGATTTAAAGTTGCGTAACAACTATTCTCACATGTAGGTTTTAAAACAGTAGAAATTTACGATGAAAAGACGAAAACTTCGTATGACTGTGCGTGTGAGTGTTGATGGACATATACTAAAGTATCTATTAGGTATATTGGACTACCTAAAGTATCTAACGTCTAACACGGTCGCCCATCTCCAACTTCAAACGGTTTAGTACTTAACTTCACTTGAAAAAACTATATATAGGTAGGTACCTACCGAAATCGAATTGTTTTAAATGCAAGACAAAGATATAAAGAACAACGTCCCTTTGGTTGGTGTGAGAATCGAACTATCAACAACCGAATTTCATGCGCTTTGTGGCCAAGGTAAAATTTAAAGAAAAATGTTACCTTTAATATTATGTTGGGGAGTAACTGTACACAAGTTGCAAGGGACAACTTTGAATAGAGCCGTTGTCAATCTCAGTTCGCGCATTTTAATTTTGAATTGAATTGAATTTTTCATAAAGCCGCAAGGTATATTATATAGATGGTTTAATTATTAGTACTCTGTACCACCGCAAGCTACTAAACAATCCTCATGATATCAAATCTCTCAATGAAATCACGAGATTGAGAAATTTGCAGTCATATAACAATAACAATGACTGACTTATCTCTCAGCTTAAAGAGCTGCTTGTATTAACGTGATATTTGGCCCGGATGTTTATTTATTCATTATCATATCACAGATAAAAAAAATATAGATTAAAAAGTAAACAGTAATAGAAAAAAAAATGCCACTCTGGAAAGTGAAACTCTAATTAAATATTGCCAATCGGACTATCTCGTAAATAAGCATGGACTCTTTTTCTTTTCTATATTAATGTCATACCAGATATCACTCATTATACATGCACTTTGTTTGCAGACGACATACTTATAGTTTTGGCATAGAATCTGTTAAATAACTTTGACATAGAAATTAATAATACGATAGAAATTTATTCGCTTGATAAAAATAATCTGACCGCGAATTTGAGCAATACACACTTTATTCAATTTTTGAGCAAAATAAGTAAATCATATTTACTAAATATAAAATACAATGGTCATAAACAAAGTAGAGAGTGTGAAGTTTTTTGGTATATAGTATAATTAATAAAGTAGTTGTAGAGTGCGTGAGCGGGAACCTAAGCGATTTCTTCAGAAACTTGTTCAGAGTACTTAGGGAGAAAACATACTAAAAGTCCATGAGGTGAAGCGGAGGGAGGGGAACAAAGACCTCAATTTTAGGTTTTACGCTAATATTTCAAAAATGGCGCGTTTTAGCAAAAAATGTTCAAAGATGAAATGAAAGCTTATAAAATTTTCTATAACTTTGATACTTTTCCATATCCCATCCGTTTTCAAACTACAGGCTCTGGAAAAGTGCAATTAAAAAATGTTTTGAAATATTAGTTTCGAAGTCCAATTCTGTTAATGATTCACATTTTTATTCTCTTAGGTCGTTAGCGTCCTGGAAAAAGGTCGTTTTCTGTGGTATCTTCTTCCTCGCCTTCCTCAGTGGTAAGTGCTGAGAGGGCTCTCAATCATCTTTATGGTCATTCTCGTCGTCTTCCTCGCTAAAAGACACGCCGTTGAAGCATTTTCCTTGGCAATGAAGGCACGCAGTAGAAAATTTCAGCATAGCTTTGCGACATCCACATTTGCTGCTGCTACAATCCTTGGTGCAGCGACAAAATATTGTTTTTAGTAAAACCTGGGGCGCCGGTAAATCTTTTGTTGTTCTTGGCCCCAAGATATCACCATAAATTTTTCCACCCCCACTCTTGAGGGAGCAGCTCATTCCCGAGCCACTGCTGCACTTGGTGATATGTGCTTCAGGAATTATATTTAGCTACTCTCTTAGTGGCTCTTAGTGGCTGTGTGGTGACGGCCTAGAGAATATCGCCACCCCCTCTCATCCCGCGGGGCGACGTAGAAGTCGTATATATACCAGAGAATGGGCAGCAGCGTTCTCATGAGTACCAATGATTGCCAATCCGTTTGCCAAGCGTGGCTATTATGGCAGATCCCCTCAAATAAAGGACACAATTAAACCGCGGCCCCCAGTCCCCGGTAGCCCTGCTATTCCCAGCCGTGGTAACAGCCGTGGTTACGGCAGGGCAGGGAGTGCTAAGAATCCTCGGCAGATTCCGCGTTACCAAAACCGACGACCTCTGGCCCTGGCAACATACAACACACGCACACTGCGGACCGACGAGAAGATGATCGAACTGGAGGAAGAATTGAGCAGGTTACATTGGAACATAATAGGATTATCTGAAGTTCGAAGAGAGGGGGAGGACATTATAATCCTGAAATCCGGGCATTTGCTCAATTTCCGGGTGGGCGACCAACTGTCCAAGGTGGTGTTGGGTTCATAGTACACAAGTCCCTCGTCCACAACATACTGAAAATCGGGAGTGTGTCGACTAGGGTTGCGTACCTTATACTCAGAATTACCAAGCGGTATTCGTTGAAGGTCATACAGGTTTACGCGCCGACTTCGACGCACTTTGACGATGAGGTTGAGGTCATGTATGAGGATATTTCTAGAGCCATACATACCTCGAACTCTTATTTCACTGTGGTCATGGGGGACTTTAACGCGAAGCTGGTTTAACGATTCGGGAATGAGCTGAGAGTGGGGCAATTTGTAACTGGAGATCGGAATCCCCGGGGCCAAATGTTGGCCGACTTCATGGAGAAAGAGGGACTCTTTATAATGAACTCCTCTTTCAAGAAGCCGGAAAACCGCAAATGGACCTGGGTTAGCCACGATGATAAAAAAAACGAGATAGACTTTATCTTGTCGACGAGTAGACAGATGTTCAATGACGTCTCAGTAGTCTATACGGTTAAAACCGGGAGCGATCACCGACTGGTGAGAGGCTCATTGAACCTAAATGTCAAGCTCCAGAAGTTCCGACTGATAAAGTCTACGCTCCGACCTTTACCCATCTACATCAAAAACCCTGAACCCTTTCAGCTCGAACTGCAAAACCGTTTCGAATGCCTAGCAGATTGCGAGGAAGTGGACTCATACCACGACAGGCTCGTAGAAGCTGTCCATACGGCTGGGTCTAAGATCTTTAAGGCCCACCGTACAAACAGAACCAAAAAGATGTCTGACTATACCCTGCAGCTTATGGACGAAAGACGGAAAATGGTTCTTACAGACTTAACAAATCTTAAAGTCTTTGACTCGCGACACGCGTCATTTTAATACAAATTGTATTAAAGAAACTATTGAGCGGAACAAAGGCTCTAAAGTGTTTGCAAGAGAACTATCTGTTAGACAGAGCCAACCGACGAAGCTGAAGACTGAGGATGGCAGAATCGTCACTTCTAGACCTGAGTTGCTGGGAGACATCGTGAGGTTCTACGGACAGCTGTATACGAAAACCCAGTCACCTGTCGATAGTTGTGCCTCAGATCCCAGAGCACGACTAACCCAACACTTACCGACGACATCCCGCACGTCAGCCTGTGCGAGATTAGAATGGCTCTCGAACAGCTTAAGAACAACAAGGCGCCTGGTGATGATGGAGTTACGGCAGAGCTTCTGAAGGCGGGTGGTACACCAATCCTACGGGCCCTTCAGAAGTTATTTAACTCCGTCATACTAGAAGGTCAAACGCCACAAGCATGGCACAGGGGTGTGGTGGTGCTCTTCTTCAAAAAGGGCGATAAAACCCTCTTGAAGAATTACATTGAGAAGGGTCACTTTTGCTGGTGTCCCATACCATTTCAGGAAGCACACTTTCCCAGGTTCTGCAACATCACTATGGCTGGAGCTTGGGTTGTAAAAGATCTTTGCTGCTTCCTGAATAATCTCCGAATTTAAATACAATTTACAGAAACCCACCTTGCTTCTTCTAAACGTTGCTGATGTTGTATCGTAGCCGGTAAATGAGTGTAAGAAGAGGATGTGTTCATATCCATGCTATTGCATCTCATTTTTTGTCATTCATTCATTCATCGTCATTTTTCAGGTTTAGCCAGTAAGGTTGCGTTTCCTACAGTGAGCATTGAGCGAAAAGCAATCTTCATGATGTTTTTCCCGCCTAAGCTCAGTTATCTGCTGTTACAAAAAAACGCGATATCTTGCTGTTACCGCCCTTACCTCGTGGAGGTACTCCCAGCTTATGTTAAAATAAATTTAGAGATAATTCGGGCATCAAGTAATGGTCATCACGCTGAATAACTCATCATCATCTTGTTCCCACTAATATGCTAGTGGGTTTGAATTCCGCACTTAGTCCCGATGAGGACCATTGTATGTGAGCCATGACGGCCTTCACTCCATCCAGCACACCTCCATCCAGAAGCATATCAGGTCTCCTAAACTTCTCAAGGCTCTGTAAGAGTTCCGCTGAAGAACTTAAATTTTCTATATTTCTGGAGCGTGTAGCTCATAAACGAATGGAAATATGAAAAAGTATATGAGATCAAAGTTATAGTGAATTTTGTAAGCTTTAATTTTATCTAAGAATAGTTTTTGCTAAAACGCACCTTTTTAAAGATATTAGCAAAAAACCTAAAATTGTGGTCTTTGTCCCCCTCCCCCCTCCTCCCTCCGCCTAACCTCCTAGACGTCAGGACTTTTAGTATGTTTTCCCTCTAAGTACTCTGAACAAGTTTCTGAAAATATCCCTTAGGTTCCCGCTCACGCACTCTATACCCTCCTTTGAGTCATTCCTTAATCGGACTAATAACAGTTGATCGTTATTGTGGCTGGAAATTGCACATTGATCAAATATGCATCAGAATCAATAGGTTTGTATACGTTTTGTCATGACTTCGCAAAACAGCCTTATTACCAATCGATATTTGATGGCATATCTCGGGTACTTTGGTTCTATCCTGAGGTATAGTATCTTTTAATGTTTTTAAACTTTCGCGATTTGTACACATTTTTTTTTATATACTGTGGACACGGGTCTCAATCGCGATAAATATATAGGCAAATCATTACCTTGGTTACCCGACGTATGGTACTATGGGGCAATTCAACAGATAAATCGAGAGCATTTCTATTGCAAAAAAAAATGCGTTAAAGCAATTACAGGTACTCCTCCGCTTGTCTCATGTAAATCATTGTTAAAAGGACAAAAAATTATGACTAGTGTGTTTGTACATTTTTCAAATTGGTGTATTTGTGAAAACGCAGCCACAGTATTTACTAGAGCTTAAGGTGTTTTTCCTCGCAACATGATAACTAATACAACGAAAAAGTTCCTATGCTGTATGTGTGAAAGTGTATAATGCTTTGCCGCAAAGTATTAGACATTTTTCAGCGGCAAAGTTCAAAAGCCAACTCAGACTGTGGCTCCTAGCAAAATCATTCTATTCAATCAAATCAAATTTTTTACTGCACGTGAGGAGCAACGGCTAAGGCAGTCGCGTTGCCGCTTCGTGTCGCGGGTTCGAGTCCCGCGCCGGACAACTACTTGTGTGACCCATAAATAGTTCTTCTGAGTCTGGATGTAATTTGTGTCCGTCTATTATATGTTGTTAAGTACCCTGCAACACAGGGATTAGTATCCATATTGCAGGGGTTGTCTTTAAAAAAAAACTGTGATTTATTTAATTAATTATATTATTTGTGTAAAATTTGACATATAACAATCACACATTTCGCATGCTGTTTATGAGTAAAATTGATGAGACTAACCTAATAGTAAGACCACTGTACTCTATTTTAGTAAAATAAATAAATGAATGAATAATATTTAATAACTAAATCTAGATAATGAATGATAAAAAAAACATAAATATTAAGAACAAAAATTATAATATATACTTAATGTGGTTAACTTATTTTTGAAACTAGCTAGGAACTCATAACTAAAAAGTACAAAATAAAAAAAATATTTAATAAATAAAAAACCCGACTGCGTAAATAATGAACCAAACTACGTACATAGACAAAGAACTGAAAAGAAAAAAACAAGCACATAGATGGCTGGTGGTCTAAAATTATATAATGTACTATTGAATGAATACTATTGAAGAAAATAAAATATATTCTAATAATGGAACATAACAACTGAACAGTCGGGATCCATTGACAAATTAGATTGGCTGTCGACTAATGGATCCCGTCTGTTCAGTTGTTATGTTCCTAATGGAACATAACAACTGAACAGACGAGAATACATTTTATTTTCTTCAATAGTATTCATTCAATAGTACATTATATAATTTTAGACCACCAGCCATCTATGTGCTTGTTTTTTTCTTTTCAGTTCTTTGTCTATGTACGTAGTTTGGTTCATTATTTACGCAGTCGGGTTTTTTATTTATTAAATATTTTTTTTATTAGGTATGTTTTGATGATGCAACTTTTGCTCTCCGTTAATAAGCGACGCGGGCCACTCTTCCGGTTTGGGTACGGAGAGAGGGCATTTCATCGATTCGAATGCAAACTAAGGGTCATGGAGGACGCTGGTGGTCACGACGCGTCCGCTGTCGTAATCATGTCAAGCTGATTGTATCTTTACAGAAAACAAAGTCGAAACGGAAAGTAAGAGTGATGCTGGGGCAGCTAGCAAATGTGAAAATACCTGTAGGACGTCCAACTTTAAGATTCAAAGACTCCTGCAAGCAAGATATGATAAGTTTTGGAATTCCAATCGATGGTTGGGAAGAGCGTGCCGAAAAGAGACCCGTTTGGTGTCGAGACATAAAACCAGCGCTGCAAATGTTAATGTTGCAGCTAGTGCTGAGATGGGACCAATTCGGACTCACACAGATAAGAATTAAGGACTTCTGTTTGTATACATTTATATATATTGTTATTATTATCTGTGTCAGTTTACTGAATAAATGGATTTTCTTTCTTTTTCTTTCTTTCTTTCTAGATATAAAAATCGGTGTCACGAAACACGATGAAGACTGGTTGCAAAATCTCAAACAGAAAAGTCTACGTCAGCGTCTTTCAACCTGTGGGTCGCGACCCCCTGGGGGGTCGCGAAGCCTCTATAGGGGGGTCGCGAAACTTCTATAGGGAAGTTGCAAAAAGTTGGGAAAGCTAGTCATACGATCGCAAATGAATTTTGAGTATTATGATTAGGCCTGCTGCAAATACATTAAAAGTTGAGCGCGAAGTGCCAAAACTCTGGCTAGTACTTTGTCCCTTGACAACCACCGTACCTCTGAATGATAAAGTAAATTTTGGTGAAGTGCTCTCTATTCACAAAAATTAAATGATGTATTTATCAGAACCTTATGAAAATGAATAAAAATGTTGTATCCAATATGTGTCACAAAATAGAAGAAACTTGAAAAAAAAGGGGGTAAAGAACGGGTCGCGTGATGAAAAAGGTTGAAAAACACTGGTCTACGTCCTACGTCGTGCATTACCACCTCCTGTGGATACTCCTACACTTGCGAACGTTTCGGAATAAAATTACGCGCAGCTATAGAGCTCTATAGCCATAAGCGACGATGCGGCTACCCGTAGTTTAAACTCAAATTTATAAACACTAGCGCTGAAACAAACATCTACACAGATGCCGTGGCCAATGATGTTACAGTGACTCAAAGGCAGCATATGTGATTAATCATAGCTCCCGTCATAACAACAACCCTTAAATAAAATAAAATTAATATGGTTTTGGATAAAGGCTTATGCGGGATTAGGTAATAGGAAACGAGCGCAGAGATCATTTGCCTAAAATGCAGCTCTCACACTAAAAAATACTCCCAATTATCATCGACTGCGGTGTCATTCGTCAAAAGACAAATACCTTCTGAATCCTCTTGAAGAATAAAACCACGGATATAGATAAGGTGCCACCTCCGGGACAACAAAAAAATTCATCCCAGACGCTATCGATGCTTATAGGATGATAAGAAATCTTCAACTACCTAAATGGTATGATCACCCAAAAGCTGACAGGACACCAGACAAAAAATAAACACTACAAAGACATAATATGGAACATCTGGTAGAGGGTCCAGTTGATACCAAAAAGTGAATATAATTATAATAATAACATTATTTTAGGAAATTATTCCCATATAAACAATACAAATTAAATTATGACTGGCACTAAGAAGAAAGATATAATTATACGGTTTATGCTTATCGGAAAAAGTAATTAAAACAAATAGTACAAACAAATAGTATATCTATTAATATTAATAATTCCATATTTATGAGACATTCTGTAGAACTACACATATTGTAACATACATATATGGCCTGCAATACACAATCCGTGAAGAGAGTATGTGTAGATCAAAATTTAGTTCATAAGTAGTAGGTAGTCGTTCCATGGATCATGAGAGTGATAAGATAATATGTCCCGCGCAGTGAGCTTGTCTCCATTAAGACTGGCCAAAACGGCTGAAATTCTGACATGCCTAACTATCGTAACTTTATCCTCCTTGGTATTAAACTTGAAAGGACATAGGTAACATTACGAAAAGGGACGAAAATGAATTTTTCATAACACAGCGAAGCTCCGTAATTTCACTCCCAAATTCGTACCAGTCGATATTGCCTCGTTAATAGAACGACCATTTCACATTCTGTTAGGATCACTGCGTAAGATTTTTTTGAAGAGACATTTTATTTCCTGTCATATTTGCCTTTTCCTTGTTTTTTTTTCTATTAAAGTAGGTTCCTAGACGACTTGTTGCGGCCAACTACTAAGGGCATTAGTTAGATAGGCTAAATAATGCAAAACAGTTTATTATTATATAATAAAGAAGTTGTGCAATACAGTTGCACGACTTTTTTAGATTTATATAAAAACAAAAAGAAGAAACTACAATTACCTATAAGCAACCTACTCGTAAGAAAATTACATTACATTTTTTGATAATAGAATAGAAAATTATTAAAAACATTTTCTATTATTAAAAAATATTTAAAACAAATAGAAAATTAATAAAAACAATTTTCTATTTGTTTTTAATAATTATACATACATAGACTCACGCCTGTTTCCCAGAGGGGTAGGCAGAGACAACGGACTTCCATTTGTCACGATCCTAGCATACCTCTTTCGCTTCGTTTACTGACATAATATTCTTCATACATGCTCGCCGGTTTAGGGTACTTCTGACCTGACCTTTAATAATTATATCGTTTATTTTCCCCACAAATATTTAGGATAAAGTACAAGGTTACAAGGGGGCTACCGGCTAAGTCGCCGAACATCGGTATAGTGATCGGCGTTCAAATAAATAAAGGTTACAAATGACTTATTCAGATCGGCTTCCATAAGCACATGTGACCTCATAAATGGTCCGGAATAAATTTCCAACGTCAAAGCCGAATTAACGATTTATTCAGTCGCTTTTAAGCTTTATTTATTTCAACGCCACGCGCCGGTCACTATCCCGATATTCGGC
Organism: Pseudoips prasinana; assembly: GCA_951640165.1. Taxonomy (NCBI): domain Eukaryota; kingdom Metazoa; phylum Arthropoda; class Insecta; order Lepidoptera; family Nolidae; genus Pseudoips; species Pseudoips prasinana. Next base: position 12,895,103 of record OX621249.1, on the reverse strand, counting down.
GGCACTTAGCTGGTAGTCCCCCAGGTTAGAAATGTGTTGTGGAGACTGGAGCCGGTACTAGGTTAACTCTGTGTTATTGTTTATATTTTTATTTACTTTTTTAATTCAGTTTTACAGCTCTGGCTTCTTCGGCCTTATGAGCCTTCCGTAAAATATATGTTTATTTCATTTATATTCGTCATGTCAAGTAAAGTACGTCACAGTCAAGTCATACGTAGTCCTTGTCGTACCCCAGTAAAGCAGTGGAGACTTTACTAGATATGGAGTTTTAGATTCGACACAGAAAATCGCAATTTATGGCACTTTCCTCCACTTGTGTACGTTGTTCATGATGTTATGTCTAAAAATCCACCATATTTACACATAATAACTAGAATTTACACCAGTTTTTGAAAATAAAACAATTCCGCGTTGGCGCCAAAACTCTATTGTTTATATTTTTTATTAATATTGCCAACTTACAAAAAGAATACTGTGTTTTGCACATATTCGCCGAACTAATGTACCTACTCTACGATCTGATATTCAACCTCATAATATTTTTTTCTAGGAAACCGATAAATCAACATGCCGATAAGAAATGGTTTGCAACTCTCAATTAAAAGCCATGTAGGTATTGATTGTAATAAAAGAAAAAAACGTACGTAAACGTTCTACATGCGTAACGGCAATAATGTTGATTAGCCGTGTCGGTCCAGGGCCTCGCCAGCTAAGTCGCCGAACATCGATTTATTAAATGGCGTTCAAATAAATAAAGGTTATAAATGACTTAATCAATCGTTAAATCGGCTTCAACGTTGACAATCGATTCCGGACCATTTATGACGTCACATGTCATGTGGTCATGAAAGCCGATTTAACGATTGAGGAAGTCATTTTTAACCTTTATTTATTTGAACGCCATTTAAGGAATCGATGTTCGGCGACTTAGCCGGTAGAGCCCCTGGGCCAAAAATACACCAGGACCATCCCATACCTTCCGGTGGGTGTCTAAAAAGGGACTAAGAGATACACCGTCTAGTCGGGCAGCAGCGCCACCTTTGTAGGTACACACGGCAACACATCGAGTTATAATTATCCAGTATAAGCTGATCTCACGTTGTATAGAATTTCCGTACAATGATAGGTCAGCTTATATCGGAAATGTATAGCTTGATATGTAGCCGTGCGTACTAGCTACCACCTAACTGCAGTCGCTAACTTGCATGCTAAGTACAAATTGGCAATCCCCTCCAAATGTCGACGTTATGAAAACCTGTGGAGGCGGCCTATGTCCAGCAGTGGACGACTTTAATGTTGTATCGACGGTCACCGTAGCCTAGTTGGTAGTGCTCCTGCCTACGAAGCTGGTGGTCCTGGGTTTAAATCCCGGTAACTGCAAATATTTGTGTGATGAGCACGAATATTTGTTTCTGAGTCATGGATGTTTTCTATGTATGTAAGTATTTATCTATCTATATAAGTATGTATATCGTCGCCCGGTACCCATAGTACAAGCTTTGCTTAGTTTGGGGCTAGGATGGTCTGTGTGACATTGTCCTCAGATATTATTATTAATTATAATATAATAAATAAAAATAAAAAAAAATAAAAAGTATTTATTTGACACTAGTTAAAATACATTCACATGTGTAAGGTTTATTTGACACAAAGTTTTATTTTATGCTAAAGGTACTGAAATTGCTTACCAAACTAGGCTAAAGCCTGTATTTTGGGAAACAGTGTTCAGTCGCGGAGTGCTGACTTGTTGGTTTCCGACACTGAATGTACTTCAGCAGCTTAGTTAAATTATATTGAGTAAATCACAATGAATGGGTAGTTACTTAGTAAATATTTCTAAATATTTCTATTATTATACATCCAACTGTGGTATGTGTATGTGTGTGTGTTTGTGTGTGTGTGTGTGTGTGTGTGTGTGTGTGTGTGTGTGTGTGTGTGTGTGTGTGTGTGTGTGTGTGTGTTGCGTGTGTGGGGGTGTGTGTTTTTGACTGTATGTTTGGGAATGTTAACATTATTCAATATCCATGAGTAGGTCTTCAGTTTTCTGGTAGTCGAGTTGATGTAGCCAGTTAGTAACTATAAGTTTTGTTTCGTATTTGTTAACTCCAGCAATATTTAATTCTTTGTGTACGCGGTTGTATATTTTGGAGCCGAGACTGTGATATTGTCGTCTACCAAAGGATGTTTTGCACGGAACACTATGGTTGACTGGCTTTATTTTACGTCTATTTGGATCGGGTACGGGTAAAGTCAAGTGTTTTCTGAGGATCAGTCTGAGCACAAAGAGCTGTCGAACCGTTAAGACGTTGGACTCATTATATAGGTTTACCGTCGGATATCTATAGGGTTTCCTAAGTATCACCTTCAGAACTGCTCTCTCTAGGCTTATAAGATGAGTTTTGGCTGCCCCGCCCCAAATTGTGATGCAGTATTGCACTACGGATTGACAAAGTGCCAAATAAACGTTTAGTAATTTGTCTTGTGGCAGTACTTTAAATAAATGTATCAACCGTCTCACGCGTGTTGTCATAAGATATATATGCGTATCCCACTTCAGTCCACTGTCGATTTGCACGCCCAGGTATTTAACCGATTCTACTTTAGTAAGCTTGGAGCAGTTGCAAAAATTCGTTGATGAGCTGTGATTGTAAAATCTTTTGGGGGGTGATTTATTTTTGAAATTGGAAAGGAACATAGTGTGTTTTAGCCAAGTTTAGGGTCAGTAGATTATTGCGAAGCCAATGCATGATTTTATTGAGAGAATATTCTGCTCTATCCTTGACTGATTGCCAGTTGGGGCCAGAAACTAGAACTGCTGTGTCATCAGCGTAAGTAAAGATGCTAGTGTGTGGAAGAGAGATTGTGCAAAGGTCGTTAATGTATATTTGGAAGAGTGTGGGACCCAAAATACTTCCTTGAGGGACGCCGTAGGTAGTTATGACCTCTTCACTCAAGTGGTTTTCTATCTTGACAGATTGAGTACGGTTTGAGGTGTAGTCTTTAAACATTTTGTGTGGGGTTCCTCGTACTCCTACCTTGTCAAGCTTATTTAGTAGGATTGGAACCCAAGAAAGCCTCTATTATATCTTTATTCCTATAACCGTAGTATCATTATGGAATGCATTACCAAATTATTGTTTAGAAGACATGGTACCGACTTATACTTTTCATCTAGAGAAGCGCTTCAAATAAAATTTATATACGGCCATTCTAAATCGATAAGAAGTTTATTAATCTTCGATAAGAATAATCAGATTCGCTTCATAAACAACGAAGAAGTGTGGTAAAATTCATACAATATAAAATATCCTCAGACATTATTCACACACGGCTATCTAATCCCAAACTAAACAGAGTTAAGTCAGTTATCTGGTTTCCATAGTACACAATGGAAACCAGATATCTGGCATACTACTTTCTTTTGTAAATACATACTTATATAGATAATTACACCGAGACTCAGGACAAAGACACATGTTCATGCACACATATATCCGTCCTGGGTGGGAATCGAACCCATGACTTGCGACGTGAAAAGCAAGGATTTACCAAAAAAAGCATGAAACTGAAAAGCGTTGCTTAAGTGAGTCATTAACTGACAATCTACTTTTCTTTTTAGTACCAATCTACCTACCGTGATAAAATATATCTACTTACTCAAAACAAAAACCCAACTTAATAATAATAAAAATTAAAAAAATGTATCCCTCAACTTTCCCAGCAAACGGTTATTAACAATTGCATTTGCAGCTGTTTTATACTTTCTGGAGTTAAATTGATATCGTTATCGGTGTCTATTTCCATTTTAAAATACTGTTATTGAAGTATCAAAGGAGAAGGAAACTTCTGGGCCCAGCAGTTAACTAGTTGAAATGGGAATTAAAAAAACCGTTATATTTTTCTAAAGGAAATCACAAAATATGGTATCATGTTTAAAACTTAAATTCAGTTATGAAACGAAATAATCGATAAAATAATGATGAATTGCTCGCAATCGATTAAGAATAAATCGGTAAAATCTCAGAATATGTTTGAAAATCGAGTGACAAGTGTTTTTCGTAGAATCGATTCATAGCGGATTGTATTCCTTTAATTTTTCTTCATCACTTCTCTGCCTGACAGCCTTTACATACTCTTTGACTGTCACTCGTTCGTTGTCTTTCGGTTTAAGTGCGCACGTATTTTCCATATTTTATTTGTAGTTTTCTTCGACTGCAGTGACTGCACGGGGCGCGGGGGATCCAAACGTGCCAGATCTTCGACATGTCACACTCTCCATGCATAAAACCATAACACAACCGAAGCCATTTGATTCAGTTAACACCTGGGCCCAGGAATGTATGGAGTCATTTTATTCTCCTTTTACAATAATCCAAAATGCGCGCCTTTTTTTTCACCCAGTCGCTTATATTCGGCCGATTTTTATTTTCAGCCAGTATCTTTTTGCTCTAATGCATACGTTCTATATCTAACTTGTTGGGAGACATTTAAACTCTGTGGTAATATTATATCTAAATGAAAAATAAAAAACCAGTGCATTCATGTAAAACTGTGCAAGCATGAGATATCTCATAAAATTTCTGCACTGTTTTGGCTCTAAAAAAATAATAGGTCCTTTGTGATCGGAGGTGATTATTGATTATAACAATCGGCGATGTTAAGGAACTAGACTCGCGGTCAGTCCATAAATGGGTGACCGCCAAAGTGGTTTAATTTCTGAGCGTCTCCGTGATTCGGAGTGCACGTTAAGCTGTCGGTCCCGGTTGTAGTCATTAGACAAAATTCGTTAAGCCATGTCAGAGCTTGAACAACTTTGACACTAGGGTTATGTATAATGTAGTGAATATTGCTTTGAAAAGCAAAAACAATTTTGTAATGTAGCTGATTTTGTGGGGTGGTTTCACTTATACATTTTACAAAAATTCTTTGCAGCGCTTCTAGCTAGATGATATTGATATCGGGTTGCTACAGTACATCCTCTGCCTAGATTTTGATCTTGATCTAGAGTATGTTAATTGGCTTAAGTTATAAATTGTTATTATTTTATTTTAGTCCAATAGTTTAATGTCATTATTCCGATTTGATTTGATTTGATTTGATTTAGTTTGTGTGTGACATATTTACCTTCATTCTATAGCTTACTAGTGTGTGGGTATTAGTTAAGGAAATAATGAAGGTGGAGGCTGTTTTTATTACAATATTAAAATGAGTGACCGCTTTTGTATACTCTCGTGTATTCTAACTGAGAATCTCAAAAAGTTTGAAATGTATTGCTACTATAATTTTGAAGGCCCAACGAAAGACAGAGAGATTTTCAATAACATGCAGAAGGTCCATAAATTAAGGTACAGACGCCAGCACATCACTACCCCAATCTGTCGAATTTCCCCAATCGAAAGTGAATCTTATGCTTAAGTGAAAAAGTTGAAAATCTATAAAAGAAATTTGACAGAATGGGGAAGCTGGATTTGCTGGCGTTTGTACGTATCTCAGAAACCTCTCTAAAAAGGACAATTTTGTCACTTGAACGAAAGTGATTAAGCTTAAAATACTGGGAATGCCAATACTTGTAATAACTAAGCAATACTTTTTTCTCTAAATTTAACACTTAGAGTTAAATAAATTAATTTAAGCTGATCACATATGTATAACATACTGTCTATTCATGGAGACCTGTAATTGGCCTTCAATTACTATTTAGCTTTTTATAACTGTTTTTATGTGCTGTTGGTCTTCCTTAATCTATACAAATAAATAAAATTGGAGTGTCTGTTTGTAAAATTGAAATAACCGGATTTTACTACATTAAAATGAATATATATACGGTACATACACCAAAATGACATTTTTTACAATTTTTGTCTGTCTGTCTTACTGTTTGTTCCGGCTAATCTCTGAAATGGCTGGTCCGATTTTGACGGGACTTTTATTGGCAGGTAGCTGATGTAATAAGGAGTAACTTAGGCTACTTTTATTTTAGAAAAAGTCTTTTATTTTAGAAAAAGTCTTTTATTTTACGAGAAAAACGAAATAAACTAATTAACACGCGGATGAAGTCGCGGGCACAGCTAGTATTAAATAAATAAATACGGTTTCAGATATGAGTTATACTTTCATAATAAAGATAAGTTTGGCGGGCCGCGGCCGGTTGGCATTATTGGCAATACTTGCGTTTCACGCCGCAGAGTTCGTTTCCCACCCAGGACATTATATGTATCCATAAACATATCTCTTGGTCCTGAGACTGGGTGTAATTATCTATATGTATTTACAAAACGGAAAATAGTATATGTACCTAATATAACAGTTATCTGGTTTCCATAGTATAAGCTCTACTTAGTTTGGGATCATATGGCCGTGTGTGAATAGCGTCCCCGTAGAATATTCTTATTGTATCTATAATGTCCCCCTAGCCGAATTTCGGCCACGGCAGCCAGTCTTAAAAAAGATCATTTGCGCGAGTCATATTATAGTTCACAAGTGTGTGCGCAAACACAGGAGCACTTTCTATTCCATAACTCTCATCATCACATGGGATGCCTAGCGACATGACCGGAAAGAGTTCAGGTACAGGACCGACGGCTTTACGTGCTTCCGAGGCACGGGAAAAGTACCATAATCTCGTTTGGCCCGACCCGAGATTTGAACCCAGGACCTCCTTCTCTGCGAGTGAACATGCTACCGCTAGACCAACGAGACAGTTAAATAAGAAGGTATTACAGAAAATCGTTAGCAACAGTAAATTTACGTGAATTTCTCTCTTGTCATTGGTGTTAAACAGTATTATTCAAATCCAATGACGTTACGAAAGAAAATGTCCAATAAAAATGCAAAGAGAATGGCACCTACTCTTTCTTCTTTGTTAACTAAATAACTGTAGTAAGGACACGCTACATTGCAAGCGGGATTTATTTCAAAACTTTATTCACACAAATTTAAAATGGCGGATGTAATAACAAAGGCATTTTACTCATAATAATTTACATTCACTTATAGAGAAAATATAGCATTTACATAATATAAGACGCCAAGCATCAACCATTGCGATATTTTTTTTAAAGACAACGCCCGCACTTCGGAATCTAATCCCTGTGTCGCGGGGTAGGTACTTTACAAACATATTATAATAGACGGACACAAATTACATCCAGACTCAGAACAACTACTTATGGGTCACCCAAATAGTTGTCCGGCTCTCTCTCGAACCCGCGACACGAAGCGGTGAGGCGACTGTCTTAGCCGCTGCGCCTCACGTGCAGTCATATCGATATGTATCGTCAGATATAATTATATCGATTATTTTATATCTTTATGTATTTATAGATGATTATATTTCAATGCAGTGGTTCTACCGGCTAAGTCGCCGAACATCGATTTCTAAATGGCGCTCAAATCAATAAAGGTTAAAAATCACTTACTCAATCGTTAAATCCGCTTCCATGAGCACATGTGTCGTCATAAATTATCCGGAATCGATTGTCAACGTTGAAGCCGATTTAACGATTGATTTAGCCGGTAGAGCCCAGGTTATGGACTTAACTAAAACCCCCAGATAGTTTTACACTTGTATTTCGACGGATAAATTGTTACTATTTACTGCAACTAATGTGAGCGAAGCTTATTGCTATGAATGGAACGCTAGGCGCCAAAAATGCAGTCAGCGTTTTCTTTTAAAGGGGTCGAATCATACTATGTATGGGGCCAATAGTTGTGGTAGGGTAGGGCACAGCGTGTTTGTGTTTTTATGTGCAGCTTGACTGTGTAGTACCTCAATTTTGAAAACCTATCCATAGTCCTGAAGGATTTGTATTCTTATAAATTATCGCTGACTGTAGAACCTGCGCTACTTCGCATCAGTTCGCTCGCTTTTTCAATTCTATTGCTGATTTCAAATGGCACGGTAATTGCATGGGGCGACACTTTTCATTGAAGCTCTTTCGTATACATATTATTACGTCTTTGTTTCGTACTTTCAAGTGTTTTAGACGAAACAATAACGCCGATTCCATTCAATACCAACTAGACTTTAATAGCATTGCATTTATTTCTAACGTAGCATTTATAACATGGACATGGCATCTATTATTGTGTCAATTTAGTTTACTTGGAACTAACTTATTTTCATTTAATAGGTGAACTGAGAGATATAGCTCTCTTATTTCGATCTACTATATCTGTACCTAATGCACCCATCTAATTATCTCTGCACCACCTTAAGGTTGACTGGGAGAAAATGCCTTAGGCATTAAGTCCGCCTTTGTATCTATATGTGCATGAAGTTTAAAATAAATGCCCTTAGGCTATGGAAACCTAAAAAACTAATCTTTATTAAAGATTCCAAAGTTACCGTTACTCTAAATTCATTATGATATGTTTAGTAATACGTTAGCTGTATAGTTCGTGGAATATAAAAGATTAACATTAAAAATCTAAACTAAATTATATAAAACCAAACACAAAACACTATTTAAATATTACAAAAATAACATTGAATTTATTATCCACAATCAAAAACCCAAGGTCCCACCGAGATTTGAACTCGGATCGTTGGATTCAGAGTCCAAAGTGCTAACCATTACACCATGGGACCGCTGGGTAGAGCGACGAAATGATCAATTACAAGCTATGAGGTACGTACTACGCATGACACGATTTCGCTATCTCTGTTTTACGCTTGGGTTTATCTCTTTCTGGCGCAACACGATAGCAATGCCCCACAATGAATGCTCTATCAATAGACGAGAATGGTGCTTGTAAAAGGTACATTTATTTGGTCTTAGTTTATTTCAATTTTAAGTGGATTTAAATATTCGATGATGATTATGAGCACCTCTAACAAGCGCATCTACGACATACGCAATTGTATTTATTTAATTATTATCAGTGGCGAAGAGCGATTAATTTCTTGAGTGTAGCCGAAAGTCATGTATGTATAAACCAGTGCAAAGCTGTGCAATACTTATCTATAAATATGTATATATGTATGATGTTAACTCAGTCATATAAAAGCTCTAAATCAATCTATAATTGCCCTTGAAGCCATGTAAAAACAATAAACCACATTTCCTTATATTTGGTACACAAAGTAAAAACAAAAAACAACATTCCTTTGCACGGCTACTATGGAGATATACAGAGCTCAGATAGTTTAATTCTCAGCAGGAATATACGAATATTCACGAATATAATATAATTCATACATTCAATACAAATGATCTTGCAAGTACCTACCTACCTATAATAAGTAGCTATAAAGTAAAGTATGATCTAAACAACAGTTGGTTATTACCCATATATACCTTATTGTCATTTTTATAAAAGGAAAGCCGATAGGAATCGTGTTACTCTACACAATTAGTAGTCAGATTTTAACTGGCGGCCCCCCATCTATGGACTGACCGCGAGCCTAGTTGCTAACCGGTGAGAGGTGAGACTGATGAGAGGATCTGGCTATGAGCGCCTCTTATAATAAGATAATATACAATAGTTACAAGTAGTAAAATAGTCGGTAAGTACATTCTGTAAATTAATATTTATTTCTACGTGTAAAGCGACTACAACATTTGCATAGCAATGCGGCTAAGAAAGAATTTAGTAAAACTATTACGGGTCAAATGTACGAAATTGAAGGAAAGCTTAACACTTCCAAAAAATCTTTTAATCGAACAGATAGCAATGGACCCTTCCATATTCCGATTAAAAATGTTTAAAAGGCAAGCCTAAAGGCATCGGTTTATATAAACATTCCACCACTGTGACAAATGGCAGGTAAATGGCTGAAAATAGACATCTTGGGATCACTAACATACTGCTATCTGATCCCAAACTAGGCGGAGCCTGTAGTATAGCAACCCGACAACTGATACACATATTTATATATTTCTAAATACAAACATACTAACGATAAATTACATCCTGTATAAAAAAAAAAACAAAGTTTAGGTACAATAATATGTTTTATTTCCTAATAAAAATGTCTGAAGAACATGTACCTACATTTACAAATAAATTTAGAGTGCAAAAGTTTTTAAAGACTTGGCGGTTCACCGCCGTGTTTTATAAGAGTCAAAGCTTATGAACACGGCCATGCACCGCCTAGTTGAAGAAACACGAAGCTGTTCTTCGTAAGTTACAGATTATGTGCTACTGTTCACACCAACAATTCACATTAGCTAAGCTTCCACAGTGTCCACCACTGTACCCTCTTCGTATGCACTCGTCGTTGCAATTGCTGGTGTAGTCCACAGCACCCCAAACACAGCTCCCAATGTGGACATCAGCTGCAACCATCACCGCATTCTGCTGCACGGAGATGATGTCCAAAAACGCCAAACACGCCAGGAAAAACACGACCTTGTTGAGATTAGCCATTGTGTTTGACTTACTTGTTGTATAAGGTTTGGTGCACGAAAATGAACTGATGATGAGCAGTTCTGGACAAGGTATTTATATACTGACTGATATAGCACCTAAGCCAAAAACCGGAGTTTAACATACTACTAAATAATAATATTGTCAAAAACGAGTTACTTGCGGGGTTATTTAAAATTTTGAAGGTTGAAAAACATGAGAGTTTAGCATAAGAGCTGGCGGTATTTTTGTATGCGAATTAATAGATATGTATACGATAATATAACTTTTTTATGCCGATTCAGGGTTTATTTTTAACAACACAAAATATTTTATAACAATAAGGAAATTAAATAATATTTACAATATATATACAAAAGCCTAGATCTTAAATTACCCTACTAATTTAAGAAGTCAACCTTGGGAGTCAATTTTTTCAAGTTCGGCATCGCTGCTTTGAGCATCGCACTTAGAATAATAACTAAAATAACTTGTAAGGTGTAAATAGCACCCGGAATATAATTAGTCCCTTTTTAAATTTTTACCATAATCAGTATCGCTTAGTTAGTTAAATAGTTCATTAACTCTTATAGATTTTAAATTCTTGACTCTTATTTTGTTAATGTTATACATATTCATATGTATTTTTTCATTTTACACTTTTTCTTTTTACACTTTTTCATTTTAGACAAAGACGTCAAAATTTATCAATTAAAATTTAAAAAGAAAGATAGGCATAGGTACCCTATTTTCTTGTCGTTTGAAATCGCTTAATTTTGGGGTAGAAACTAAAAGAATTCGTGACCTCGGATTTTAGTATATTTATAGCACGTATACGTGAAGAGCAAGATAGGCTCAGCAGTAGAGTTTATTGCAATCGGATTTCTTGAAGTATTGAATTTAGTAACACAAATGAACTTTTATGGACTTAAACTCTCCTAGTTTGTTATGCCCAACAGGATCCTCGATGAACTAAATTCTGTGTTGACCACCTAAACACCATAAATACAATAAAAAATTAAGTATTAACTTCATTAAAGTTGTCAACTTCCTAACCTGCAATGCACGACGTGTAACTGTTCAGAAGAAAATCTTGTTAAAGTAAAATATAATTATGTTATATAAATTTGATACAAACTGATAAGATGTCAGTCATTAGATACTTAAATATCCTCAGCTCCTAGTCTACAATTAGATGACAAATGAGTGTCAACAGGACAATATTGATATTTTTTAACTTAAGGAAAATTTATAATGTTATTATTTTCCGTATTTTTCTAACGAGTTTCCTTTTGTCATTTAATACAAAGTTCAATAATATAAATAATATTTATATGGATTTTATTTTATTTGAAAATCATTAATTTACATATCAGACGTTCAATATAATTGAGCATCTGACACGTAAATTAATGATTTTGATATAAAATAAAATCCATAAAAATATTATTTATATTATTGAACTTTGCAACTATACTAAAATAAAATTTTAAAATGTGTCTGTACTTTAGCATCTGCTATTTTACTTATTATTTTATATACAAATAGGAAATAAAGTAACAAAAATTTTGATACATGTAACAAAAACCGGTTCCTAAAATGGATTTAATTCTAAAAAGAACAATAATAAAAGTTCACTTATGAATATGAGATTACAAGCTTTTAGAATAGCATGTCGTATTCATAAACATACATATAATTAAATTAAATCCCACTCAAAAAACTTAACAAGTATTGATTACAGCATATTTTTAACTCTCTTCTAATATTTTTAACTAACTAAAACATTATTAAGATTAACGTTTTGGATTTTAAAATAACTGTTTTCTATTGTTTCACATTACGTGATGGACGTGATAGCCTAGTGGTTGAACCGGTGGACTGTGGACTCTTAATTTAAATTAATTTCAAACCCAAGGCACGACTCTCTAACTTTTCGAATTCATGTACGTATTATATACTAACTAACTCATACTTAAACCATGAAAGGAAACATAGCGAGCAAATCTGATTGCTCAACTGTTTGTATAATGCATCGTTATTCACAAATGTCAAATTTGATTTGCAAAAATTATAACATTTGTCTATTGGCTGACTTATTTTGTGCTACCTTGTAATGTACCACAGAACCCCAATCCCCAGCCCGAAGGAGATTCAGTAGGTTGCCCGGACCTCTAGGTCAGGGAGAACATGCTGATTCCTCCGTGTAGCGCGCGTGCGGCCCAGGACATCTAAGGGCATCACAGGCCTGTTATTGCTCAATCTCTTGCGGCTCGAAGCGGCCGGGTTGGTACTAACTAATAGCAATCTTATAAAAGGAAAGCCGATAGGATTCGTGTTGCACTATGAATACATACATACATAGACTCACGCCTGTTTCCCAGAGGGGTAGGCAGAGACAACGGATTTCCATTTGTCACGATCTTTGCATGCTTATTTTGCCTCGATTACTGTCATTATATTCTTCATACATGCTCGCCGGTTTAGGGTACTTCTGACCTGCCCTTTCTTGAGAACATCTCCAATTTGATCAGAGAATGTTCGACGTGGTCTTCCCCTTCCGGTTGTCCCATTCACACAGGCCAGGTATGCACTATGAATAACGCTATAAAACTAAATTTATTAATTTGGAAGGTGTCCTTACCATTATAATTACGATCTTTCACAGGCAACTGTCATCATTCAGCCATGGAAGGCGTACATGCTCCGCTAATTTGTTGTAGTAGAAATAAATCTTGTTAATAAATGGATAGTGACTATTGGCTAGTGTTAAGTAATTACTTTTTTACATCAAACAGTATAGTGTTTGATGTAAAAAAGTAATTACTTAACTACCTACTCCTACTCCCAATTCTTTACAATATAGTGCAACTGACACTGTAAGCGATGAGACCGCCTATTCTACCTTTTTATAGTATTATTTTTATTTAGTTTATCTTATGTTTCTTTGTCTTAATTGTTGTACAGGATTTGGTGCACGGGAATAAATTGATAATGAGCAGTACTGAATAAAAAAATATGTCCTGGAACCAGTCGTAATAGCAACCCGAAATATAATTACTCCCTTTAAATTATTACTATTTTTTTATACAACTGTGTTGGCAAACAAGCATACGACCCACCTGATGATAAGTCGTCACCGTAGCCTATGAACGCTTGCAACACCAGGGGCATCATTAGCGCGTTGCCGACCCTTTAGAAACCTTACAACTCCCTTTTTGAAGGGCCCCATGCTGATAGTCTCTTGGGAAAACCGTAAGAGGGAGTTTTTACCATTATCAGTAACGCTTAAGTATCTGCCCAATGACAATTGACTCTAATATTGTTAAACGTTATACATATTTTAACCATACATTGTTTCTTGTAGTAAATAGTTCCATGTGGTAAAGATATAAATAATATAAATAAATAATTCTAATAAACTTAGAAGGGGATTTCTACGTCCTTATTCTAGTATTGACATTTCTGCCTCTTGACTTTATTTACTGCATGTTTGGACCAGCGGTAGCGTGTTCACCCGCAAAGAACGAGGTCCTAGGTTCAAATCCCGGGTCGGGCAAAAAAGTCATTTTTAGGACTTTTCTGTAAAAAGTAAAATTTCTCAGCATCAGCCGGAAGTCTGGGAGTTGGCGGTATTATACCCCCGTGCCTCGGAGAGCACGTAAAGACGTCGGTCCTGTACGTGACCTCTTTCCGGTCGTGTCGCCTAGGCGTCCCATTGGATCATGAGAGTGATGGAATAAAAAGTGCTCCTGTGTTTGTGTACACACTTGAGCACTATGATATGTCCCGCTTAGATGGCAAATCTCTGTTGAGATTGGCCGCCGTGGCCGAAATTCGGCTAGGAGTACATTATTATTATTGGGATTTTTATAATCAGGTACCTAAATAAAAAGCTACATAGGCTATATAGCATTTTAAAAAAGTAACTCTGGACATCTATGCAAATAGCAAAAGCAAAAATAACTTAAGTTAGCATTAACTATTTCAATTTGTTTATTTTTGCATTTGCTACATAGGCTTTATAGCATTCAAAAAAAAATAACCTCAAACAGCAAAGGCGAAAATGACTTAAGATAACATTAACAATGTTAACTTATGTAATTTTTGCTTTTGCCATTTACACATTTATTGATAATTTATATTATGGACGTCTGCCAACAATATTATTATAGCCTATTCAAAACTGATAAACAGATGCTACAATTAATTGTTTTTCAATCATAATGCTGAATATAGTGCATATTAGGTAGGTTCATTCAGTTGCACGTCATACGACCTACTGGTACAGACTAGTGAAACTGAACTGAAACCTTGTTGTGTATACTTATAAATAAACTAAAATTAAATTAAGAAATATATATATATACACAACACGTAACTTAATGCTGAAAATAGTTTGTTCAGAATCTTTACTGAATCAATTTATATCATTTTTAATATAGGTATTTTTTATTCCAAAATAATTGACACTACGGAAATTATTGTCATATTAACCATGTCCAGTCAAAATAAATTGAAATGGACCGTAAATCAAAGTTATAAGACTTTGAAAATCGCAGTTTTATTTGTATAATACAAAATAAAGAATCTCTATTCCAAGAAACTAATTTAGTAAATAACAATGCATATACATGTTAAATTAAAAATTCAGCGTATGTATTATAATTACAACATAGTATTCTAATTGGGGTGTTAGAGGGTGTGCGTTTATTACGTTACATGTTGTATATATATATATATATATATATATATATAGTGTCGTGTTAGTTAAACTCTACTCAACCGGTAGTCAGAAGGTTTTAGCTTGCTTCATAATCAATTCGATTATACAGTAGAATTGATAACCTCTTCCTTTATGAAGACTCTAGCTGTGCCCTCGACTTCGTCGGCATATTTTGTAATGACTCCGTAAATGTTACATCAGAATGTCTCTAATATTTTGTATCTTGTCGCAAACTTATACAACATTCATTACCATACAAACTTTCATTACCATACAAACTTTCATCCCCAATTGTTATTTTACACCTTACAGGGTAAAACTTTTACAAACTTTGAATGTCATATTTATTTATATCAAATCCACAGCGTAAGAAATAAGTTTCAAGCTTCCAGCTCTAGAAATGACTATATCCCTACAATTTTTTATCGATTTCCAATATGTCTTATGATCGAACAGATAGCAATTGATTTACCCTTCCGTATTCTGATTTGACATGTTTAAAATGCAAGCCTAGAGGCATCGGTTCGAATAAATATTTCGCCACTCTGACGACATACTAGCACATATCTATATTGAGACACTCTTTATAAAAAAAAAACAAAGTTAAGATACTATAAAATTTTATTTCCTAATATTAACCGAAGAACAGTAGCTACAACTAGTTTACAAATACAAATTTGATAGTAAATACAATTTTGGATGCAAATTCATACAATAGTTTCTAAAGATAATATATATATGTGAGATATGCTTCATAATTGTCTAGACTTATGAAACACGGCAGTGCACCGCCAAGTCGACGAAACACGGGGCTTTTCTTCGTAAGTAGTAGGTTATGTCGCTCGCTTAAAAAAAAAAAGATGTAACTCAAAAACTACAACTTGTGGGAATCGGCGATTAAAGTTTTCAACTTATTCCGACTTGTCTTTGATTCAAAGTTTTAGACCACTTACTAGGTGTTTCGATAATTTAACTACTGATTTTGATTGACAAAACTATGGCCTTTTAATATAAATGGTTACTTTTATACTAATTATCTATTATACCTAAAAAAAATGAAGCAAAAAAAAAGTTTTGAGTTTAATCAGTTTATGCCAAAAAATTCTAGTAAGTAGATGAAATAAACATGCAACAATTCTAAATAATTCTCTTTTATATAATTTAGCAAGAGCATATTAAAATATATTCCAAAATACTTCGTTTTATTATTAATCAAAATATGATAATATTGGCTATGTATTATTGCATCATTTTGCAATAAAAAAAATACAAAAAATAATTATATTTTTTAAAATGAAACAAAATTTGCACTGAATAATCAACCATAATTATATTTATTATTAATTAACATGCCGCCACACATGTTTCATGATTCCCTTTTGGAACCTAGATTATAGGCAATCTAGTACAAATATTCTCAATTTTTAAATAGAAATAGTTAAAGATATTATCTAATTAAAAAAAACAATACCAAATAATCACTACCTCAGTTTTACACAATATTTCAACAAAACAATAGCTCACAGTTAAACCCTTTATAATCATTAAATAATAGTCAAATTATTAGCAAGTCAGTCTTGGATTATGCATAATTATCACTAGTTGAGATTCAAATGTAACATAATTAAGTAATTATTTCAAAGTAAACTTAGCTTAAAAAACAATCAGTCTAGTAATTTACTCCCAAAAGTTTTAAACTTAATACTTAGTTTTAACTAAGTTCTAACATAATAATAATAACATAAAAAATTAAACTTTATATCAAAAATTAACAGTATCATAGAATAATTCTTTAAAACAGTTTAAAATTTTCACTCACAATCTAACCTTATTTAAAAAAAATAAACATACTTTGGCAGAAAGGAACTTAATTTGTGGCAATACACATAATTGTGTGTAATATTATTACACTTTCTAAAAAAACAGTATTTATCATTCTTAAATAAGTAGCATCAATATTAAACAATGGAATTATAAAAACTTGCATAAAAGGAGGGAATCAATTTCTTTGTTAGTAGTTCTTTTAGATCTTTTTTCTTATTTTCACTTAGCTGTTGTCTTTGGCTATATGCTTTATCTAGAGTAATCGCAGTTATTGGGTCCATTTTTTTTCTTTTGTTTCTTATATCAACTTGTTTAAAATTAGTATCACTGTAGGAAGTTTTATAATAAAAATTAAATGGTTCTGATTTCACCATCTGCAAAACCTTTACATCATTCCAATTTACAGTATTCCCATCTATGTCTACACTTAATTTGTAACCCCACTGCTCTTGAAGAGACTTTAAGTTGATAAAAGACTCGAAGGTCATTTTATGAACATTAATTGCAGGTTTACTTTTTTTTGCATTTTTAATAAGGGTAACATACTGGTCTGGACTATAAATTGGACCTGCTTTTAAGTTTTTCTTTACCTCTCTTTCTATTAGGCTGTGCACACTGTCTGCTTCATTCTGTGTATGTCCCCTTATCATAAATTTATGTGTTATACTGGAAATATTTAGATTAGTTACTGCATACAAATATAATGTGGCGATATATTTATTTTTATTCTGCCCACAGCAGTTGTCTGAGTAAAATATAATTTGTTTCGGTTCTTCGTCTTTTGCACACAAATTTTGTAAATATTCCCAAATGCAAGAGCCAATTTCGTTAGCACCTCGTTTAGCATCTACTTCAGTCCAAAAGAAACAGTAAACATTGTCATATGCTTTTTTATCTCCATTTAGTAGCTCTGTCATAGTCAAATTATAGCTATTTAGTTTCGACTTATAATAAAAAGCCGAAGTATCACCCCTCGGACACTGTAAAACAGCTTCTAAGTCATAGATAACTACTCTAGAGTCTTTGGTTATATTTTGACGATCGGCAAATTTTTCAGCACGACTCAAAGTTTTCTCCTGCATATGCTTACAATATTTATCTTCCAAAACTTGTTTTTGTTCAACATTTGAATTGTGGTATGATGTGCATAGATCACACTGATCTTTCTTTGGTTGGTAAAATCCTAAATTAAATTCATTGTTAAAAATTTCGTAATATGCCATATAATTACCTACTTCCCTGTTAGTATTTCTTTGCTGTGCAGCAAAATCATTGTACAATCCTTAATAGTCTTATCACCGCCAATGTACTGCTTTGACGTCGAAGCTCGAACATAATGTGATTCTAGTTTTGGAATCGTATTGATATGTTTTCGAATGTCATCTAGTAACTGTGGGTTAAGTTTGTTGTGATTATTATGTCTCCCTCTTAGGTCATCAAGCATAAAACCATCGTTCATTCTAGATTGCACCGTGTAAATCATTCTTTCAGATATAGACAGTGTATTCTTTAAAAAAGTCTTACATACTCTTATTTTATTATCATTTAAAATAAAATATAAAGCTTTGTTTGGACGTCTGGGATTTTGGGAATTACTGTATTTATATTTGGGGGTAACATCTTCCATACACGTTCGTAAATAGGCCCTCTGTGCAACTAAGTTCCCTAGGTCCCAAAAGGAGCTAAATAAGTGGTATCTCCCCTCATCATCGATCTTATCTTTACACTTTAATTTACAGTTTTCGTTACATGTGTCTTTTATAAATCGAGCCGGAACAGTTTTTTTGACATCGAGACATACGATTCGCCTTTATTACGGAGTTGCTTCGATCGCACTTGCTGCCACTTCTCAATTTTTTGTGATCTCTTGCGTCCTCGACGACTACTATTTGTTTCGCTATTGGAGTCAGAGGAATCTGAAGTTGATCCTTCAAAGAGAAAGTTCTGTCTCCTAATGTGCTTTCTAGGTATTGAAATATAATCTATGGTAGGATCATCGTCGCTGAGATCAATGTCACTTTCATCTGAGTAAATAGGGGAAATATTATATTTAGGCACGCTGTTCTTATTTCGACGCGCACTTTGCTGAATAACTTGTTGATCCTCACTAACTTCTGGAGCATCACTGGAGCTTGAAGAACTTGATGAAGATGAGGATGAACTAGAAGAAGTGGAACTAGACGATGAAGATGAGCTGAAGGATCGAGAACGTTGCGTATTATTGCCTGAGATCGGCAAAATTTGAGAGTCGTTATCAGCAGGCTCGCCATTGTTGTTTAGGTGTATACTATCATCATTTTCACTCACGGTTGGATCACTGCTATAATCAGGTACTAGGCTAACGATTTTTGTAACAGTAGGTGAATCCTGTTTCAAATCAAATTTTGGCTTTTCAACTGTTATTGGCATCGGCTCAGAATCTGGAGATAGATTTTCCTGATTTTCAATATCTACATGATATTCTCTTCTGGTCTGAAATAAAAATGACAAAACTAATATCAATATTAGTTCAATTCATCATCAACAGGCAATTTTTAAATATAATTTAAGTTAACTAAATTGTTTACAATTTTCCTAGCGGTACCCTGAGGTAGGTAGGGTACTCCGCGCTGTATCTGTTTCCATAAGAATTTGGAGATAAAAGTAAACAGACTTTAATCTACCCCTGTACCAATTGAAATCTAAATCCGTTCAGTGGTTTTGCGATGATTAAGTAACAAATTAATATTAGCAAGTAGGTATTATTATTAGTAAGATTATAGATTACAAGTAACAATAAAGAGCAAAATTAATATCTTAAATGACAGCTAAAAACTTAATTTCTCTTATTTCGAACCCGTAAGTATTGGCTATGATAATTATATAATTATTTACCTCATCGTGACTAATTATGTGCTCGAGTTCTTCATTACTAGATGGTTTTTGGTTATTTCCAGTTTGAACCAAACCTAGAATTCTACGGGACCTCCAAGATGACGCCATTGTTCTATAATAACCTAAAAAGTTAAAGACGAACAATGATTGTAAATTATAATTAGAAAATGGTATTTTCGAATAAACAGCGTTAACGTTAAACATTTCATACAATTTCCCATTCGCGTAAATAATAAAAAGAGGTAAATCAGAATCTTACTTTAGCTACTGTTTATGTTTTACTATAAAGCGATGGTTACTCAATTACTCCAATGAAAAAGACGTATTTTTTTAAATGAAACTGAAGTATTACGTTATAATTTTTCGAACATGCTACATTTTTAAAACAAAACAGAATTAATACAAATCATCATCAAATTATTTTTCTAAAAAAACGAAGTATCTCAAAGATCATGCAGTTTATTATAAAATAATTGTAAACTTTCATAGTTACCTTTTAGTCAAAAACAGATTAATTTCGTGTTACACCACCATTACACCACAGAACAACACACCCACTCTCAGTCACTGCCGGTTCATCACTGAATCACGCCATTTATTAGAATCGTCCTGTCCAATCCTGTTTATTGAAAAGAGAAGACCGATCGCGTATCTCGCTCGATTTTGACGTATCGAGACGGCTGTTGAATTCTACCTAATCTTTACGCAATGAATATGCGTTTTATTGTAAAAGGTCAAAATTCGTAAATTTTGTGTTACATCTTTTTTTTTTTAAACGAGCGATGTGATGAATTTAATTTTCACACCAACATTTCCCATTACCGAAGCTGCCACAGTGTCCACCACTGTACCCTCGTCGTTTGCACTCGTTGTTGCAGTTCCTCGTATAGTCAGCAGCACCCAATACACAGCTTCCAATATGGACATCGGCTGCAACCATCACAGCATTCTGCTGCACGGAGATGATGTCCAAAAACGCCAAACACGCCAGGAAAAACACGACCTTGTTGAAATTAGCCATTTTGTTTGACTTACTTGTTGTATAAGGTTTGATGCACGGGAATGAACTGATGATGATCAGTTCCGGACAAAGTATTTATACTGACAAATGTAAATATAGCATCTAACCCAAAAAAACGGAGTTAGATATAGTACTAAGTTAACGTCAAAAACGGGCAATTTAAAATCTTTAAGGTTGAAAACATGTAATTCTAGTATAAGAGCTAGCGGTATTTTTGTTAGCATTTTAAATAAAATATATATTATTAAAAAATATGCAATTACGAGTAAAATATAAATAAAGTTAACATTTACAAGTTTATGTACCCATTTATTTGATTACAGAGATCGCAACACTGTCATTTTTAGGTATAATAATAATTAATTAAGCGACACTGGCTGCGACACTGGCTGCCATATGTTGCAATTGTTACAAACGTGGAACAATAGCAATATGATAATATAACTTGTAAAGACAAGTTATATTATCTTATAGTTATTACACCTGCCACAAATAGCCTCCATTTGTGGCGGTTGTACTAACTATAAGAATTTCAAGCCGGTAAAAAGATCTCAGGAGCATTTTAATCGGATCTCTTGGAATATAAAATGTATAAGCACTAATGAACTTTTAGAGTATGATGCACTAGATTTTGTATGTACCACCTAAACACACTAAATAATTGTTTGTTGCGATAATTTCGCAATAAACAATTATTTAGTGTAAACTTCTTTAAAACCTTCAACCATTTACTCCTAGCCTGCAGTGCATGCTGAATAGTTTCACGGTTTGATTAATACGATTCCTCGTACATACATCTGAAAGACGCACAATTTGGACCAGCTTGGCGAGACTGGTTACCTCCAAGCTGAGGACAGATTTTGATTCTGATAAGATGTCCATAATAGGACACTTAAATATCCTCAGCTCCTAGTCTACGTGGAGATGATGATTGTCAACAGGACAATTTTGGTATTTTTTATTTTTTGTCTAACGAGATTCCTTTTAGAATTTAGCGTCTGATATTTAAAGGGGCAAAATTAATGTCTTTCAACCAAAACAAACCCATAAAATATTATTTATACCGGTGAGTGTTGTTTTGAATAATTATTTGTAACGCCACATTTGTGTATAATAAGCTGATATATTTTCTGGATGTTAAAAGAAGTGTTTTTTTTTGGTTTTACGTCACGTGATGGACCTAATAGTCCAGACGTAAGACCCACTGCCTCCACAGTCTTATGGAGGCAGTAGGTTCAAGATGTTTGATCTTGAACCATCTGAGTTCCGCTGACTTTTCGAATTCATGTATAAATTAACTATCTCATACTTAAAACGGTGAAAAAAAACTATATGGCTCAAATATGTATCCAAATTTTAATGTTGAAGGCATGTAAAGTCTATCAACCCACAATAGGCCCACTTTGGTGGACTAAGGACTATCCCCTCCAATTTTGAGTGAGGAGAAGGTGCAACATACCTCTACATTTTACCAAAGTCTCATAAGTTAGAAACCTATGAATCAAAAAGGAAGATATAGGTTCCTTCAATTCTTGTATCATCACCTTGTTCTGGCTAACAGGGCGACAGTCAGAGCGAAATAACATCTGAAATAATAATACTGAAATCTATGTGGACGTAATATAACTTGAAACAAAGACAGTCATAGAAATATATAGACGTTGTAGTGGTTTCAGAACAAAACGTTAAGAGTTATATTCCAAATAGCTGACCCGGCAAACTTCGTTCCGCCTTTTTGTAAATTATGATACCTACTTAATTTTATTTAATTTTTACCTATTCCAAATTAAGTTATATTTTATTGACAATAGCACACTCCAATTTTATTTATATGAAGATATACAGTCGTGGTCAACTAATTAGGGACAATCTCTAGTTAAGCCAAATTGTGAATTATTTTTTATTTCCCAACACGTCTTAACAATATTCCATATATTTTACATGTAAGTGTAATTAGTCATTTATGTGCGCGATTATACAAACAATAACAACTTCTTAAACATTAAACCTCTTTACAGTATAACTGATAGATTATCATAGTGCTTTTTGTTCAAAGAATGCTGGCTGGCCATTTAATTAGGGACTCTGAGGTATTGCGTTCTAATTTCAAAATTGGAATTTTAATACTTTTTTGTTTCTTTTCTTATTGTTTCGTGGTCGTTTTGGCGGCAATCCAGATTTTTTATTTTATGTTTTGAGAATTATTTTGAAGAAAATGGGCAAAAATAAAAGTTGCAATCCAACACTACGAAAAATTATCATGAAGTTTGTCGAGCGTGGTTGGTCATACCGTAGGATAGCACTACATTTAAATTGTTCAAAAATTATGGTATGCAATGCAGTGCAACATTTCAAGCGCTATAACACAGCTTCAAATGTGTCCAGAACAAAAATATCGAGAAAAACGACTCCGCAAGAAGATAGAATGATAACCAGGTTAGTTAAGAAAGATCCGTTTCTAGGCTCTATTTTAATTAAACACGAAGTGTTTGGGGCAATCGAAAGAGCCTGTGTATCTGCGAGGACCGTTCGACGACGTTTGGTAGAAGCAGGGTTGTTCGGAAGAGTGGCTCGCAAAGTACCGTTGTTGAAGTAAGAACATAGAAATGCTCGTTTTACGTTTGCACGTAAATATGGACATTGGACCTACGCCCAATGGCAATATGTACTTTTCTCTGATGGGACCAAGGTTAATTGATTTCTTCAGATGGAAGGCAATATGTACGGCGTCCTGTAAAAGCGGAAATAAATCCAAGATTCACAAAAAAACAGGTGAAACATGGCGGTGAAAATATTAAAATGTGGGGTTCATTTTCTGGACGTGGAGTGGGACCTGTGAGGAAAGTTCAGGGTAACTTAGACCAACATCAATACAAGGCAATATTGGAAGAAACTATGCTTCCCTATGCTGAGGAGCATCTCACTATTATATGGACGTCTCAGCAGGATAACGACCCGAAACATACCGCCCATCCAGTCAAGTCGTTTCTTACCAGACAGTCTGTATCGGTGCTAGATTGGCCAGCAAATAGCCCGGAACTCAACTCAATTGAGCACCATTGGCACAAAATCAAGAAAAAAATCGCCACTTATCGTAATACAAATTTGAATGAACTTCATGAAGCTTTTTGTGAGGCATGGGCAAACATTCCTGTCAAAACATGTCAGAAACTGATAATGTCTATGCCACATTGGTGTCAAGCGATAATTACTAACAAAAGTTTTGCTACTGGGTACTGATTTTACACCTAATAAAATGTGAGCCGTTAAAGATATTATAACACTGCAGATTATAAGTTTTGTTTTACTGTATTTTTCATTATACTTTACTGTCATTAATTAAATGTCCACTACAGAATTGTACCTTAATATTTAATACATGTTTAATCTTTGATATTAAATACTTTATCTATTTATTTAATATTTTATTTACAGCCATTTATAGCATAATAATCGGACCACATTATGCAAATAATAGGTGCTGAGAAATCAATAGGGTTTTATATTTATATGTACATAACCGGTTAAAGCCCTTCACTATCTTGAATGTCCCTAATTAGTTGACCACGACTGTATAGATATCACCACATATAAAGAACACCAATATGTGAACGTCGATTTCAAATTGCCAACAGTGAAAAGATAGCTGTCAACAAGTAAAAAGTATTTGCTAATATACAAGAAGTAGGCACAAATCCTAACCCTATTTCACCAAAGCTATTGAAACAATCATGTTGGAACTAAATTCAGAACTTGAATCCTACTTGACTAGCTTGTCGATAAGTGGCGATCCATTAATTGCTACTCGTATTGTGTAGACCACCCATTAGCTAACCGACCAACTTCAGCACGTTCGTAATTGTAATACAAGTACAATATTGCTTCTAAGTTATAGATTAATTATAACTACGGACTTTTGAGCACTATAGTCGAAATTGTATACAATCAATTGTACTTCTCAGTTGGGGCGCAGTGATCCCGTGGTAGCATTAAAAGCGCGACCGTCGTTATTAACACAAGGTCCGTCATAATAATAATACCTTAATATAGACAGAACCATTGACAATATGTAGTAAAAATATAGCTAAAACTATAAATTTTGACAATTAAATTTAAACATACCTAATCTCTTGATAATAACTAGATACGAGATAGCTAAATATCATTGCTATTATAAAATAAATTTTATAAATGTTTTCATACAATCAATACAATGTGTACCTAAATATCTATGTTGCTAAAAATAATAATGCATACAACTATATTACTACAAACATGTTCTGACTATTTACAAGCCCTTTTTTAAAGTCTACGTGAATAAAAACCTTTTTTATTTATTTTATTTTATTTATTTACTATCGATATTCTCTACATATAAAGGAAATAACGTAAACCAATAATATAACTGTCGGAAACTCTTCTTGAATAGCAGCTACCACCTAACTGCAGTCGCCAACTCGTGTACCAAGCGCGGTGACTACGGCAAACATTGGGGAATTCTTTGGAGGGAGGTATTTATCCTTTAGTGGACGATATCGGACTGATGATGAATCTTGAATCACACTAATATTATAAAGGCGAAAGTTTGTGAGTGTGGGAGTGTGTATGTTTGTTACTTTTTCACGTTCGTTAGAGTGTTTCATTAACATAACAAAGCTCTATTTTGGCAAATATTCTAACAGTCAGCGTAGCTAAGTGAGAATACTGCAAGTTCTTGCATGAGAGCTAGTAGTGGTCGATGGTTCGAGGCCGAACTTCGTCACTTTTTGGACATTTTATATTCTTGGATTAAGAAAGTCAAGAGTAAATTTCATGGTACCTAGTTCAAATCCAGCAGATGGTAACTTTTTGATATAAATTGGAAGTTTTTCAGAAACTTATTTATGGATGAATACCTAAATATTATTGCTTGATAACTTATAGAAATATAGTAAATAATCCGTAAAAGCATAAATTGGTATACTTACATAGCTCTTAGATTACTGTCCAAATGGATAACCAAGATAACGTAACCTTAAGACCAAAAAGACTATTCGGATCTAAATCGTACGAAACAATACACAACAACTCTCTACTTTTCTTGGATTCTGAAAGCGAACTACTAACAAAAAGCCTAGATCTGTCAACAGGTCCGGAAATAGATCTAATTGAAAACATGCAAGCTGAAATTAATAACTTGAAAAAACAGCTTCAAAGCGCTAACAATGAAATCGATGACCTTTTTCTGGAGAACAACCAGCTCAAGAATACAATATCGTCAAGAAATATACAGATTAACTCTCTAAAGAAAATTTGTAAGAGCCCTAAGCGTGTTTACGACTTGTCCATTCAAAATAGTGTGAATAAACAATCACCGCGGCATCATCTTATGGCGCCAACTGCATTATCTTCTTACAAGCCAATAAATGCTCAAAAAACATTAGCGGAAACAAAGAAAACTAGCCTCTTCACTAAATGCGACAAAAACTTACTGTTTCAAGAAATACCTAAACGTCCCAGCCCGTCACCTAAAAACATTTATATCTACGGGGGAAAGCAATGTAAGAGACTATCTACAAACATGATAGAATCTCGACAGTATACCTCTTATTCAAATTATGAAATAACTGCCTTTTTAAAACCTGGAGCGAATACTGAAAACATACTTTATGCTTGTAAACCATCTAAAATGACAAAAAATGACAAAATTGTACTGTGTGTGGGAGAACATGATATGAATCTTACAAAAGTAACTTTGGAATTATACGCTTTATTAAAAGAACTAGAAAAGTGTCAGGTTACGGTATTTGTGTTAAGTATTTATAGAAATAAGCATCTAAATGTACAAATGATGAACAATTCTATTAAATTGGTTTGTAATCTGTTTAAATACTGTACTTTTGTAGACTTGTCACATTGTCATTCATATTATTATAAGGACTCTATGTATGATGTATGTAAATTAATAAATGGCGCTATAGACCAATATGATTATAAGCAAACATTTTTGAATTACAATATGCAACAAATAAAAAGTGTACACGCAAGGCGAGTTGATACTGTACTGTGTGAAAAGAAAGTTGCGAATTCTGATTGTAGGTTTTATAAGGGAACTATACCCTACTACTTTCCAAAGCTCAAAGTCAAATCAATTAAATCATTTGAACGTAACGTAAGTACTCCCCTTAAATTAGAAAAAGGTAAAATTCCTTATTATTTTAAAACTTTGACACGAAATAATAATCATAAGGCAACACCTCCACATCTTAGTACGACAAGTAACACTCTAAACAATTTGACATGTAATATAAATACTAACACGACATTTTTTCGAACCCCAAAACGATACTAATAGCTGTAGTTCCTTACGTATCCTACATCAAAATATAGCCGGATTTTTATCAAAAAAAGATGTTATTGATTATTTAATTACATTGACTGATCTATATAAAGATAAAAAAGAGCCAGACGTTATATGCTTTTCAGAGACATTTATTAAGATCGGAAATGAGTCGCATATTAAGATTAAGGGTTATAACTTAGCAGCAATTTACTCAAGGGGGAAATCCAGAGGGGGTGTGTGTATATTAATCAAGACAGGCATAGCGTATAAAGATTTGCCCTTTCTCAAACAGTATGCGTGCAATGAAGTATTTGAATGCTGTGGTATTGAAATTAAAGAAAGTAATTTGGTTGTAATCTGCCTTTACAGAACACCACAGTCTAACATAGATAAATTCTTTGAATATTTGGAGACCTTATTGCTCAAAATAATATTTAATCTAGAAAAAAATTGTATTGCTAGGAGACATTAATATCAGTACGCTAAAGCCAACAAAAGCCACAAATAATTTGATTGACACAGCAAGAAACTATAATATGCGTCTCTTCATTAAAGAACCAACAAGATTAAATTCCTGTATAGACCATGTAATATATATTAATATACCATGTAATACATAGTAATATTAAATCGGCTTCAGCTGAACTATTGAGCCTTGGACTCTCTGACCATGATAAAGCTCAATTATTTAGCATTCCAATCAAAATAAAATTACCTAAAATATCAAAAATATGGAAATTACAACGGGATTACTGTGAGGAAAACCGGAATAAATTTACAGAATATCTTAAAAAATTATCTTTTCAAGAAGTATACAACGAGACAGATACTAATAAAGCGTTCAACATTTTTTACGATGATTTTTGTCTTCTGTATTATTCATTACGCTGGCAACCCTAGCGATGTCAACAATAGTTCCTACGAAATAATTAAATTATATTAGTTTAAAGTGATAAAACCCTCTGAAGACTGAACGCACAAGCTCTAAAACAGTTTATTGTACAGTGATAATGTTATCTTTAAAAACTTTCAAGTGTGTGACAATAAAAGTGTAACTCCGAAATCGAACTAGTGAACCCAACGATATTAATACGTGTACATATAAAACATTTAAAACAAGACAAACCTAGAGCAAACAGCGTTGCCACAGTGGGAATAAGGTGATTTTACCTAGAATTATTACAATACAAATAGACATTTCAGTGAAATATTACTACGTATATGTACCATCATAACTGTTGCGCTATTCCAATTCAAATTTTGCAAGTTCATTGACAAATGTAAACAAAACCGTCAACGAATCAGGAAGCAGAATCTATTTAGCTGTGACTTATAAATTGTCGTTCAGAAACATACGTGTTAAGCCCCACACACACACGCTAGGCAAATTTATCCGACTCAAAGAAACGGGGTGAATAGAAACAATATCGATTTAAAAGATTGTATCGATTGCTACTTAGAATAATATTTCTCTAAAAGTCTAAAACTGCAAATAGAAATAAAATGAATAGTGCAAACAAAAATATTACTTTTAGAAAGCACAAATCCATGACTCAAATAAATTGCTCTATTGATTCTACGCTATCTGACGACATATTGGGACGAAGTCTAGATTTGTCCTCTTTGCCAGGTGGTTGCGTAGAAGAATTAAAAGAAGAAATAAAACTGTTGAAATTTAATTTCAATAGCACGCAAAATGAATTAGACAGAATAATTCTTGAGAATATAGATCTCTAAAAGGAAATAAGTTCTTTACATCAAGAACTGATTGTATTAAAGCAGTTATGCTCTAGTCCAATCTCCTCGTTAAAAAAGAACTTGACACCAGGAAGTAGAAAGACTGTAAGACGCAGATTATCTGAACATTTTCGAAGTACAATTGATACAATGTCGACAAATCCAAATAGTGCCAGCGATAGGAAAGAATCAATCAAGACACAGGGTGAAACAGAGAAGGGAATATCGATTGACTCTCATAAAATACCGAACCCCGACTCAAGTCTGAAGCCAATACAACAAGGAACAAACCGGGTTCCTTCTCCCAAAGCTGTACCCAAAAGGAGCAAACAAGAAATAAATGAAGGACGAGAAAACCATAGATCACAGATGGAAAGAAAACAAATTGATCACGAAGAAGATAATAAAATCATTTCACAGGAAGAAAAAGCATTTAACCAAAAGACGCATGAAAAATCATTGACCGATTCAGTGAGTAAAGTATGTGTTATTAGTGACAATAATGTGAACAATATGCTAGGTATAACGAAAAATTATTTCCCAAATTACCAAATTCTACATTACTGTATCCCAAACGGTAGTACAAAACAATTATTGATATCTTTGGATAATAAACTGCAGAATTATACTCTTAGAGACTACTGCCTGATTTTTCTAGGTGCAAGAGATTTTGAACGCTCAAGTAACTACCAAGAATTAGTGGATTATTTAAAGCGTACGTTAGAATCTATAGTGCACACCGATATTATACTATGTCTTCCAAGTTACAAACTTGGAGACAATGTTATTATATTTAATAAGCGAATTGAGATATTTAACTACTATTTGCATAAATGTTACCAGACCTTTAAATACACATACATATTTGACTCTAATAAGTATTTAAAATATAATTATGGAATGTATTTAAAACAATCCGGCAATATTAATAATATAGGTCTACATTGCATTTTAAAGGGACTCAAAAAATATATAAATATGTATGTCAACAGTGAAAATTATGATAATTATTGTATAAATATAAGAAATAATCTAAATCAGTTGATACCGGGAACCATTCCTTACTATTTTAAAAAGCAAATGGATAACCAAGAAACATTTTTTCGTCCCTAAAGATAAATGTACTCAAAAAAGTTCTTCACATTCAAACTCTTTTTGTAACTATCTCAATGTTTTTCATCAAAATTTGTGTGGACTAAACAACAAGAAAGATGAACTGGAAATGTATCTGAAAACTTTGAGTATGCCAATGCATTATTTGTGCATCACCGAGCACTTTTTAAATGAAGAACTTGTATCATTGTTGAGTCTGTCAGATTATCAAGTGGTATCTTACAATACCAGAGTCAACAAATTAAGAGGAGGTACTATAATTTTAGGTTATGTCGACCGAGAGTACGTTGAATCGGTAAAAAATTGTATCTGACCGAAAGTTTTGAAGTATGCTGTGTTAAAGATATACTTACAGGTATTAGTGTGTGCTGCTGTTACCGCACTCCGTATGACAGAACATATGACATTTTTTTAGAAAGACTTGAAAGTTTGTTGAATTATTTTATAGATAAACATTGCCTAATTTGCGGGGATTTCAATATTGACTTAAAGGCGAATAATAAGAAAAGTAACGACTTAATTAATTTACTGACTAGCTATAACTTTAGACCCTTAGTTAACTCGACGACATTTGTACGTAATGACTCTCAATCATGTATAGACAATGTGTTTACTAATTTACCTTGCCGCAATGTCTTATCTTGTGACGTGGACCACAACGGCTTGGCTGATGGACACGCGGGACTATTGTGCTACTCAGTATCAGAAAACAACACGGTTCGTAAACAAATGAAAAAGACAGTTCTGTATGTATCTAAAAGATCCTTTAGTACCAAAAATAGAAGCAGATTTAGAAAAGTATTATTGCACGAAAACTGGAATTACATTGGTCTAAACACGTTTATAAAAAAATTTAATGAAGTATATGAGACCAATTTCAGAAAAAGGACCGTACAGGTTAATTTATTACGTACTACCAATTTGCGATGGGTAACAAAAGGAGTAAAAGTTTCCAGTAAAATGAAACGCTTTCTGTGTACTAATGGAGGAAATAAATCTGACGAATCCATTATAAATTTTAGGAAAAAATATGTAACAATATATAGAAAAGTAATAAAAACCGCAAAGAAATTACATGTTCAATCTGTAATAGAAAAATCTGATAATATTTCTAAAGATGTTTGGAATATAATTAACAATCATAGAAATAAAAACAAATTGAACCGCCCTAAATTTACACTAAAATTAGACAACCAAGTTATCAGTGATCCTTCTGTTATTGCAAACACTTTTGCAAAACAATTCGAGCTGATCTCAAAAACAAAACATGTTATAAAGATTACTGATGCATTGGAATTATTATATAAAAATACCAAAAGGATCGTTAATAATTTTATCCTAGATCCTGTTACCTCGATAGAAGTATATAAAATGGTTAAGGCAATGGAGGATAAAAAATCATGTGGATACGATGATATACCAATCTCTGTTATCAAAGATAATATAGATATCTTGGCTGAACCACTATGTAATTTCTTCAATGAATGTTTTGAGAAAGGAGTGTTTCCAGATCAATTTAAAATTGCTAAAATAATTCCTATCCATAAAAAAGGACCAAAAACTGATCCGATGATGTACAGGCCTATTTCTCTTCTACCCACCATCTCTAAAATTTTGGAAACGTTAATAAAGACTAGACTACTCAGACATTTGAACCTGCATAAGATACTAAGTAGAAGACAATATGGGTATCAAAGAAATGTTGGCACGAGAGATGCAATAGCGAACTTATTAAAAGATGTGTTATGTAGAATAAACAAAAAGGACAAAGTAGCGGGGCTGTTTTTAGATCTAAGCTCAGCTTTTGATACAGTGGACCATAAATTGTTGTTGAGTAAATTAGAATATTATGGTGTAAGAGATAAACCATTGGATCTCGTGACCTCATATTTGACGAACAGAAAAATGTTTGTAGAGATAATTGCAGTTTCCGACAATGACGAGGAGGCCAAAAGCCCCTGTCAGAATGCTTATAGGTCCAAACAGTTTGCCATGGAGAAAGGAGTGCCTCAAGGCTCTATATTAGGACCACTTTTTTTTATTATTTTCATAAATGATCTCGTAGAATATTTACTTGACAATCACACTGACGATATTCAATTAACAGTCTTCGCTGATGACACAAACGCTGTAGTATCAGCAAGAAATATGAGTGCTTTAAATTGTAAATTAAATACAACATTGGATAAGTTTAGTTATTGGTTTTCGGTAAATGGCTTGTCTTTAAACACCAAAAAAACGAATGCCATGCTTTTTCGGTCGACAGCTAAAAATAACGAGAGAATAGAAGCGAGTATTAGCGGTGATAAATTAAACCATGTTGAATCAGTAAAATTTCTTGGTGTTTACATAGACAGCCAATTAAATTGGAAACAAGAGCTAGCAAACCTTGAGAAAGGAATAAGTTCTGCTTGCTACGCACTCAGGAGTCTTAGAAACGAGGTGGCCACTCGATATTCGAGAATGGCCTATTTTGCACTAGTAGAATCTAAGTTAAGGTACAGCATTCTTTTCTGGGGAGGTAGTTATGACTACAACGTTTCCAAAGCTTTTATTTTACAAAAAAGAGCTATTAGGAACATTACAAACATACGTCCAGATGAATCATGTAAGCCATATTTTCAAAACTTAGGCATATTAACAGTTCCCAGTCTGTACATATTGATATTACTCACTCACCTGCGTAAATATATACACGAGTTCGAGACCGCAGATGAAAGGGACATACGGGAAAATACAAGAAGGAAGGACTTACAGACTAACAACATGCCTCACCTTGACATAGTGAAACATAGTGCTAGCATTAAGGCAATTAAATTATTTAATAAACTTCCCATAGACTTAAAAGGCCTTATCTATAAGAGAGACTTTAAAAACAAGCTTAAACAATTCCTTCTACAGAAATGTCTATATTCGCTCAGAGACTTGTAGTGAGATGTTAATTTAATAAATCGTATCATTCCTACTTTTATGTTGTGTTTAATGTATGATGTAATTGTATAACATGTATGACATTACAATAATTTAATTGACATTTATTTAAATTTGTGAAATGTTAGTTATTGTGTGTGTTTTTATGTAAGTTAGTTGTATATATTAAATTTAGTATTTGTAAATCAAACACAATGTGAAAATTGTTAATTGAACAAATAAATAAATAAATATGCTTTCCAAAAATTAAACGGGTTATCAACATGAACTACAAATGTGCTAAATGGATAACTAGGGGTTTAAGATGTAGTTGCAAAACAAAGAGAACTCTTCAGTATCGTTCTTATACCCTAAAGACTGCTGAAAATAAAAATATTTTCAAAATTTACTCAAAAACTCTGCGTAGATGTATATACACCTCAAAAATAATAAATAATCACAAGTATATCAGCAATGCCAAAAACAAATGCAAAGCATCTTGGAAGCTAATAAATGAAGACAATAAAGACTACATCAATATCGATTTTATAAACAACATAAATGTAAATGATAGGATCATTAGTGAACCAACAGACGTAGCTAATGAATTTAATAAATATCTAATAGAAAACACAGATAAAACCTGCCATAATACCTGCAAAGCAAATCTGAGTAATAGTATATTCTTAAATCCTATATGCATTTCCGAAGTTAAAAATATAATACTATCACTAAAAAATATTAACTCAGTTGGGTATGACGAAATTAATACCAAAATTTTAAAAGAGGTAGGGTCTATTATTCCTGTACTGACACACCTCATAAACTTGTCTTTTGAAAAGGGAGTATTCCCTGATAAGTTAAAAAAGTCGATAGTTAAGCCGATCCATAAGAAAGGAGATAAAACGAACATAATTAACTATAGACCGATAACTCTTATACCAGTTTTATCAAAAGTGTTTGAAAAAGCTATATACAAGAGATGTATTGGCTTCCTAAATAAATTTAGTGTAATAAAGAGTGAACAAAATGGTTTTCAGGCAGGAAAATCAACAACGCTCGCTACTTTTAATATTATGAATCATGTCATTAGTAATATAGATGGTAAAAGGCCTACGACTGTGGTTTTCTTTGACATGACAAAAGCTTTTGACTTTGTGTCCCATAAATTACTTTTACAAAAGCTAGGCAACTATGGTATCAGAGGGCCCAGTTTAGAAATTATTAAATCCTACCTCAGTGAACGAAAACAATGTGTTGAAATATCAAACATTGATAAGGATTCAGTTTTAAATCATTGTATGTCCACGTATGAAATAAATAGCTGCGGGGTTCCACAAGGTAGTATCCTCGGCCCACTTCTCTTCCTCTTATACATCAATGACCTCCCTGATCTTACAACCTATAGATGCACCTTATTTGCCGATGACATATCTATTGTACTGACTTGTGATGACAATGACTTAGCAAACTATGAATTGAATATAAATAAATTAATTAACACAGTAATTGACTGGCTCTCAAAAAATAATCTGACTGCAAACTTAAATAAAACAAACTACATACAGTTTCAAAATAAAGGCAGTAAACATAATAATTTAAATATAATATATAATGGACATTTAATTGAAGAAAAGAATAGTACAAAATTTTTAGGTTTGACGGTTGACAAACATTGTGACTGGAAGTAACATGTGAACGTAGTATGCGCAAAAATCAATAGATATGTATATGCCCTTGGTAGACTACGGATGACCATATCACAACAAACAGCGCTTACTGCATACTATGGATATGTCGCATCTCTTTTAAGTTATGGTCTATTGTTATGGGGGAATTCTACTGATATTCAAAAAGCATTTCTGTGTCAAAAGAAATGTTTAAGAGCAGTCGTAGGTATAGCTCCTCAAGAATCATGCAAACCTATATTTCGGAAACTCAAAGTTCTCACCTTGTCTTGCTTGTATATTTTTGAAACAGGAATATTTGTGAAAACAAACAAAGATTTGTTTATGACGGCAAAGGAGATGTTTCCAAGAAACACTAGAAAAGGGGACCGACTAGTTATTGATAGAGTACCCAATACGACTATGTTTCTAAAAAGTCCATATGCCATGTGTATCAAGGTCTATAATGCTCTACCGAAGCCTATAAAAAATCTGCCGCTAAATAAGTTTAAACAAAAGCTTAAAATATGGCTTTTAGAAAAATCATATTATTCAATAAAGGACTTTTTTATGGACAAAGAAAGAAAAATTTACATTTAACTATTTTTTATTATTTATATCTCTTGACATTGTTTAGGTTTAATTTTATATCTTCTTAATTAATGTATTTTATGTCGTAATTTTTATTGTAGTAGTATTTTGTTAATTTTTTATTGTATTTTGTTGATCTGTTATATTGAAATTAAAAAATGTAATAATTTCACATGTCTTCTACTACAGACAAGATAGGCAGCATGCACTTTCTAGATTAAGACCTATATGTACCCTATTTTTGTGAAATAAATGATTCTAATTCTGATTCTGATTCTGATTCACGTCTAAATGGCTAAAGCGATTTCAATACAATTTGGTATGGAGATAGCTGACACCCTGGAGTAACACATAGGCTATAATTTATAAACTTTAACGCGGGTAAAACAGCGGGGCACAGCTAGTCTTCTTATAACGCCAGTCATGACTACTAAATCAACCGCAAATCAAAGGTGAGTGATGTACTCACTATTGGCATTGATGCTCCTTAATCCTGAAGCTTGAAACTAAGGCAGCGGTGAACATTTTCAACATAATACGTCCCAAAAAAAAAGAGTTTCAAGCACGACCGCTATGAACAATGAAACTACGACCCCTTTTCTTTAACTTCGTTACTATTCTACTTGAGTATTTAATTTGTATTTCAGAGCACTAGCGTAGTAAATGCATCCATCCTCTTTAAGTAAAGCGATTAACACGATTCTACTGAATGTTCCTCGCTAATACTATTAACTATACTTAGATATTTATTTCAATTTCTTACTGCCAACGGATTCTATCTACGCTTGCTGATTAAATTTTTTAGATAGAATGATGTTCTTTAATTAAGATACTGGATTGAAGATGTCCTGTAAGTATAGTTGAGGATAATCTTTTTGAGTTGGAAAATAATGTTAACTGTAGGTCCATTACTGTGAAGGCTTACTAATACTACATACAGTGCCTCATGAATTCGATTCCCATTCCCATTGCAATTTAGTAAATCTCATTTAAAAAGATCAAAATGTAGGTATTAGCTGATCTTGGTTTATAAAATATATTAAAACGTTTGATAAATCACTGTTTAAAAATAATAAAAATTCTCAAACTTTTTTTACAACAACCGATTTACACAATCTATATGGGACCGTACCGATAGACAATCCGCATTAAAATAAATAAGCTTTCTAAATCAATTCAGAAAATAACGGAGAAATCAATTATCATACATACAAAAAACGTACAGTCGAATTGAGAACCTCATTCTTTTGATGTCAGTTACAAGTATAGAGAAATGTTCATAAAACAAGGAAGAAAATTATAATCTATCATTATGACAATTTAAATTTTTGGCCATTTCTATAGTTCTTATCATCATCTCATTATCTCGGAATTAAAAAAATATTGAAAGAAAACTAAAAATGTTTTTTTAATACCTATTCAACGATACCCCACATGACATAGTTTGTTGACTTTAATTTTTTTTTATTTTCACAATATGGCGTCCAGTAGTCGCCATATTGAATTTTAACTAACGACATGTCTTTAATGACACTTGCCGGACTGCAAGAAATCGATTGACGTGTGAATCATTAAAATCGGCCCAGGCGTTTGGTCTATATAGTGCTTCAAAGGAACATACATACATACAAGACATACATACATACAATACATACATACATACATCAAGTCGTCGGGTGGCGTTCGTACGCACTGCACGCGTTGTGTTATTCGCGCCTCTTACGCCGCATGCGACGAGAATTAAAATAAGTGCATACAAAAATTGTGTTTAAATCACTGTAATGGAGTGCCAAAAATGTAAAAAAGTACTCTCCAAGAAGGGGTCTCATTTTCTATGTCAAGGCCAGTGTCAGGGTACTTTTCATAGAAGCTGTGTAAAGGGACTGGCCGCTGACTTGAAAGCCGGTAAAAACCGCATATACTGCAACAACTGCGAGGATGATGAGTCGGAGATTGAAGAACAGGAAGACGACGTAAGCGTCTCGGATAAGATCCTGAAGGATATTCAGAAAAACGTCAGGGCAATACCTGGATTAACGAAACAGCTGGAATCTATAAAACAGAGTATGAGCCTACTTTCGGAAAAATACGACTTACTTCTGAATGAGCACAACAAATCTAAAGAAAAAATTCACAAACTTGAAAAGACGGTAGAAAACATAAATAACAAATACATCTATATGGAGAAATGTAACGTTGCTTTAGA
Source organism: Pseudoips prasinana (assembly GCA_951640165.1). Classification (NCBI taxonomy): domain Eukaryota; kingdom Metazoa; phylum Arthropoda; class Insecta; order Lepidoptera; family Nolidae; genus Pseudoips; species Pseudoips prasinana. The sequence continues at coordinate 12,857,762 of OX621249.1, read as the reverse complement.
ACAGAAATTGCACGATTACGAGCAATCTACACGCAAGCACAACATTGAGATTGTGGGTATTGAACAGATGCCGGATGAAAAGGTGAAAGAAATTGTTAATACAGTTGCTGATAAAATTAATGTCAGCTGCCAGGACATCGATTGGGTAAGACGTAATCAACCACGTAAACAAGGCATTAAATCCTCGTCTACAATTGTTGGATTCAAGACCTCGGGTACTGAATCGCGCGATGCATGGCTTTCGGCTCGACGTAAACTGGTTGATATAACGAGTGACATGATAACCGGCGGTACAAAAACGAATAAAGTATACATCAACGAGGACTTAACGAAATCTACCCGAACTTTACTCTGGAATACCAAGAGGGAACTGCATAACTTCTATAAGTACATCTGGGTAACCAAAGGTAAAATACTAGTGAAGAGAAGCGACGGTGACACGGCAGTTTGGGTGAGATCAGAAGATGATATTAGTAACTTGATCAAATCGAAAGATTAGTTCCCTTTCTATACCTTTTCATTCATAATGAGTGGGTATGTTTATAGTGATTAATTTAATAAATAAAATTCACGGTTGTAGATAATATTATAAGTATTACTGATGATGACACGATTAAAGCGAGCGAGGTTGGATGTTTGTACACGTGGTTATCATCACTAAAGACTAAATATGATTTCTGTATATTCCATGTAAATATAAGATCTTTAAAAAAGAACTTTAACGATTTGTTAGTAACTTTGGATAACAATTTGAAAGAAATTGATGTAATTGTATTAACCGAGCCTAACATAAATTATTCAATGGTAAGTGCTTATCAAATCAGGGGATTTAATATCCATAGCTTCACACGCACTGAACGAACCGGGGGAGGTGTACTACACTCGCGAGCAACCAAATCGACTCAAGCCTTGTCGGCGCACACATACATTGATACAACTAAAATCATGAATGGAAATTATTAAAATGATATGTCATTCGAAAGCTTAAGATGTCAGCTTTAATTTGATATCATTATCATTGAAATCCATCCATCATTTTTGAAATAAATGATGTCTGAATGCAAGAGTAGGAAAAACGGGAATTTAGGAAAAAGGGTATGTGTCTCGTATTTGACAAATTAAACAAAAAAAATTAAAAATAAAATTATTTTATTTAAATCAGTATTTCGTATTGCCCCCTCTAGCCCTAATTACATCCCGCAGTCTGTTTTTCATGGACCTTATCAATTTTTTGACATTTTCTTGAGGAATGCCGTCCCACTCCTCTAATAATGCTGTCTTTAGCTCGTCTACGCTTGAAGGGACTGGATTTCTGGCCCGAACTCTTCTTTTAAGCTCGTCCCATAAGTGCTCGATGGGATTCATGTCAGGACTGAGCGCAGGCCAGTCCATCGTGCGTAATTCGACCTCTTGCAGAAACTGTCGAGTGACTCGTGCCGTGTGGCAGCGGGCATTGTCGTGCATTAACACGAAGTCTTCACCGACAAACCCTGCGTAGGGCACAACATGATCCAGTAGAATGTCGGTGATGTACCGATCAGCTGTTAGCCCGCCTCCTCGGCCGCCCCCAGGCACGAAAACAAGTTCGGTTTTTCCCTCTAAAGAGATACCAGCCCACATCATGCAGGAACCGCCGCCATATGCCACTGTTTCAGCGAAACAACATTGGGCAAATCGTTCTCCCGGACGCCTGTAGACTCGGCCTCTCCTGTCACTGCCATGCAGACACATTCTGCACTCATCAGTAAACAGGACCGATCGCCATTGCGCAACGCTCCAATTGAGATGCTCTCGAGCAAATTGAAGGCGCGCTTGTCGGTGGCCTGCAGTCAACTTAGGGCCCGTCGCAGGTCTTTTTGGCGTCAAGTTGGCTTCCTTCAAGCGTCTTCTCACTGTCCACTCGCTGACAGCCACTTGTCGTACACGTCTCAGTTCTTGCTGCACATCAACGCCCGTAAGGTGTCGATTGCGCAGCGAGGTTGAGACAATGAAGCGGTCGTCTCTCTCTGAAGTGCACCGGTGGCGGCTCGTTCTTGGTCTCCGATTGAAGGCACCAGTCTCTTGGAACCGTCTGTATACTCGAGATACAGAAGACTGGCTCAAGTGGAGCTGGGCAGCGATTGCTCGCTGACTTAACCCTTGTTGCAACAAGGCAACAACTTGAGCGGCTTCTTCTGGTGTGGTATCCATGGGTTAGCGAAAACAAGGAATGCAATTTACGGAGATGTGTACCGGTCAACCTGTAACAAGCAACTGATAAGATAAACCGGAAGTGGGGGGTTTTATAGCGGGAGCAGGTAGCGCAAGTCGTGGATTCCTAAAGAGGTAATTTACGCTGACGGCCAATTAAAATGTGTCAATAAATCAGCGCTTAGTTTTTTTTAAGGTATTGATGTTAATTGAAAGCCTAATTCTTCAGCTTTCGTAATTTGTAATTACCATTTATCGTTTTAGGAAAATCAATGTATATGTGCGCCGTCTAGGCTTGAGTCGATTTGGTTGCTCGCGAGTGTAGTTTATACGCGCTCGACATGGACAGCTCGAGTTAGCGAGACGGTGCATACACACGGTATGCGTTCGGCGGAGTGCGTTCCCATTGTGCTCGACGAAGGCGGGAGAGATCCGATTTATTTATCATCCATATATCGACCTCCAAGAATAAATAAAAAGAATAAAATAAAACAATTTTTTACAGAATTGCGTAACATTTTAGATAGCTTGCCAAAAGATATTAAAATACTTTACTGTGGAGATATAAACATAAATTTGTTAAAAAACCGAGATCCTGACGTAATTGAATACGAAAACTTATTAGCCGAATTTGGATTAAGCAAATGTATAAATAAAATAACACGTAAAGAAATCGTCACGGGCAATATTATTGAATCATGTTTAGACCATATTTACATTCGAGCACCCCTTGCACAAATTAACTCGGCAGTAATTCAACATAAAATTTCTGACCACTTTCCCGTGTCGGCCGTAGTGCAATGGAACCGCGCATCGTCTAATAGCTGTTCTGAGCGTACTATTATACCTACCGTGCGACGTCAAGTGCTTGATAACCGTTTAGTTAGAGAGAAACTATTATGCACCAATTTTAATACTCTAATGAATATTGAATGTCCATTAGAATTATACAAAGCACTCAGGAAAATATTTACTAACATTTACAATGATTCCTATAAGACTGTAATTGTTCGGTGCAGTTTAAGAAATAATAAAAATTGGATAACGAACAAGTTAAAATATATGATAAAGGAGAGAGATAGACTATTTATGGTGTGGTGCAACGAACCCAAGAATATGGGCAAAAGGTTAGAATATACTAAATACAGGAATAAATGTTATAAAATTATATCTAAATGTAGAAATGAATATGATAGGCAGAGCATTATTAATTGTAATAAAAATATAAAGAAGATATGGGATAAGATAAATACATTATTAGGGAAAAATAAACAATCTTTAGACAAAGTGATATTATCTAATATGAGTACACAGGGAGGTACTCAACACATAGCTAATCGGTTCGCTTCTATTTTTAACGAGGAAATTCAACAAGTTAAACATGTGTGTAAGAGTAAATGGATGAGCAGGCAGGATTATGTCCAAAATATAGATAGGTGTATGAGATGGCAACCGGTAAACACTAATTACGTAAGCAATGTCATTAAAAATATGAATTGTAGAAAATCACCTGGAAGCGATCTAATACGAATGTCGGATATTAAACTAATCAGCGACAGGATAAGCCCCGTGGTCTCCAAATTAATTAACTTATCTGTTGAACAGCATGCTTTTCCAGATGAGCATAAGAAGCAATTATACGTCCTATTTATAAAAAAGGCGATCGTAAAGCATATTCGAACTATAGGCCAATAGCCATATTATCTAGCATGGACAAAATCATAGAAAAATGTATAGTCAATCAACTTGGACACTACTTAAGCACAAATAACATATTAAATAATTCACGGCATGGTTTCCAAAAGGGAAAAAGTACAAACACATTAATGTCTAAATTTACTGACGAGATTAACACTTACTTAAATGATAAAAAAGTTATTGTTGCTGTATTTTTTTATTTTAAAAAGGCCTTCGAAACTTTAGAAACGAGCACATTATTGAATGCAATAGAGGAGTGTGGGGTACGGGAGCCTTTGAATAAATGGTTTAGGGACTACCTCACATCACGGTCTTACCGAGTAAAGATTGGAGACAAGCTGAGTGATGAGAAACCGGTTCGATGGGGGGTACCGCAGGGATCAGGATGCGGCCCAACTTGCTACTTAATGCATGTAAACAGCCTATGTCAAGTGTTGCAATATTGCTCGACGCATATGTTTGCGGACGACCTTTGCGCACTGCGCGCCGGTACTGATACTGACTTAGCGGAGACCTATCAGCTTGTTCAAAAAGACGTGGATGCTGTTGTGAGGTGGTCTCATGACAACGGCATAGTGTTAAACATCGAAAAAACAAAACTTTTAATCATACATTCTCCATACCTAAAATTAAAAGAAACTCCTTGCTCATTATTCGCTCATTCATTTAAATGTATTCACAATAACCTCGTTGATTGTAGTTGCAAACCGATACAAAGAGTAAATTGTGTAACTTACTTAGGTATGAAAATTGATGAACATTTCACTTGGTCAGAACATGTAGCTCTCATATGCAGTAAACTAAGGGTGATACTCGGTAAATTCTATCACTTAAGCTATCGGGTTCCTAGATGTACATTAAAACTGTTATATAAATGTCTAGTAGAACCTATTACGGATTATGCACTTGATTGCTATGGGCTCACATTTACATCATACATCGACAAACTGGAAAATATACAAATCCGATTCTTAAAACTACTTGTAGATAAAAAAACAAAAAATAAATATAAAGAAAACTACTACCAGCTATTCAAAATTTGTAACATTTTACCCGTAAAACTAAAACATAAATACCTTCTTATAAGAAACAATCATGGCAAACAGGAGCATAATTCAATGCTTAGGAAAGTAAGTAACAAATATAATACAAGGTCAATGACCTCAGGGAAATTCATTGTTCCGAGAGTTACAAATGTTTATGGAGATAGAACTTTAAAAAAACGTATCCCGTACCTACTCAATAGTTTACCTAAAGACATCAGAGAAGAAATGAATAAGTCTAAATTTAAAATAAAGTTGCAAAAATATCTATTAGGAACCATACACCTAAATACATTAACACTGTATAATAATGTAATAATTTTAGTATAATATTATTTTAGCCTGATCCCACAGTCAAATAGTATGTCAAGTAGTATAATAATACTGTTTTGTGGGACACAGTTCTAGTTCTTAAGTTTACCTTGTACCTTATAAATAAATAAATAATAATAAAAAAAAAAAACATAGCCTGATAAACACATTACCACTCCTTAGCGTCGCGCAGTCGGGTAAAAAGGACAGAAATCAAATTAATATTTAGTTATATATATCGTGTTGTTTCCAGTCTTAAAAGAATATCAGGGCCAACATCCCGTGGGTGTGGTATAGCCCAGGTATAGCCCATGGTATGGCCCAGGTAGTCGGGCAGCAGCGAGGAGTCGCGTGTACTACTCGTAGCTATCACCTTACTGCGGTCGCCTACTCGCATACCAAGCGCGGTGACTTAGACAAGCTACTCCAAATGGTAACGTAATAGAAACCTTTCGGGGAGGCCTATATAATAATATAATATAATATCTTAGGACAATGTCACACAGATCATCCTAGACCCAAACTAAGCAAGTGTCATCAAGTACTCAATAGCCGCGCAACGGTTATGACGTAGCTGCCATGTTATAATAATATCTTTACACTGTGATTAATTTAACTAGATAACCAAACAGCAAAATAATTTATTTTACCTATGAATTGAATGGTCTTCAATCGAATAGTTTCATTCGAATTTTTCTCGTATCTAAAATATTTTTAGCAGGTCGAGCGAATACAAATTTTGTAAAGCGACAATTACTACAATACATAAGGGTTCCTCTTACGAGTGCGTAATACAAAGCTTGTACTATGGGTACCAGGCGACGATATACATACTTATATAGATAGATAAATACTTAAATACATATAAAACACCCACGACTCAGAAACAAATATTCGTGCTCATCACACATAATTGCACTTACCGGGTTCAAATCCCGGTAAGTGCCACCAGCTTCGTAGGCAGGAGCACTACCAACTAGGCTACGGTGACCGTCCAGCAGTGGACGATATCAGACTGATGATGTGTGTTTCATGTGATGTAATAATAACAACATGACATAACAACATACTGACATAATAACAACATGACATATTAATATAGGCTCTGTCCTTTATAATTCGAAGATAATTAAATACTCTTGTTAAAGTTAGACTGCACGTGTGGCGCAGCGGCTAAGACAGTCGCCTCGCGGCTTCGTGTCGAGTCCCGCGCCGGACAACTATTTGTGTGACCCATAAATAGATGTTCTGAGTCTGGATGTAATTTGTGTCCGTCTATTATATGTTTGTAAAGTACCCCGCGATACATGGCTTAGATACCTTATGCGGGCGTGTTCTTAAAAACAAAAAAGAGCTTTATTACCCGCAATTATCGACTCAAACGTCCGGTTCATTTGACACATGATGTTACTACGTCCACGTGATTTCAACCTTGCAAATGCTGCCTACGGATAAAAACACTTCGTATTAATGATTTACATGTCCTAACCTAAAACGAAAAAATGTGCTATAAAGCTTAAAGTACATAGAACGTACTTATCTACCTGATTGTGAATCTATTTTCATTTAAAATTATGAAATTGTGGGTTAAACATGCGACATGATATATTTTTCCGAGTTGAACAAACCCCTACAAATTAACATCGACTTTACATAAAAATAGTTCTAATTGCAACATATTAACGTACATAACAAAAAACTAGATTAATTTTTTTTGATTTTTTGATAACAAAATACTATAGGCGCCCTATTACCTGCGATGTTATTTTAAGCGTTGCTCATGCAATTTCCATTTGCCACCTGATAAATACTCAATTCCGATTAAACCAACATCAATGACAAAGTACCTCTTTGTGATACAAAACGTATTTCAATACAAGTTGCAACAAACGGGGGACCGAATTAATCGCCTCGCTTTGTCGTTCAACCCAACCGCAAATTGATTGCAGTCGATTGCTATTAATTCTAACAATTAACGTATTTTGTCACACTGTAGCGTGACAATTAACGCCAATACTCTTTTTTAGGTATCATTCCTGATTGTACTCCTGAACCGCTGAATCTTTTTCAAATTTGACACAGTAGTTGGAACCATGCTCGTGAGTGCGGGTTTGACGCATTTCGTGCACATCTCAACTGGTACACCATGCTCAAATGGTGAACTTAGCAACTGGTACACTTCTCATATGGTACATTTAGCAACTGGCGCACTTCTCAATTGGTGCACTTCGCAAAAGGAGCAGATTTTAAGTGTCTTTTTTAAGCGTCTTTTTTACTTATTAATTAAAATTATTTTCGTTTTGTTATAATCATTTTGCAGTAGTTAAATCTTTTTTACATATTTTTTTTATTATTCTCGTGTGACTTTTAATGTTATTTTTGAAAATTGTTTAATTTTAAATAAGTGTGTACCAACTTGAAAGGTGTTTGTTGATTGTATTTTTAAGAAAATTACCTGCGCAAAATCAACGTTTATTTCATTGTAGACAATTTTCCCAATATCAATTCATTTTAAAAATTGCTCCTTTTGCGAAGTGCACTAATTGAGAAGTGCACCAGTTGCTAGGTTCCCCATTTGAGCATGGTGTACCAGTTGAGATCTGCACCGAATGCGTCAAACTCGTGAGTACATATAACTGATTCTTAAAAATCCGGGACGCCACGGGGGAATAATCGGCATTGAAATCAATGTAAAAGTATAAACATCTGCCTGCTTAACGTATGGGTAGTGGTTACCATAGTGTAAGAGTTCTTCAAACCACCCAGTGGGCCTGTTACATGGCTTAACGACTGTTGTCTAATGACTACAACCGGGACCGAATGCTTAACGTGCCCTCCAAAGCATGGAGACGCTTAGAAATTAAACCACTTCAACCATCTATGAACTGACCGCGAGTATAGTTACTTAACGTCGCCAATCGCTTACGGACCGGTGAGATTATGACCGCCTCTGAGACATCTTTAACTACACTCAGGTCAATATTTTCAACCATCAGAATGCCTTGCAAACCTAGTCCTCAAACCCTCCCCATGAATCATCTAGGGGGGATACGCCATAGTCGCCACGCTTGGCAGACGGGTTGACAATCACAGTATGATGGTCATAGTACACAGAGAGATGCTGCTGCCAGTCCTCTTGCTATTCTCTGGGATCGAGTTCTACGCCCCCCACGGGATGAGTTGGGTAATGATATTCTGATATTCGCCGCCGTCCGATTTTATTTAATTCAGGTACCCTCCCTAGGGTACCCAGGGGCTCTACCGGCTTTCTCAAATGGCGTTCAAATAAATAAAGGTTAAAAATGACTTAATCAATAGTTTAATCGGCTTCAACGTTGACAATCAATTCCGGACCATTTATGACGTCAAATGTGTTCATGGAAGCCGATTTAACGATTGATTAAGTCATTTATAATCTTTATTTATTTGAACGCCATTTAAGAAATTGATGTTCGGTGACTTAGCCGGTAGAGCCCCTGATGGAATTCGCACCAAGGCTCAGGTTCACACTGAAGTCAAAAGACAGAATTTTACGAAGAGGGTATTATAATCGCTGTGCTGGGTTGATCTATAACCACGGTATGCCAGCTCGCCGCCAGCAAGAAGAGTACAATAGCTAATCTCCAGTTTTTCTCACTACAAAGGTAGACGACTTTTAAGAAGAAAGTGAGAAAGAAACTCCAGACTTGCGTTTTTGCACTTGGGTAGTTAATTTTTTACTTGGTTGTTTTTGCGCTTACAGATTTTTGCCACCTTTCAAATAATTATATCGAAACCCGCATTTTATTTAAGTGTATTGTAAAAGGTTGCACACCTCTGCTTTACAAACTTATCCTAACCGAAGCTGCATTTGTTTTCCTTATCGCATACCTGCAACTAAATTACAAATACCTACATTAATATATCTATCTTGCTCTCACTTGCTCAATCCATGCACTTTTACCTGTTTTCTCATGCGGTTGTTGACAATTTTAATCATGGAATATTCCACGGTCCGCCACCTAACTAACTCAAACCTGCCTAAACTTATTGCAAACCAAACGCATTTGCATATTTTTTTTTTTACTTATTGTGCAAATTCCTTTTATTGAATACCTCATTTTATTTCCTCAGGGCTCCCACAATCGTTATTATAGATTATCTTTATGCTTGAGATACAAATCAACAATAACATATACGCATAAACTCACGCTTGTTTCTCAGAGGAGCAGGCAGATACATCGAACTGCCGTTTGCTAAATATTCATACACATAAATAAAATTATTATAATAACCTACGCATACCAGCAGAACAAAGTGTTATATTATGTTCTTAAAAGCAAAAACGGTGGTTATGTTACTTATTCATTATAATAAATAAGTAATTTTATTATAATAAATATATAATAAATAAGTAACGTAGCCACCGTTTTTGCTACGAAGATAGAAGTGTTTTATCGTTAACTCTGTCTTAATTCATACGACATTATAATATTAAGTGAGACAAAAAGATGTAAACTAATATCTCATTTGCACATCAGCAGCCATAGAACTGTGGAGATCCTTAATAACTCGGATGCTCACTGGACACTGTAAGCTGAATAAGCACATGTTCAACCTAAAGTTGGCTGATAGCACAATTAGCAGATTCTGCCAAGAATCAGAGAAAACGCCAATGTACATTTTGTGCTCGTGCGGACCACTAATGCGGTGTAGAAGTATCTACTTGTAACAGCATATCATGCAACCGGAAGAGATACTATCACTCACTGGATTTATCAATCTGGAAGTTTAATAAAGCTATAGGATTAAGCGGTGAACTCTAACAAACCAAGGATCTCTGCTACAATGGATCAGAAATGGTCGATGTAGCAAGATGCCAACAAGGCACCAAGCCCTAAATAACAATAATAATAAATAATCTCATCTACATCTGACATTGAACCATTTCAAGCAGTCTTGAAACGACTTGATGTTTATTCTATAATGTCCTCCTAGCCGAATTTCGGCCACGGCGGCCAGTCTCAACAGAGATTAGCCATCTACGCGGGACATATTATAGTGCTCAAGTGTGTGCGCAAACACAGGAGCACTTTCTATTCCATCAGTCTCATGATCCGATGGGACGCCTATACGACACGACCGGAGAGAGGTCAGGTACAGGACCAACGGCTTTACGTGCTCTCCGAGGCACGGGGGTATAATACCGCCAACTCCCAGACTTCGGGCTGATGCTGAGAATTTTTTTCACAGAAATGTCCCAAAATCATTTTTGGCCCGACCCGGGATTTGAACCCAGGACCTCGTTCTCTGCGGGTGAACACGCTACCGCTAGACCAACGAGGCAGTGTTTAGTCTATATATTGTATAAGAATAGGTACTATGGCTACCTGCAGTCCAGATGCCTTCGGAATCTTATGGATATTCAGGAATAAAATACGTGGATTTGAATTTTAACTTTTATTCTGTTTACTTTTACTGTAGCTGTTACGCGAGGGCTAGCTATTAGAGTGCTTACTGAAATATAATTCTAATCTATCAAACTTTCTTTTTAATATTTATTTTTAAAACGTTTTCTTTGACGAACAAAGGTGCAGGACCATGGAGGTCGTCCCAGTACGGACAAAACTTGAGAGGTGTCAAGGGACACCCGGATGGAACGAAGTTATTTCTTATTATTTATTATGTACAAAAAACCTGTATACACTCAACTAAAATAATCGTCGCGACACCACACTGTTCAATGCGAAATAGAAATGAAAATATCTGGCTTGCTTACTATAAGAGAGAGAGAGAGAGAGAGAGAGACAGACACATGCGCACGCCGCAGAGCTGCAAAAAGTGTCGTGACAACTTTCGTAAGATTTTTTTTCGTCTAGCCCCCTTTCACAACGCGCGATAAGGAACTTCGTTCCAAAAGATTGTAACAGCTGGGAGTCAGAAAAACGGCAGTGTAACATCACACATCCCTCGGGAAGTATGTAAAACTTACACTCCTGCTTCTGATTTCCTCCTGGTCCCCTCTGATTTCTGTCCCATTGTATTCATCATTATAGCTGAAAGAAGTCCACTGCTCGACAAGCTTCTCCCAAGAGTTATCTTGGGGGAAATTCCATAATCGCCACGGTTAGCAGACGGGTTGGCAATTGCAGTAAGACGGTCATAGTACTCCGAAGGAAACTGCTGCCCGTCTTACGGTAGACATTTCCTCGGGTCGACTTCTACGCCCCCCACGGGATGAGATGGGGTGATGATATTCTGATATTTCATAAGAGATAAGAGAGTGCACATGTGTTTGTGGGTAGAATTATGTTCTGTTATGTTCTGCGTTAGCTGGTAACTATTGAAATTGGGTTATTTACTCAAAATTCAATCCTAAAACACTTGCGTAATTACACTACGGTGTGATAGTTATCCCGCAGTTGGATCCGTCTGTTTTCCGACCAAAGTTCTATTCTGTTGTAGTTTGAAACTATAAGCACTTTCAATTTAGCCGTTTAACAATCTATTGCAAATACAGCACCAATATTTTAAGTGGCCTCTAACATTTGGCCACCTACCTGGTTGACAAATGTTAGAGCCATATAATAAAATTTACCTTATTGCTGCTCATGTCTCCCAAAATTTACAAATAAGTAATAATAAAAACTAACAAAATTTGAGTTAATTACCATTACACAAAATCGAAGATTAAATCTACGAGATCCTTCAAGTCTAACACCCTTAAGGAAAATCTTACTTACTTATCGTATGGCCAATGGTTACCCTTGTGTCAGAGATGTTGAAGCCGCCCATTACACCCCTGACAAGACTTAACGACTGTTGGCTAATGGCTACAACCGGGACTAACAGTTAAACGTGCCTTCCGAAGCACGGAGATGCTCAATAATGAATCCACTTTTGCGGTCAGCCATCTATGGACTCACCGTGAGCCTAGTTGCTTAACCTTACCAATCACTTACGAATCGGTGAGAGCATCTGGTTATGAGAGCCTCAAATAATGTAGGACTGATACTGGTGTTAGAAAAAGAGCTCGAAAATTTGATCTTCCGGTGTGTATCGTTTATAATATAACATTACATCTTAAGCTCCAATTCCGAGTCCAATTACTAGGGTACAAACTACAAATATATTGTTTTTGTGTGCCTTTCACCCTGGATTGGTAAGATGCATATTAGGTTCCTGTTGGACCGACTTACGATTGCCCAGTTCTTAATAAATAAAGCATTCGGTGGACCGACGATCTTGTGCGGGTCGCGGGAAGCCGCTGGATGCGGGCAGTGCAGGACCGGCTATTGTGGAGATCCTTGGGGGAGGCCTTTGTCCAGCGGTGGACTTCTTTCGGTCGATATGATGATGATGATGATGAAACATTCTTTACCACACTTCCTAAGACTACTAGATTAATAAAATATATATAATGTTAAGCAGAGTTCTAAATTAAAATGAACATCCATCAGCATAACTGCGCCTGGAGACATCATTCGAGTAATTACTAGCCTAACCGAAAGATGGCGTTGACATTCCCCATAGATCCTGTTGGAAAGATTACTATAATCTAGAGTTTTGGAAGATAACTGGCATACCTGTCGGTCAATTATGCGCAATAGACAAGCAGCGTTCGATTCCCACCCAGGACAGATATTTGTGTGCATGAACATGTATCTTTGTCCTGAGTCTGAGTGTAACTATCTATATAAGTATGTATTAACAAAAGAAAAATGTAATATAATATGTAGTATATCAATTATCTGGTTTCCATAGTATACAAGTTCTGCTTAATTTGGGATCAGATGGCCGGGGTTTAGTTAAAACAAAAAGAAAGCATGCACTTTATGGTAGCAATTTATTCTAAATTGCAATCTTGGGATTACTTCTTAACCATAGTATATTATTATCAATATTTACCAGCGTAGTGACGTCACAAGCTTGGGAAACAATTTCAGAAAATGTTCGCAGAGTCCACGAAAATCTCAATTTCTCATTACAAACTTGACGTTGCTATAATAGCACCGAACTTCGAACGGAACCTACTTTTTATCATTTCTGAACCGAAAAGTTTGAATGTTCCTCCGTCCAAAACCATAAGTCCCATATTAGGGAAACTGTTTAAGTTTCATAACAGATTTACTGGAGGAATGACACACCGCTGTATCTTACACGATATATAAATCATATCTTTAACGAACTTCAAAAAGACGGCAGTTACTCGTGAGTGCGTTTTCTTTTATATGAATGTCACTCGATTTCTTAGTTGTCTGCAATGTGATTTTGATTTTTTTTTTTGCGTTTTTCTTTCAGTATGACGTTCGTTCATAGCCAGATGCTCTCACCGTTCAGTAAATGATTGGCGGTCCATAGATGGTTGAACGCTGAAGTGGTTTAATTTCTGAGCACCTCCGTGCGCAGGGCACGTTAAGCTGTCGGTCCCGGTTCTAGACATCAGGCAACAGTCGTTAAGCCATGTCAGAGGTCTAATGGGTGGGTTAAACAACTCTGACACTAGTATGTTACCATACGATAAGTACTAGTAACATCATAACCCTGATAGCATCCACAGCTGACGTTGCGCGCAGCAATTAGCCATTCCCACGCACAGATCTGCTGCTTTCCGTGGCAGTTTTAGATACGTTGCCTCCAAAGTTTGGAACAATATACCGCCAACAATCAAAGACCTTAAATATATAGTTTTAGAGTACAATTAAAACGGTCTATTTTTAATTATCAAATTCAGTTTGAAGCAATAAAGTGTAACTTATCTATAATTTGATCTGCTTTTGACTGTGTATTTATCTATTAAGGCTGAATACAAAATATGCAAAATGAGTAAAAATAATAAAATAAAAATAAAAAAGGTTGTTATTCACGTAGACTTTAAAAAAGCGCTTGTAAATAGTCAGAACATGTTTGTAATAATATAGTTGTATACATTAGATATTATTTCTAGTAACATAGATATTTAGGTACATCTTGTATGAAAACATTTATAAAATTTATTTTATTACAGAAATGATATTTAGCTAGCTCGTATCAAGTTATTGTCAAGAGATTATGTTTAATTATCTAGTTTAAGTCTAATATTTTTACTACATATTGTCAATGGTTCTGTCTATATTAAAGGTATTATTATTATGACGGACCTTGTGTTAATAACGACGGTCGCGCTTTAATGCTACCACCGGATCCAATGCGCCCCAACTGAGAAGACGTGTGAAGAAGAGTGGCAATATAATATAATTTAAGTTCCTACCTTATATATTTATCTATTATAACTTTTATTAATTTATTTATATTAACTCCCTCACACACTAATTTGCACTAACATACCATGATCGTTACGGGTACCAACGCAAGATCGGCGCTGGGCGTAACCCAGCAAATGCTGAGATGGTGACTCTTTCGGCAGGACCTATTGCGTAGTGTTAAACTATGTTATTGTTAGAATAGAATAGAATAGAATAATTTTATTTTGCTTATAAAACATGGTACATAATAATAGGTGTTAATGTAACATATGATGTTCCACATGTTTGGTCACAAGTTATGACATGCAAAATCTATAAACTAAAAAATCTTAAATGTAAGTTAAAATGTCCTTATCTATATACACGATTAATACAATAAATAACAATTTAAATAATGTCGGATACAGATATTATTTATTATATTTTATATTGAAAAAATTCATTTAAGCTATAAAAACTTTTATCACTGAGCCACTGTGTAAATTGTACTTTAAATTTATTTAATGCTAGATCCCTGAACGAATAAGGAATATTATTATATATTTTAATGCACATGATGAAACTATTATTATTCGTAGCTGTCAGATTAGTTCGTGGACGAAACAGTTTATTCATATTTATCGTTCTAGGATTATAATAGTGTGTAGCTTGCGTAAAAATATGTGTATGTTTTTTTACAAATAGACATGACTCCAGGATATACAAACATGGAACAGTTAACAATGTATGTTTCCTAAAAATAGGACGACACGAATCTGTTTGTTTTAAATTAAAGATAGTTCTCAAACACTTTTTTTGCAAGATGAACACCCTATCTATATCTACAGATCGACCCCACATAACTATACCATATCTTAAGATTGAACAGACATAGCCATGGTATGCTGTGATAGCTGCCTGTTGTGATACGTTTTGTTTTATTTGCCTTAAAGGGTAAATAAATTTATTTATTCTACCACACAAATTGTTTATATGTTCTTTCCAGTTACAATAGCTATCTACTGTAATACCTAGAAACTTAAAGGTATCGGTCTCCTGTATACTTGATCCTTTGTATGAAACTTTTATCATTATGGGGTTCGCTTTATAGGTTCGAAATTGTATGAATGTTGTTTTTGATAAGTTAACCATTAAATTATTTGTTTCCATCCAATTAATAGTCTTATAAAGCGCTTCATTTACATCATTTTCATAGTTATTTTTATTGGTACCCTTTATTACAATTGTAGTGTCGTCGGCAAATAAAATGCATTCTTGGCCAATAGTAGGTGGAAGATCATTAATGTATAGCACGAATAAAAGTGGGCCCAATATGCTTCCCTGCGGGACGCCGTGCTCATTTTCCAAGTATAAAGATTTATGTGATTGGAATGTCCTTACTTTTTCATTATATTGTGATATTTCAACACATTGCATTCGTCTATCGAGATAGGATTTTATCCAGTCGTATGCCGCTCCTCTTATTCCGTACCTATATAGTTTAGCCAGTAGGCGTTCATGGAGGACGAAGTCAAACGCCTTACTCATGTCCATAAATAGACCTGTTACGGGAACTTTTTTGTCAATACACTCAGTTACGGATTTGATTAACTTAAATACTGCTGAAGTTGTATTATACTCTTTCCTGAATCCGTTTTGTTCGTCTCGAATTATGTTGTTTTTATTTATAAAACTGGATAATCTAGAGTGCATTACTTTCTCATAAATTTTTGAAAAAATAGAGATAAGTGTAATTGGTCTATAGTTGTTCATTTGCGATCTATCTCCTTTTTTAAACAGCGGTTTGACTATAGATCGTTTTAGGATATCGGGAAATATGCCTTGATCTAGAGATAAATTAATGCAATATGACAAGGGAAAAGCTAAATATTGATGACTAGATTTTATAATGTCTGTTCTTATTTCATCTATCCCAACACTATTAGAGTTCTTGAGAGACATTATAATTTTGATCAGTTCATTTTCACTAACTGGATATAAAAACATAGATTTTCATTAATTTCTGTCGATATGTTATTTGAATTTGCATTTATATTAGATTTTTTAACAATATTTGTATAAAACTCATTGAAATGATTAGCAATTGTATCTGGATTTGTGAATTCATTATTATTTACCGAGATCTTATTAACTGATTTATACGTATGGTCAGAAAATGTGTGTTTCTTTATTACGTTCCATGCCGCTTTGCATTTGTTTTTGGCTTTTGAAATGTATGTTGTATTGTTATTCTTTCTTGAAGTTGTAATGCAGCGTCTTAATAGTTTTGAGTATTTTTGATATCGGTTTAAATTCGACGGATTAAATCCTTTGGTATATCTTGTATATAGTTCTCTTTTTGTAGCACAGCTATTCTTTATACCCTTTGTAAACCATTTACATTTCCGGATGTCTTGATTAGATATTTTTACCCGAATGTAAGGAAAACAAAGTTTGTAAAATAATTGATACAAATCATGGAAACTTTCAAATGCTTTGCATGCTGAACTTTCATTGAAAATCTCCTGAAAAGTAAGAGCTGAAAGACAATCCAAAAACTTTTTACGATTTTCATCACTATAATCTCGCTTAAATTCAAACCACCATTTGTGCGATGGATCACGTCGTTTTTGAACTTTCCAGGTAAATGTTTGGGCTGTATGGTCGGATAGACCTAGTTCAAGTACGTTAGATGCACCCTTGTCAATATTCGTAATAATATGGTCAATACAGGTTTTCGAATTTTTTGTTTTGCGGGTCGGTATCGTTAAGACTTGCGTCATGTTAAAGTTTTCTAGGAGCGCTAAATAGTCAATTTTAACTTTAGAATATTTTAAAATATCTATGTTTACATCTCCACATATTATAATTTTTTTGCGTTTATAGCGGCATACATATGTTAATAGGCTTTCTAGTTTAAAAAGGAAATCATTCACATTAGATGATGGTGTTCTATACAGACATATCAAAATTACTCCACATCCCAAAAGCTCCAATCCACAACACTCAAATACACAAGCTACATTATTGTTCTGTATTTCTTTAATAACTTTAAAATCAATATCATTTCTTAACATAATAGCTACGCCGCCTCTTTTAGACTTTGCGCGTGAGTATTGAGCGGCTAAAGTAAATCCCTTAATGCGGAAATTATTCTCAGTACCTTCCAAGAGAAAGGTTTCACTTAAACATATCGCATCAATGTAAGATTTGCTATCTTGGAGGTTCTGTATTGCACAGTAGATAAGATCCTTTTTGTTAAGGGCTCCGGCTATATTCTGATGCATTATTGTTAATGAATTATCAAAATTTGTGTTCAATGAAATATTTACACTAATGTCGAAAAAAGTCCTTTTCTGACCTTTTTCGTAAGTTCATTATATCAAAATAATATGGAATAGTGCCCGGTTTTATAATCTTTTTTTGGTCACATTTAATGTCAGCTTTTAAATGATTAATATTATTAGAATTGTCATAATTTGTTATTTGGAATCGATCTATGTATTTTTTTAAATAATTAAATATATTTACCATGCCATTTCTATTAACTTGGCCTGTACGTTTAGAAAACATGTTATATGTATAATCAAGGTGTTCGTTATTATCAAACAAATAAGCATATTTAGACGACTGGTTACTTAAAGACAAAAGACGATTGAATACTTCTATTCTTGAATTAAATAGAATGGCATTATCTCGTAACTTAAAAATAGGTGAGCAAAGTATTACATTTGTGTGCATTAAATTTCCAAGCTTATACTTAATATGATTGACCAAGCCATCATATCGAGTGGACGTTGAGAAGTCTTTTTCGCCTAATAAAACAATACAGAAGTTATTATATTATTATAGTTAACAATTTTCTTATCTAAAGTTGTAAAAAAGTCCCTTATTCCAGCATTTGGCAAACAGTAATGACAGATTTGAAAACCTAAGAATGTTCTTTCGGCGATTCTTAAAATATTATTTTTGTTATCATCACTAATTATACATATTTTCCTTAAATAACTATTATTTGTAAATGGTTTTAAAATGTCATCTTCTGAAGTTGGTGGTATCAAGTCTGCTGGCGGCGAATGCGACTGCGGTAAATCTGAGTCTTGATTACTTTGAGGAGACAAACTCATAATATGTTCTTCATTGGTTGCCGTTTGAGTGCCACATTGCCGTACAGAAAGTGTGTTCTGGTTTGCTAGCGGAGAGTTCTTAAAGGAGTCGGTCAGTCTCCGTTTAGCAGCGCACTTCTTTGAAGAGGTATGAACTTTACGTAAAGATGATAAAGGGCTTTTACATATTTGCTTAAGCATCTTAATTTCTTGTGTCAGTCGAGAGACTTGAGTTTTTAAGTCAGAGTTTTCAAGAATTACATTTTCTAATTCTTGTTGTGTGCTTTCTAAGTTAGCTTTTAGGCCGTTTATTTCTATTTTCATTTCCTCTCTACACGATGCAAAAGAATGGGAAGATATCTCTAAACTTTTACCAAGTAGCTCGTTCGAACTCGAAGAGTCAACCGAAATGCTCATATCTAGTTGCTCCATCGATATACACTTTTTCATTGGTCGTCTATGAGTTACGTAGTTTTGCTCTTCCATTTTATTTTTAATTTAGTAATTAATATAGAAATTATTCCCTCTGTTTAATTCAGCTTTCTACTATCTTGATCACTAATTTTTTATACTGGTAACACTAATTGCTAACAGACGCCCTCTAGTAGGCAGTAGTGTGTATTAAAAAGTTCTCCGTTTGTACCACTTGAGCCGTTTTGTATGGCATTGGAGCGCTAGTTGTAGTCTATATGCGCGCTTAGGGTGGTAGCACTGATTTTTTCGTTTCGTCTACTCACCACTTGAGCGCTGGTTGCAGTTTGTTAGTTCATCTACTCATCACTAAAGCAGTTTTGTATGATATTTGGGCGCTAGTTGTCATCTCACTGCACTTAGGTTGGTATCACAAGTCTGTCATAACGCTGTCAATATAGTTCTTCTGTTCACCACTTGAGAGGATTTTATATGGTGTTTTAGCGCTAATGTCGTCATTAACTAAGCTTCGGATTCTAGCACTAGTATAATGTTATTGTTTTTAAACATAACGAAATATCATAAAGTCTTAAAAAGAATTACTGTTATTACACTCAATTGTTAGTTAACCAAACTAATAATGATTGATTTAATGCTTTTCCAAAATATTGTGATGATTAATGGATCACAAATGTCACTTTTTCACAGTTTCTTAACCGTCTTAATAACATTCACTATTTTCATTGTAGTTGTTCACGAACTAATTAATAGTTTTGGAAAACGATGTCACTGAATTTATGAGTTATCACGACTTAAATAACATTACTTTCATAAGTTTAAATTCAACAAATAAATTTAAATATTTTTTTAACTGAGGAGCCTATGTTTACATTTGCCGGGGTTGCCAGCTGTTGTTTGATTTTTATATGTATTTAGTTAGTTCTGTTTGTAAATTTCTTGTATGTCTATTGTCGAATTAATGTATTTCTTTCTTTCTTTCACAGCTGGACATAGGCCTCCTCCAAAGGTTTTTATAACGTTTGGAGGGTTTGCCGTAGTCACTGCGCGCTGCGCTTGAAATGCGATCTGGCGACCGCAGTTAGGTGATAGGCGATAGCTATATAATAATAATAATAATGTCCTCTTAGCCGAATTTCGGCCACGGCGGCCAGTCTCAACAGAGATTAGCCATCTGCGCGGGACGTATTCTACTAATACATACATAGACATAATGAGTGACTATTGTGTATAAGTTTAACGTCGATTTTTTGTGTAAGTCTGTGTGTATCTGTGGCATCGTAGCTCTCAAACTGATAAACCGATATCGATGCCGTTTTTTTTTTCTTTGTACTTTTATTATACTTGGTGTCGGGGGTTTTGCTAATGCTTAAGTTATGTTTATTTGGAATATACTTTAACGGTCTTTATGACCAATTTTCAATTATGATATCATATTGACGATATCATGGTTGAAACTTTAGCAGAATTAAAATGTCCATATACAGTGATGAAAGTAAACCTTTCAAAATTGTGCTGTTCGGTATCTTTCATTTAGGTGGTCTCTTTAATACTGGAGTTACCGTTTTAAGAACAAACAAGTCTGAAGATAATCAATTTTTGTCACCAAAAGTTATAATAGTGTCGCCAAGTTAATCTTCCTTCTTTTATTATAATAATTTACTTTAAACAATGTCATAATGAGGCCTTCTTTGCCAGTTGCCCGAGCTGGTCTGAAAACAATCAGCGGAGATAAGTTACAAGAAGCGTTTGCTAGCAGTAAGTTTTTCTTATAATATACTAGCTGTGCCCCGCGGTTTTACCCGCGTTAAACTTTATAAACTGTCACAGCTCCTCCTCCGTAGATGATAGCGTGATAATATGTAGCCTATATGTTGACCCGACCTCTAAGTAATATTCATGCAAAATTTTAAGTAAATCCATTCAGTACTTTATGAGTTTACCCCGGACATACATACAGACAAACAGACACACATACAAAAATTCTAAAAACTATATTTTTGGCTTCGATATCGATTGTAGATCACGCCCCGAGTATCCTTTTAAAAAAATATTCAATGTACAGTTTTGACTTTCCTACGATTTTATTATATGTATAGATGTATACTAGTTACCCGCTCCGGCTTCGCACGGGTAGAGTGCTGATAATACAACAGAATATCTTTATATACAAGGTTCACACCTTGTTTGTCATAAGACAATCCTAGTAATATTATAAACGAGAAAGTTTGTAAGAATGGATGGATGGACGGATGTTTGTTACTCTTTCATGGAAAACCTACTGAATGGACTTTAATGAAACTTTACAATAATATAGCTTATACATCAAAATAACGCATAGGCTACAATTTATAAAGATATTGTATGAATTGTCCAAAATATGACGACAAGTGTCAAGGAAGTAGGAAAAAATCTACCATGTGCGATCTATTCCGGCGTGCACTGCCAAAACCGCTAGAGGTACACATCCTACTAATATTATAAATGCGTAAGTTTGTAAGTATAGATGTATGGATGTCTATTTGTTACTGTTTTACGCCAAAACGAATGAGTGAATTTTGATGAAACTTTGTAGTAATATAGCTTATATATCCGAATACCAATACCGAAACCGCAGGGCATAGCTGACTAATACCCCCAACATGTTCAAATATAGTACCTAACTTGATTTTTTAAACGAAATATTATAATAAATAAGCATGTAAGCTAAAGTAATTTTTGTTCCCCGGATTTCTTTTTGTTAAGCGGGTCACCTGATGTAAGTGATCACCGCCTGCCGTACAATCATTAGATTGCCGTAACAGAACAATGAGATATTGAATTAACTTTCACTTTGCATGTTTATAGTATGGGTAGTGGTAACCCTAGTCAGAGTTGTTCAAACCGCTTAACGACTGTTGTCTAATGACTACAACCGAAACCGACAGCTTAACGTGCCCTCCGAAGCACGGAGACGCTCAAAAACGAAACCACTTTGGCGGTCACCCATCTATGGACTGACCGTGAGCCTAGTTGCTTAACCTCGCCGATCGCTTACGTACCGGTGAGAGCATCTAACTACGAGCGCCTCGAACTTCTTTCCTGACACTTTCACTTTAATACAGTCTCATAGAATAGCATTACCATGACAAATTTTCATTTAAACGGCTCTTTAGCATATTTACTGCAGAAATACGTTGCCTATGGACTTGTTTCTTGAAGGGTGTCATGTACCAGATCAGGAATACCTCCGCAATTAGTTAATTCCACAGAGAAATCACTTTTTCCTAAAGCATCATCATCGTCATATCAGCCCAAAGACGTCCACTGCTGGACAAAGATCTCCACAATTTCCGGTCTTGCGCTATTCACATTCACGCAAGATCATCGGTCCATCTTGTACGGGGCCTGCCCACGCTGCGTATTGCGGTTCGTGGTCGCCACTTGAGAACCTTTCTGCCCCAACGGCCGTTGGTTCCACGAGCTATGTGCCCTGCCCACTGCCACTTCTGTTTTGCAATTCTTCGAGCACCTAAAACGACTACCTAAAACACACGGTGATAAACAACCATTCATCCAAGAGATAGTTGACTAGAAGTTCTGTGGCGGAAAGCGGCAGGAGGAATTCCTTAGGACACTCTCCGTAATAAATGTTACACATACGGCTCATAGAGATATAACGTCTCTCCACAGAGCAAAAGATCAAGCCGTTTATAGGATCCTCCGTCGCCAAAGTTGATCTAAACAAAAATTCCTCAATTAAATATTTTTTAAACAATCAGGAGAACAAAGTAGACTGTAAAACCTAAAAGTTATACCTCCTTCAAAATATGAAAACACGATTATTAACAAAACTTGTATTATTTTAGTATCTGGATTGTAAAAAGAAGCAAAGTGCAACACTAGTACAAAAAGGCAGAAACAAAATGAAGATTATATTTAGAACTAATTTATTATTATGATCACGTGTTGCTTAAAATAAACATGAGTGAGAAATAAAACATGAACGTGTCCACGGACGGCAAAAACTGCTGTTACAAATTACTGACTAATTTGAGCATGTGGAATCAGGGTATTGATAGATTTATTATATTTCTTTAATATTATTTGATCTGCCAGCGTGTATCATTCGTAGCTTAACGCAGAGCGCCTACCCCGGATTGGTAGATGGTGCATAACCGAGACCCGCCGGACGATTAAATTTATAATTTCCCATTTTTGAGATTACATAAACATTATTCGCAATGATTGCATTATTCGCAATGCAAACATTGCGAATAATGCTATAAAATTAAGATTTATTATGTTTTGGATAACTAAGAATCACACTCAGCAAATCGACAGTTGGTACACACGGCTACATATCAAGCTATACATTTCCAACATAAGCTGACCTCACATTGTATGGAAATCCTATACAACGCGGGATCAGCTTATACTGGAAATATTTAGCTTGATATGTAGCCGTGTGTACAATCAAGGTCCCTTTTACCCTAATGTTTTTGAACCCTAAGATTATATTATATATTATTTTGGGAGTATTATGATAGAGTGAGTTGTGTTCGTGTTAGGTTGGGAAATGTTTTTGTGTGAGCGTACGAGTAAGTATAGTGTACCTAGTGGGCTTTTGGGCAGATATAGCAATAAAATTTTATATGTGCAAGTTAAGAAAATCAGCATTCTTTCAAATTTGCAAGTCATTTTGCGTAATGGGAGATTCTTAGAAGCTTATTTGCCTTTTTGTTTAATAAAAACATAAAAAAACTTTGTTAGTAATGCAAATCACTTAAATACATCGCATATCCTCTAAAAAACTGTCATATCACACTGCAACTAGTTTAGAGAAAACTTACTTAACTTAAAACGCGTTATTCTCTGAGTTGCAGCGTGATATGACAGGTCTTCAGGGGATATGCGACATGTTAGAGATACGTGACACAAAAAAAACAACACCCTAAAAATATACACAGTAATATTCATCAAACTCCAAGTTAAACATGGAACAATAAACCATTCATAATCATCCTCATCAGAGCAGCCAAAAGACGTCCACTACTAGACAAAGGACTCTACTACTACCACTACTAGACAAAGGCTCCCCAAAGATCTCCACAACTTTCGGTCTTGCGCTGCCCGCATCCAACGGCATACTGCGACCTTTGCAAGATCTTCAGTCTACCTTGTGGGAGGCCAGCTCACATGCCCACGCTGCGTCTCCGAATACGTCCTCAGCTAGACAAATCTCTACAATGGCCGATCTTATTCTGCCGGCATCAAGCGGCTTCCCTTGACCCTTGCAAGATCGTCGGTCCACATTGTAGGGGGCCTGCACACGCTGCAGGCCCCTACAACCCCACTAATTAACCACTCTGTATAATTTTAATCGACATCGACTGCCTCGTTTGTCTAGCGGTAGCGTGTTCAACCGCAGAAAATGAGGTCCTGGGTTCAAATGCCGGGTCGGGCCAAAAAGTGATTATGGGATTTTTCCGTAAAAAGAAATTTATTATTATGAGTCTGGAAGGTGGCGGTATTACACCCCCGTGCCTCGGAGAGCATGTAAAGCCGTCGGTCCTGTACCTGACCTCTTTCCGGTCGTATCGCATCGGATCATGAGAGTGATGGAATAGAAAGTGCCCCTGTGTTTGCGCACACACTTGTGCACTATAATATGTCCTGCGCAACTGGCTAATCTCCATTGAGAATGGCCGCCGTGGTCGAAATTCGGCCGGGAAGACTTCATCATTTTATATTACTTCTAAATACAAATAAGTAATCTCTGTCATGAATAAAATACGGAAATGAAAAAGACGTAAACATAAGCTTCATTTAAATTTCAAACCAAAGCATTTTCAATATTCAGACAAGGGCTATTACATTTTATGTTGCTGAAATGAAAATCTGAGCGTAAGCAGCTTTGGGCTTAAGAAAAAAGCGAAATCCCTAATCCCCAACCACTACTTGAAATGCTAATAAAACAGTAGGTAGCTAGTTTTCAGACGCTTAAGAATTTAAATAAAAGGAAATTTACGCGAACGTTTATCTGTATTCAATGCTAAGTCAGTTGATTAGTCTTTGCGCCACAGTTTGCTGAAAAAAGCAAAACTACGGAAAAGTGCTCTGTTTTAAAGTGGATTTCGCAGAGGTCGACTATCCGCCTCCGTACATATTCATTTTATAACTTGTAGATGACACAGTACAGAAACATTAGCAGAAAAATACAGATTATATGCGAACTATGAATACACATGAGACTAAGAACGCTCTAGAACCCTACCAAAAGATCACATTGCTTAAAACCACAGGGTATGGGATAATATGCTTGTGCGAAATAATTGCATGTCCCAAAGTTGTGATAATTGTAATCGACGTGTATCTAAGTAACGAATGTATCTAAGACACAACCCAGAGTTCATGCCACTGCCTTGACTTTCTACTATTACAGTATTATACACTTCATAGTCTCATGGATTCTTTGTTCACGATTGAAGAGAGATTGCTATCTTTCCGTGACAGCTTCAAATTCCCGAGTCTCAGTTGTTGCTGAGTGTTTTGCCATTGCCATTTTCTGGCAATTAAAATACTCAATAACATTTATCGAATTGTAACAGGGTAGAAGAATTTCACATATATTTTACACGGGTATTTAGGTGAGTATCTGAGCCGGATAGGCCGAGAAGCGACGACACTCTGTCACCACTGCGTCGGGGCGGCGCCGCGGCGGCCGCAACTGGTAGCCCAACTCCTCTCGGGCCGCATAGCCGCGTGCCCGGGGCTGCTCCCATCAGGCGACAAGAAAAGTCCACGGCAGGTTAGGATTGTCGGTGCGAGTCCGACATACTCACCCGTATACACTTTTGGCAGGCTGGAGGCGTAGGCATTCAACCTGCATTAACAAAAGAAAGATCCCACAAATACTCTAGACCATGATAACATGAGATAATTTAAATTCGTTGAGGGTAGACAGTGGATGAGATTCTCCGGTACATGCCTGATTCTTGGTTGTCACTGTTGATTCTTGGTTGAAGAAATGTGTTGCAGTTGTAAGTAGCTGGGACTAAACCCAATAACAATATAAATAACCTGACATACTAGATCATAATCACGCCGGCGCTGGGAGCTAATCTCAGCGCGAGAGAGTATGCGGCGTCCGGCTGGCTTCTCCCCGGCTTGACGTCGCCCCTGGGACCGCTGGCGTTTGGAGGAGGGGCACTCCACTCGTCTTATATAAGCGGTCCCGGGAAGAGTTAACCTGCTGTAGCTCAGGTTGCCTAAACGCGCTTGTGCGTGATGGGGAGGGGAGGAGGCATTTGGACCCCTCCCGTCCCCGGAGGAGAGTCTCAGACGCTCAGTGTACAGCGGGGGTACTGGCGAGATCGTTCACGAGTACCCAGAGCCCCCGCTACAGGCATTGTGAGGCTGGCTACCATGATGGTTTTAGTGCGTATCCGGGACTAGCCCGGCGAGTCCCACATAACCCGTCGCCTCCCCAAGCGGCGGGTATGCGTAACATTTTGCATTTCCACCATGTAAAAAAAATAAAGAATAGGTCATAATCACGACTAATTCATCAGAATACTTTATCGTTTCTTAGTTTGAATTAAAAGGTACAAATATATATAGTCTGTGCCCGTTGCTTTCGGTTATTGAGCAGCCGAATTACAAGTGCACTCTAACGGTTGGAGATTTTAGTTGATTTTTTGAGTTTTATAAAGCTGCATATTTTGCAGGTTTCAGAAGTTAACGAATTTGTAGTTGCATCAAAAAATATTCACAATTAATGATGAGTGCTTATTTTGTTCGTAAAAAGTGGTGTTCGAAAACAATTATTTAACAAAAACTAATTAGATGAATGCATTTATAATAACAAAAAAATTGTTTCGGTGTTAATAGGGTTAACAAGCACCAGTGGAGACGGTGGACCCTTCCGGTGATGCCAGGGCTCATCATCATCATCATTACAGCTGATGCTCTCACCGGTTCGTAAGCGATCGGCGAGGTTAAGCAACAAGGCTCGCGGTCATTATTTCCACACGGCCATCTGTTCCCAAACTACACTGGATATACTGCATATACTACTTTTGTATGTATTTACAAAAAAAAATTGTATATGTAGTACTTATATCAGTTATCTGATTTCCATAGTACAAGCTCTGCTTAGTTTGGGATCAATTGGCCGTGTGTGAATAATGTCCCAGGATATTATTATTATTATTATTTCTTTTGTAAATACACCAAGACTCTGAACAGATAGACATTTTCATGCACACAAATATCTGTCCTGGGTGGGAATCGAACCCACGACCTCCGGCGTAAAACCAAGCATTTGCCAACCACGCCAACAGGCCCGTCGTCGACCCTACGTGTTCATTGAGTTTGTTACGAACAGTCGTGTGGAATTAATTTTACTTAGTGCGAGTGTTTTTATTTTTACAGAGTCTGCACGTGGAAAGTCTGTCGAATCGCCCGCATTTGTTGCACACACGTTGGTTACAGAAAAGTGGCAGTGTTATTTTATTAATATATTCTTTCATATACAAAAACACATAGTTCGTAAGCTAGGTGTAACATAAACTTACAAAGTTTTGACCATGTACACGGCTACATATCAGGCTATACATTTCCACTATTCTGACTGCCTCGTTGGTCTAGCGGTAGCGTGTTCAACCGCAGATAATGAGGTCCTGGGTTCAAATCTCGGGTCGGGCCAAAAAGTGATGAGGGATTTTTCCGTAAAAAGAAATTTCTCAGTATCAGCCCGAAGTCTGGAAGTTGGCGGTATTACACCCCCGTGCCTCGGAGAGCACGTAAAGCCGTCGGTCCTGTACCTGAACTCTTTCCGGTCGTGTCGCTAGGCGTCCCATCGGATCATGAGAGTGATGGAATAGAAAGTGCCCCTTTGTTAGCGCACACTTGTGCACTATAATATGTCCTGCGCAATTGGCTAGTCTCCATTAAGACTGGCCGCCATGGCCGAAATCGGTCGGGAGGACATCATCATCATCATACATTTCCAATATAAGCTGACCTCTCATTGTATGGAAACCCTATACAACGCGAGATCAGCTTACACTGGAAATGTATAGCTTAAACCGGATTAGCCTATTACCACGAACCGGAAGACGCAGCGTGGGCAGGCCGCAGGCCCCCTACAAGATGGACCGATGATCTTGTGCAGGCCGCTGGAAACTGCTGGATGCGAATAGCGCAAGACCGGCAACTGTGGAGATCTTTGGGGGAGGCCTTTGTCCAGCAGTGGACGCCTTTCGGCTAATATGATGATGATGATGATAGCTTGATGTGTTTACGAAGTCTAATATGCATTTTAATCTAAATCTATTAATAACTTCTTAAACTAGTTTATTGTACAAATAATATAACAACTGGTGGCTTATTCATTCGTGGGCTGCACCCCAGAACAAAAGAACTCAACGCACTGTCTGTCTCAGTCCCACGCGAGGGCAATGTAACATGATGGCGTCCTTGTTGACAATTTACAAGTTATGCAAATTAGCCTGCAAGGATGCGCTCATAGCTAAATGTTCTCACCGGTCCGTAAGCGAGCGGCGAGGTTAAGCAACTAGGCTCGCGGTCTGTACATAGATGGGTAACCACCAAAGTGGTACATACTATTTATATTGACATATAATTTTATTTTTAATATTTGGGGACAATGTCACACAGATCATCCTAGCCCCAAAGTAAGCAAAGCTCGTACTATGGGTACCAGGCGACGATATACATACTTATATAGATAGATAAATACTTAAATACATAGAAAACATCCATGACTCAGAAACAAATATTCGTGCTCATCACACAAATATTTGCACTTACCGGGATTCGAACCCAGGACCACCAGCTTCGTAGGCAGGAGCACTACCAACTAGGCTACGGTGATGATGACATTGATTATTATAATTAAATTCATCAATTATTAATGTAATTCTAAATTTAACAATTATTGTAAATGACATGATATAATGTAACTCTATATAACGATATGATACGAAAAGTTACACATTCTTCACACAATAAACTTCACTTACGGCTTTTTTAAAAAGTATTAAGTATATTAAGACTTTTTAAAAAGTATTAAGTATATTAATACTTTTTAAAAAAGCCTACTCTCATTGTAAAGTTTTGCTGTGCCCTACACTACAGGGTATCATGTGTAACTTTTACCATTGACTGTTAAAATCTATTGTGGCGATTTAAGACAAGATCGGCATGGTAGTAGGCATTTCTTTTCCCGAAAAAAAAATATGTAAAAGTTATGTGACTTAACTATTAGTACAGTAATTTTCCTTAACCGTAACCGATTCTTGTTTAAAATAAGGTATTTTCTGTCTAGTTATTTATCTATCAGTGTGTAACTGGAGTAGGTTGCTAGTAAATTATTAAATTAAAATCTTATTTCCGTAAATAACACGTTCGGTATATCACAATCAATCACACGATACACTTCATTAAGTAATAATTAACATCCCGATCAGATCACATGCGGGGACATTATACCCTTTCATTTTCGAAGTAGGTGCATTGGGACATTGCTGAATATCCTTGGCGTGGTTGGTAATTGCTTGCCTTTCACGCCGCAGGTCGCGGGTTCGATTCCCATCGAGGACAACCATTTGTATGCATGAACATGTCTGTTTGTCCTGAGTATGGGTATAATTATCTATATAAGTATGTATTTACAAAAAGAAAACTAGTATATGTAGTATATCAGTAATCTGGTTTCCATAGTACAAGTTCTGGTTAGTTTGGGATCAGAAGGCCGTGGGTGAATAATGTCCCAAAATATGCTGAATATGCGCAAAATACGTTTTTTAACATCTGTACATATTAACTGAAAAAACATCTAAATTAAAATTCCAATTGCAAAAAAATATTCACCTTAAGTTAAAATTGTCCATAGATCCAGTGAAAGTTATGTAGCCGTGTTTTGGACTAACCAGTTTTTATTATTAAAAGTATTTTTAAAGCAATATTTAGTAAAAAGATAAAAGTTTTAAACCAAGTCGCTTTATTTATTCTTTGTAAGTTGTACTAAATAATGATTAACTACACTAAGAAGCTTAAATAAGTTATGAAACAGTTCAAAATTGTGTCGTCTTTTTCAGACAAAGTAATTTTGAAGATTTTCTGGACTAAATATGAGTTTAAATTGTCCTTCAGTGTTTTATACCATCCAAGTTACACAATCAAAACTTTCACTGGATCTATGGACAATTTTAACTTAATTAATTAATAATATCAAATGGAGGTTCTAGTTCATTCTAAGTTATTTTTTATATAGGCAAGGCAAACGAGCATGTGGTTCAGCTGATGGTAAGTGATTACCGCCGCCCATGGACACTCGTTACGCCAGAGGAGATACGAGTGCGTTACCGGCCATTAATAAAGGAAATAATATGTTCGCTT
Organism: Pseudoips prasinana; assembly: GCA_951640165.1. Classification (NCBI taxonomy): domain Eukaryota; kingdom Metazoa; phylum Arthropoda; class Insecta; order Lepidoptera; family Nolidae; genus Pseudoips; species Pseudoips prasinana. The sequence goes on along the minus strand of OX621249.1, from coordinate 12,827,375 downwards.
TTTGAAGGTTTGTTATGTTGTTGTTTCCAGGTTAATCATTTATTATACAGATTGGCTCTTTTATCTCGTTTTTCAATGTTTTCTACAATAAGGTAGCTGTTAAGTATTGCGTACAAATTGATAATTGAAATATCTTATTGTCGTATGAGCAGTGGTTACCTTGGTGACAGAATTCTGTAAACCATCCAGAAGGCCTCTGGCATGGCTTAGCGGGAATAACCAGGACTAACAGTAACGTGCCCTCCGAAGCACGGAGATGCACAGATTGGTGGCCGTTGTGTTTCGGTAAGTGGTCAAGTACTAGTATACTTGGCCACTCGTGCTTACTATCTCACTAGTCTTGGCTAAGAGCAAGGTGGCGCCACTTCGCATAGCTTTGTAGTCAAAATTAATAATAATAATTAATATCTTACGATATTCACGCATTTAGGACTTTAAAGTACTTTTCATGTATTAAATTTCATTTACTTGGTATTACAAGATTCTTGTATAAAATATCATCACCCCATCTCATCCTGTGTGGGGCGTAGAAAATGTCCGAGGGAATACCTACCAGAGAACGGGCAGCAGCGTTTTTCTGTGAACTATGACTATCAAAATGCGATCGCCATTCTATTTGTCCAGCATTGGAGGTACTTTGGCTGTCATGATGATGAATGGTCTGCTGGCAAATTTACCATTACGAAGGTAATATTATGAACCGACTTGTTTACGCCATTCAAATTATTTTGGTGAGAGATGGGCTCGTTCTTCCATTCCACTACAACTACTCACCAATTTCAATTTTATCACTTACATATCTCTGCATGACGAAAGTTACAGTTAAAAGCTAACTCAGTATAAGAAGTTAAATCACTACGTGAAACAAGAGTTAATTTAATTGACGTAACACACTTACTAAGAAGCTAAAGAGCGCTTTACTTTAAGTGCACTCTCAAATCTGTACTTAAAATGCTCGGGGAAAATAAAATTAGATTGTGTTGCAAGTGAAATGTTTGAGTGCTACTATAAAACAACTATACAAGATGTAACTTAAATAGTGAGGTAACTTCATCGTGTCAGCTAATGAGTTTGATACTCTAGTTCGAATGACATTACCTCGATGTCTCTACCTCGACGGTACACTTCAACGATGGTTCGTTTCCTCGAAAGATCACTACCTCGAAGGATTTCTTCCTCGACGGGTACATTTCGATGGTACATTTGATCGATGGGTTGTTACCGCGAACAATCATCAAAAGTACAGTAAATGTAAAGTATTTGTGTGTGTAACTGAAAGGTGCAAAAATACTACCGAATTGAAATTAATATCGATATAATAATAGAGGCATCATAATTATTGTGATCATAAATGTAAGTATGTACACATATTTTTAACTTTAATTATTTGTTGATTTTATTCAAATAATTAAAAAATGTTGTTTATTGTAGCTTGTTGTGTAAATGTCAAAAATATGCGTACCTACTTACATTTATGATCACAATAATTATGGTGCCTCTATTATTATATCGATATTCATTTCAATTCCCGGCATTGCAAGTTTGTCTTTATTAGGAATATTAGGTAAGGTATTTATGTTATGCAGTTCACTTTTATTTCTATAGTTATTAATATTTTTTCTAACGAATCTGGGTCTAATTAGCATTGACGAAAGAAAAGTACAAGCTGCTTTGTTTGGGATCATGGCCGAGTGTGAGTAATATCCCAGGATAGTATTATAATATTATTATTAATTGTACACATAATACATACATCAATTAAATTATTGTCTTATCACATAACATTATCAAATACTTGTAAGAATATTATCACGAACTTCTTTCTGTGTATGGTTGCTTCTTTAAGCAATATTGGGAAGAGACTGGAGTTCACGGCATAGTTGATCCTAGTTAGGGGGTAGAGAAAAATATTGTTCATATATAATATAGTTGAGTCAAAATATTGTGTGTAATCATGTAGTATCTGTGCTTAATTGAAATAAATTATTCTATTATATTACTATTAATTTAGTAAGTGTTCCTTAGGGTCGCTTAGGCGCTAATATTCACTTGCATTTAGTTAGTCTACAGATGGGGTCACCCAAATCCCGTTTAAGTATTATGTTTTATCCATTCTTATTGTTAATTGCACACAGAAACATACATTTAAGTTAAATGATACAATAAAAAGTCATGATAGAATGAATTTTCTTCCAGCAAAACATTAGGACTCTATGCCCGAATCCTCAAGTTTGTTTGAGTTCTGAGCGCGTCCGTGCTTCAGAGGACATACAAAACAGTCAAATAAAAAATAATTCACATAGACTCTAACAAAACCGGCAAAGTGCGAGTCGGACTCGCCCATGAAGGGTTCCGTAGCAGCAAGTATTTCAGTTGATTAAATGAAAGGTAAATTGCGGTTTACGATTTATGACGTATTAAAAAACTACTTATTAGATCTCGTTCAAACCAATTTTCGGTGAAAGTTTGTAAGGTAATGTACATCATATATATTTTTTTATTTTTATCAGTCTCTTATTTAAGGAGTTACAGGGGGGGGGGGGCACTTATTTGACCAATTTGGAAGTGTCTGTCGCGCAAACTATTCAGTTTAGAAAAAAATGATATTAAAAACCTCAATATCATTTTATAAGACCTATCCATAGATACCCCACATGTATGGGTACGATGAAAAAAAATGAGTTTCTGTTCTATGTATGGGGAACCCGCAAAACTTTTGCTATTTTGGTGTGAAAATCTTAATGCGGTTCACAGAATACATCTACTTACAAAGTTTAAACAGTACAGCTCTTATAGTTTCGGAAAAAAGTGGCTGTAACATACGGACATCGATCGGAATCTATAAGGGTTCCGTTTTTTGCCATTTGGCTACGGAACTCTAAAAACGTTTGTAAATAGTCAGAACATGTTAGTAGTAACATAGTCAAATCAATAATTTCCAATAGGTACATGTAGATATTTAGATATGCGGTTTGTATGAAATCATTTAGAAATAACATTTAATTTATGATAGCTATTAATTTCGATAATCAAACCTATAAATAATCTCTTTGACAATAACATAACTAAGCTATTTATTTAAGTTATTGTCAAGATATTATTTATAGGTTTAATTTTTGACTGTACGTGTGGCACAGCGGCTAAGATAGTCGGCTCGTCGCTTCGTGTCGCGGGTTCGAGTCCCACGCCGACAACTATTGGTGTGACCAATAAATAGTTGTTCAGAGTCTGGATGTAATTTGTGTCCCTCTATTATATGTTTGTAAAGTACCCCGCGACACATGTATTATTTCCTTAATGCGGGCGTTGTCTTTTTTAACAAAAAACACATAGCAAAATGTATAGTTTTAGATATCATTTTATTTTTTTTATTTATTTATACAAATATATTTTCAAAAGTTTGTGCATATATTACACTTGTTTGTACATATATTATACTACATATTGTCTTAATGGTTCTGCCTATATTAAGGTAAGAATTCAATATAATTATTATGGCTGACCTTATATTTATATCGAATATCGCATCGGATCTAACGCGCTCCAATTGAGAAGACCCAGCAAAACAAACTCAACTGGTGTCTTTCCTAACGGATTCAACACGGCCAGTTGAGACTGTCCGGCAAAACATACTCAAGCGGGCATATACATGATATTTGGTACACTCACAGAAATGATATAGCAGGCGAACATAGTATTTGTGCCATCTCGGTTGTCTGATTAAGTACATATTTATTTTAGGTTCAATCCCGGCTATACCTGTTAGAATTAACCAAAATACAAAAACAAAAATCACTACTAAGTTAAGTAAGTACTTGAATGTCGTCCGTATTCATCGTCATGATATATATCAGCCGAAAGACGTCCACGGTTGGAAACAGCCTCCACCCCCCCCTCATCTAAGGACTTCCACAACTGCCGGTCTTGTGATGCCTGCAGCCGCAACCCGATTTCGGAAGAGTCACAAACAACAAATATTTAATAACAAAATAAAACCTAGACAACTATTAATATTAAAGCGTCAGTGGTATCTAATATTTTATCCCGATTTAAAAGTATAAAATAGATAATTTAGTGAGTTCCTCTATATTTTAAACGCCCTAACTGTGCCAACATTGCCAACGTGCCAACGACGTACATTATAAACTTCACATCATAATTTTCAATGAAGCTAAAAGGTTTCGTGACACTATCGGTTATGTCCTGTATTTTTTATAGGTATTCCTCATTTTTATGCTTGGATATTATGAAATGTTTGTCTGCCACGCAATGTCCAACCGTTTTTGCAAGTCTTGCCCTACCCCCATCTAGCAGCTTCCAGGGAGCCTCATAAGCCCATCTTATAGAGGCCATCCCACGCTGATGATATACCCCAGAACGCGTTGTTACTCTAAAAGCGCCAAGCTTCTTGGCGTGGTTGGCAAATGCTTGCTTTTAACGCCGGAGGTCGTGGGTACGATTCCCACCCAGGACAGAGATATTTGTGTGCAGGAACATGTCTGTTTGTCCAGACTCTGTGTGTAATTACCTATATAAGTATGTAATTATAGAAGAAAATAGTATATGTAATATAACAGTTATCTGGTTTCCATAGTACTTGCTCGGCATAGTTTGGGATCGGTTGGCCGTGTGTGTATATATTAGTATTTTGCCAGTTGTGGTTTTTCTATTAGTATTTCTCATTTTTTTGCCTGGATTTTATAAAATGTTTTATTACGAAAGATCTGCCAAAACAATTCCGACCACTTTTGCTAGTCTTGCGCTATCCACATCTAGGACCTTCCAGCCGCCCTCACAAGCTAGTCTTGTGGAGGCTTCATTAATTAATACCCATAACCCTGAGAGGTATATTCGTCCCAATTTCTGGGGGAAATAAAAAATACACATGTTTTATTTTAGGAACATTCTGTACAAAAATATTGCGACGTCCCAATTCAAATTTACATATGTTACTTTTGAGAATGGTTTCAAAAATATGACTGTATTTAAAAAATTGGGTAGTCCATAATTTAAAGAAAGAGTATACTTATTTCAGTTATAAATAATATTGGAGGTAAAAAAAGTATCCCTGCATATTCAAATATGTAGTACTCGCCGTACAGTTCTGGTTCATTTGCGTCTTGGTCTACCGGTAGCGTGTTCCGTTGCAGATACAGACGCCCTTTGTTCACGACCAGGTCAGTTCATAAAGTATTAGAGGGATTTCTCTTGCAAGTATGACGTCTCAGCAGCCCAGAATCTGGAATGTATGCCTGTTATAATCACTTAGTGTAGCCGTGTGTTTTCCGACCTAGACTAACGGGTCCACCCCATACCATCCCGTGGGTATCGTAAAAGACGATTAAGGGATACACCAGGTAGTCAGGCAGCAGCGTCACATGCCAAGCGTGAGGACTAAGGCAAACCCCTCCAAATGGCAACAATATAGAAACCTTTGGGGGAGGTATATGTCCAGCAGTGGACAATATCAGGCTGATGATGATGATGTTGATGATGAACTAGTGCTCATCGATCCTGTGCCTGATGCATCGCAAGTTGGATCGTTTTTCCGTGTTATCGGTTTATGACAAGACTGAGGATGCAGAGTACTTATAAACTTTAATTTTCCCAGGTAGAATTTTAAAAGAGGCCCAGAATTTTTTTAGTTTATGCAGACGAAATATCTTCGCATGCTACCCGGAATAGGAGTCGGTAGGAGTCTGATATACCCGGGTGGGTATATCAGACTCTTACAGACAACACCTAACCTGCCGTGGATTTCTCTTGGCGCCTGCGAAGGCAGCCCCGGACACGCGGGAATACTTCTCGGCTGCTTGTGCCATGCCCATAGGACATGGCACAAGCAGCCGCATTGTGGATCACGTGCCCTTAGACGACAATTATATTATGTGTCTTCTCGGATTACAAGCAATCAGATCGCTGTCTTCCTGGAGCTGCTTACAAGTGAGGGCAGTAGAGGACTCTTCTCTGACTGCCGCTGCACCCCATCTAAACCACGACCATACCATATAACCAATGCATGTAGATAAATTAATGCCTTGATTAATTTATCTACATGCATTGGTTATATGGCTCTGAAAGATATTATCACACTAATATTATTAAGGGCAGTTTGTGAGTGTGTACGTTTGTTACTTCTTCACGTCAAAATTTTTTATTATTTTGATTTTATTAAAATTTGGTATGGAGTTAGTTGACACCCTAGATTAATACATTGGCTATAATTTATAAAGTTTAACGCGGATAAAACCGTGGTGCACAGCTAGTTTGTAATAATTAAAACATTTATTCTACCTTACCCAAAACAAAAGCAGCAACTTAAATATCTCACGTAACGGATAAAATACATGAAACAACGAGAAATACGCAAAACAATGGAATAAAGCCACGATAACTACGTAGAAAGGAGTGTGGTGGCTGAATGTCGAATGGCCGATATCAAATATTTGTTGGCCACCCAGCCGTGCCCAAGTGCTACGGTAGGCTTAGTATGGATATTCCTGTTCGTTATTGTTTTTTGTTGGATTGGTAAGTTTTTATATACTGTAATGACCCTGTAAATATAACATTGTTTTGAAGATTAGGACTCCCAAATAGAAAGATAGATGGGGCAAGTGACATAACTTGATACTTTTTTTATTAATATAAACAGGAATAAGTAAGTTGCTATCACCGCTCCGTAAACAATGGACAATATAAATAGGAGATGTGTTTAAATTTATGAGCATCCCATCCCCTTTGTACATTAAATTGTAAAATGTCAGCATTTTACTTATCGGTTTTAACAACACGACCCATTAAGCCTACATAATCGTACTAATGTTACACTGATTATAAAGATAATAATAATTAAAAAGAAATGGTAGTCTCCGTAAACTATTGTAAGTGTGATTAAGCTAAAAGCATTTATTACAGCACTTTATCAACTAAATTTACATCTTGTTGCTCGTAGCATCTAAGTCATATAAGATAAGAGTGACAGCAATATAATGATGAACATAAACACTTGGGTTAACCCGATTACTGCTACAGCACTCTATAAAGGATAGCAGGCTATTGAAAAATATATCGAGAATAGAGACTGATCAATATGAGGATGGATTGATGTTCATCATAGACACTGAAGTTAAACTTCCTGCGAACCTTAGCGCACTTGAGAAGTTTTTCTAAAACGATTCAGTACGACCTCTTTTAGGGGTGATAGTATTTTATTCAACATTGCTGCCAAGGGTGACGGTGAATCAAGCTGTTATAAAATCTCTTTTTTTATAATAATAATATATGTACATGTATAATAATACGGGGACAATGTCACACAGATCATCCTAACCCCAAACAAAGCAAAGCTTGTACTATGGTACCAGACGACGATATACATACTTATATAGATAGATAAATACATAAATACATAGAAAATATCCATGGCTCAGACACAAATATTCGTGCTCATCACATAAATATTTGCACTTACCGGGATTCGAACCCAGGAACACCAGCTCCGTAGGCAGGAGCACTACCGACTAGGCTACGGTGACCGTCAAATCTCTGAAAGCTTTTGGTTAAAAATTTCAACACATCCAATCAATAACAAGCACATCCCCAATACTCTATCCTTGGTACTATGTCAACATTCAGAAAATGTAAAACAAGCATTTTGGTGTGAATGTTTCAGTTGGGAGGTATGCCGCCGAATTTCACTTATTTACTCTTTTCATTAAGAGTCCGATGAAGACAGCATTGTTTTATAACCATACCCCTTTTTAAATAAAAATCAATCACCACTTACATTCAAGATCCTCACTTGGGAATGGATCGACTGTTTTAGCTGTTTATTACATGGTTTATATGTAAATAAATAGAAGTTTATTGTAAAATCTTTTATTTACGAATGATACCAAAGTACTTAATGAAGCGCTATCTCTTTGTGGTGTTCAAATCTTAGTATTGGCATACCAGCCGTGCAGGTTTCGTTAAGATGGCGTCAAGTATCGAGTGCTAACAACAGGTACGGCGGCTGAGCGGTTAAAGGCCTATGCAGACTGGGACGGCATGGCAAGGGGTTTACATTTTTACTAATGGACATTCAAACGTATCAATACAGAAATATGACATTAATTGCTACGCTTTAAAATGATGCCGCGGCATCGACAGGGATTTTCATTGCACGGCATTAAAAGACGCGCCACAGGCTCCTTAGCGGGATGCCGTGGCGTACTGCGACAAGCAACGGCATGCCACGGACTCCGGCGCTCCTATTATTAGCCTGTGCATCTTCTTCATCTGCAATAATCGATACCAACACCAAATCCCAATCTACCATATTAAAACTGAGGCACAACTTGCTTTGCTTGCTTATCGTATGGGTAGTGGTAACCCTAGTGTCAGAGTTGCTCAAGCCGCCCAGTAGGCCTCTGACAAGGCTTAACGACTGTTGTCTAATGACTACAACCGAGACCGACAGCTTAACGTGCCCTCCGAAGCAGGAGACGCTAAGAAATTAATCCACTTTGGCGGTCACCCATCTATGGACTGACCGCGAGCCCAGTTGCTTAACCTTGCCGTTCCCTTACGGACCAGTGAGAGCATCTAGCTATGAGCGCCCCAGGCACAACAACACTCAATCAAACCCAATTCAATACTAAAAGTGTATCGGGCAGCAGGAGCTGCCGAGGTGTTCTTTGTCGTGGCGCTGGAATGCCGCGGTATCTAAGCTGCTAATGTGCGCTGACTCACGGCAAAATCCCTTGCCATGCCGTCCCAGTCTGCGTAGGCCTTAACCCACGTAGGGCCGAATACCTCGTGGTTTAATTTATATTTACCTCTATAGTTGTATAGAGGTAAATATAATCGGCACTTTGAAAATGTATTAAACTTTCAATTACTTACTTTGATCTTGTTTACTTATTTTATTGTTATTATTGCTATTATTATTTTTACTCAGGTAAAAGAGCTTAAAAACAATAAACATATTTACTATTGGCGTGATGTAGTAATAGTGCCTAATTCCAAATCATATTTCAAAATAAACTATACAGGCTGGCTGAGGAGTTGACGTTCAAACGCAAAATTTAGATACTTTATTATGAGGAGTATGCAAATGTATACAATAGAGTCACGCCTGTCTCCCAGAGGGGTAGGCAGCTAGGCAGAGACAACGGACTTCCATTTGTCACGATCCTTGCACACCTTTTTCGCTTCGTTTACTGACATTATATTCTTCATACATGCTCGCCGATTCAGGGTACTTCTGACCTGACCTTTCTTAAGTACATCTACGATTTGATCATAGAATGTTGTACGAGGTCTTCCCCTTCCGGTTGTACCATTCACACAGGCCAGATGTACTTCTTTTGTCAATCATCTTTCATTCCATCCTTTCTAAATGGCCAAACCATCTCAGCATACCTTTTTCAATCTTTGTGACTACATCCTCTTTATTCCAAAACGCTCTCTTACATGTATACCCCCATGTATTATTTCTTTTCACCCTGTATATGTTAATTTTGGAATGCCAATATTAAATACTGCTGTGTGACTGACTGAAGAAGTCGTCCGAGGGAATATATTTATACCAGAGAACGGGCACCAGCGTTTTTCTGAGTGACCATCGTAATGCTATCTCCAACCCGTCTGCTAAGCATAGCGATTATAGCTTCATCTTCGGGAGACGCTTCAAATGTTGAAAAAAAAATCATTCTATTCAGAGTATGTTTTTTAATCAGGCGGTATCGTTTGCTGATAATATTTCAACATTTTCAAACTATGGCAATATGAATAAGCCACGGTCACCAGAGCCTTAAAGAATTCTCACTATGGTGCCATTTTACAATGCAACGACAAAAAGTATTTTATTGATAAAGTTTCTGTAGTACCTAGTTATTTTAAGAGATAATGAAGCAGTCCGTGTATATACTAATATACCTATATATATACTGATGTTAAGGGTTCCATATCACCATGATACATAGTATTTTTTAATTTATTTATTTATTGAGCAAAAATAACAAAGGTGTTTTGTACGTTTTTCAACCTCTAGGAGTTGAGTGAGTCACCTTGCAATACGTCGTCGACACTTAAGTCTAAATAATAAAAATAAATCAGCGGTATGTTTGTACACACGGCTATATATGGTCTCACCGTTTTGTCATTGATTTTATTTTAATAGGATACAATCTTTCTCTAAATTTCTGCTACTGAAGTAAGATATAAAATGAAAATTACCATGCCCATGGTAATTTATGTGGGGTATAAAAGTAGTTGTGTTTGGACTAAAACAACACATTGTACAAAAGGTTTTCGCGTAGGCTCAATTTATCAAAATATGTTTATAAATTTTAATTTCTAACTACTTACCTATATAGCATATATTATATATAGTATCTATGTGTCCTTTACCGCATTTATCACAGGGAGTGTTCAGAGGAATTGTTCGACCTTATACCTGCCGCCAAAAGTGGAAATTTCATCCTTATCACCTGGATGAATGGTCATCTACCACTGTGCGTTTCACAAGAAACTTTTTGCCAAGCACTACCGCTCTGTGGAATCAATTAGCTGCGGAGGTATTTCCGATCCGGTATGACATGGCGCCCTTCAAGAAGCGAGCCTATTCTTTTCTTAAAGACCGGCAACGCACTTGCAGCTGCTCAGATGTTGCGAGTGTCCATGGGCGGCGGTGATCACTTACCATCAGGTGACCCACTTGCTCGTTTGCCAACCGATTATATATAAAAAACAAAATGCATTGAATTGTAAATTAGTGATTTAGCAATAAAATTGAAATCATATTTTTAAAAACACTCACTAAACAGTACCTACCACTGCCCATACGATAAGTAAGTAAGTACCTATCTGACCGCAAGAATTCAAATAATAACATTTGTTTTAGAAATAATAACCAAGACTCACATAATCACAAACATTCGCCTTTGTAATATTAGTTTGATAAAGTACCTTATTGATTTAAATGGGAATGTTGTGAGCAGTCTCCTGACCGCTACTTACCATTGTGCGACCGATTGCAATGAGTGTATGCATGGTGTTGGCCCAGCTCATCAAATATATTTTTTGTATATCCTACCTACATTTTTTTTACATATAAATTCGTATTGTGTTACAAAAACATAATTGTTTGATGTACGATGTGAAATGTAAATATTTAAGTTCCTACCTCACATAGTACTTGAAGTTTATTATTTCTTATTATAATGTTACTAGCAGTGCCAGCGGACATAGTTCCGCGTTAGAAATATTTTTGTCCCTGCCCGTTTGTCCCCCGTTATTCTTCGGGATAAACGTTTGGAATCTAGCTTTCAATTAGGGAAATAATTTTGTAGTACTCGAAGATAAATTATTATCCAGTATAAGGAAAAGTAAAACTAAGAAATTTAAAATCCTAAACCCACCTAGACAAGAATGGATAAATATAAATATTATACAGGAAATAAACCAAAGAAACATACTGTGGAAAAAAACATAAGAATAATCCAAATGATGACCTGAAAAAGAAAGACTTCATAGAAAAACGAAACGAGGTATCGGAAAAAATACAAGAAATGAAATCTCAGTATTACTACAAGGCTTTTAGTGAATGTAAAAACAAACCCAAAAAAATGTGGGGCCTAATAAATAACCTCTCCAACAACAAGAATAGAGAGAGGCTGTTGTACTCACAAGGCTGAAAACTGAAACCGGCATCATTAATGGTGAGAAACAAATTGGTAACCATTTTAACGACTATTTTTCTAATATTGGTATGGTATTAGCAAACCAGATCCCTAGTCGCTACCACAATAGTCTAACTCACACTGATCAGTCATACATAGCAAACGATCTAAAGATGACGTATTTTAAACCTACAACCGTACGTGAAATAGGCAACATTATCAAAAATCTCAACAAAAACACTAGCTCAGGATTAGATGGCGTCACCACCAAATCACTCAAATGTGCTGCACCATTAATATCAGAGGAACTATCTAAATGTACAAATTTAAACCTGCATCAAGGAACTTTTCCAGATAATCTTAAAATAGCCAAGGTAACTCCGATTCATAAGTACGGAAGTAAGATGGATCCAAATAATTACCGCCCCATCTCCGTTCTCCCTATTTTGTCAAAGGTATACGAACGAGTGTTACATTCTCGTCTTGAAGAATTCCTAAGCAAACAAAACTTTTTGTACGTAAATCAATATGGTTTTAGACAACAATCAAACACCACTTCCGCAACAATCGACCTTGTAACGAAACTAAAAACTAATATCGACAAAAAACAGGTTGCATTGGGTGTATTTATTGACCTGAAAAAGGCTTTTGACACTATAAGCCATAATTTGCTACTAAAAAAGCTTAAAATGATCGGAATCGATGGAACTGCTTACGAAATATTAAAATCCTATTTATCAAATCGTTGCCAAGTAGTTAAAATCGGACAAATACAAAGTGATCCGAAGGCTGTCACCTACGGAATCCCACAAGGGTCAATATTAGGACCGCTTTTGTTCCTAATATATATAAATAGTATCCATAAACTTGACCTTAAGGGAGATTTAACCTTATATGCTGATGATACAGCCGTTTTCTATTTCGGAAATTCGATTGATTCTATAATTACAGATGTACAAAGTGACTTAGATCGATTAAATGAGTGGTTCTTGTCAAATCTTCTTACAATAAATGTCTCTAAAACGAATTACATAATATTTTCTGCAAAAAATAAAAAAATCTGTCAACATTCGCCACTAACAATAAATAATCATACAATAAAGAAAGTATACTCTGAAAAATATCTGGGGCTGCATTTAGACAGTCACCTAACATGGGCCCCACATATAGCAAAATTAAAAAATAAACTAACATCACTTACTGGACTAATACGAAGTATTGCCCGATGTTTACCTCCAAAATTACGATATTACATATACAATTGTCTCATACAACCACATATAAATTACCTAGTAGAAGTATGGGGTACAAGTGCTAAAACAAATTTAGATATATTACAAATAGCTCAAAACAAATTGATTAAAACATTGTTCCACTTTGACTTTACCACCCCAACTCAAATATTATATAAGAAAACAAAACTAATGAATATACTACAGACATATAAATATTATAATTGCATACTAATAAGAAACATTTTAAATAAAGATATCCACACACAAATAACCTTTACTAAAAAACACCAAATTCAAAAAATCCGGTTAAGAAGTGCGAATGACATCAACTTACATAAATCACGAACAAATTACGGGAAGAAGAGTATTTTGTATGAAGGAGCAAAGTTATACAATAACCTGCCAAAACCCATAAAGGAATCGAAAAGCATACAAACATTTAAGCGCTTGTTAAAATTCCATCTTATTAATAATGTTACAGCTACAAACATACTGTATGTATAATTTAAACTAGATACATAAAAAAAAAAAAAAAAATAAACAGACAAACAAAAACAATATATATATATATATATATATATATCTTTCTAAGCACTATTACAATGTAATGTAAGTTACCTAGCTCATACATTAGTAGCAAAGCCGAGCGCTGAGCGTGGTACGCCCATGCTACATCTAGTTTTATTTAGTCCGTAAATACATGTTATGCAGCAATCAACGAGCCATACACCAGTTTTTGTTTATAGGATACCCCCTTTATTTGTAATAAATTAATGTTTTGCAAAATTTTAAATAGATTTATATAAACATATTGTTTTGTATATGTTACATTAGAAATAGTTATATAATAGATTACTTAGATATAGAAATTAGTATTAAGCAACCGTCCGATTTAGAACTTAAGAATGTACTTTATTACCCGACTGCGGGACGCAAACGATGTGTTGCATGTGTTTATCAGGCTATGTATGTATGTATGTTCCTTTGAAGCACTATACAGACCAAACGCCTGGACCGATTTTAATGATTCGCACGTCAATCGATTCCTTTCAGTCCGGAAAGTGTCACTAAAGACATGACGTTAGTGAAAATTCAATATGGCGACTACTGGACGCCATATTGAGAAAATTAAAAAAATTAAAGTCAACAAACTATGTCATGTGGGATATCGTTGAATAGGTATTTAAAAAACATTTTTAGTTTTCTTTCAACATTTTTCGATTTGACCGGCCGTTTAGGAGCTATATTGATTTAAAGTTGCGTAACAACTATTCTCACATATAGGTTTTAAAACAGTAGAAATTTACGATGAAAAGACGAAAACTTCGTATGACTGTGCGTATGAGTGTTGATGGACATATACTAAAGTATCTATTAGGTATATTGGACTACCTAAAGTATCTAACGTCTAACACGGTCGTCCATCTCCAACTTCAAACGTTTAGTACTTAACTTCACTTGAAAAACTATATATAGGTAGGTACCTACCGAAATCGAATTGTTTTAAATGCAATGACAAAGATATAAAGAACAACGTCCTTTTGGTTGGTGTGAGAATCGAACTTTCAACAACCGAATTTCATGCGCTTTGTGGACAAGGTAAAATTTAAAGAAAAATGTTACCTTTAATATTATGTTGGGGAGTAACTGTACACAAGTTGCAAGGGACAACTTTGAATCGAGCCGTTGTCGATCTCAGTTCGTGCATTTTAATTTTAAATTGAATTGAATTTTTCATAAAGCCTGGTTAAGTCTTTAGATGGTTTAATTATTAGTACTCTGTACCACCGCAAGCTACTAAACAATCCTCATGATATCAAATCTCTCAATGATCACGAGATTGCAAAATTTGCAGTCATATAACAATAACAATGACTGACTTATCTCTCAGCTTAAAGAGCTGCTTGTATTAACGTGATATTTGGCCCGGATGTTTATTTATTCATTATCATATCACAGATTAAAAAATATAGATTAAAAAGAAAACAGTAAAAAAAAATGCCACTCTGGACAGTGGAACTCTAATTAAATATTGCCAATCGGACTATCTCGTAAATTAGCATGGACTCTTTTTCTTTTCTATATTAATATCATAACTCATTATACATGCACTTTGTTTGCAGACGACATCCTTTTAGTTTTGGCATAGAATCTGTTAAATAACTTTGACATAGAAATTAATAATACGATAAAAATTAATTCGCTTGATAAAAATAATCTGGCCGCGAATTTGAGCAAGACACACTTTATTAAATTTTTGAGCAAAATAAGTAAATCATATTTACTAAATATAAAATACAATGGTCATAAACAAAGTAGAGAGTGTGAAGTTTTATGGTATACAGTATATTAATAAAGTAGTTGTAGAGTGCGTGAGCGGGAACCTAAGCGATTTCTTCAGAAACTTGTTCAGAGTACTTAGAGAGAAAACATACTAAAAGTACTGATGTTCAGGAGGTGAAGCGGAGGGAGGGGAGGGGGACAAAGACCTCAATTTTAGGTTATACGCTAATATTTCAAAAATGGTGCGTTTTAGCAAAACATGTTCTAAGATGAAATGAAAGCTTATAAAATTTTCTATAACTTTGATACTTTTCCATATCCCATCCGTTTTTAAACTACAAGCTCTGGAAAAGTGCAAATAAAAAATGTTTTGAAATATTAGTTTCTAAGTCCAATTCTGTGAATGATTCACATTTTTATTCTCTTAGGTCGTGAGGGTCCTGGAAAAAGGTCGTTTTCTGTGGTATCTTCTTCCTCGCCTTCCTCAGTGGTAAGTGGTTCTTGCTAAGAGGGCTCTCAATCATCTTCATGGTCATTCTCGTCGTCTTCTTCGCTAAAAGACACGCCGTTGAAGCATTTTCCTTGGCAATGAAGGCACGCAGTAGAAAATTTCAGCATAGCTTTGCGACATCCACATTTGCTGCTGCTACAATCCTTGGTGCAGCGACAAAATATTGTTTTTAGTAAAACCTGGGGCGCCGGTAAATCTTTTGTTGTTCTTGGCGCCAAGATATCACCATATATTTTTCCACCCCCACTCTTGACGGAGCAACTCATTCCCGAGCCACTGCTGCATGAATTATTTTTGTGATATGTGCTTCAGGAATTATATTTAGCTACTCTCGTAGTGGCTCTTTGTGGCTGTGTGGTGACGGTCTAGAGAATATCGCCACCCCCTCTCATCCCGCAGGGGGACGTACAAGTCGTCCCGAGGGAATATATACCAGAGAATGGGCAGCAGCGTTCTCATGAGTACCAATGTCTACCTTACTGCGATTGCCAACCCGTTTGCCAAGCGTGGCTATTATGGCAGATCCCTTCAAATGAAGGACACAATTAAACCGCGGCCCCCAGTCCCCGGTAGCCCTGCTAATCCCAGCCGTGGTAACAGCCGTGGTTACGGCAGGGCAGGGGGTGCTAAGAATCCCCGGCAGATTCCGCGTTACCAAAACGAAAACTATGAAAACTCTTACTTATGAAACCTCTGGCCCTGGCAACATACAACACACGCACACTGCGGACCGACGAGAAGATGATCGAACTAGAGGAAGAATTGAGCAGGTTACATTGGGACATAATAGGATTATCTGAAGTTCGAAGAGAGTGGGAGGACACTATAATCCTGAAATCCGGGAATCTGCTCTATTTCCGGGAGGGCGACCAACTGTCCCAAGGTGGTGTTGGGTTCATAGTACACAAGTCCCTCGTCCACAACATAGTGAAAATCGGGAGTGTGTCGACTAGGGTTGCGTACCTTATACTCAGAATTACCAAGCGGTATTCGTTGAAGGTCATACAGGTTTACGCGCCGACTTCGACGCACTTCGACGATGAGGTTGAGGTCATGTATGAGGATATTTCTAGAGCCATACATACCTCAAACTTTTATTTCACTGTGGTCATGGGGGACTTTAACGCGAAGCTGGTTAAACGATTCGGGAATGAGCTGAGAGTGGGGCAATTTGTAACTGGAGACCATCACCGGGGCCAAATGTTGGCCGACTTCATGGAGAAGGAGGGACTCTTTATGATGAACTCCTCTTTCAAGAAGCCGGAAAACCGCAAATGGACCTGGGTAAGCCCCGATGGTAAAAAAAAACGAGATAGACTTTATCTTGTCGACGAGGAGACAGATGTTCAATGACGTCTCAGTAATCAATACGGTTAAAACCGGGAACAATCACCGACTGGTGTGAGGCTCATTGAACCTAAATGTCAAGCTCCAGAGGTTCCGACTGATAAAGTCTACGCTCCGACCTTTACCCATCTACATCCAAAACCCTGAACCCTTTCAGCTCGAACTGCAAAACCGTTTCGAATGCCTAGCAGATTGCGAGGAAGTGGAGTCATACCACGACAGGCTCGCAGAAGCTGTCCATACGGCTGGGTCTAAGGTCTTCAAGGCCCACCGTACAAACAGAACCAAAAAGATCTCTGACTATACCCTGCAGCTTATGGACGAAAGACGGAAAATGGTTCTGACATCCTCTGATGATACTACCAGATACCGGCAGCTCAACAGACAGATCTTAAAGTCTTTGATTCGCGACACGCGTCAATTTAATACAAATTGTATTAAAGAAGCTATTGAGCGGAACAAAGGCTCTAAAGTGTTTGCAAGAGAGATAGTTCTCTTGCTCTCTCGCTTGTTGGACAGAGCCAACTGACGAAGCTGAAGACTGAGGACGGCAGAATCGTCACGTCTAGACCTGAGTTGCTGGGAGACATCGAGAGGTTCTACGGACAGCTGTATACGAAAACCCAGTCACCTGTCGATAGTTGTGCCTCAGATCCCAGAGCACGACTAACCCAACACTTCACCGACGACATCCCGGACGTCAGCCTGTGCGAGATTAGAATGGCTCTCGAACAGCTTAAGAACAACAAGGCGCCTGGTGATGATGGAGTTACGGCAGAGCTTCTGAAGGCGGGTGGTACACCAATCCTACGGGCCCTTCAGAAGTTATTTAACTCCGTCATACTAGAAGGTCAAACGCCACAAGCATGGCACAGGGGTGTGGTGGTGCTCTTTTTCAAAAAGGGCGATAAAACCCTCTTGAAGAATTACATTAAGAAGGGTCACTTTTGCTGGTATCCCATACCATTTCAGGAAGCACACCTTCCCAGCTTCTGCAACATCACTATGGCTGGAGCTTGGGTTGTAAAAGATCTTTGCTGCTTCCTGAATAATTTCCGAATTTAAATACCATTTACAGAAACCCACCTTCCTTCTTCTAAACGTTGCTGATGTTGTATCGTAGCCGGTAAATGAGTGTAAGAAGAGGATGTGTTCATATCCATGTTAGGTATTGCATCTCATTTTTTGTCATTCATTCATTCATCGTCATTTTTCAGTTTTAGCCAGTAAGGTTGCGTTTCCTACAGTGAGCATTGAGCGAAAAGCAATCTTCATGATGTTTTTCCCGCCTAACCTCAGTTATCTGCTGTTACAAAAAAACGCGATATCTTACTGTTACCGCCCGTACCTCGTAAAGGTACTCCCAGCTTACGTTAAAATAAATTTAGAGATAATTCGGGCATCAGGTAATGGTCATCACGCTGAATAACTCATCATCATCTTGTTTCCACTAATATGCTAGTGGGTTTGGTTTCCGCACTTAGTCCCGATGAGGACCATTGTATGTGAGCCATGACGGCCTTCACTCCATCCAGCACACCTCCCTCCAGAAGCATATCAGGTCTCCTAAACTTCTCAAGGCATCTGTAAGAGTTCCGCTGAATAACTTGAATTTTCTATATTTCTGGAGCGTGTAGCTCATAAACGAATGGAAATATGAAAAAGTATATGAGATCAAAGTTATAATGAATTTTGTAAGCTTTAATTTTATCTTAGAATATTTTTTGCGAAAACGCACCTTTTTAAAGATATTAGAAAATAACCTAAAATTGAGGTCTTTGTCCGCCTCCCCCCTCCTCCTTCCGCCTCACCTCCTAGACTTCAGGACTTTTAGTATGTTTTCCCTCTAAGTACTCTGAACGAGTTTCTGAAAATATCCCTTAGGTTCCCGCTCACGCACTCTATACCCTCCTTTAAGTCATTCCTTAATCGGACTAAAAACAGTTGATCGTTATTGTGACTCGAAATTGCACATTGATCAAATATGCATCAGAATCAATAGGTTTGTATACGTTTTGTCACGACTTCGCAAAACAGCCTTATTACGAATCGATATTGATGGCATATCTATGGGGTATCAACAAATAAATCGAGAGCATTTCTTTTGATAAAAAAATGCGTTAAAGCAACTACAGGTACTCCTCCGTTTGTCTCATGTAAATCATTGTTAAAAGGACTAAAAATTATGACTAGTGTGTTTGTACATTTTACAAATTGGTGTATTAGTTAAAGCGCAGCCACAGTATTTACTAGAGCTAAAGATGTTTTTCCTCGCAACATGATAACTAATACAACACTATTTCAAAAAAGTTCCTATTATGTATGTGTGAAAGTGTTTAATGCTTTGCCGCAAAATATTAGACATTTTTCATCGGCAAAGTTCAAAAACCAACTCAGACTGTGGGCTCCTAGAAAAATCATTCTATTCAATCAAATCAAATTTTTGACTGCACGTGAGGCGCAACGGCTAAGGCAGTTGCGTTGCCGCTTCGTATCGCGGGTTCGAGTCCCGCGCCGGACAACTACTTGTGTGACCCATAAATAGTTGTTCTGAGTCTGGATGTAATTTGTGTCCGTCTATTATATGTTGTTAAGTACCCTGCAACACAGGGATTAGATTCCATAGTGCAGGGGTTGTCTTTATAAAAAAAACTGTGATTTATTTAATTAATTATATTATTTGTGTAAAATTTGACATATAACAATCACACATTTCGCATGCTGTTTATGAGTAAAATTTATGAGACTAGCCTAATATAGACCACCACTGTACTCTATTTTAAGTGAAATAAATAAATTAATGAATAATATTTTATAATAAATTAGAGCAGGCAAGCACTTTGCACATACACACGAATTAGAAACAGGGGAGATAATAAACTCTCTTGATGAAATCGGTACATATAAATATTTAGGTTACTTACAATCAAAACTAATCTTACACAAAAATATTAAAACTGAATTAACACAAAATTTTAAACACAGATTAATATCTATATTGAATACACAACTTAATTCGCGGAATACCATTAAAGCAATAAATTCATACGCAATCCCCACATTAACTTACTCTTTTGGAGTTATATTTTGGACTAAAACGGAGTTACAAAAATTACATCGTCTCATCAACGTAAACATGACTAAATACAGAAAACACCACCCCAGATCCTGTGTACAGCGACTAACACTACCGAGAAAAGAAGGAGGTAGGGGTATAATTGACATCATTAACTTACATAACTCACAAGTTAGTAATCTAAGACAGTATTTTTACACCAAAAGTAACACGTCAAATTTACACAGCTCAGTTACCTACAATGACCATAAGCTAACACCACTAAATTTATCTTGTAGGACGATGCAAGATAATGAGAAACAAACCGATGTGAAAACCAAAATAGCCCAATGGACTCGGAAATCATTACATGGAAGATATCACCAAGCCTTGAGTCAGTCAAACGTCGATAAAGTAGCATCGAACGAATGGCTCATTCGAGGTGATCTCTTTCCAGAAACAGAAGGGTTTATGTTAGCGATTCAGGATCAAGTCATTGAAACAAGAAATTACCAAAAATATATTATGAAAACAAACATATCAATAGACATTTGTGGGAGGTGCAGTAGTTGCTCTGAAACCATCCAACATATCACTGGAGCATGTAAATTTATAGTCCAAACGGATTATAAGCACAGGCATGACCAGGTTGCTAACATTATACACCAACAATTAGCCTTAAAATACCAACTACTTACCACTTCACCAGTACCTTATTACAAATACATCCCAGAAACAGTTCTTGAAAATGCTACACATAAGCTTTATTACGACCGCGCCATTCTTACCGATAGGACCGTCCATTACAATAGACCAGACATAACTTTAATAGATAATATAAATAGAACTGGATACATAATTGATATAGCTGTGCCTAATACACACAACCTACAAAATACAATAGGTGAAAAACTTGCAAAGTACACTGATCTAAAAACAGAAATAACACGGCTGTGGAAATTGCGGCAAGTCACTATAATTCCTGTTGTGTTATCAACTTTAGGTGTTATCCCCAATCAACTTCACCATTCACTAAACACATTAGATTTACCTCCGTATACATATAGAAATCTTCAAAAAGCCGTTATTCTCAACACGTGCAGGATAGTTCGAAAGTTTTTAAAGACTAACGAGCAAGAAATGTTACCAACTCGGGCTAGTTCATCACAAGTTAGTACTATCCCCCTAGGTTAACACTTGGCTTTGGCCCGTGTTCTCCTTACGATACCGGTTTAAACCGAGAAACTAAAAAGCAAAACAAAAATAATAATATCTATAATAATATCTAGGGACAATGTCACACAGAACATCCAAGCCCCAAACTAAGCAAAGCTTGTACTATGGGTGCCAGGCGACGATATACATACTTATATAGATAGATAAATACTAATATACATAGAAAACATCCGTGACTCAGAAACAAATATTCGTGCTCATCACACAAATATTTGCACTTACCGGGATTCGAACCCAGGACCACCAGCTTCGTAGGCAGGACCACTACCAACTAGGCTACGGTGACCGTCTATATCACTAACTAAATCTAGATAATGAATGATAAAAATATATAAAAAAACATAAATATTAAGAACAGAAATTATAATATATAATGTGGTTAACTTATTTTTGAAACTAGCTAGGAACTCATAACTAAAAAGTACAAAATAAAAAATTATTTAATAAATAAAAAACCCAACTGCGTAAATAATGAACCAAACTACGTACATAGACAAAAACTGAAAAGAAAAAAACAAGCACATAGATGGCTGGTGGTCTAAAATTATATAATGTACTATTGAATGAATACTATTGAAGAAAATAAAATATATTCTAATAATGGAACATAACAACCGAACAGTCGGGATGCATTGACAAATTAGATTGGCTGTCGACTAATGGATCCCGACTGTTCAGTTTTTATGTTCCATTATTAGAATATATTTTATTTTCTTCAATAGTATTCATTCAATAGTACATTATATAATTTTAGACCACCAGCCATCTATGTGCTTGTTTTTTTCTTTTCAGTTTTTGTCTATGTACGTAGTTTGGTTCATTATTTACGCAGTTGGGTTTTTTATTTATTAAATAATTTTTTTAATACGTGTTTCTCATATAAGTGAAATTGTTTCTTTTGAGAAAATAAATATCTTAAACCCGAATTTTGAAAATCGGTACAGTAGTACCAGAGATTACCCTTTACAACGTCACAAACTCACAAACGTTACCTCTTTATAATATTATTATAGACCAATAGAATTATACACAAATAGAAGTATAACAGGGAATCTGATGGCAGTGCCACTTAGCAGGTTTATTGTAAATCTACTATAAAATTATTGAGGGCATTACGCACTGAAACGCTATAAAAATAACCAAAATCGGTCCGGTTGTCTACACTGTCTGTATCAGAAATCATGTTGTATACAAATTTCATTATTTTGTGATTTTATTAATTCCTCAATTCGCCAAATTTTATTTACTAACAATTATTATGTAATATCGAATACATTTATTTATGAACTAAGCCAGCTTACGGCATTACGGCTTCGTTGGGAAATATTAGCTCGCTGCTTTTTTAACAATAATACTCGCATAATATGTCATATTATGAACAATTCTCGCACTATACAAATAAATTAACTAGTAACCTATTAAAAAAAAAAACCAACGACTATTTCCCGATTTAGTTATAGATAGCCTAAAACCTTCGAGCATAGACGCCTTAAACTGACAGAAAACGATAATGGATTATCTATTCTAAAATATTTTTTAGTAAGTTCTGTATTGTCAATCTTGACAATTTTTATTTCATTTCGATGCAATTATTATCTATTTATTTGAATTTTCATTTTAATAATTATATTTCTATATTTTATTACTTATTATCCTATATCCTATTCCTGACGAAGATACATACAGAAACACAAAAATAATTGAATATGCTCCACCCGTTCTTGAGTTAGAAGTGGTGAAACTAACACGACTTTCTTTTATGTATATATACTTAATATCACTTTAAAGAAATAGTTCTAGCACGATTACTGTTCATACTGTTCATGTGTATAGTAATTTCATGTATAACGGCTGTTGTTATCCCAAAGAAATAAAAAAATATTAAACTACTAAGTGACACAAAACAAAAACACGTACTTTCTTACTTTCCTCAGAAATAATTAATATAAAATTAGATGACCAAAATATCAACCAATATTTCTCTATATGAACACGTAAGATTTTGTGAGGAGATGAGGAAAATCAGTGCAAA
The DNA here is from genome assembly GCA_951640165.1 of Pseudoips prasinana. NCBI lineage: Eukaryota > Metazoa > Arthropoda > Insecta > Lepidoptera > Nolidae > Pseudoips > Pseudoips prasinana. Next base: position 12,804,010 of record OX621249.1, on the reverse strand, counting down.
CCACTCCACAAAACATCAATGCATGAATTTGACCAAATATGAACTTATTCTGCTAGAAAACATCTTGAGTCACTTTCCGTAGATAGATACGCTAAACAAACGTTGGCTATCTTTTAATTACATTTTCATGCTACCCTGAACGAATTCAACAAATTAACGTTGAATCATTTTGATATGCTGATAATAATTTGTTGTTCGTAGTAGTAGAACTTGTTACGCTAATAAAAGTTTTATCAGAAGATGTTGCAGATTGTACAACAATAAGCTTATTGATGTTGACATTTTTAACGAAACCTTAAATTTGTTTAAGAACAAAGCTTTAAATTATATTTCTGGGCTCTAAAACTAACTGAAATTAACCCTCCAGTATGTTTGTTATTTTTATCTAATTACTTTTAAATATTCTTAACTTCTAGAAACTAAGAGGCTTGTAATTATATTTTAAGTAAAAAAGAGCTATTTAGCATTTATGTATCTCTTATTGGAAACTTTAGGTCTACATTAAAATTTATTTACATTCTATATTTAAGTATCTATAAAATAAAAAAGGTTTTTATTCACGTAGACTTTAAAAAAGCGCTTGTAAATAGTCAGAACATGTTCGTGGTAATATATAATTAATTTATAATTATTTCTAGGTACATATAGATATTTAGGTACACGGATTGTAGGAAATAATTTACAATAAGATTTATGTTATAATAGTAACGATATTTAGCTAACTTAAATTAAGTTATTGTCAAGGATCATGTGTAGGTTTATTTATCTAAATTTTAGCTATATTTTTACTACATATTGTCTGAATGGTTCTGTCTATATTAAGGTACGAATTAAATGTTATTATTATGGTGGACCTTATGTTTATAACGACGGATGCGCTTTAATGCTACCCCCGGATCCATTGCGCCCCAACTGAGTTTTGTAAGACTGTTTGTTTCTAATTAATGAATAAATAAATAATTCACTGGCTTATTGGTATAGAGGTTAGTGACCGTTATTGCTAAGCCGGTAACTAATAGGTCGTCGATTCGATCCCCACCCAGGACAAATATTTGTGTAGTAAGCACGATTGTTTGTAAAGTCATCATGTCAGCGAAAGTACGTCCACAGCTGGAAAATCCTCCCTAAAGAATGGGGGGATATGCCATTATCGCCACGCTTGGCAGACGGGGCAATCGCAGTTTGATGGTTCACAGAAAAACGCTGCTGCCCGTTCTCTGGTAGGTGGTTTCTACGCCCCCACGGGATGAAATGGGGTGATGATATTCTCTGCCGTCACCACACAGCAATACAGTGTCTGGGTGTAATTTATCTATAACTAGCTGTGCCCCGCGGTTTTACCCGCGTTAAACTTTATAAATTATGACAGCTCCTTCCCCGTAGGTGATAGCGTGATAATTTGTACCCTATATGTTGACCCGACCTCTTAGTAATTGTCATGCAAAATTTGAAGTTAATCCATGCAGTACTTTCTGAGTTTAGCCCGGACATACATACAGACAAACAGATAAACAGACAAAAAGTCTAAAAACTATATTTTTGGCTTCGATGTCGATTGTAGATCACACCCAAAGTATCCTTTAAAAAAAATATTCAATGTACAGTTTTGACTCTTCTACGATTTTATTATATGTATAGATATGTATGTATTTAGAAATATATAAGAGTTTGTATCAGTGTCTGGTTGCCACAACAACAACAAGAACAAAAAATCCTATAATGACAACTCAATTGTTTTATTTATAACACCAAGTGCACCTTATGATGAAAATGTTCATAAAGATTTTATGTATATTTCTCGCAATTTAGGATTTTGATATTTTTCGCTCTTCTTTGACGTGTTTTGAAAGTTTTCTGGCCACTCTAATTTGACCCATACCTAATAGTTTGAAGAGGCGAGAGTGTGTTACAATAAAATTAAGTTTTGCCAGCCCTTTTACACGTCGAACGGTACCAGGGTACGGCGCTTCTACGAGTGCCCGACGGGCACTCGTAGAAGCGCCGTTGCTCTTACAGCGTTTTTATTAGCACCATAAAGTATTAAAATTGAATTATATTCTCGCAGGATTGATTCGTTTTCACTTGATTGCTTACTTTCTTTGTGTATAAGAAAAATATATTAGATAGTTAATTCAAATTTTAAGTATGAACTAAAATTGAATATGGAGGGATTCGATTCGGATTTGAGTGTTCGCTAAACATTCTATACGCAATTTAGTTCAAGTATATTTTTTAAACAAGGGCCGATTTTAAACAATGTGCGACCACTGTATTTGACCTTAATCTACTTTTAACAACGCGTCACGTTTAAGTAATTTGGTTGCAAGAGACAAAAGAAAGATAATATGACGTAAAGAGAAAGAAACCTACATAAACCTAATACCTAGGTAAGTGATGCAGGAAAGAGCGACAAATACACAACGATTGAACGACAGGGTCGCACTTGCACGCGTTGTATATCTAGGCCTCAGACGCTGGATATGAATAACTGAAATATCACGCTTACGCACGTTGTAGTATTAATATGTAGATATTATGTGTTCTGTGATTATATCTATATCTCTGAAGAGTTATTTAGATGTTTCACTTCAGTCTTTTCTGAGGGACGGTGGCACTGATAATGAGATGTTTTTTTTACAGTAAATGCCATAACCAGTTTTGGTCTGACCCGGTATTTCAACCCAGGATCTCATTATTTGCTGTTTGCATGGATGATCCTGATGGAATGCAATCACCGTAGCGCATGTTCAACACTCACCGAAAACTTTTCATAGGAATTTTAGGAATTCATAGTTAAGTATAAAAACTATGATATAAAAATATTCTTAAATGCTCAACTGAAACCAAGTTTTACAATTATAGTATCTCCAAGTTGTTGTGTATTGTTGGTTGATGGAGTTCCATTATTTTCCATTTTATGTTCCATTATTCCAGGGTGGGCGCTAACCTGCTATTGGTATAGATATTGTGATTACCAATTTGGTTTTCAATTCAAAACATTTTTACCGTTTGACAATTTTTTTTTATAGAACTTAGTTGGCAAACAAGCATACGGCCCACCTGATGGTGAGTGGTCACCGTAGCCTATGAACGCTTGCAACACCAGGGGCAACATTAGCGCGTTGCCGACTCTTATATTATATTCACTTTCAGAAAGGTTCCAGCAATGGCAGAACAGTTTTATTCACGCTACAGGTAGCAGTGTTCTATTTCTATTTCCGAGTTTTAAAATTCCGTCTAAAATTTTCGATCAACAGCTGAAACAAGTAACAGTAAGATATTCCCGGAAAATATTAAATGACAAGCTGTTTTTATATAAATGTTCAAAGCAAAGCAGAGGGTAGTTCAAAACTTGAGTTTATTCAACCAATAGATACCAGTACTTTGAAATTTCGGTTCTATTTGTAAACATAGTAACGGTTTCAATAACGCGTATGTCATAATTATATCAGTCGAAAGCCGTTCGCTGCTCTATAAAGGTCTCCCCAAGCACCTTTAAAATGACAGGTGTTCCCCACCCGCATCCAGCAGTCCCCCATTACCCTCGCTATAACGTTGGTCCACCCGCCCACTCTGCGTCTTTCGGGTCGTGGGCGCTACTCAAAAACCTTTTTTCCCAGGCGGTCGTCAGTTTAACACCTAGAGCCGTTTCAACTGGGCAATCGGCCTATGTCGGTTAATATGGTTAGCCTGGTAAAGTAAAATTTGTACATTACGGTACGCTAAATGCAATTTCCTAAATTGAGTACCGAATTTGTCAAAATACAAAATTAAAAAAGAAGTGTTAATTCCGCCAAATGTCAGTTTAATCATGTTGGGATGCAATTTGCACCGCCCTCAAATATATGCACATGTGAGAAGGACAACATAAACAAGCAAATTACATGCGCCAGTTTGATTCGTGTTTCAGCCCTCCACAGACCATTGTCAAGGGATGCTAACTCGGCGAGTGCTCGAATGAGGCTCAATGTATTTCGATTGTTATGGGTTTCCGCAAAGTAACGCCTGATTCCATTACTTACCGAATTTGAATAAATTTAAACGAATTTGTAAAAACCTGACGGCTGACGGCCAAACAGAATATCGCCACCCCATCTTATCCTATGAGGGTCTTGTTCTTCCGAGTATTATGACCATCTTGCGTCTGCCAAATGATGAAAATACTTAAACCAAGGCCCCAGTCCCTGGTGGCCCTGCTATTCCCAACCTTGGTAACAGCTGTGGTAATGGCGCCTCAGGGGATGTGTATCACCGGAGGATGCCGCCTTACCAACAGCGACGACCTCTGGCCCTGGTAACTTTTTAATTCGTACACTTCACTTCGACGAGAACTTAATCGAACTGGAAGAAGAACTGAGCAGGTTACATTGGGACGTCGTAGGATTCTTCAGACAACCCTACGATGTCCCAATATAACCTGTACAAAGAGATAGGGAGGACATACGATGCTAAAATCCGGTCCCTCTAATTACGGGAGGGAGATCAACTGTCCCAAGGGGTGTCGGGTTCATAGTCCACAAGTCCCTCGTAAACAATTTACCATATTGGTACCAAATATCAGTATAAATTAATCATCATCACCATTATCATGTCAGCCGAGCGATATCCACTGCAGGTCAAAGGACAAAAGATTTCCAGAATGGTGTAGTGTCCATAATTTGGAGGGTCATCCAATAATCGCCACGCTTGGCAGTCTGGTTGGAGTATGCAGTAAGATTGTAATAATACTTATGAAAACGCTGCTGCACATTCTCTGGTATAAATTCCCTCGGGACTACTTTTACGCGCCCTAAGGGATGAGATTGGGTGGGGATATTCTTTCTTGACCGTCAAAAACATAATAAATAAATATCTTGTGACAACTGGTACACTGCCATCTGATCCCTTACTAGACGGAGCCATGGCAACCTGCCAACTGACAAATCGATAAACTTACACCCAGACACAAATAATCGTGCTCATCACACAAAGATTTGTCCTGGGTGGGATTGAACCCACGACCTTTAGGTCTTTGTCACTAACCACTAGACGAACAGGCCTGTCAATAGCAAATTAGCATTTAAACTTTAGCCAACCTCTTAAATATAAGTATCCATTTACGTTTCGTAGGTTGACGTTACAAAGTGACTCAGATAGCTATTTATGAAAGCCATCCAAGTTTTTATTTTCGTTTTTATTCACCTACATTAAACTGAGGAAATATTTTGTAAAAATGCTACAGAAAACACTTGAAATAACAAACGGAATGAGTGAGTTTTATAAGGTTGTAGCTTTTAAATGCGCCTTTTGATATGGACTAGAATAAAAAATTGCACTTGTTTCGCGTTAGTTGCACAAAGAAAACTATAATTTAAAAGGAACTGGCACCGACGACTGCATTTGTGTGAAGAAGAAACATTACTGTTATCCATAAAATCGAGAGTCGTATTCTCTTATTTCGTGCACTAAATCTGAAGCGACTCTTTTAAGCCAGATTAAGCTGATACAAAACTAGACAATATTAGGTAATTCTTTGTCTAAATTTAATAAAGAAATAATAATTAAATAATGACCGTTATTCAGCATACTTGTACTTGGAAAGCTCACAATGTATTACATAAACATAGTAAAATATAGTATAAAAGTAACAAAAACAATATTTCTGTGCGGTCTGTCTTATCATATATACATATTTTTTAATCCTTAGCTAAATAAAAAGTATATTAAAATTAAAGAATTGAAGACAACGAGCCGTTATCTAGCGCAGAAGGCTCTCAGCCAGTAGCTTAATTTAAGCGACTAATAACTGAGGGCACTCTTATGGGCTTCGGGCCACAGCACTGGGGGCCTTCATCTGCCGTAAAAAGACGGGAACCTAATTGAGAGTGTGATCAATTGCAAGATATAACCGACCACGTGTTAAGAGGCCAACGCGATCCTATCCGCTGAGGAACCTATCATAGCTATCCTGCGGCTTTCTATAGCTACCTAGGTGGAAGACCCGGAGAAGACAGTCGGCGATAAATTTGAATAGACTAGGTAGCATTAACAACAATGTTCGTCGGGCCCTTTCCATCGCCGGCGTACCTGCCGTACTGGAACCAAATAGTTTGTCACATGACGATGGAAAGAAACCAAACGGTATGTCGTTGCTGATATGGAAGATGGGCAGTTGTTTGGTGTGGGATGCAAAAAGTGTGGCGCCATCCCACCTTCCTCAAACCTCGAATTCTGCGGGCGCTGCTGCTGTATCAGCGGAGAACCTCAAACGGCATAAGTACTCCCGCCTAATCGGTAGTTACGCTTTTGAGCCATTTGGGGTTGAAAGTCAAGGACGATATGCGATACTCTCCAAGAGTATCGCAAAAATGTATCGACGCCACCCGTAACCAAAAGTCTAGGCTAGTTTATTTTTACACAGAGCATTGCCATACAACGTGGCAATGTTGCGAGTCTTCTGGACACGATACCCTTTGAAGCCGATGCGGAGCGCCTATTAGATTGCCTATAGTTAGTTAGTTACTTTATTTTAGTTTATATTGGCATTTTATATTTAGTTCTCTTAGCAATGATAAGTTTTGGGATAAATACTTTAGTTATAATCTAAATGTAATTTATTAAATAAAATCTAGGTACAGTACAAACGCCAGCACCTCCAGCTACCCCAATCTGTCAATTTTTTTCTAGTCTACATTGTTTGACTTCGATAAAAGATGAGACATTTGAACTACTCTCTCTGGTTAGAAGGTCCCAATCAAACATTAATCGTAGTACAGAATTTATAAAATGTTAAAACCCATCACATATATTTTAAAATAAAAATAAAATAAAAAAGGCTTTTATTCACGTAGACTTTAAAAAGCGCTTGTAAATAGTCAGAACATGTTATACAGTATGGTATACAGTCATTATTTCTAGTTGCTTATAGATATTTAGGTACACGGAATGTTAAAACATTTTATACAATTTATTTTATAATAGTAGTGATATTTAGCTAGCTTGTATTAAGTTATTGTAAGGTTGTATTAAAATATGTTTTAACTTAAATCCATTAAATCATAACTGTTTTTACGTGTCGAAGCAAATTTTTGATAATCAATTATTAAGATATGGTGGGTGTCATTTAAAAATGAACGCGGTGGTGTTATTTTAGGTTAAGTCAGTTATGCGTACTAAAAACACGAATGAGACAAGAACCTTAAATATTTTTTTATTATTAAGTGATTTTTAATTAATGTTGCTGCTCTGTTCTGAAAAGCATTCAATGGCTTGTGCTAAAATAATCCACATAAATCGCATATTAGACGCTGCCTCTAGGTTAATTAAAACCGCAATTACAAAGGTCAAATTCAATTTGGTCGTTTTGGCCAGTGCTTCAGAAGCCACAGACAGAGGCGTTATTCCATCTTCTTGTCTGTGTTCAGGGATCATGTGTGATGCTGACTGGCTCTGGAAAAGGATCTCACTTTTAACTGAAAAAGCGGCGGTTTTCTTCCATAAATGGCTATGTTAATTGGTAAAATTGCCTTATATGGGTTTTTACCAACTTATTGGCAATGAATCCATAAAAAGTTGCAGTTGGTGCGGAGTTTGAGCTAGTGGCGTTTTTGGTCTTATTTGTTTTAAGACAATGGTATGGCCATTACAGTCAACGGTTAGGGCTAGAGAAGTATGACACGTTTATACGACATAAAGTATGATACGTTTATACGATGTAAATGATATGCAGTACTGAATCAAATATTACCTATACTTACGTATAAAAATCAATTTCTAGTGTTCTGTACCTATTCTTTTAATCAATGCGTGTATCAAAACGCAGTCTTAATTAGATTTCGTGGTTTAGCATCAATAATTTGCACTTCTGCCTTTGAGACGAACAAACGAACTCATTACGCAAAACGTGAAATTACCTATTTGCAGACAGATTATAACAAAAAAAATGCTTCTTGCAATTAGTCCGTATGATCTTAAAATAAATACGTGTTAATTATGTTTATAAACAATAGTTTGTCCAAAAGTTATATATATATCTACTATATAAAAATAAGTCGGGTTTTCCTTCCTGACGCTATAACTCCAGAACGCACGAACCGATTTCCACGGTTTTGCATTCGTTGGAAAGGTCTCGGGCTCCTTGAGGTTTATAGCAAAGAAAAATTATAAAATTTAACGCGGGTAACACCGCGGGGCACAGCTAGTATTGTATATAAACATAATCAATACGACTTCATTTTTAGATTATACAGACTAATTGCAAGAAGCAATTTCTTGCAATTAAACTGAAGAATTTTATCAAATAGTGTTCAGTGAATATCGATAATGTTTCGAATATTGTGGGTTTTTATTTTGGTAAGAAATAATGCTGATTTTATTTCAATCTTGTATATTTTCCTTATTTTTGAGCATTTTTATAGTCACTTCAAAACTTATCCAACGAGGAAATGAATGCTAATGGATGTGAATCGTTTTTTGGGATAAATTAATTTATACAAAGTATAGTTAATGTTGACATATTTATGCAATGAGGTAAACTTAGTATTATTTATTAGCCAAGACTTACGGAAATAACTAACTTAAATTAAATTGAATTCGATGGACCGGTTGGCGTGGATGGTAGTTGCTTGCTTTTCACGCCGCAGGTCGTCGGTTCAATTCCCATCCAGGACACATATATCTTTACATGAACATGTCTGTTTGCCCTGAGTGTGATTATCTACATACTTGATTATGTATTTACAATAGAAAAATAGCTTATATCAGTCAACTACTATTTCCATAGTACAAGCTCTGTTTTATTTGGGTTCGGAAGGCCACGTGTGAATAATGTCTCAAGATGTCTATACATCTAATGAAATCGTAGGAAAGACTAAACTGTACATTGAATATTTTTAAAAAAGGATACTTGGGGCATGATCTACAATAGATATCGAAGCCAAAAAATATAGTTTTTAGAATTTTTGTCTGTTTGTCTGTATGTATGTCCGGGATAAACTCAAAAAGTACAAGTGCATGGATTTACTTCAAACTTCGTGTGAATATTACTAACAGGTCGGGTCAACATATAGGCTATATATTATCACGCTATCACTAACGGGGGAGGAGCCGTGATAATTTTTAAAATGTATAGCGGGTAAAACCGCTGGGCCCAGCTAGTTATTATAATAATTGGGAATTTGAAACTGGACATGACTTTATTTCGTAAAATATCCAAATTTCACGTAAATTACTTGAAATAATATTAGTAATGTTTTATTTTATATACATATAAGACGCGGGTAGCGAGAAGACTGGTAATTGTGGAGATCTTTGGGGGAGGCGTTTTTTCAGCTGTATTAGACGTCTATCGGCTTACATAATGATGACGATATTATAAACTCCCGCCTTTCGTCGGCCATTATTATTCAGCACTTCAGTATTCACATATACTCCTGAGACATTATTTACACATGACTATCAGATCCCAAACTAACCAGAGCTTGAACAGACGCCACCACATCAAGCTACCCCAATCTGTCAAATTTCCCCAATTCAAAGTGAACTTTACGCTTTTGTGAAAAGTTGAATATCTATAAAATAAATTTGACAGATTGGGGTAGCTGGATATGTTGGCGTCTGTACTATGGAAACCAGATAACTGATATACATACTAATATAGATAAAACTTGAGAGGTGTCAAGGGACACCCGGATGGAACGAAGTTATTTCTTATTATGTACAAAAACCTGTATACACTCAACAAAAATAATCGTCGCGACACCACACTGTTCAATGCGAAATAGAAATGAAAATATCTGGCTTGCTTTCTATAAGACAGAGAGAGAGAGACAGACAGAAAAACATACGCACGCCGCAGAACTGCAAAAAGTGTCGTGACAACTTTTCGTAAGATTTTTTTCCGTCTAGACCCCTTTCACAACGCGCGATAAGGAACTTCGTTCCAATAACACCCAGACTCAGGACAAACAGATATGATACACAAATATCTGCCCTGGGTGGGAATCGAACCCAAAACCTGCGGTGTGGCCCACAAACCACGCCAACCGGCCAGTGAATACTGAGCTTTCATTTTAAGAATCTGACAGCTCGGTCCATCCATGCGTTCGGTGTAAGGATTTCACAACATTTATATTAACACATAAATAAATAAAATAAAATAAAAATAAAAAAGGTTTTTATTCACGTAGACTTTAAAAAAGCGCTCGTAAATAGTCAGAACATGTTTGTAGTAATATAGTTGTATGCATTATTATTTCTAGTAACATATTTTTATTAATTATTTATTCAGTAACAATTTTCATTGTGTATGAATTTTACAATATAATTCCTTAAATAAAAGCATAATTTAAAAATCAAACCAAAACAATTAGAATAATAATTGGGAGACAAAATAATCAAGAAACATAAATAATTAAAATTAAAATAAAAGTTATACAGAATTCAAATCACATAATTAAAAAAATTAATAAAAACATGAATAATAAAAAACATAATAGATATTTAGGTAGGTACACATTGTATGAAAACATTTATAAAATTTATTTTATTATAGCAATGATATTTAGCTAGCTCGTATCAAGTTATTGTCAAGAGATTATGTTTAATTATCTAGTTTAAGTCTAATATTTTTACAACATATTGTCAATGGTTCTGTCTATATTAAGGCGTTATTATTATGACGGACCTTGTGTTAATAACGACGGTCGCGCTTTAATGCTACCACCGGATCCAATGCGCCCCAACTGAGAAGACCCAGCGAAACAAACTCAGTGGGTTCATCTACTACCGGTTTCAACACGACCCTGTTGAGACGGTCCGGCGAAACATACTCAAGCTATATTAACGCTTTACATTGCGAATAATGCTATAAAATTCAAATTTAATAATTTGCAACGTATTATCAATATGATATAATCTTTCACATGCAACGGTAAACATATCAGTCGGCCATGTTTCTAGAAAACAAAGCCGGTAGATAATACCTACATCCTCCGGAAGGGTGTTAGCAAGGGAAGCCTAAATTTGATCTGCCAGCGTGTATCGTTCGTAGCTTAACGCAGAGCGCCTACCCCGGATTGGTAGATGGTGCAGGTTCGAGACCCGCCGGACGATCAAATTTATGATTTCCCATTTTTGAGATTATATTAAAATAATTAAGGCTCCGGGGAAGTGGCGAGCACAAGAAGCTCCCAAACAGCAGTTTCTCAATTCAAGTTACAAACACAGTTGGTGTTTGGACCATGACTCAGAGGGCCGCTGAAGTAATGACGATATTCTACAAAGAGGGTGTGATTGCTGCAAGACTACAGGGACGAGATCACAGTTCTGGGGAAGAGGTGCAATGTATTCGTCGCCAGGATCCTATCCCTGCTTTACAATCTTATGAGATACTAGCTGTGCCCCGCGGTTTTACCCGCGTTAAACTTTATAAATTACTACAGCTCCTCCCCTGTAGGTGATAGCGTGATAATATGTAACCTATATGTTGACCCGACCTCTTAGTAATATTCCTGCAAAATTTAAAGTAAATCCATGCAGTACTTTTTTAGCTTAGGCCGGACATAAGACAAACAAACGAAAATTCTAAAAACTATATTTTAGGCTTCGATATTAATAGTTGATCACGCCACAAGTATCCTTTTTAAAAAATATTCAATGTACAGTTTTGACTTTCCTACGATTTTATTACCTATATGTATAGACTAGCTGTGTCCCGCGGTCTTACCCGCGTTAAATTTTACAAATTATCACAGTTCTTCTCCCGTAGGTTATAGCGTGATACTATGTAGCCTATATGTTGACCCGACCTCTTAGTAATATTCCTGCAAAATTTAAAGTAAATCCATGCAGTACTTTTTCAGCTTAGGCCGGACATACATACAGACAAACAGACAAAAATTCTAAAAACTATATTTTAGGCTTCGATATTAATAGTTGATCACGCCACAAGTATCCTTTTAAAAAAATATTCAATGTACAGTTTTGACTTTCCTAGTTACGATTTTATTATATGTATAGATAAAAATATTCACATTGGATATAGGAAAGGCAAGCTTGCTCCTCGGACCTACAGTATTTATTTAAGTAGCACTCATCATCATTTTTTCCCTAATAATAATAGGTTCTGTAGTATTTTTTAATAAAAAGTATTGTGAGCCAAAACATAATTTTAATGGTCTAAATATTTTAAGGTGTCTTTTGTCGGAGCATTTGAAGACGTTTCCAGTTTAGAGCTCCTTGAAAATGGAAATGGTAAGAACTGTAATAATAATATTATCCGGGGACATTATTCACACACGGTCATCTGATTTCAAACTATTTATTTAATCAACTAAGCATAGCTTGCACTATGGGAACCAGATTACTGACGTACCACATGTACTACTTTTCTTTTTGTAAATATATACTTATATAGACACCCAGACACAGGACGGACAAACAGACATCTTCATGCACACATATATTTGTCCTAGATGGGAATCGAACTCAACGGCCTGTGGCGTTAAAGGTAAGTATTAACCTACATCGCATCTTATAGTTCAAAATTGCAAGATTATTTCTCCATGTCGTTATCAATAATGTTTATCATGTCGAGTGTGCTCTCCAGTGAGAGCAACTACGCATCATTGAAGCCTAGAGCTAATGTCTATCTTGTAGCTCTAGGATGTTGTGGCGCTTCAGTCGTGTCACATGGTTCTGGGTTGTTAACTGGCGTGCTAATTGATTGGAATGATTCATTAGCCGCTCCTTATATCTCTCTGATGTATCTCGGATTTCCTCCTTCACTGTTTTCACTGACTGGTGTTGATGTACTTCAGTGTTGGTAATACACCACGGTACATGTCCTATTGATCTCAAGATCTTGTGTTGTACTCTTTGTATGATATTAATATTTGAGTCGCTGGCACTGCCCCACAATTGAATACCATACATCCATACTGGTCTTAGGATGGCCCTGTATATAGGGAGTTTGTTATCCAACGATAGTCTGGAGTTTCTCCCTAACATCCAGTAGAGGTTCCTATGTCGTATTGCAATCTCGTCTCTTTTAATTTTATGTTCTATCCATGTCATACGTCGATCTAGGTGTAATCCTGGATAACGTACGGTATAATTTTCTGGTAAAATGCTATCTCCTAGTTTCACTGGTGGGCAGTTTCCTTGGCGCAGTGTAAATGTCACATGATCCTTTAAACATTCTGACACGCCATCGACTCATAGTCTACTGACTGATAGCCGATAAAAGAAGAACAAAAAACATAAACATAAATGTAAAGTACTTACATCTATGTTCAGCACTGAAATTGTACGTAAAATTATCATTGTATAATACAGCCACACCACTCTCACACAAATAGTAAGAAAAACTTATGAACCAATATCATTTTTTTCCAATAGGACTCTTCAACAAAACCAATCAAAGAGAACTCAGAATTTGCCACACGACAGACTGGTTGGTTGTTAGCACTAGTTGCCGGAGGAACGGTTTGCTGTAACAAGCTAGAACCAAATGGCATTTTACTGATAGAATTGCATCAAAAGATTGGATAATAAACATTATTGGAATTTTAGCATTTCTCTCTAAATGAATCATCCCATGGGGGGCGTCGTCCAAATTATGGACACAACTCCATTGTGGAAATCATTCGGAGGGATTAGTGGACGCCATTCGGTTGACTTGGTGATAATGAGTGAGCTGTGTGGTGACGGCATAGAATATCATCATCCCATCTCATCCCGTGGGAGGGGGGGGCAGCGTTTTTCTGTGAACTATGACCATCAAACTGCGATCGCCAACCCGTCGGCCAAGCGTGGTGATTATGGCATAACCCCTCATTCTTTGGGGAGGCTTTTGTCCAGCGGTGGATATACTTTGGCTGACATGACTGATAATGATGATGAATGATCATTGAGGGAGGCTCTTGTTGCTAGACAAGAGCCTCTGGACCTCTTATATAGCCAGGCAAAAGTTCCTGCCGATATAAACAGATTTTATGTTAATTTTGTTTCCTAATTTTTAATCTTATTTTAGCTATAATATTTTCATTTTATATTTAGTTTTAGTTGTTATATTGATTTTTACTGATGTCACGAGTGTCATGAATCTGTGCATGTTGTGACACCTTAATAAACTGTGCATTTAATTTTAATTTTTAAGTGTTGTGTTTAGACTAGCAATAATGAAACAGTTACTGGTTGTCCTAAATAAATAAATAGATATCTTCTAAACACCTATTACTTTTCGATTTTCAAGGTAACATGTATATAAGACCGGATCAGTGCATCGAAGGAGATGAGGTTTACCACGACTCCTGCAACTCCTGCATCTGCAGAAATGCCGAAATTTGGTGTACGAATAACGATTGCTTAGGACGAAGTAGTACGTATCTAATTATGAAAACTGACGTGAGGAGCTAATATAAGGAAAGATAGTAACGGATAACTCACTCTGAAGGTGACTTCCTGAAGCAGTCGATACTATTGGCCGAATCCAACTTAAAATTAATTACGTGAGTTACCCGTTACTATCTTTCAAAAATCTAATCCTTACTTTACTTTCTTTCTTCATCACTTTTAATATTAACAATAACTCGGATTCTCACCGGACACTGCAAGCTGAATAAGCACATGTTCAACCTAAAGTTGGTCGACTATACAATTTGCAGATTCTGCCAAGAATCAGAGGAAACTCCAATGTACATTTAGTGCTCGTGCGGACCGCTAATGTTTTATAGAAGTATCTACTTGGGGCAGCATATCATGCAACGAGAAGACAAACAAACACTCACTGCACAATCAATCTGGAAGTTATTAAAGCTATAGGATTAAGCAGTGAAGGCTAACAAATCAAGAAGCTCTGCTACAATAGATCAGAAATGGTCGAGGTAGCAAGATGCCAACAAGACATCAAGCCCCAAATAACAATAAAAATAATACTTTAATAAAATAATACTTTATCATATGGTTTGGTCCCTAGTGTCAGACATGTTCAAGCCTACTAGACCTTTAACATGGCTTTACGTGTGTTAACTAACAACGTCTAACCGATACCGAATTAGACAGGCTCTCCGTAGCATGGAAAAGCTCAAAAATTAAACCAATACTTATATGATTCATAATAATGTCCTCCTAGGCGAATTTCGGCCACGGACGCCAGTCTCAATAGAGATTAGCCATCTGCGCAGGACATATTATAGTGCACAAGTGTGTGCGCAACACAGCAGCACTTTCTATTCCATCACTCTCATGATCCGATGGGATGCCTAGCGACACGACCGGAAAGAGGTCAGGTACAGGAACGATGGCTTTACGTGCTCTCCAAGGCACGGGGGTATAATACCGCCAACTCCCAGACTTCAGGCTGATGCTGAGAATTTTTCTTTTTACAGAAGTTCCAAAATCACTTTTTGCCTCGACCCGGGATTTGAACCCAGGACCTCTTTCTCTGCGTTCACCCGCGACCGCTAGGCCAACGAGGCTATTGATTTATAATACATAATGTATATCAAACATATGACACTATGTTATTCAGTAGCCTTGGTTTAACGGCACCATATTTAACAGCATATAATGAAGGCTTTGGCTCGAAGTCCAGGTCAGGCCTAAAAGTATTCTTAGGATCTTTATGGCAAGAAAAGCAGCAAGTAGGAGCTTGGAAACTAGAAGTCAGCGTTGTTATACGCCTGTACTTCGGAGAGCACCTACAGATCAATCTCTCGCCGGTCGTCTGGGATAGCCGTCCCATCGGAATATGAGAGTGAAAAACCTGTGTGACATCTGTGTTTGCGTTCACTCCGGCGCTATAATAGACTTACTTAATCGGCTAGTCACCACTAAGTTTGGTCAATGAATCCGAAATTCCTCCAGGCGATACCAATATGGAGGTACTTATTAGTATGTTTGTGAGTCGAATGCTCCAGATCCTTGGGAGATCCCCTGGGTAGTGTAGATCACCCCCTACTAGGTGGACCGACGATCTCGCAAGGGTCGCGAAAAGCCTCTGGATGCGGGCAGCACAAGACCGGCCATTGTGGAGATCCATGGAGGGAGGCCTTTGCCCAGCAATGGACGTTGTTCAACTGATATGATGATAATGAGATGACATCGTAATTTGTTCTAATGCTCGTGGGAATTACTACTTTGAAGACTGTTGCTAGAACCCCTAGATGAGTGGAGCTAGATACGAGTATATACTCGTAATATATTATTTTGTCACTCACACTTTTTTTTACTTTTGGCGGTCGCGCATCAATGGAGTGACCGTGAACCTAGTTGCTTAACCTCGCCGACCACTTACGGACCTGTGAGAGCATAGCCTATGAGCGCCTCATGGCTAGACTCAGAACTCAGTCAAATTAATTGTTACTTACTTTATAAATTACAGATTAATTTTGTTAATACATTTTATACGAGATCATGTTGATGAGTTGTTGGTTAACAAATCAATAATACAATTAGCTCTGGTTAAAACCTTCAGTATGGTTTTAAGTTCATCTTAAGGCGCTCATGGCCAGATGCTCTCATCGGTAAGTGATCGGCGAGGTTAAGCAACGCGGCTCGCGGTCAGTCCATAGATGATTGACCACCAAGGTGGTTTAATTTCTTAGAGTCTCCGTGATACAGACGGCACGAGTCGTTAAGCCATGTCAGAGGCTGCTGGGCGGCTTGAACTTGAACACTGCCCATACGATAGTATCTTAATTCTTGCAGGAGCGAAACATTGCGAGGAAGGATCTATAACAGCGGATGAATGCAACACGTGTTGGTGTGTCGATGGCCAAGATGTGTGCACGGCGAGAAAATGCCTTGTACCTGGTAAAGTCAACCACAACTATTTACATTATCTATTTCTTCGTTTCTTACCCACAAACATTTTTTTCCTTTGTTTATGCTAGATGGTTTTGCGCTTGACCATGATGTCACCTGATGGTAAGTGAAGATGTGGTCGAAAGTGGACCACACGTACCCATAAGACGCCTGTTCACTCTAGTCTGGAATGAACCCATGTTGTATAAGTTTGGAAACACGTCGTTCGGGAGGGTGTTCCACAGCTAAGTCGTGCGTATGATGAAAGAGGAAGCAAAGCGCTTTGTACGGCATAATGGGAATTCAACAAAAATTCTGTCACGTTCGGGCTTCAAACCTCAGAACAGAGTTTTTTGTGATTTTTTGTAACATCTCTAAAATATTATATATAGTAAATACCAAAATAAAAGAAAAAGGATAGCTGATGAAAGGGACATACAAAAGACGAAACAAAGTGGAAAACTGAACAAGTGCAAGTGGTCACTGAAAGAGTGCCATGAGTTCCCTACACCACGAGAAGTGTGCCGTATACGTCGGGAATTTAGCGTTGGCAGTGCTCGACAGGAGGACTGTGAAGTGCGCCACGTGTGGACTCTAACAGAGAGCTAGTCGTCGAGACTCTAAGTACGTGTGTTCAGGGATCTTAGTGGTGAACCAACTGTCACTGTCGACGCCAATAAAAGTTCCTTTGCATACACTAGGTTCTTTGCAATCCCCTGACCCACCGCTCGCCACGATACTTACAATGAATCCATGTAAAGATCACCTGGAAGAAATCGCTTAATGCAATTGTACAAGATTGTGTTATGTCCAACGTATTTGTTCGTTTTGAGTGTGTATAAAAAAGAGTAGTCTGTTCTTTCTATTCTATAAAGATGGAGATTTAGTGGCTCTGCTAAGCCTAAGGTCATGGGTTCGATTCCGACCCAGGATAAATCATTGTGTGATAAGGACGATTATTTTTTCTGTGTATGGGTGTAATTCATGTATAATATCTATGTATTTAGAAATATATAGTAGTTCATCAGTTGTCTTGTTGCCACAGTACGTACTGCCTAGTTTGGGATTGAATCTTCCAAAGTATTTATAATTTATGAAAGCGCCATCTGTTGGTAATGTTTGAAATCTGAGTATTGGTATTCCCGCTGTGTTGACTGTACATGGTATCGGTTAGATGGCATTAAAAGCGTTTCAATTGCATTAAGATAATGTAGAATGGATTGTATAAATTCGAGTCAGAACACCACGGTGCGGTGGCGGAGTGGTTAACGCACATGTTGCCGGATACCTCGTGGTACGTGGATTCGACTCCCATATGCACTTAAATTTATACAATTAATTTTATTAAAGATGCCTGAGTCTTATTGATTTAACTTCTTTACACTATGTATTATGTTTTAAATTTTCAGTGGCAGTCGAACTACACGACGGCGCATGTACAGATGGAGACACTTTCGTTCCAGAACATACTGCGGATTGTGACCGAAATCTGTGCGTTTGTTTAAATGGTGCTTACATGTGTACTGACATGGAATGTAAAAAAAAAGCTAAATAAATACAATGATAAAATGTTTGTCGTTTGCACTATGGTCGTGATCTTTCTTTCTTTATTTTATGGGCAGCGACAACAACAAGGACCAACAGTTTAACGTGCCCCCGAAGCATGGAGACGGTCTTAATTTCTACCGCGCAATTTATAAATGCTGCAAAGAACATTCTTTACTGCGTTTATAAATTGTGCGGCAGAATTGAGTCTAATAGACGGTTTTCAAAAAGTCAGGTCACTATACAATACATTGCTGCATGCATACGACCGAATCATTATTTGCAAATACATAGGTATTAAAGCCATCCAGCGTGGCAATGCGGCCAGCATTCTGGGCACGATGCTCAAAGGCAGCGATACCGATTTTTTTTTCGATGACAAAGGATGAGACCTTTATATAATAATATGTATATATTTAATTTTAATTTAAATATATGTATATATTTTTAGTACTTAGTTTTACGTTTCTTTAGTTGATAATTTAAGTTATTTTAATACTAATTGTCAACCCTTGGTAATTCAAAAATTCTGGCAAATAAATATAATGTTTATTGCAATAGAAAAAAAAAGGTATTAAAGTGTATAAAAGTGTCACTATATAAAAATGAATGTTTTTCTGTATGCCCTTTATAATCATAAATATAATTAATCATAAACTATGCATTTGATCATGTGATAATCTTCAGCAAAGTGTTGTGCATAAGCCCACAAAGGTTCCTGAGTTGGTACGACCAATCTTCGACAGATGGCGCTGCTCTCTCCTATGAATTTCATATATTGTTGTAGCAAGTCGCGCAGGGTACAGATAGTTGTTATACTACAAATAATGGATCCATTCTACCTATCTGTAGCCTGACCACGTGCCTAGGTGCTTTACCTCCTTGGCCACGTTATACGGACTGGTAAGTGGATCTGAGCGCCTGTATGGCCGAGGTTAATAGCAAATGCTCATAACCTTAAAGTTGATGTTTATGCTATGTTTAAAAGTATAAAAGCACTTTTATTTATGCTCTTAATCATGTAAGTGTTTACTTCTGCTACGGCTAAGAAAATTAACTCCTGCATCCAAACACAATAAAAAACAAAAGCTTTTAATATTAAATTTACTTTCATTGATTTTCGTTCTGTGTTCTATCACCATCATATCAATCAACATGCTAAACGGTACAACTGGAACGGGAAGACCTCGTAGAACGTTCTCCAACCAAATCGGAAATGTTCTCAAGAAATGCCAGTTCAGAAGTAGCCTAAACTGGCGAGGATGCAGGAAGAATATAATGACAGTAAAAAGGTATGCAAATATCTCGGCATACCCCGCTGGAAAACAGGCGTGAGTCTATGAATCAGCCGAAAGACGTCCACTGATGAACCAAGGCCTCCCCGAAAAGTCTTTCGCTACTCGTATCCAGGGTATGTCCACGCTACATCTTCTGGTTCGTGGTATATGTAATTCCTATATCAGTTATCTGGTTTCCATAGTGCAAGCTCTGCTCAGTTTGGGATCAGATGGCCGTGTGTGAATAATGTACAGATGCCAGCACATCAAGCTACCCCGATCTGTCAAATTTTCCCAATTGAAAGTGAACCTTATGCTTACGTGATAAAATTTAAAATCTATAAAAGAAATTTAACAGATTGGGGTACCTGGATGTGCTGGCGTCTGTACCAGGATATTTATTGTTTCAATGTAAAATGTCCTTATTGTTAAGTATATTTTATTCTATGATTTAATGTTTCATTCTCTCTCAATCAAAATGAACTGCCGAGTGTATTTAACTCGATTATAAAGCCATTATATGCCCTCGTTGTACAATTTACTATTTCTTACAGATTTATTTCTTAGTGATTCGATGGCAATCTATATTGCGTCTTCCCAGACCTTAGCCACGAGTATGCCATTAATATATGTCAGAACTAATAGACGCTACCATTAGACTTTCAGCACCAAACACCAAAATCGAGGCTATTTAAAACTTTATAGTTTGATTTTTTATTGGAATCCAAATTGTTTAGTTACTTTAAAATCTAAAAACTCGATGTGCACAATTATTTAAACTAGCAGTGCCCTGCGGTTTTACCCGCGTAAATCTTCATCAATTATATATAGCCTATTATATACACCCTGGATTAACATATTATGTTAATCCAGGGTGTCCGCTAACTCCATACCAAATGTTATTAAAATCGCTCCAGCCGTTTAGCCGCAAAGAACTAACAACACACTAACACAGTCACACACTCTTTTAGAAGTTACAGGGGGGGGGGGGGGGGGTCATTTTACCACTTTTGTAGTGTATCTCGGGCAAGCTATTCAGTTTAGAAAAATAATTAATTAGAAACCTCAATATCATTTTTGAAGACCTATCCATAGAAACTCCATAGGTATTGGGTGCGACGAAAAAAAATTTTTTTAGTTTCAGTTCTATGTATGGGGAACCCCCAAAATTATTGTTAATTTTTTATTTTTGTGTAAAAATCTTAATGCGGTTCACATAATACGTCTACTTACCAAGCTTCAACAGTACAGCTCTTATAGTTTCAGAAAAAAGTGGCTGTGCCATATGGACTGACAGACAGACAGACAGACATGACGAATCTATAAGGGTTCCGTTTTTTGCCATTTGGCTACGGAAGCCTAATAAACTGCGTATTGAGATAAATTTTCCATATTCTATGGAAAACATTTAAATACTATTTTCTATCTGGTCATTTTATTTTACTGTCATTAAAATATGCCAACAAATGCCTAACTACCTTTTTTAAATCGTAGTCCATTCAACGGTCGCGGCCATAATAACTATAAATACTACTCTGTCAAGAAAGTACCGGGAAAAGAACAATAATCAAAATGTTTGTTATTCATCCAAATTTATTTTATCACCTTCAAAGTATGCTCCTTCAGAAACGATACACTTATGCCAACGAATAATCCATTCATCAAAACATTTTTTAAACGCTCTGCTTTCGGAATTGAGTTAAGTTCTCGCCGCGAATTCTCCTTTATGTCTTCTACCGATTGAAAACCCGTTTTCAATTGGTAGAACCACGAATTTGAGTTTAGAAAAAAGAAAGAAGTCAGCCGGAGCCGTATCTGGTGAATATGGTGGTTGCTGGATGGTATTTGTTGAGTGTTTGGTCAAAAATTCGTTCACAATGATAGCCTTGTGCGAAGGCGCATCATCGTGGTGCAAAATCCAAGAATTTTCTTTCCACAAATCTGGCCTTTTTCGTCCAATTTGCTCTCTTAAACGGCGCATAACGCTCAAATAATATTTTTTATTTACCGTTCGACCTTCCGGTAATAATTATGAGTGCACAACACCGCGATAGTCGAAGAAAACATTCAACATGACTTTGACTTTTGATCGACTTTGGCGTGGTTTTTTCGGTTTCGGTTCAGTTGGAAGGCGCCACTCCTAAGCTTGTTGACAACTTTGCATGTCAAACTCGTAAACCCACGTCTCGTCACCAGTAACAATGCGTTTCATGAATGTTGGGTCGGAATTAAATCGTTCTACCATGTCCTCAGCGACTTTCATGCGATTGAGTTTTTGCATAAAATTCAGATCTTTTGGGACTAGCTGAGCGGCAACATGTTTCATACCCAAATGATTAGTTAAAATAGTACGAATCGACTCGTGAGATACAGAAAGTTCGGCGGCTATCTCTCTCAGAGTTGAATGAGGATTTTCAGTCACTTTTTGCTTCACTTTTGTGATGTTAACTTCAGTTGCAGACGTTGATGGCCTACCAGAGCGAGGCAAATCTTTCATCACATCTCGACCGCTTTTGAACGCTTTGAACCACTCATAAGCACGAGTTTTTGATAAAGTCGATTCACCGTAAGCCTTCTGTAACATTTTCAGTGACTCTGAACACGAAATTCCATTAGCGATGCAAAATTTAAGACAAACTCTTTGTTTGATATTTTTGTCCATTATGAAATACACACTATATATGATATTACTAAAACCAGCACTGTATTTAATATAAATAACAGATACAACTCAAACTCCACGCCTAAATGGAAAACGGTTGTGCCAATCTAACAACAACAACGTTGCCAGCTTTTTGGGCACACTACCCGCAGATTGTTACTTAAATGCTATTTTCTATTTGTAAATTGTTTTCTTTTTAAGTAGAATTGTTATTCACCACATTTCTTAGAAACATTTTCACTTTTTTTTGGGAATTTGGGTATATCGTTCGGTCCGGTAAATAAACCCAGAAAGATGCGGATTCAAATACAGAAGAATCTTTGTGTAGACACCAACGTTTGATACGTGTTTTGACTAGTTGGGAGGCTACCCTTCGTGCTTTTAAAAACATGTTAAGCCGTCGGTCTTGTTTGTTATAAGAAGATATATGATATAAGTTCCATGTTGTCAGAAGCCTAGTAGAAATTGTTCTTGATTCCCTATGGGCTTCGATCCTGATACGTAGCTGGAACAGATTAAATAAGACTTGGACCCTTTTACACTGGAATCATTCAGATTATGGATTCCTAGCCTTGCCTTGCTGTATTTGCCTTTTACTTATTACTATTGGGATTAAGAAACGGCAAGGATAGGAAAGCTTGGGATGCTCACAACGTTATTCTCGACCCATATTTTGAATGATTTCGCTGAAGAAGTGGGATACTTGCTGGATTTTACGTGTTCATTTTGGCCAACGAGATATTGCTACCAGCTTTAATGGAGTTTTAGCAGATTACTTAGTAAGCCCCGGAGCATTATTCCGTCTTTCAGAATGTTTATAATGGTACTGTAGATAACATGTGGTAGTTTTAAACATTCAGGAACCATACCCATACTCATTAACACGCCCATTTGGTCATGTCAGTAATCATGTTGATAGGTTTTTGTAATGTAATTACGTGATATATGTATGTATGTACCTATATTGAATGTGTAAAGTTGTTCCTCTTTGTTTTAGGCGTTTGTTATTGGTCTTGTACCTTTCGCATGTCTTATGGTAAAATATGGGTGACATACATACTACTAAATATACTATTTAACACCATGTAATAATAATAATAGATCGACAAAAACGCTGCACAATGATGGTTGATGTTACTATCCCGTATGATGACAATCTTTGAAGGCTGAAAAATAAAAAGAAATTAAATATTTGGATCTTGCGCGGGAGATTGTCAGCATGTGGGATGTTGACTCAGCTATCATTGTACCGATAGCCGTTTCTGCTAATGTATTTATAGCAAAGAGCTTCGAAAAATACCTAAAGAGGCTGACGTTAGGTGGTTGCGTCAAGAACAAGATCCAAAAAGCAGTGCTTTTGGACACGGCTCGCAGTGTCAGGAGGTTCCTGTCTCTAGAGCCGTAACCTCCGGTAGCATAGACCCTGTTCTTGCTGCCGGTTGCAAATCCTATTTTTTATATTTTAAAATGTACATTTCTGTTTTTTATATATTTTAAAATGTATTTAATAAGAAAGATGTCTGAATAAATGATAATAATAATATCTAGGGACAATGTCACACAGATCATCCTAGCCCCAAACTAAGCAAAGCATGTACTATGGGTACCAGGCGACGATATACATACTTATATAAATAGATAAATACATAATGTACCCATATTTGCGAAATAAAGTATCTTATCTTATGTAGTTTTAGCGTAATACCGCTAACATTGTGACTACAGAACTTACGCCTTCACCGTCCGGTTTATTTGTCGTATCTCTATACAATTGTCCGGGTTTCGTCGTGTTGTTGGTTATTCTGAAAAGTCCTGTTCTAGAATTGATATTTTAACAACCAGCTAAACACCCGATTTTATCTTATGGTAGCAAAAAGATTAAATGTTAATTGCTCTGACTAGAGTCATAGGCACTGTGAATAAATACTACCTCTAGCTTGCACCCGTCGACTGTTCCTGGCACAATTTACCCTGTATGAGGAGAACAATACTTCGTTATCACTAACTCGAAAAAATGATGGTGAGACGGGGCGGGGGGGGGGGGGGGGGGGGACGTAGTATTACTTTCACCGCATGATAATTATTCTTGTTGGAACAGTATACTTACCAACAATCTGAGTGTCTTCTGGTTAAATAAAATAATGGAATGCAAATAACTTAATGTTAACCCCATTAACATCCTGAGTAATGGCGATGCATTTAAAAATATATGTCGTGTCATAAAGGAAATGGAAGACGATATCAGATGGTTTCAGAGAAATGATATTACTCGTACGCCAAGGCTTTGGAATGAACTTGAATATGGAATGAATGAACAGCCCCAAAATGAGCTGCATTTGCCCCCACAAATACTATGGTTTGCCCCCATCGGCCAAAACCATAGCCCACCCAACATCCTGTTTAGCCTGGCCTGCCATAGGGGCTAGTGTGGCCACGTTCTGGGCCATCGACACGCAAAGAAGAAGTAACCGCTTAGCAACCCGTCCCTCTTACCACCACTGCAACTCCTATAATCCAGGATTGAAATTGACACACAATGAAATGACACTGAGCGGTGAGGCTCAGGCATGTCCCGGGGAATCGCTTTAACTGTCTTTGATCCCGCAACGAATTTGAACAGAGCGAAACAAGAATGAAAAGAAATAGACCCACTTCCTAACAAGGGAGCTTTATGCTTACTTCTATATGTGTATAAATGCTACTATTATGCTTAACTAGCCACACATTAGACTGAGCGGTGGCCACTAATTTATTTGCCATCAAGGACTTTATCCAACGTTTTATTTTCCGGCGACCGCATAATTCATTTGTTACAGCATAATTGATTTAGACCTCATTAAATTATTTAAGTTCTACCAAGATAATTGGATATGTCATTAAAATATTATAAATATATCCGACGTGAAATATAAATAATGGGTGATGCATAATAAACTTCGACTAACGACGAATAAATTTTGACTGCACGTGTGGCGCAGCGGCTAAGACTGTCGCCTCGCCGCGTCGTGTTGCGGGTTCGAGTCTACTACGAACTATTTGTGTACCCCATAAATAGTTGTTCTGAGTCTGGATGTAAGAGTGTGAGTTGTGTCTGTCTATTATATGTTTGTAAAGTACCCCGCGACACAGATATTAGATTCCCTAGTGCGTGCGTTGTCTTTTCTAAAAAAATACTATATATGGCTAACAACATGTGTTAAAAAAAAATATTTTGGTCCTTCGTGCAGAGCGTGTGGCGCTAAATAATGTTTATATAGGAAACGAAAAGTGATTTTTATACATATGTATCTAGTTCTCCCAATTTTTTTTTATTATACTGAGTTGCTTAAATAGACTACAATATTTATGTGGCCGAAACAATGAATAAATATCTATTTCAGATTAAGTATCATATTTAAATGAAAAAACAAAAACACCTAACACTTTATGTATTTAAAAATGTGTCGTATACAATGATACAGGTCTGGGCTAGCGCAGAAGGTTCTCGAGGGTCTACAACGTATTGGAAGACGCAGTGTGGGCAGGCAACTACAAGATGGACCGAGGATTTTTTGAGGGTCGCTGAAAACTGCTGGGTGCGGAATGCACAAGTCCGGAAATTGTGGAGATCTTTAGGGGAGGCCTTGTCCATCAGTGGGTGTCTTTCGGCTGATATGATTATGATGATAACACATTAAGACATACATAATAATATATCATTATTTACAATTATACAATTTGAAAGATCAATGAATCAAAAATGTTTGCTAGGCAGCTTTTTTATATCACGCTACCCTGCAGAAATCGTTTCACTCTTAGTTTAACTTCTTGCGAAAATCAAAGTTGGTAGTTATTCCACAGCCTCAGTGTACGCCATTGGATAGTTTGTTCTAGAAGCGTATCACGGCTGGTTGGAAACGGGAAGCTTGTACTTTCAACAAGAAAATAAAAATTTATTTAAAAAATAAAATGGCTTTTTTTCCTAATTAAAATCCCTTAGAGAAACTCTGCCTTCAAGCCTGTAAATAGCTTTTACAGGTCTGAGTTTAATTCGGTTTGTTAACATTCATTTCACACTAATAAAAAGCTTAAAAAAGGAGAAAATTAACATACGAGTACATACATACATAGGCTCACGTCTGTTTCCCAGAGGGGTAGGCAGAGACAACGGATTTCCATTTGTCACGATCTTTGCACACGTCTTTGCCTCGATTACTGTCATTATATTCTTCATACATGCTCGCCGGTTTAGGGTACTTCTGACCTGCCCCTTTTTGAGAACATCTCCGATTTCGTCAGAGAATGTTCGAGAAAATTAACGGACATAAGAAATGATGGGGTGGGCCACCAATAAGTGCTTGCCTTTTTAATTAATCCACATAAAGATTATTAAATAACTACGTTCTTAGACTTAGTATAAACTAAGTCTAAGAACGTAGTTATTTAATAATCTTTATGTGGATTAATTCTAATTTAACATTTCCTAAAGCAGAACATTTTACACTGATGAGTTATTTCCTGGATACTTACATTTTAATTATTCTAACACGAAACGTTTCCCCCATAAAGCGTATTAATTATAGCCGTGCAGGCTACGTGACCTATCAGTCAGACCACCTGTGCCTCTTTATTAAACTGCTCAAAATGCACCACATCATTTTAAACGTGCACCTGGCTAAATTTACTTGTTAATGTACAAACGCCAGCATATCAAGCTACCCCAATCTGTCAAATTTCCCCTATTGGAAGTGAATCTTATACTTTTGTGATAAAGTTGAAAACAATATGGATAAGAATTTGGTAATTTTGTCAATCTGCTTAAGTTCCGTGTTACTAAAGAAAAAAAAACAATTATTATATAAATAATATTAATAATTATCGTCGGACTTTATTCACACACGGCCACTACTTGCTATGGAAATCAGATACCTGATATACTTACATATACATTGCGGCTTTTCTTTTGTGAATACATACTTATATAGATAACTAGCTGTGCCCCGCGGTGTTACCCACGTTAAATTTTATAAATTTTCTTTGCTATAAACCTCACGGAGCCCGAGACCTTTTCAACGAATGCAAAACCGTGGAAATCGGTTCGTGCGTTCTGGAGTTATAGTGTCAGGAAGGAAAACCCGACTTATTTTTATATAGTAGATTACGCCCAAACTCAGGAAAAATAGACTGTTGGACACAAGGAATGCTCATGCACACAAATATCTGTCTTGGGTGGGAATCGACCACGGCGTGAAAGGCAAGTTTTTACCAACCACGCTAACCGCACCGTCAAGTATAAATACATATAGTACAAGTTAAGTAATATACATAAACGAATGAACGATAAATTTAAAGCTTTTATGCCATTAAGGAAACATGTTGTTTATTCTTTGGTATCACGTCGAACACAAATCGAAATTTTCTACATATGCTTATTTTCAGAATATCATTACCCCATCTCATCCCGTGGGGGGCGTAGAAGTCGACCCGAGGGAATATCTACCAGAGGATGGGCAGCAGCTTCCTTCTGATTACTATGACCATCTTACTGCGATCGCCAACCCGCCTGCCAAGCGTGGCAATTATGGCATATCCCCGCAAGACGATTCTTGAGGGAGGCTTGTCCAGCAGTGGATGTATTCAGCTGCAGTGCGATTCTGTAAGACCTCATTCTAAACTTGATTATTTTCTAGAGATATAAATGCGCTTTGAAGACGTATCTAAACTCTATTTCACGCTATAATACCCATATATTAAAATGGTCACGGATACAAGAACATAATATATTTTTTCTACAAACTGCATAGTCCAATTTGTTTCCGTTTTGCTATTATATTTATCACTGTGCAACAAACATATATCAGGGTCCACACTCAAGCTCTACAGCCGCAATGCGTTTCAATGCTGCCCTGTCGCCGCGTCGGCTGGACAAAAATTTATATTTATTTGCTACATCTGCTACCACTAGTACTAACTAGCCAATTTCACCCGGATGCTCTCCTAGTCATATTTTTTCTGATGGGAACTGTAATGTCTACATTTGTACGACAGCTTCGATGGATATGATAAGTCAAAGTAATTTATTTGTTAAACATAGGTAATATGGTACATGGTATAAAAATTGTGTTGTATCACTATGTTTTGCCTTGCAAGGCGTACAAATCATACAGAGCAATCAAACAAGCAAAATAATGACATAATAAATATAAAATTTCATAAATAGGGTAGAGTAATAAGTAGATCAGACATTTCTTATTTTATGCTTTTGTCATCTAAAAACTCATTGATAGTGTAGTAAGCCTTTTCAATTAAAAAAATCTTAAGTTGCAATTTAAAATGATTTATGTTACTAATGTCTTTTTATAGCTTTTGGTAATTAATTGAAAATTTATATAGATACTCGAAAACATTACGGATTTTCATACAAATTTTGTTACCTTCAAAAATGCTCCAATCTGTTGCTCCACATCACGCTCCCTACAGCGTTGCAGTAATGAGAGATAGTAAACCCAATAGAATCAATTGGCATAAATTTCTTGGGTCGATGGTGACTTGTTAAACACGTTCGATCTGGAGTCTACTCCAAGTCATCGCTGCTTTAACGTTCGCTAGTCTGTTCCTTCAAACTTCAATACAAACCTTTTCATGTACCCCATAACTATTCTGAATCCCACTTCAATAGAGCGGCATTTAGTTGACCCATACCTTCTTGTATTAAAAGTTACGACAAGAATAACAAGCCAAGATTTATCAATATACATAAAGAGAATTCTTGACACACTCACTCTCTTACTCACTCACTGACCTTAGCCCAGCTAAACAACACCCAATATCATCAGCCACTTTCTGTAGGAATTGTTTGGAGGCCTTTGCCGTTGTCACCGCGCTTGGCATGCAAGTTGGTGACCGCAGTTAGGTGGCAGTCTCTTTGTCGCCTTTTACGATACCCACGGGATGGTATGGGATAGCCCTATTATTTTTTCTGGGTCGGAAACCACACGGCTCAACATGTTTGCGTCCTAATTGCTTATTACAAATTGTGAAATATCACAATTGCGGCGCGTCGTTAAAAAAACATTCAAATTATTCTTCACCTACTCCATTACAAATTAAAGGACAGACATTTGGACTGCCAAATCCTTTACACAGTATATGTACTAGTGTATGTGCACTGCATTCGAGCAAGGATTAAACATTTATTTTTATTACGTTTCAAGGGAACACAGCCAAAGTACGACTTTTATTTTGCAGGCGAGAGATATTTTATTTATTAACACTACTACGCTAGTAGCTATTGGACATTTTGTTAATAAATTTACGTGTGTGTTTGTTTCAAGGATTCAAAGTAAAGAGTTGGGTTAATTTGGCTATTCTCGCTACCTAACTAGTACAATATTTTAAACTTGGCTTTTATTTTCAACAAAAAAATTGTGAGTCGTATGATCCGATATATCCGACATTTGCGAGCCAATATTGATTATAGCCGATATTTTAAATATAAATATATAGTTGTCCCGTCATAAATATGTAAATAATCCGTCACAAAAAAAAATAAAAAAACTCTTAAAAACTTTTATTAACTTAGTTTTATATTAATTAATAAAAACGTGTAAAAACTAAAAAATAATATTACAATTTTATGTAATATTAATAAAATGCTAAAGTAAAAGTTCTATGTGACTTTCCTTTCCCTTTCCTCTCTTATGAAATTAATACGAACGTTATTTTGCTCAAATGGCTCAAGGGCCAACGCATCGGGCTTAAACCTGTTTTATAGCATGTTTACATATATACATATTTTTGCAGGTATCCCCATGCTCCAAATAAAATTATTTTTACATGATTCTAGAGGTTTTTTGCTTAGCACAAACGACTATCGACACAGTGGTAGGCGATAAATATTACTTAGATGTGGTTTATCAGGATCTCTTGCAGTCAACGGCTTGACAACGGGATACGCCATCTCCGCTACAGACACAGCTGTAGCATACATCTAATCTGAATCGGGAGTGTGGTCTGCATTTCTTTCGCTGACCTACAATAAAATTTGTATAACTTTTATTAATATTGTCCAAAATCTGGACAGCTGCATAGAATCGTCAATACCAGAATAGTGTTTAAACCAGAGAAGCACGGAAAGCATGAGCTCTCTCTAACGACCTAGCTTCTTGTAGTTAAGTTGAATATCAGTATTGCCACGTGTGAGCATCAACATGTTAGTTACAATATAGCTTACCGTAAGGCTTAAAAACACAACCAGGTATTCTCTTGCACGCAGCATTGCCTGCGTCACAAGAACAACGGTGACAATTTCTGGTCCAAGAAGTGCTTTTTCCACATTCATCTCGCCAATCGTAGGCTGTATTCGACAATACATTTTGAAGGTTTTTCACGTCTATTTGTTTTATACCGCTGCCATAATCTAAAGCACTTTCATAACCTTGAGTATTGTACAGTGCTGCTAGCATATCGTTTGGCTGCAATTGTAAGTTTGGTATCTCCATTGCAGAGGCAAGTGGTTTGGGCTCTTCTTGTAATTCTGGCTCGAAATATGCTTTCTCATTCAAAAAATATTGGGGTTCTGATATTGCTTGAAATTCTGGAGTTAGTAGCAGATCTTGGTTTTTGGGTTGTTTTGTTATGTAATTCTGTTTCTCTTCACTTATTGGTAATTCTGATAAAAACATTTGCTTCTGTTTGCCTAGTTGATAAGGTATTAATTGTGGCTGCAAAATTTCTTCTAATTCTGGCATCGATTGAAGTTTTGGTATTGATTGATCATGTAACTCTGGTCTTGCATGAAAAATTGGCACAAATTGTTGTTTTGCAGATGATTGTTTATTTAGCTCTTGTGATATTTCCATCGGTTGGATTACCGGAACAGGTTCTAACTGATCAGAAATGTTATTTACATTAACTTCCGAAAAAGGGAAAGGCATATTATTATTGTTTCTATAGACAGGTTTCGAGTGATTTACGGGATTGTATTCTAAAGGAATCGGATAATCAGATAATGGCATTTTATCATTATTTCCAGCGGGTTTAAACTTATATTTTAATGGCATAGTAAAAGGTTGTTTATTAGCTACATCGAGTTTCTCTAAATTCATTGGTGACCTAGGACCGAAAACAAAATCGGTATTATTGCTATCAATGGGAACATAATTTTTTTTATGCTTGGTAACTATTTCAGGGAAAGCAATAGTTTCTTTAAAATTGTATGTTTGTGGATATTGATATTTTGTGGACACTAGAGGGATATCTGGCTTATGTTGGTTTTTTGTGTGAGAAGGATATGGTGGTATTACAAATGGTTTGCTTAATGGTAATTCTGGTTGCAGCTGATGTTTCGACGAATAATCTAAGAACTCTAAAGCATTTCCTGTCTGGCGGTTTATATTTTTTTCAAATTTAAATAAATCTTCTTTTTTAATTAGAGTCTCAGATGGCAATACTGGAATTGAATTAAATTCATAGTCTTTCAAGTACTTACCAGGTCTTTTAATCATATAATTACGCCCATTTGGTATTTCTCGATTTTTATAAAAATGGTGTTTAATTTGGGGTACAGTTTTGGTATATTCTGCAGTTATCTCAGCTTGTGGGAAAGGAACTAGATAACTTATATCAGGCTCTGGAAGAATATTTTCGGTTTTAGTTAAGTCCAGCTGAGGTTTTGGCACAAGATCAACTTTTTGAGATAGTTTTTGTTGGCTTCCTATCAATTTAATAGGTTGATATTCTACAGGGCTATACCATGGCGTAAGGATTTGCTTGTCGTCTTTATAGTAGTCCGGCCGTTTTCGATGCAAATTAAAAGTTTCATTCGATATTGGATACATAGGATAATAGCCGAGTTTATTATAGTAGTTAAACGGTTTGGTTTTATTTAAACTATGTGAATATTTAGGGAAAGTGTGTGTTTTTCTTATGTTATTTGCTCTAGGATGTGATGACATAATGCGTTTAATGCCGATTTCAGTTATAGGAATGTAAATTGGTTGTGTGCTTTTACTATTAGCTACAACCCAAGCCAGATGTGTAGAGTTATAAAGCCTTCTAAAACCGTTTTTTGCAGCAAACGCTGAAAGGGGATGTTCTGACCATTCTGAATGAGGATCCTGCTCAATACGGTTTGCGTGATTTTGATTCAAATATGATTTAATATGATCTGGTAAATTATCTTCTGGATAGTAGGTTTCTTGTGTTGGAACTAGCCTGACACCTTTATGCTGGTCTGGTTTGTCATAAATATAATTGATAAATTTAGTTGGACTGACAACTGTTTCAAAAAGTGATTTCTTTTGATACCTATTATTTTGATCATTATCCGATATAGATTTGTGAGTTAGTGGAAGGGGGACCAATTCAAACCCATCTTTATATTTAAGACGTAATGGCACTTCGTTACCTTCTGCTTTATTATTCGAAAACGTAGTTGTCTGAGATATAATATTGTTAACCGGATTACTTGGTGGAAGCGGATATTGTATAATTTTTATACAATTGACACCGTTTTCTGTTTCCCCAAAATAACTCCGCCGTTGTGGGAGGAGGCGGGAATTAGGAGATGGAGATTCATTTTCGGATTTAACATCAGAAATTGAGGACATATTAATAGAATCATTAGTTCCATGAAGAACTTGGCCATCGTTTGATTGTGACGCATCTGATTCGGCAAAATTGTTAGGAGAGTGTTTCATATTTTTTGTAACATTGCCATTGTTTTCAATTTCCCCAAAATAGCTCCGTCGTTGTGGGAGAAGGCGGGAATTAGGCGATGGAGTTTCATTTTCGGATTTAATATCAGGAATTGAGGAAATATTAAGTGAATCATTAGCTCCACGAAGAACTTGGCCATCGTCTGATTGTGACGCATCTGATTCTGCAAAATTATTAAAAGAGTGTTTAGTATTTTTTGTACCATTGCCACTTTTTTCTTTTTCTACAAAAGAGCTCCGTTGTTGTGGGAGAAGGCTGGAATTAGGAGATGGGGTTTTATTTTCCTTTCCTGATTTGAATTCAGGAATTGAAGAAATAGTAACAGGATCATCTTTTCCACTAAGAACTTGATCATCGTTTGATTGTGGAGCATCTGCCTCTTCAAATTCATTAGGAGAATGTTTAATATTTTTTGTATCATTGCCATTTTTTTCTGTTTCTACAAAATACCTCTCTCGTTGTGGGATTAGGCGGGAATTAGGCGATGGAGTTTCATTTTCGGATTTAATATCAGGAATTGAGGAAATATTAAGTGAATCATTAGCTCCACGAAGAACTTGGCCATCGTTTGATTGTGACGCATCTGATTCTGCAAAATTATTAAAAGAGTGTTTAGTATTTTTTGTACCATTGCCACTTTTTTCTTTTTCTACAAAAGAGCTCCGTTGTTGTGGGAGAAGGCTGGAATTAGGAGATGGGGTTTTATTTTCCTTTCCTGATTTGAATTCAGGAATTGAAGAAATAGTAACAGGATCATCTTTTCCACTAAGAACTTGATCATCGTTTGATTGTGGAGCATCTGCCTCTTCAAATTCATTAGGAGAATGTTTAATATTTTTTGTATCATTGCCATTTTTTTCTGTTTCTACAAAATACCTCTCTCGTTGTGGGATTAGGTGGGAATTAGGAGATGGAATTTTATTTTCCGATTTGACATCAGGAATTAAAGAAATATTAATAGGATCATCTGCTCCACTGAGAACTTGATCATCGTATGATTGTGAAATATCTGCCTCTTCAAAATTATTAGGAGAATGTTTAACATTTTCTTCGATGGAAGAATTAAGAACCGTGTGATTAGTTGCTTGCGTGTTTGTGTATTTTTCTGAAGATGGATTTTGTACGCGGTTTTCTTGATCCTCTTGCTTTAGCACATCTTGATAAGATTCAGTGATTAATTCATTAATTGAAGTACTGGCATTATCTATTTCTACATCAGCAGTAGTATGTAATGAATCATTTTCGCTGGTTAGTAAATTCGGTTCAACAGTAGATAGGTCATTTTTTTTACCAGGTATAATAAAATGTATTGGTGAATCTTCAAAAGAAGTCTTGGATTTGCTTGAATTGTCATTTGAATGTTTATTTAATTGTGGAGATTGTTTTTTATTTGAATTTGGATCTTTTGAGTTAATTTCACGCTCAGTAAGATTTGGAGATTTAATCAGTTCATATGATGTATTTTTTATTACTTCTGAACCCTTTGCTGTACTATCTGTAAATAAAACAACGGTAAGGTTATTGCCAAATTCTCAGATTTGCAGACGATTTGGTTTTTTTTCTCTGAAACGAGCTCCCAACTACAAAATAAGATAAAGGCTGTCCACAAAAATAGTGGAAAGTGGCCTACTTTCCACTCAAAATGACTAAAACAAAAACTATCTCGAATCAACAAAATACTTATTTAGGAAAATAAGAACAAAAACAAAGTGAGCTGAAAGTAGAAAGAAGAATCAAAGGTACTCGGGCAAAATATTAGAGTTTCAAGAAAGTATTTAAAAGTGATATGCTAATTAAAATAAAAAAGAAGGTAACGTATTCGTACTTTATACCATGTTTAAACAAGCACAAATATATAAAAGCGAAAACAAAAACAAAGCTCTTGAACAAGCTCAAAAATTTAAACGGAACTGGGTCGGACATGATGGCTTAAAGATAACATATAGACTAAAACTGATATCATGGCAACGACAACCAGGCAAACCTCATAAAAGCAGAACCTACGCGCGCTGCGAGGACGATATTAAAATTGCTGGTCAAAAAAGGAACCGAATTCCCAAAACCGACAGAAATTGCAATCGTTGGAAGAGGCCTTACCTAAGAGAGAGGGTCCTTAACCTATTTAAAAATAAGTTGTAGTATTTATATTTTTAAGAAAGAAAAGGCTTTTGATTTTATTTATTAATGTTACTGCCACCATCCATCATCATTACTTCACACGTTACAACGAATTACCGGTTGTGTCTCTTTGTGAGAGTATATGCGGTATATTGAATGTATGCGGATTTGCAAAAAGCGCATATATTCAATGTACCACATAGTTTTCCTTATGGTTTAATTTTAGAAACAGGTTCACAATAATAGATAACTTTCACCACGTGTACAAAGCTAAGGATGGTAGCTTATTTTTTATCCTTTTAGTTTATTTAGAGATACAATAATTGGATTGTATGTATACCTAGTATTCGCCGCTTGGTAGGATCTAAGAGCCCGAGAGTAAAAATTTTGTTTCGGGTACTGGTTGCTTAAGGAATAACCCGTCATGCTTCGAAAAGAAACTTACGTGTACGTGCACAAATTTATATGACAGATATTATGGTCCAGACCTGTGAGGGTTCTTCAGAGTCCTAAAAGAATCTGACAGCCTGTATGTTAGTTACTGAGTTCATTGCGTTATTAATTCTGAGATCGAATCTCAATAGAAATAAGAAAAGAAAAGAAGGAGTAAGTCGTTGTCTGTACTTACTAACTGTGTTTGGCTGAACATCTGAAAATGATGTGGACAGTTGAATAACCTGAAACACAAACAAGTCAAATTCTACGCACATTTGAACAAACTGCAGG
Organism: Pseudoips prasinana; assembly: GCA_951640165.1. Lineage (NCBI taxonomy): Eukaryota > Metazoa > Arthropoda > Insecta > Lepidoptera > Nolidae > Pseudoips > Pseudoips prasinana. Next base: position 12,768,199 of record OX621249.1, on the reverse strand, counting down.
CCAGGATCTGCCGATCAAAAACCTTTTTACTGGCAATACGTCCGTAAATAAGATTTGAGACTGTACGGCTAAGACAGTCGCCTCGCCGCTTCGTGTCGCAGGTGCGAGCCCCGCGCCGGACAACTATTTGTGTGACCCATAAATAGTTGTTCTGAGTCGGGATGTTATTTGTGTCCGTCTATTATATGTTTGTAAAGTACCCCACGAGACCGGGATTACAGTTTAGGGACTATAATCCCGGTCTCGTGGGGTACTTTGTAAAATAAACTTTATTTTTTATTTATATATATGTTATTCTAAATACTGGCGTCGAAAATAAATATCTGCTATGCGATAAGAAAGCGAATTATTTATTAATAACCTTATTATTTATTATGGAAGGAGGTCATCAACTCGACTGTATGTATGTACTTTTTTTTTGCATGCATGTTACGCGGTTCTTCTTTGTGTGGACCGATTTTAATGATTCTTGTTTAATCGATAATCGAATCGAAAAAATAATCCAACTAATATTATAAATGCGAGAGTTTGTGAGTACGGATGTAGAGTTTGTTACTCTTTTACGCAAAATCTACTGAACGAATTTTGATGTCACTTTGTAGTTATTTAGCTTGTATATCCGAATAACAGGCACAAACAACATAGGCTATAATTTATAAAGTTCCACGGGACCAGGTTACCACGGGACTGAGCTAGTAAAACATATCGTGGGACAACTTACACACTAGGCTCAGCCTATACTATGGCAACCATACAACTGATAGACACGTTTATAAATTTCTAAATAGGTACATATTATAGGAAAATTACACCCATAGGGGAGATAAGCCTAAATCGGGTACCCCGCCTAAATCGGGTATGCTTGTTTGTGTGCGTGTTACGTCTATTAGTGAGAATGTACGAGTGCAGCGAGGTGGCGTGACAGTCGGCCAATCACAGGCAGTCGGTTCTCCGCTGTGACGCAAGCGCTTGCAAGGTAAGATTGAAAACAATATTTTTGATGGTTTTACTAAAAAAAAATGACTTTTGGTAACAGTGAATACTCAAACATTGTATGGATTATGTTTACTTAAGTTTTGTGTTGTGATTTTGTAAGGAATTATGCATCTAAATTAAAAAATTTTGTGGCATTCCTGCATTTGGTTTTGAGGTTATGGCGGTTAAAAATAAAAACATGCGTTTGGGCATAACGGGTAGGGGTAAAACGGGTATGTACCCGATTTGCCCTAGTATGGTCATGTAAGTAGTTTGGGTGGTTGAAATGAGGTTTTAATTAAGATTTTTGGTTTATTTTATTCTAGATGGTTAACAAATATAAAAGAAAAACCTCTAATGCATCATGGGACGAGGCAGTTATGAAACTTGCTATGGAAGAAGCTAGCAAAACCTCAGTGAAAGGTGCGGCTAAGAAGTACGGTATAAACTTATCCACGTTGCAGCGGCACATCAAAAAAGGATGCCCGAAGAAGAAACTTGGCAGGTACACAACTGTATTCACGGATCCTCAGGAACTCGAGCTTCTTGAACATGTGTTTCATATGGAATGTTTGTTTTTTGGACTGACCAAGAAAGAATTCTTAGAACTCGTGTACCAATATGCCGAAAACAACAATATTTCACACCCATTCAAAAATGGAATGGCAGGTGAAGATTGGTACATTGGGTTTAAAGTACGACATCCTGATTTAAGTCTACGCCGTCCAGAACCGACGTCATTAGCACGCGCTAGAGATTTTAACAAACCACAAGTACAGAGGTTTTTCGATTTGCTAGAGGGAGAGATCGATAAACATAAAATTGACGCGACGCGCATTGACAATGTTGACGAAACTGAAATTCAGACTAATAGCAACAAGTCGCCTAGAGTTCTTAGTAGATCAGGAAAAAAACAGGTTGGTGTGATATCTAGTGTCGAGCGTGGTAAACTCACAACAGTGGTTTGCTGTTGCAATGCAGCAGGTGCGTTTATACCCCATTTTTAATCTTTGGGAGAAAGCGAATAGTGCCAAGACTTCTAGATGGCGCTCCACCTGGATCAGTCGCAAGCTGCACAGACAACGGCTGGATAAATGGCCCAACATTCTTAGACGGGCTTCGACATTTTGTGGCTATGAGTAGGCCAACTAGTGAGCAAAAAATAATTTTAGTAATGGACAATCACGTGTCACATAAATATTTAGAAGTCCTGAATTATGCTTCAAAGAACAATGTGATTTTTGTGTCTTTTCTACCACACACAACGCACCGATTACAGCCTTTGGATACGTGTGTTTACGGACCACTTAAAAACTATTTCTAACAAGCTGTTTCGGTATTTCAGCGTACCCATGTCGGGCGCATTATTTCACAGTATGACGTGGCCAGATTGTTTGGTGAAGCCTACATGAAAGCGGCCAGTGCCCATAACACAATAAAAGGGTTTTCATCTACTGGCATTTGGCCAACCAATCGGAACGTATTTGACGAAAGTGATTATATGGCATCTACTTTGACAGACAGGCCGGAGCCAGTTACTGGAAATGAGGAGTCGGCAAATATTCAACCCGCTGTGTTGAAAATCGAGATACCTACTAACGATAACACCGATATTACAGAAACACCGACTATTTTAAGTGAAACAGCAGAAGTGACAGCAGGACAAACTGAAGAAACAGCATCTGAGATGCAGTCCAACAATTCTCCGCCACTAGTAGCTAACACAGACTTGGAGTTACAGGTTACTGAAGGCAACAGGCCCACAACTCCGGAAATGCAGCCGTCACCACCAATAAAACAGCATAAAACTTCAATAGACATCAGACCACTCCCTCAAATCACACCGAATATAGCTACACGAAAACGTAAGGCACAAAAGGCTGAAATACTAACAAGCACACCAGTAAAAGAGGAACTAAGGGAAAAAGAAAACAAAAAGAAGAAACCTACTAACACTAAACTTAAGGCAGTGAAGAAAAATTTAAAGGAACCCAGCACTAATAAGAAGGAAGTAATAGCTTGTTGTAGTAATACCAACAAGAGACAGGTAAGATCCAAACGTGGTCCAAAAAACAGTCAGAATGACAAAAATGAATACGCTTGCTTAGTCTGTGCTGATCTATATACTGAACCACCTCTAGACGATTGGATCAGGTGTGACGATTGTGACATGTGGGCTCACGAAGCGTGCACTTCTTATTCTGGCAGAGGCAATTATTACTGTGATGCCTGCCAAGAGTAATTTAGTTTTTATTTAATTCTTATTTACTAGTTTTTATTTAGTTGTTTTGTTCCACCGATGATTTATAATTTAAACAAGATTAAAGATTGAATACGGGTCTAATTAAACATTTAGGAAGTTTTAATGAGCAAATATAAGTGATCTCAAGTTAAAGTATTTTGTAAAACTATAAAAATAACAATAGGTACTCTAGTTTATTTTTAAATTCTTCTTAGTAGCTGTTTGTTGCCAAAGATGATTTATAGTTTAAACAAGATAAGATTGAATATGAGTCTGATTAATAATTTTATGTTAATAAATATTGTAAAACTATAAAAATAAGTTGATTGTTCTCATTATATAGCCTTTACCCGTTATGCCCTGATGAGGTACCTAATTTAGGCCCCCTATAAGGGCAAAACGGGTATTTGGAAGGGTCTCCTAATTTCTGTTTTTCTAATATTGTTGAAGAGAATGGTTATTTTTGTTATTTTTTTTATATACTATATTAAATAAACATTTCCTGTAGTAAAACTATTTGGTACATTTTACGTTTCTAAGTATTTTTTATTTCACATGTCCCTTAGCGTACCCGTTTTAGGCTTACCTCCCCTACACAGAGCAATAAATCGTATTCATCACACAAAGATTTGTCCTGGGTGAGGATCGAACCCACGAACTCTGGCTTAACAGTCAGGGTCACTAACCACTAAACCAACAGGCAGGAATAGTTCCATATTTTTTGTTGTTGTTTATTGCAATCGGCTGTCTAAAACAAACATTGTAATCGGTTTTATGGTGTATTCCCAACCAGTAACACCACAACTTGTAACACTGTTACTGGTTGGGAAAAAAATTCCCATCCAGTAACAGTGTTACTGGATGCAACTCTTTTTGTGGCAATAAGTAACACTGTTACACTTATTTAAATATTGGTGTTACATGTTGGGAAAAATGTTCCCATCCAGTAACAGTGTTACTGGATACAACTTTTTTTGTCGCAACGAGTAACATTGTTACAATTCATTAAATAATGGTGTTAGACGTTGGGAAACAAGTTCCCATCCTGAAACAGTGTTACTGGACGCATGATTTTTGTTTTGCGTTGGTATCGAACTCACAATAAGCGAGACCAAGTTTGTATTGTTTGCATAATGTTGCCACTACAAAGACGTAGTTTTTTTTATAAAGTGTATTTTTTACAATGGCAATGATGAAATATTTTTGTAACCTATAAAGGAGATGTTTCATATATCTATGGGACTCCAGCCATAACATGTAGGTACCTTTCATCGAAGCTAGAAAATTAGCCCCTGAAAAAATAACCTTATGGTTGTAAAAATAAATTTGGTATTCTTTTTTTAAATAAATATTTGACATATGTCAAAGGGGTGTGACAACCAAGATACGACATGGTATAGATGACAATTAATGGAATCAGGCGTCACTTTGCGGAAATCCATAACAATCAAAATACAAAATCAATATATAGTGTTAATTCCGCTATTGTCAGTTTAATCATGCCGGGATGCAATTTGCACCGCCCTCCGCCCGCAAAAATGTTTAATACGTTATAAACCGCAATTTGCTTTCATTTAATCAACTGAAATACTTGCTGCTACGGAACCCTTCATGTGCGTATCCGACTCGCACTTGGCCGGTTTTTATATTGTCCTTCTTGCATGTGCACATTTTTGCGGGCGGTAGAGCGGTGCAAATTGCATCCGCAATATGTTTAAACTGACAATTAGCGGAATTAACACTATATATTGATTTTGTATTTTGATTGGTATAGGTGACGTTCAGTCGTTTACTTAACCTTTTTCGTTCAGAAGTACGCTTCAGATAAGTAGTATATTTTTTACATGTAAATTGGCACATTTGCTTAAAATTTGTCGAAAAGTTGTATCCGAGAATAGTAGGATAATTGTAAACAGTAGAAAAAGTCATAGTAAGTACCTATTAAAAGTCTATGTGACATTATGTTTGATGTGAAACGATTTCAGAACGACTGTAGTCTAATTAAACTACATATAGCACGCCAATTTTCAATAGAATATGGCAATTATTCAAAAACTATTAATTTTTGAACGCTGCTAATCAAACTTATTAACGGAAGAACATTTTTCCGTAACTCGTGATATGTTTTGCTTTTTATGACATATGTGCATCTGATGACCAAAAATGAAAGATGTACTTTAGAATGCTATAATTTGCGACAAAAAATGTTGTATCCAGTAAAACTGTTACAGGATGGGAACTTTTTCCCAACGTGTAACACCAATATTTAATGGAGTGTAACAGTGTTACTCGTTGCGACAAAAAAGTTCCATCCAGTAATTCCCGTTACTGGATGGGAATTTTTTTCCCATCCAGTAACAGTGTTACAAGTTGTTGTGTTATTGGTTGGGAATACACCGGTTTTATGTTTTAGAGGGAAAATTATTTTAATGGAGTCTTTATTTTATCAATTGTCGACAATGTAAAATATAATTATAAGACCTAATAAGTTTAGGATTGTTCTTTTTAAGATTTTAATTTTGCAATTTACTTATTAAGTTAGTAATTAAGAGGAAGTCATATTTAAAAGTCAAATTCAATTATTTTTACTGCGGCCCATAAATCAAAAGCTGTTCCAGTTATAACTACCCTATGTAATATAAATTGTAGTAGTATAAGATACCGAAATAAACTATTTTATTTATTGTATAAGTATGTTGTGTGTATGTGTTTATGTTCAGCTATATCCAGTCATTTAAGCGTCCAATATTTAGTTCTTTGTTATTATTTGTACATATCATGAATTTGATTACTAAGCATTATTTTTTATTAGTGTATTCATCATCTGAGTTAAAATACATATTTTAATCAGCGTTTGAAAATGACTTCTTAAGCGTTATAATGTAATTTATCTATGAAGAAATCGTTCAATGTATAATTAAATTTGCAAACCAGAAAATCATGAATCGGTTATCTGAAATGCAAGGTGCATTGAGCCTGACCTTCTCTAATTCCACGAAACTTATGAAATTTCATTTCAAATTTGGAATTTTGGCAGACTACAATAATGTATGTACCACTATTCCAAATTTGAAATGAAATTATTAGTAGATTAAACTGCTGGCTATTTATTTGTTTAATGTAAAAATATACTTATACAAAACAGAACTTCAGATGTGTTTCCATTATTTGATGAGAAATGTAGTATATATAAAAGTTGTATTAGTGGTACTGTGTTCAATAAAAGGATACCTAATCTACATGTCAGGATAAAAAATAAGATCATATGAGTGTCTGTCTATTCATCTATGAATTCTAATAATAAATTCTAATAATCTACACATATGAATTTCTACGAACCATACACGTCTTACGTAAATTTTTTTTTAGTCCATAGGGATTAGAAAATTTCATTAAAATTTAATTTTCTAATCCCTATGGACAAATTCAATTAAAAAAGACTTACCGCGTGCCATCAAATAAAAGTCCCTGTTGTGAAGGGTCTCAAATACTCATATACATGTATAAAAGTAGTTTAATAAAAAAAATTGAACATAACTTTTGAAACTACTGAGCGTTTTTTATGTGGTTGATAAATGCTTGCCGATTTGACCTTTTTTTGCTGTTTGAACCAGAGTCACCGACCGACACAGCCTGAAGAATTGTAAAACTGAAGTGGCAGGGGGCGTGGCACATAGCTCCTAGAACCGACGGCCGTGGGGCAGAAAGGTCCTCGAGTGGCGACCACGAACCGGAATACGTAGCGTGGGCAGGCCCCCTACAAGACGGACCGACGATCTTGTGCGGTTCTCTGGAAACCGCTGGATGCAAATAGCGCAAGAGCGGCAATTGTGGAGATCTTTGGGGAGGTCTTTGTCCAGCAGTGGACGTCTTTCAGCTGATATGATGATGAAATTCTTGCCTTTCGAGCCGAAGGTGTTGGAATCGATTCAATTCTGCGGAATATGTGGACTGACCGCGAGCCTAGTTGCTTAACCTCGCCAATCACTTACGGACCGTTGAGAGCATCTGGCTGTGAGCGTCTCGATTCTTTAGGAGTCGGAGAATATAATATTCTTACCTACATTAATTTAGGGCTAATGTAACAGATCACATTTAAAATTTCGTCAAAATTCAACAGTGTAACCTGAACCGGCGGGCATAGAATAGATATTATTTATTTTTTCGTAGTTAGAACTTGCTTAATTTTTTTTCAATTACAATTTATCTTTATTGTAATAATTACCACATAAGGTCATTTTACAATTCACTTTACTAGTAACTGACAGATGCCAAATGTGATCTAATTGGCATTACTATAATAGGTATGCCAATTGGATCGATAATCACACATCTCACAATCACATCGCAGTGGAAATTATAGACTATGCTTGGTCCTTGATAATATAATGAGGTACTTATATTTATTTTTAATGAGATATAAATATATTACATAGTGAAATAAATAAGTTACAGCAGACGACTATTTTTACTCGCTTTATATTAGCTTCACTTGCAGGTATATATGTTTGTAACAGACTCCTTTGGGTGCGATTTTGACTCATTTTGAAGGTCAGATTTCATTCAAACTTTGTCAATTTATCGCGGACCGATGACAATACACTAATGTGATAAAATTATTCCATTATTCAATTTGAAAAAGAAGATTTTTGTTAAATTATACAGGGTGCCCGAATAGTTGACGTTCAAATGCAAAATTTAAATACTTTATGATGAGGAGTATCCGCATCTCCCCCATGTATGTACTACGATTTTACGTTGTTTTGAGACTTTGAATATTTATGAGTCCTGAGCTCAAACCCTAATTTTGAACTTTCGAATAACTCCTAAGTCAGTTCTGAAATTATTACCTAAATAGATAAACCATACTTTTTAGTGTGTTATGTTAAACTATGCCAATTTGTTATCACAAAAAAACTGAACCAGAAATATTCAACAGAACGAGAAAAAGTCGAAAACTGATTTTAGGTGAAATTTACAAGAAAAATCATTAAAAAAATTATATCTCGAAAACTACGCAAAATCGTAGGTACGTGGGGGTGATTCGGATACTCCTCATCATAAAGTATCAAAATTTTGCGTTTCAACGTCTACTCCTCGTTTTTTTTTAAACATAGATGGAGGCTTTTGTTTCTTCACCAGAAATTTGAGGCGAGTGAGTAAGCCAGTTTATGTTACTTTTCCAATCAAACTGCGCATTAATCAAAAGGATAAAAAAAATTAAATCGGTTTTTATTCACATAGACTTTAAAAAGCGCTTGTAAATAGCCCGAACATGAATAGTTTAATTCTAGGTTTAAGTCATCATATCAGCCGAAAGATGTCCAATGCTAGACAAATACCTCCCCCAAGGATCTCTACAATAGCCGGTCCTGCACCGCCCGCATCCAGCGGCTTCCCGCATAGTTAAATACAATTTAGTTAAATAGGTATTTCTTGAAGTTACTGCCCTTCAACTTCAACTTTATTTCCATAGTGCGGACATTGTCCCTTACCTAGATAACCACCACGGATACACGAAAGCAAAGGATGAAATGAAAACGAATGCAGAACTTCCAATAATCATGTTTGAAATAAGGTCTAAGAGATAAGTTCTTAAATAGTTTTTCACACTATCGAACTAAATCTCGAAGTGAAAAGTACATTTCTTAAACAACCAAATCACGTTAGATAATCCAGTACCTACACTCTCTGTTGCATATGGGTTGGAGTGCGGGATAAGACAGGGGGTTCAAAGTCTCCCAGACTTTTCAATCTATATGTCAATGACTTCAGTTGAGCTTAGCAATAGGTATATCGGCTGCTAGGTTGATGGGGTTGCTATCAACAATATCAGCTACGCAGACAACATGATATTGCTGGGACCAACTGCGTAGTCAATCAGAGAGCTTCTTAGAATATATGACTTACGCTGCTGATACACAATGTCTAAAAATGTGAGTACATGGTCTTTAAGGCCGCTGGTAAGAGTGTCGGGTACGCCTCTCAAATGTATTTAAATAGTTCGGCGACTAAGCGATGTCATCATCATCTTCATCATGTCAGCAAAAGTATGTAAATAGTTGACTGCACGTGTGGCGCAGCGGCTATGACAGTCGCCTCGCCGCTTCGTGTCGCAGGTTCGAGTCCCGCGCCGGACAATTATTTGTGTGACCCATAAATAGTGGTTCTGAGTCTGGATGTAATTTGTGTTCATCTATTATATGTTTGTAAAGTACCTCGCGACACAGGGATTAAATTCTCTAGAGCGGGCGTTATCTTTATAAAAAGTAAAAGTACGTCCACTGTCTGAAAAAACCTCCCCAAAGAATGGGAGGATATGCCATAATCGTCACGCGTGGCAGACGGGTCGGCGATCGTGGTTTGATGGTAATATTTCGCAGAAAAACGCTTCTGCCCGTTCTCTGGTAGGTACCTATTCCCTCGGACGATTTCTACGCCCCTTACGGGATGAGATGGGGTGATGATATTCTAAGCCTTCACCACACAGCAATAAAAAAATAAAAATTAAATGATGTAACTTCTTTATATTTGAGACACTAGGTCTTCGGTTAAGTAGTGTCTCAAATATAAAAAAGTTACATCATTTAATTTTCAGGGGCAATCCCCTGACCGCTAGTGCCCTACGTTCCCGTTAGTACAGCGAGCAAACCTGCATGTCAAAATATTGATGTTGACTCGCAGGTTTGCTCGTTGTACTAACCACGTGAAAATCACGCTTTTTAAGGCATATCGTCAGAGTTTTTACATGGAAAACCTGTGGGTCAAGTATTCACAGAGATCGCTGGATACCCTACGAGTCCGATATAATAATATTTTCAAAATGCTGTTGGGACTGCCTCGTTTTTGTAGAGCTTCGTGGATGTTTGCAGAAGCACACACGGATAGCTTTCAAGCCATAATTCGCAAAAAAACCGCTTCTATCTTTAGACGAGTGAGAAATAGTCCCAACAACATTGTGAAAACTGTCGCGGAGAGTTTCACTTCTACTATTTTAGAGAAGTTCATAAGGAGACTGATTAATTGAAAGATGTCGGTCCTCATAACGTATTAAACTTCTTATATTTTGTTTCTACTACTAATATTAGATATTTTATAAGCTTTGTTTCTAAAAACAATAATCGACCAATGTTGTCCGAAAAAAATATGTATTTTTTTTACAATTCCACTCGAAATAAGAAGAAGAAGTTGTAAATGCAAAAGTAAACAAAGCAATGAAGAAGCACTGGACACAAAATGTTGCTGGTTATTAAATTCATGACAATGTCATTTGAGAACATCTTTGGGATAAACAGGTTTAAACTAGGAAGGGCAATAACGATTGATTAAATTTTGGTTACCAATAATTGAGGCGAAAATAAATTCATGTCAGCCGGATGATACCCACTGCTGGACCAAGGCCGTCATTGCCTACCTATAGTTGTGGCCACAACTCCACTGTGGTAAAAAGATTTCCAGAGTGGAGCTGTGTCCATCAATTTGAGGGATATTCCATAATCGCCACGCTTGGCATACGAGTTGACGATTGCAGTATGATGGTCATGGAATACAGAGAAACACTGCTGCCCATTCTCTGGTAGATAATCCTTCGGGATGATTTCCACCCCCATTGGATGGGATGGGAAGGCGATATTCTTTGCCATCAGTCACACAGGAAAGTAAATTATTCTAGCATAATGTGCAGTAAAGCACAAAAGTTTTGAATATATATATAATATTATATTTCTCTTACCCAGATGACAGCACACAGTCCTAAACTGAACCAACCCATTGTATACTACTATATGATAAGAGAACTAGTCACTTTTTATACGGCACCTATAACTTAATTATGATTTCATACCAACTATGTAGACGGAAAAATAATTTACTACGACTAATTCATGATAAAAATTATGGAACTTTACACCTTAAGTAAGTAGGATATGATTTAAATTACAATAACATCAAACGGTTTGTTACCATAATTTCCTAAAAAACATTGTATTACAGTAATTAATATTCTTTGAATGTATGTAAGATTGGCGAGTGGAAAACTAGATTATAGCGGATCAAATACAGGTTATACAGGGTTTCTTAAATAACTACAAAAATATTATTCTAAATTAACAATGAATAAGATATTGTATGGAATCAGGCGTTACTTTGCGGAAATCCATAACATTCAAAATACAAAATTAATATTTATTTATTTATTTATTCATTCATACATACAGCTACCGTTTCAGGTTAAACCCAATTTGATAGTGACGGATTAAAAAAAGAACAATCCTATATGACTAAATATACATAACATTATCAAAATTATTAAAACTATCAACATTATTAAAAACGAAATTTTCTTTTAAATTAGGTATTAGATTAGCCTTAACAAGCTAATCTAATAAAATAGCTTGTTAAGGCTAATTCCGCTAATTGTCGGTTTAATTGGAATTGCATCCCGGCTTGATTAAACTGACAATTAGCGGAATTAACACTTCATATTTATTTTGTATTTTGAATGTATAAGATACTACAACAAACTTCCTAATGATACTAGATAATTGACTAAAAATCAGTTTAAAAGAGTGTTTTTCTCATTTGCGGGAATCGAACCCGGTATACAAATTACGAGGCGACTGACTTAACTACTGCGCCATACGGGCATTCAAATCTGCAATTTAATGCATTGTTGAAGCAATATCTGATGGATGTTACTCATAATGCGATTTTCGTGACCAAATTCCGGGCGGACACAATTTAGATTGCAATCGACGCGCTAAGAAGAAGACGAACCAATCCACAAAGAATTACTTGTGTCACTCCTTTCCAATTTCTCGGCATATTCACATACACTCGTACTGGTCTAATAGTGATACTAAAAATACTATATTATATTATTTACTTGCTGTGTGGTGACGGTGGCAAATACCAGAAGACGGGAAGCAGCTTCTTTCTGAGTACTATGACCTATAGTCGATAAGTTGAGTCCGGTTATAGCTATATTAATTAACTTATCCGTTAAATGTGGTCAATTTCCAGACCCATTAAAAGAAGCCTTAGTCCGACCAATATACAAAAAAGGTGATCGTAAAAATGTATGTAATTACCGCCCCATAGCCATATTATCAAGTATCGATAAAATTATGGAGAAATGTATTGTCAACCAATTAAGTCAATATTTACAAAATAATAGATAATTGTCTACATGGTTTCTTAAGAAGGAGAAGTACAAATACATTATTGTCAACATTTACAGATGAAGTCAATAACCACCTAGATCAGAAAAAAATGTTACATCAGTATTTTTTTATTATAATAAAACCTTTGATACATTACATTCCGATACACTCCTTGGCGCTATGGTTGAGTGCGGGGTGGGAGAACCACTTAACCAATGGTTCAGTGATTATATCATAGCGCGCTGCTACCGCGTCAAGGTGGGTAAAGCACTTAGTGACAAAATGCATGTACAGTACGGGATTCCGCAGGGCTCAGGATGTGGACCTATCAGCTATCTCATGCATGTGAACAGTTTGTGCAATGTGCTGAAGCACTACAGTGCTTATATGTTCGCCGATGACCTGTGTATCCTCCGTGGTGGTACCGATGTCCACGACACGTGTAGACTAGACATAGACTAGACATAGTTGTAAAGTGGTATCACGATTACGGAATCGTGCTAAACGCTGATATAAACAAAGTTTTTACTAAGTAATTCATTCTCCTTACTTGCTTACATTCACTCAATCTACACAACCTGCTATATTAAATGCCCATAACTTCGCATGTCTACATAACATATTTTATAACTGCAATTGTAATCCCATAGAAAAAGTAAATTGTGTAACATACCTTGGCTTAAAAATTGATGAACAGTTCTCATGGACCAAACATATTGATTACATTTGTGATAAACTCAGAGTCTTGCTAGGAAAATTCTATCATTTAAGTTTTAAAGTTCCTGTTAGTACGTTAAGATGTTTATACATGTCACTAGTTGATTCCATCCTCGGTTATGCGCTTGATTGCTATGGACTAACATTTAAAACAAATATGCAAAATCTAGATACAATTCAAATTAGATTCATTAAACTGTTAGTAAACAAAAAAATTTAACAAAAATGCAAAAATTATTACACCCAACTTTTCAAAATCTGTAAAATTTCACCTGTAAGTAAAAATCAAAAGTTCCTTCAATTAGCAATCAAGAACATAACCTAATACATGTAAGCAATAAGTACAATACACGCTCGATGTCAACCGGCAGACTGACAGTACCCAAAATTACAAACTATTATGGAGACCGAACATTAAAAAATGCTAAATAGTCTGCCGGTTGACATTCGGCATGAAAATGTAAAAAAAAAATTAAATTTTTGTTAAAAAAACACTTATAAGATTTAATTTCATGTAAATATTTATAGTAGTCATTTTTGTTATAAAGATGAATAGATGCTGTCCAGAGACTCGATCCTACTGCAGTCAAATCGATTACACGGTTTTGTGGGACATATGTACAGACGCCAGCACATCAAGCTACCCCAATCTGTCAAATTTCTTTTATAGATTTTCAACTTTATCACAAAAGTATAAGGTTCACTTTCAATTGGGGAATTTTGACAGTATGGGGTAGTTTCATGTGCTGGCGTCTGTACAATCTTTAGAAAATATATTTGTATAAATAAATAAAAAATACTGCAATTGCCAACGCGTCTTTTATCGAGCACTGGGCTTCATATAGTTGTTATGATGATATAATGTACTAATAAATTCCGTACAATTTCAAAGAAAATATTCTCGTTATATTATATTGAAACTAAAACTAAACGGCAGCATGTAGCTGCTTAATACGATCATTAGTAGTAATTGATATTTCTTACTTTCATAGTTTCAAAGCGATAAGACAGCAAGAAATTTTAGTAGCCAAAAGTGAACAGATGTTTATGAAATGGACTCAATGAAGTAGTCTTCAGGTAAATTCTTATTTATGTAGTAGAAAATAAGATTAGATATGGCAGTTGCATGCAGTTGAAGTTGAAGAGGTCACCATGACATCGTCTTGATATGCTTAGAAGTTTTAGAAGCATAATCAAGCGTATGCCATCAAAGTTTCCAAAATAGTAATAATAAATAATAATAATATTCTGGGACATTATTTACACACAGCCATCTGATCGCAACCTAAGCAGAGGTTATACTACTTTTCGTTTTATTTTACTTTTATTTTTCCCATAATCAGTAGTCAATTACTATTAGCCGCCGATAATGAGATGCTGGGTTCAAACCTAAGTGATATTGGGATTTTATTGCTAAGAAAACTCCACAGTAACTGCCCAGAGTACACAAGTTAGCGGTGTTACATCCCCGTTCTTCGGAGAGGAATGAAAGGCGTCGGACCTGTACTTGATCTCCTCCTGGCCGTGTCAACTAGATGCAAGTGAACAGATGCAGATGAAAGTGAACCTTATGCTTATGTGATAAAGTTGAAAATCTATAAAAGAAATTTGACAGACGGGGTAGCCGGATGTGCTGGCATTTGTACGATCAAATTTGATCGGTAAGCTGAACCACCTAGGCACACGCTCAATCGGTAAGCGGTTACCCAACCGCCAAACTGGTTTAATTTATGAGCGTTTCTATAGATTTTAGGGAACGTTAGAGTGCATCAAATATTTGAGACACACACTTCTGGACTATAATATGTCCCATGCAGTTAGCTAGTCTCCATAGAGACTGACTGCCGAGGCCGTAATTCAACTAGGTGGACAATACACTACTCACTCGGACCGGTGATCGGCGTCTGGTCGTGGCGATAGAGGTTGGTAAAATTCTAATCGGTAATCTATTAGTATTTAACTAATAGATTACCGATTAGAATTTTACCAACCTCTATCACCACGACCAGACGCCGATCACCGGTCCGTAAGTGATCGGCGACGTAAAACACCTAGGCCCGCGGTCAGTCACAGATGGGTGACTGTTAAAGTGGTTTAATTTCTGAGCGTCTACGTGTTTCAGTTTACACTGTCGGTCCCGGTTCTTGTCATTAAACAAAAGTCAATAAGCCATGTCAGAGGCCTTTTTTACGGGTGGAAATGCTATTATGTCGCATTTCTCTCGCTTGGGGAGGCGACAGGGGTGTGTAGGGCTCCCCACTAAAACCACCACGGTAGCCAGCCTCACAGTGCTTGCAGCGGGGGCTCTGGGTACTGGTGAACGATCACACCAGTACCCCCACCGTGCACTGCAGCCTCTGCGAGACTCTCGCCCGGGGAGAGGAGGGGGCGTAAATGCCTCTCCCCCTCCCTAGCAAGCACAAGCGTATTTAGGCAACCTGAACTACACCAGGTTACCTCTTCCCGGGACCGCTTATACAAGACGAGTGAAGTTCCCCTCCTCCAAACGCCAGTGATCCCAGGTCCTACTGGGAGACTTAAACAAGTCTGACACCAGGGTAACCACTCTCCATAAGACAAAGAAAAAAGAAGAAAGAATAACTCTATCACTTAAATTCACTTCACAACTTCTGTAAATGTCCCAAGTAACATAATGTAGACATTTTAGACGTCTAGTTAGTCTCTCTGTCAACTTAGTTAGCGGAACTCTATCCCAGAGGACTTGCCACTTCCTGAGATCTCGAAAACATCTAATTGGCACTAAACTTTCCTAGACAAAGTGTAATTTGGCACATTAAACACGAAAATGCCAAAGGAAAACGAAAGCTATGACGTTGGGTGTAAGTGTATTGTACATTGCTTATTGAACGGTAGAAATTGATTCTATCCCAACTTAATAGCGTCCCGTAAATACCACCATTAACGGCGTGCCGAAGAGGTCATACAACACCAATCTTAACGGCTAATCTATAAATACTAGCGTCTTCAACCGCAGATAATGACGTCCTGAGTTCAAATCCCAGGTCGGGCCAAAAGGGATAGATATTGGGATTGTTCTGTAAAAAGAAAAATTTCTCAGATTCAGCTTGAAGTCTGAGAGTTGGCGGTATTAAATCCCCGTGCCCAGGAGAGCAAGTTAAGCTGTCAGTCCTGTGCCTGACCTCTGTCCGGTGGTTTCACTAGTCGTCCCATCGGATCACGAGAGTGATGTAATAGAAAGTGCCCTGTGTTTGCACACACTTGTGCACTATAATATGTCCTGTGCAATTGGCTAATTTTCATTGAGACTGGCCGCCGAGACCGAAGTTCAACCGGGAGGACATTATTGTATTGATGCCAAGTCTTGTCCATTGTCACAATACCTGTTTAGTAATATCTAATAGTAAGTATATTTCCAATTAAATACCAGTACATAATTAAGTGTGGTTCTCGAACTAGAATTCACTGTATTGCGAGGGCTAGGGCCTTCCAATTGTGTTTTAAACTAAGATGAACACCTGTAAGAAATAGCATAATATATTGTTTTATTCTATTAAAGTTTATAATCCATGTTTGACAGTACTTGAAGGGACGGATTGCCATTGTTTGCATATAACGATGGGTTTTTATACACCAATTTTTAATTCTCTTAACATATTTTTCCATTTTATTCATTATTAGCTACGTAGTTCACAATACATTTACGACTGTTAAGTCCAATAGATACAATTCAAAATGGCGGCCCAAAAATTAAACATTTTTGGCGAGGCTATCATACCTCCGCTATTCATGTCTCCTAGGTAGGTACATATTCTTTTGGTTCTGTCAACAAATAGATATAAACAGAGAATTACATAGTGATCAACTATTGTGACTGCGCAGCTGTACAAACACAGTAACAATCAGACGCAAATCAATAGGTATTCAGTTTTCATTTCATTCAGTTTCTTTAGATTTCATAAAGTGTCATCGAAAGTAATGACTTCATTTACAAAACCAAAATACAGAGTGCAAACATAAACGGGTAAACACTAATTACAATTAGAATTACGATACATTTATATTTATTTATTTCAATTGAATAATAATGTCGTCCTATCCGAATTTCACCCACGGCGGTCAGTCTCAATAGAGATTAGCCATCTGCGCAGGACGTATTATAGTGCACAAGTGTATGCGCAAACACAGGAGCACTTTCTATTCCATCACTCTCATGATCCGATGAGACGCCTTACGCCGACATTTTACGTGCTCTCCGAGGCACGGGGGTTTAATACCGCCAACTTCCAGACTTCGGGCCGATGCTGAGAAATTTTCTCATTACAGGAAAGTCCCAAAATCACTCTTGGCCCCAGGATCTCTCAGATAACAAATCAAGAAGCCGCAACTTTCTAGTGGACTATCAAAAAAAAAGCGAAAAAATATCTTGATTTAGAACTAGTTATAACGTTGGATCGTTATACGTATCAATATATCTGTTTAATCTGTTTATAGTACCTGACGTATCGAAATCGGTACCACCATTCAAATCGGTACCACCATTCAAATCGGTACGTCCATTCAAATTGGAGGGACCAAGTTGAATGGTGGTACCGATTTCGATACGTCACATCGAAATATTCATTATAGTCTAGATTTTTAACTCTGTTGAAATTTAATGAATCTCATTAAATTAAACACGCTTAAAAATCTCGCCCTTTTATGAACATTTCGACGTATATATTTATATATGACAGATGCCTGGTTAGTGCACTGGTTAAGGTAGCAGTAAGGTAGCCTGTTTTTGAAGTTTCTCTGAGGTGGTAGCCACCTCAGTGAAACTTCAAAAACAGGTACAGACCAGAAAAACAGAGAATAGAAATGTGGAAAGTAAATATTACACATGTGTTATATTTATTTTCCACATTTGCATAAATAAAATAAACTTATCGGCTATTTTAGTTCGCTTGCGGATTTCGACATTTCTGATTCAATCTCGAAGGGTAACTCTTAGTATAGCCCCTCAATTGCTCTTTGGGTGACTGAGCTTTCTAATGAGGCCCATAGTCAATGAGCGATTGGAATTGCATGTATGTAAATGCATGTGCTGCAACAGTAAATATTATGTATAACTAAAATAGCCCGAAAGTAAGAGGGCATATTGTTCGTAGAGCCAACGGCCATTGGGGCTAAAAGATTCTCGAGTGGCGACCACGAACCGGAAGACGCAACGAGGGTAGGCCCCATACAAGACGCACAGATAAATAAATAAATAATAAATAAATAAAAAAGGTTTATTCCCAACAAGCACAGATAATCCTTAACTTAGTTTACATCTAAGATGATATAACTAATTGCGTTTAGTTGACATAATACTTATGAAGAATGCAAACATTATAAGTACTAGCTAGGAACAGCTGCAGCACTTGTTACAGTAAATAATAATTATTACTGTAACGCTGATCTTCCGATAGTGCTTAAAAAACTTCTTCTAATTAAATTACAAAATTATCATGCGTATCGACCTGTAGTAGCGTTTGGTTGCGACTCCAACCAGTTTAAATGTCATCAAAGAGAATATAAACAACTAGTATTGCGTCATTGCTGTGTTTACCTATCAAAACTGTCACAGTTTTTTTTTTTTATATTACGATAATATGAATGTGCAGATGGCTAGTCTCCGTTGAGACTGGCCCCCGTGGCTGCAATTCGGCTAGGAAATCATTATTATTATCATACCACGACTGTCGACCAGCTGGCAATATATGGCAGATAATGCCTTCAAGCGGCGTCTTTTTCTCACATGATGATGAGGAATATTTTTTATCAAATGATGCAAATACATTAATATATTTTAAATATTTTACGGATTATTGCACGTGTGTCAATCTAGTCGAATTTTGACTGCACGTGTGGCGCAGTAGCTAAGACAGTCGCCTGGTCGCTTCGTGTCGCTGGTTCGAATCCCGCGCCGGACCACTATTTGTGTGACCCATAAACGGTTGTTCTGAGTCTGGATGTAATTTGTGTCAGTCTATTATATGTTTGTAAAGTACCCCGCGACACATGGATTCAACTCCCTAGTGCGGGAGTTGTCTTTAAAAAAATATTTTAGACTTAAAACCTAAAATATCACATGACATCTAAGTATTTCAATATGCTACCTTCAAAAGCAACTCAATTAAAATTTTCTATCCAAACAGATTAAAAAGAAATCCCAGAAAGAAACTACTCCAAAGATAAATTGAAATTCTTTCAGAATTAAACTCATTCTGTTCGTTCAAAAGATATTTTTTTATTTAAAATTATTAAAATGAATCCGTCCCTAGTTTGCTGAAACATAAAATTCTCGTACAAAGAGGCACAGCAACAACTGTTTTTCTGTGGCCACTAAAGAAGCGATACTTGCAGAAGATTTAAGATATGGTAGGTACTTGCTTACCTACCGTAGGGGCATGGTTACCCTAGTGTTGTCTTTCACGCCGCAGGTCGTGTGTTCCAATCTCACCCAGGACAAATCCGTATCGTTCAGAGTGTTCTAGTTATTTTTTAATTAAATAAATTTTATAAATGTTTTCATACAATGTGTACCTAAATATCTATGTTACTAGAAATAATAATGTATACAACTATATTACTACAAACATGTCCTGACTATTTACAAGCGCTTTTTTAAAGACTACGTGAATGAAAACCTTTTTTATTTTTATGGCAGGAAGAACTCTTAGTTACGACAGGGATGGAGATGATACAATCTCATGACTAATCTTGCATAGTAGTCCCTCATAGATAGGCTAGTCTTGCTGAAAGTATAGAATATCGCTACCCTATCTCATCCCGTGGGGGGCGTTGAAGTTGTCCCGAGGACGATTAGTTTTCTAACACCTCCTTGTTTCTTTCTGATTAAATTCGTTGCGGGATCCAAGACAGTTAAAGCGATTCCCCGGGACATACCGAGTCTCACCGCTCAGTGTCATTTCATTGTGTGCCACTGTTGATCTTGGCTACAGGAGTTGCAGTGGTTACCCACCACTGCAACTACTGTAACTCGGGACTAGTCTTTCCCTCTTGGGAGGGACTATTTCCAAGGGAATATCTCCCAGAGAACGGACAATGTAACGTGACCATCATACTGCGATCGCCAACCTGTCTGCCAAGCGTGGCGATTATGGCATATCCCTCCAAATGATGGCAACAACTCCATTGTGGGAATCTTTTGGGGAGGCTGTCGAGCAGTTGACGTTGTTCTAACTTTTTGACTTGATGATGATAAAGTGACTCTTATGATAAGACGCAGTTTGCAGAGCCCCAATCCCAAAAGCGGCGGTTAATAAATAATTTATAGACGGTGTCGGTGGCTTATCTGGAGTCGTGCGATTTCTCACTTTTCTCAGCTCGGCCACGATTATTTTTTCAGGCATAACTAATCCGATTCTTAAAATAACGATGATAATTTGGAAAGAAATCGAATTCGCAGAAGAATTCTACTTGGAAGTTGTTTTAGGAGATCTGAATTGATTGCTTTTGGAGAGACATTCATCTTTAGATTTTACTATTTCTATAGCAGATCCTAGTCTAACGTATTGCTAGATAAATTTGATTTGACATTTGGCCTAAACAATTCGGTTACTTGTTCTTGACGGGTCAAGGTTGATCAATTTGTCTTTATCATAAAAGTAGTAGTTATAATAGAGTGGTAACAGACAAAATTGTTCAAGTCGCCCAGTAAGCTTCTGTATTGATTTAAAGGCTCTGATATCAACCTCATTGATCTTTTACCGTAAGTTGTTAGCCAATACTTTTTTTTATTTGATATTTAGATATCATTTTAATTAGTAGAGTATAAAAAGAAAAATACCTATAAATACAGTGTAACGTTAAAATATAAGGGAAGACTGGAAGAATCGTGGGCAAATAATTAGGAGGAAAGGACAACCTATATACACTCGCGAGCAACCAAATCGACTCAAGCCTAGACGGCGCACATATACATTGATTTTCCTAAAACGATAAATGGTAATTACAAAAGTGATATGTCATTCGAAAGCTGAAGAATTAGGCTTTCAATTAACATCAATACCTTAAAAAAAACTAAGCGCTGATTTATTGACACATTTTAATTGGCCGTCAGCGTAAATTACCTCTTTAGGAATCCACGACTTGCGCCACCTGCTCCCGCTATAAAACCCCCCACTTCCGGTTTATCTTATCAGTTGCTTGTTACAGGTTGACCGGTACACATCTCCGTAAATTGCATTCCTTGTTTTCGCTAACCCATGGATACCACACCAGAAGAAGCCGCTCAAGTTGTTGCCTTGTTGCAACAAGGGTTAAGTCAGCGAGCAATCGCTGCCCAGCTCCACTTGAGCCAGTCTTCTGTATCCCGAGTATACAGACGGTTCCAAGAGACTGGTGCCTTCAATCGGAGACCAAGAACGAGCCGCCACCGGTGCACTTCAGAGAGAGACGACCGCTTCATTGTCTCAACCTCGCTGCGCAATCGACACCTTACGGGCGTTGATGTGCAGCAAGAACTGAGACGTGTACGACAAGTGGCTGTCAGCGAGTGGACAGTGAGAAGACGCTTGAAGGAAGCCAACTTGACGCCAAAAAGACCTGCGACGGGCCCTAAGTTGACTGCAGGCCACCGACAAGCGCGCCTTCAATTTGCTCGAGAGCATCTCAATTGGAGCGTTGCGCAATGGCGATCGGTCCTGTTTACTGATGAGTGCAGAATGTGTCTGCATGGCAGTGACAGGAGAGGCCGAGTCTACAGGCGTCCGGGAGAACGATTTGCCCAATGTTGTTTCGCTGAAACAGTGGCATATGGCGGCGGTTCCTGCATGATGTGGGCTGGTATCTCTTTAGAGGGAAAAACCGAACTTGTTTTCGTGCCTGGGGGCGGCCGAGGAGGCGGGCTAACAGCTGATCGGTACATCACCGACATTCTACTGGATCATGTTGTGCCCTACGCAGGGTTTGTCGGTGAAGACTTCGTGTTAATGCACGACAATGCCCGCTGCTACACGGCACGAGTCACTCGACAGTTTCTGCAAGAGGTCGAATTACGCACGATGGACTGGCCTGCGCTCAGTCCTGACATGAATCCCATCGAGCACTTATGGGACGAGCTTAAAAGAAGAGTTCGGGCCAGAAATCCAGTCCCTTCAAGCGTAGACGAGCTAAAGACAGCATTATTAGAGGAGTGGGACGGCATTCCTCAAGAAAATGTCAAAAAATTGATAAGGTCCATGAAAAACAGACTGCGGGATGTAATTAGGGCTAGAGGGGGCAATACGAAATACTGATTTAAATAAAATAATTTTATTTTTAATTTTTTTTGTTTAATTTGTCAAATACGAGACACATACCCTTTTTCCTAAATTCCCGTTTTTCCTACTCTTGCATTCAGACATCATTTATTTCAAAAATGATGGATGGATTTCAATGATAATGATATCAAATTAAAGCTGACATCTTAAGCTTTCGAATGACATATCATTTTAATAATTTCCATTCATGATTTTAGTTGTATCAATGTATGTGTGCGCCGACAAGGCTTGAGTCGATTTGGTTGCTCGCGAGTGTATTATGCCTGAGTCATTGAATAAATCTAGTGCGATACGAGATGACACAAAGATTTATTGTAAAATTAGGCTAAAAAAGAAAATCAAAGAGGTCTGGGGATATGAAAAATATTTTAGTAGTAGTGTGTAAGATACTTTAAAAAAATTGTTTAGTTATAATAAAATAAACCTGTTAGTAAATGAGCGAATCGCTTACAAACTGAGTATGCCGTTTGGTAAATATAATAATAATAATCTTTATTTCAGACTTAAGGCTGATTTCAGAGTGACGCGCGCGGCACGCGCCGGAGGCCAGCGCGTCTCAACAGCGCGCGCTTGACACGCGGACCACTGTGAAACGAGTTTTAGTATCGCGCGTTTCTTTGCAATGTACAGTTATGTACAATCTTAGCTATTTTTTTTATAGAAAGAATGCAACAGCGAAGTCGTCGTAGAAGATTGCAAATTTTTCCGTTCAATGCCACAAGGTTACTAAAGTTTAAAGACATGTATTCTCATTAAGACATACGTCACTCACATGAGAACTTAGATATAAACAAAATTATAATAATATATGTTCGCTCGCATAGGTACATTGTAAACACAGTAAAAAATTAAAATTAAAATGTACATAAAACAAAAAGTAAAAACATAACGATAATTTACGCTACGTGGTTCTAATCATAACAAACTTAAACAATGTTATACTTATCGAGGTGTAAAACTACTAAGAGGCGCCTTCGTAACATCGTTTCCTGATTTACGAGAAGATGCTTAGTTACAGATTTTTTAAACATTTACGCATATACCTAAGTGTACAAAAAAAATGTTAAGACTCTTTACTACAGGTCTTAATAAGACTTATAATTATCAATATTTTTTCCAGCGCGTCTCTTATATCGCATTGTTTAAGATGCCGAGTTATTATTGACTAGTAAATTTTGCAACTACAATTTAATTTTTTATTTTAGTTTGGAATTTCACTATCGTGCAGGAATAGATGAATTAAAAACCGAAGGCGATTTTTACTACTATTTATATGAAATAACATAATATAACCGACTAAAGTTGCCCGAAATTCTATTAAAACTTGAAATCATATCGAGCACCTTCTAATGAATATGGTGGTTGACAGAAACTTATCGGAGACCTAAATCCCATCATTTCTAAATGGTTTGAGGTCGAGCGGTGTGTGGACGGGCATTGTCCTGAAGAATTGGACCATAACAATGGGCAAGTTTCAGTTGATAGAGGTCTATCATCGCTGACAATTGTTCACAGTACACCTCTGCAGTAATTCTTGAGCCAGCTAACAAAAACCCGTAATAAATACTGACAGCACAAATCCACCTTACAATCAGAAGTGGCATTTTAGGCTCAATTGTTTCTCTATGCTATATACTCAATCGTTTTTGACTCAATTGTTTAGGACTATGATTCTCTTTGTGTCCAAACAATGGGACGATCGATTGTCACACAAAAGCAACTTTTCATAGTAGATTGTAGTTTTCCTATACAGAATCCCCTCTTATCAGTAATTATTGAAACAGATCCATGGATGCGATTTTGTTGATATTATTCAGTATATATAACGGTACAAAGTTTACTACGGAACTTTTGCATGCATCTATCTTCACTTTTATATATAAGTAGGAACTAATATTATAACCGTGTGATTTCCGGCCTTAAAAATATCAGGGCCACCCCTTACCATCGCCTAGGTGTCGTAAAAGGCGACTAAGGCATACACCTGGGGCTCTACCGGCTTAGTCGCCGAACATCGATTTCATAAATGGCGTTGAAATAAATAAAGATTAAAAATGACTGAATCAATCGTTAAATCGGCTTCAACGTTGGCAATCGATTCCGGACCATTTATGACGTCACTTGTGCTCATGGAAGCCGATTTAACGATTGATTAAGTCATTTTTAACCTTTATTTATTTGAAAGCCATTTAAGAAATCGATGTTCGGCGACTTAGCCGGTAGGGCCCCAGGTAGTCGGGCAGCAGCGCCACCTACTAGCTACCACCTAACTGCGGTAAACCATTGGGGGAGGCCTATGTCCAGCAGTGGACAATATCAGGATGATGATGTGATATGAATATTAGTTGTGCATAATTTTATGACCGTATGTTTGTTACTGAATGACACCAAAATGGCTACAGCAACGGAACAGATTAAAACCACAGAAAGGCTTTAATATTATTGTTATATTTAACACAACAGGGCTATGCTAGGGTTTTATAATAACAGACAGAATTGGATACTTCAGAAGGCAGGTTTAGCTTTTAGATCCTAAATTTACTAGTTATACACACATAAACATTACAGACACATATACATATTTTGTTTTTAGGGTTCCGTAGCCAAATGGCAAAAACCGGAACCCTTATAGATTCATTATGTCTGTCTGTCTGTCCGTCCGTATGTCACAGCCATTTTTTCCGAAACTATAAGAGCTGTACTGTTGAAACATGGTAAGTAGATGTATTCTGTGAATCGCATTAAGATTTTTACACAAAAATAGAAAAATAATAATAATTTTGGGAGTTCCCCATACATAGAACTGAAAAACTATTTTTTTTTTTAAATCGTACTCATACATGTGGGATATCTATGGATAGGTCTTCAAAAATGATATTGCGCGAGAGGCACTTCCAAGGTGGAAAAATGAGTGTCCCCCCCCTATAACTTCTTAAGTAAGAGAATGATAAAACTAAAAAAATATATGATGTACATTACCATGTAAACTAACAACGAAAATTGGTTTGAACGAAATCTAGTAAGTAGTTTTTTTTAATGCGTCATAAATCGTAAACCGCAATTTACCTTTCATTTAATCAACTGAAATAATTGCTGCTGCGGAACCCTTCATGTGCGAGTCCGACTCGCACTTGGCCGGTTATTTTTATAGTAAAGTCTCTTAAATCACTGACGCGGCGCTTCGCGTGGTTGGTAAATACTTGCCTTTTACGCCACAGCTCGTGGGTTTGATCCCGACGCAGGACAGATCGACACTATCTTAGAACAAAGTCGATTGTGATAATACTACAAAATCGTGTTTTTTTATTTATTCGTCTATTTTTAATCAATACTATAGGCTCAGCTTTCAAAAAAAATAAAATCTCAATTAATTTCGGAGATATCCAATCGGACAAAACCGTATTTGAATATTGTTCCAAAGGACAACGTCAAAGTCAAAGTCAAAGTAACTTTATTCCGTAAAAATTTTACATTTATGTGGAATCGTCATATTTTTTTACCCTACCGTGCAGTGCATGACGTGGCAGCTACTGAGAAACACTGCCAGAAAACTCAGTAGGAATCCTTTTTTAAAATAAAATATACTTAAGATTAATTACAATCATGTGTGTTGACTCAGAACAACTCCATCCCAAGCACTTTTATCACTTAAATAATCAGAAATTTTGTAATATGCCCTGCTACACAATTTGGCTTTAATAATTCTTTTAAATTTATTCGTAGACAGTTCTCTAATATCATTGGGAAGTTTGTTATAAAATCTTATACATTGCCCCATAAAAGAGTTACTTATTTTGTGGAGACGTGTAGTATGCAGTATGAGATTATTCTTATATCTAGTATTTACATTATGTGTATCGCTCCTTTTACAGAAGGAATCGATATTTTTATGCACATATAGTAAGTTTTCATATATATACTGAGATGGTACAGTCAGAATGTTGACCTCTTTGAATTTTTCTCTTAGAGACACTCTCGGGCCAAGATTATAGATAGCTCTTACAGCTCTTTTTTGCAATATAAATATGGTGTTAATGTCAGCAGAGCTACCCCAGAGAAGAATTCCATAGGACATTACACTATGAAAATAACTGAAATAAACCATTCTAGCTGTGTCCACATCAGTCAGCCGTCTAATAGTTTTCACTGCATATGCTGCAGGACTTAATTTGCCAGACAGTTTTTCTATTTGTGGGCTCCATTGTAGCTTTGAATCAATAGTGATACCCAAGAACACTGTTGATTCAACAGGGTCCAACCTAGCTCCATTAAGTTGTACATTGGTTGTCGCCTGTTTCACATTCGGTGTAGTGAATTTAATGACTTTAGTTTTCTTATCATTAAGCACAAGATTATTGGCATTAAACCAATGAACAACTTTAGAGATTGCATCATTAACATCGTCAAAATTGCTTAATTGTCGGTTTATTTTGAACGTCAGGGAAGTATCATCTGCAAACAACACAATCTCATGCTTATCCCTTACGTAGTAAGGTAAGTCATTTATATAAATTAAAAACAAAAATGGGCCCAGAATTGACCCCTGTGGGACGCCCATTACCACTGGAGATCCCGGAGATATTTTACCGTTTATTTCGACCTTCTGAATTCTATTGCCCAAATAAGAAGTTAGAAGTTCGAGAGCCTTGTTCCTAATACCGTAGTGGTGTAATTTTCTGACCAGAGTATCATGATGAACGCAATCGAACGCTTTGGACAAATCGCAAAAGATACCTAATGCATCTTGCGAGTCTTCCCACGCCGCGAATATACTTTTTAATAAGTTGACCCCTGCATCTATGGTTGAACAACCCTTTGTGAATCCAAACTGTTTCCGGTGTAGTAAATTATGTATATTAAAGTGTCTGAGCAGCTGGCTAAGCATAAGCTTTTCAAATATTTTACTAAGAGTGGGCAGCACGGAAACAGGTCGAAAATTTGAAGGGTCTGAAGTATCACCAGCTTTAAACAAAGGAATGATTTTACTATACTTCATCAAGTCAGGAAATACACCTGATGCAACACAGCAATTGAACACAATAGCTAAGTGTGGGGCGATTATAGTAATAATTGATGAAACAGTCTTAACAGATAGACCCCACAGATCCTTTGTGTTTTTCATATTAATACTCTTGAAAGCATTTAAAATATATTTAGGGCTAACCACCGAAAATTCAAAAACTGTGTCACACGACCCTACGCTTTGCTTGAGTATCTGCTCAGCAGATGTAGAAGTACATGAAAGAGAGTTAGTAAGTATGACTGGAATATTCGAAAAATATTTTTCAAATTCAGTCGCAATCTCCAAGTCGCCTTTAATATCTATGTTGTTTATTACTAAGTTAAAATCACGACTACGTATTTTTGTTTTACCTGTCTCAGCATTAATTATCTTCCAAGTAGTTTTGATTATATTTGTAGAAGCTTTAAGTATTTTTTTTATGTGCAAAGATTTAGCAGCGGTCGTTAGTACATGTACGAGCTTGTCGCGTAAACGCCGCGAGCGCGCTCGTTCCTGCGCCGGCCGCGGCGAGTTCAGTTGCGACGTTGTCTGACGTGATACTCACGTACTTAGTTAAAAATTGCAGCGTGTGCACATTTCGCCTAATAAGCTATTATTATTGTTATTTCTAAATATAATAAGAATTAAATGTGAGTACATAATATCAAGATCAAAAATAATTTTAAAATTAATGTTAAATAATGAAGAAATCGATGCTCGCTCAACGGAAGATTTACCTAATTCGACAAATTTAAATAAAAATACACATGTGCATGGTAAGTTATTATTCTGATTATATGTATAAAATTTTATTTTAGTGACTACAATAGTGATTTTCTATGTTAGACTGTTTTTTAGTTATTTTATAGAGATAACACGTTAATCCGTGTCGCATGGTATGAACCGACATTATTCTACGGAATTCATAAAAAATATTTATTATTTATTAATTTTCGCATTGATTACTTAATTTTATATATATTAATTCTAAAAGTAAACTTATTATAATTAAGAAAAAATATTGTCTTATATGGCATAAGCGGCTTTTTTGTTTGAAATTGCTTTCAATGTTAACTGCCGTATATAAACATATAGCTTTGCACTGTGGAAAAGGATTTGATTTTCTTGGTTCTATGTAGAGTTTACGTCTATGTTCTATGAAACACATATAGAGGTGATTGTATTCTGAATTTTTAAATGCTCCTAACGCTAGCAATACTAACTTTTTTGTTTTTATTGTGGCAGTTATTAGACCTTGTACTTAAGCTTATTATTTTACACATTAGTTTGTTTATTATTTTTTAGATTCTGACGTTGATGGATGTACATCCCCTTCTCCACCATGAGCAGAGAACATTGCAATCCAATTGGAGGATGTCTGGACCGACTAGGTTTGGTCCTTCAAGACCAAATAGAAGACGATAACTCCAAAAACAATGATAATGACTATCTTCAACTATCTGTGCCCATCCCATTTAGTATAGAAGCTAATTCTATTTTTATATATTGTAGACACGGGTCTCAATCGTGATAACAATTTAAGGCAAATCATTACCTTTAGGTTACCCGTCGTTTCGGCATGTATTGCACCAGCCGTGGTCACAGGTCGACTATAGGCCGGAATAAGCTAATTCTAACTTAGAAAACTCTCCACCCGTTGTTATTAAAGAATATGAAGACACGATTACGTCGACACCCAAATCACCTTTGAGAATTCTTACTCCTATGTTTTCTCCTAATTATAATCACGGTAATTGCAAATATTTATTTTGTGCTATTCATGACTATTGGTTTGATTCAATCTCATCTCCTACTAGCAGTATAACCGTCGAATCAGACGCTAAATCCGTTCCATCTCCATTAAGTAAAAAACGCAAAAAATGCAGGAAATCATGATCAAAAGTTTAAAGAAAATATTTGAGAAATCTCGGTAAAAAATATGTTTCAAAAAGAGGTAAGGTTGTCGACGAATAACCATGAGTGGACCCTATAAATGTTTTTATAAATGTATGGATAAAATAACACATGAACAAAGATAAGATTGTTTCCATAAATATGGGAGTCTCGGCAATAAAGAAAAACAGTGGAAATTTGTCTTAACATATAGAGGTAAACTTAAAAAGTACCGATGTCTTAATCGGAATTCACCCAATAGACGCAAATATATGTACAAGTTTTTTTTACGTATTCCTTTTACATTCAACTCCAATTCGTTTGTTACTGTAGATGTCTGCAAAACTATGTTCTTTCATACAATAAATTTGATGGGGTTTCTGATGTAGAGATGGATAGACGAGATCGACACACCCATCATAAAGCAGTTATCAATACTGAAATGCAGAAAAGTGTCTGTGATCATGTTAATTCATTTGTTCCATTATAATCGCATTGTGTAAGACAAAGGTCTAATAAGTTGTATTTAGACGGCATTTAACGCATGTTCAAACTTTATAATGAATGGTTTGATGTTTCAAAGTATAGTAGCAATGCTACAATTGAGCGTCAAAATAGGGGCATTGTTGCAAAGAAGTTTCATTTAGGTTTCTTAGTCCCTTAAAAGGACTAAATAATATACCGCGTTAATGATACTGATTCAGAAAATTCTTCTTAATTACTTTTATATTTCTTTTTCTATTGTACTGTGTTGTTATAAATTAGTTAGTTTTGATATGTTTATACCTGTTCAATGTTCCTTATGTTATTATGTTCTAATATTACTACTCAATATTAAAATGTTGTTTTTATATGTGTTAAAGTTTATTAAATTTGATTAGATACGGTAATAATAGTAACATTATATGATTCTGATCTCTTTATAATCATAATTCTAAAACTGGATAGTACTGATTAGTTCAGTAAACTTTCAAAATTACTTTAATTCTATATTTTTATGTTCATTCATCAATAATTCCTTTGAATTTTATACATTATTAGGGAACTACAAGTTATAATTTCTTATAATGCGCCATTTAAAACTTGATTTCTAAAATTGAACCATATTGATTATTGAAATACTAGTTTTATTTTTGGTTAAATACTTAAATAAATTATTAAGTCAAACATACGACACCATTTCCCGTAAGTAATTCCGTAGAACCGAGTCGCTAATCGACATACGTAACTATATTTTCCATATAATAACGTCGTAAGGTTACAAGAGGCGACCATAGTCTCATAGAACAGCGTCGGAAGGTTACATATAAAGCTCATTTTTTAAAATAAATGATTTTGTTAGTCTTTGTTTGTCTTAAAATAACCCTTGGCATTAGGCCTTAAGATATCTGTAAGTTTTATTTTACTATAATTAATAAGTACAAAGTAAAACAACAAAACTTAATTTTGAAACTTCAAACTGGTCTCCTGTAAAGTAGACTTTTTGCAGATACAACTTTGTTCTACGATAGTGTCGAGATATTTGAGTGCATGACAATGTCTGTATGTCGGGAGTCTGGGTGTAATTATCTATATAAGTATGTATTTACAAAAGATAAGTAGTATATCAGTTATCTGGTTTGGGATCAGATGGCCGTGTGTGAATGATATCCCAGGATATTATGGATCTATATTATTATTATTACAAGAAAATATTACTTTAACAACCATTGTTTTTTTTTACTTATTTATTATTGAAAAAAAGTACACCATCGTTAAGCCATCACAGAGACTTTCTGAGCTAAGCAAAGCCTGATAACTTAATAATAATAATAGGCTTCATCAAGATTATTTAAACCAAAAGGCAAAAAGGTTCTCGAGGGGCAACCAAGTACCGGAAGACGCAGCGTGGGCAGGCCCCCTTCAAGATGAACCGATCTTGTGAGGTTCGCTGAAAATCTCCTCCATATCGCTGTCAACCGGGGATCTTAGTAATAATTGCAACGTGGTTGTAGCATTGCCACGTCAATAATAATTGAGAACTGGTTTCCATGACTTCCAGTCTCCATGAAGACTAGCTATCTGCGCGGGACATATTATTATAGTGCACTAGCGGCCCGGTACGTGCTTCGCTACGTATAAGGCATAGTAATAAAAAAAAAGATTATTAAGTTCATTTATTCAAACAAAAAAATATAGAAAGATGTTTATTTTACACTTTTTCAAGTCTTTTTATAAATTTTCTCTACGTACAAACCTTCCTTGGGCTTCCATGAATAATTCAAGACCCAAATTAGCCTAATCGGTAAAGGCGTTGTTGAGTTATAACATTACAACGAAAAGTGGCATTGATTTTTATATATATAGATAATTCTGTGCGCAAACACAGGTGTACTTTTTATTCTCTCACTCCCATGCTTGTAATTGTTAGACAACAGTTTGTAAGCCATCTCAAAGGTCTTCTGGGTGGCTTAAACAGCTCTGACACTAGGGTAATCACTGCACATACGACAAAGTAAACTAAGCAAAAACTACTTCTCCCAAAAATAGAAGTCGATAATAAATTCAGTAAATTATTGTTATGAAAGACAATATGATACAAAAGCTATTGCCGTCAAGTAAGAATTCTGTTTTACCTTTGGTTTGTTTGCAGAGTCCCCGTTTGCAATCACAAAGTATATCCCACGGGAGCGAGGAGTATCTTTGGCTTTAGGACGACTGGGAGCTAGTTAAGATGAATCTCCAGTGAGAGCGTGTTTAGATTTAATACCTATTTTTACTGCACGTGTGGAACAGTTGATTAGGGTAGTTGTATGACCCTTGATGGTTGTCCTGAGTCTGGGTGGGTATTGTGTCATAAGCAAAATCTTTGAGGAGTATGAGATTTGTAAGTTTATGTGGAGAAGAAGTGCATAAAACTAATGTGTTTTAAGGAGTAAATTATTTTAATAAAAAATAGATTACACACACTACCATGCTTTTGAAACACTGACAAACTGAGAAGATATCACGAACTGAATGTTAAAACTGAGAACAGATTATTATTATTTGTTTTTAATGTCTATTGTCTTAGACAATAGGACCTTATTGGTCGAATTTCGAATAAGTGCCATTTCTAGTATTTTATAATAGCTCATCTTACTATTATGAACTCTTACTGCTATCCCGAAGTTTATCTTTGTATTTTTATTTTGTTGATTGTAAAATAGGTACTATATAAAGTTATACGTGTTTCAGCATAGTCTAGAGACTAATAAGTAATTTAATATGTATCTTAACTTCTACTTGTACGTAAATGATTTTGAAACCAACCATCAATCAACTGCACGTATGGCGCCACGGTTAAGTCAGTCGCCTCGTCACTTCATGTCCCGAATTCGATTCCCACACAGGACAATTATTTAGATACTTAAGTCGTTGTTCTGAGTCTGGATATGCTTTTTTCCGTCAATTATGTATTAGTTAAGTACCCCGCGATACAGCAATTCAATTATCTAATTCAGGCGTTGTTTAAAAAAATGAAAAAATTTAACCATATTTACTAGGGTGAAATACTCTACCAATAAACCAACAAGCTATTTATTAATCATCATCAACATCATATCAGAAGAGAGATGCCACTATATTTGGGGGAGGCCTTTGTCCACTGTTGGACAAAAGCCTCCCTCAAATATCTTCACAATTGCTGGTCTTGCGATACCCGCATACGGTTCCCAGAGACTCTCCCAAGATTATCGGCCCATCTTGCGAGTGCCTGCCGGTGCGTCTTCCGGCTCGTGGTCGCCACTCGAAAACTTTTGTACCCGATCGGCCGTTGGTTCTACGAGCTACATGCTCCGCCCGCTGCCACTTCAGTTTGGCAATTCTTCAGCTATTAATAAATACTATAATAATATATAATATTAATCACATATTGTATTAATGTCCGCGATCACTGTGACCCTATATTTGTAAACAACATTTTACTTTATAAGACATACTTCGTCGAGTGTAAGTTCTGTTGTTTCGCGAATCCAAGTTTTGAGTGAATATAATATTCTGATATTTCATATTTTTCATGCTTAGAGATCATTAAATATTATTTATTAAACTTTTACGGGTATATATATAATAACGTTTACTATTTCTTAATGGTTAAGATCAAAACAAAAGGAGACGAAAATGTATGCCTAAGATTTATTCTTGGTCCACTTATGTAGGTAGCCTGAGGAAACGACAGGTTGGCTAGGATCGGTTCATGTCCGTGATCTATATTAGTTTAAAACTGATTTAATTGGTAGATAATTACCGTTTCAAAATATAAATTACTCTTAGTACCTAAAATTACATATTAATATACATATGCTACTTCAAATCGGACATAATAAAATTAACAATAAGCTGTCATTAAACAAATTAATAACAGCTCATTATAATATATACAGTATGGAGAATTCGAAGACTTCAATTAAATTTAATGTAGAATAACATATCTCTGCAGTTTACATTGCAATTCTGTACGTCAATAACTTGGCAAAACATCATCATCATCATCATATCAGCCGAAAGGCGTCCACTGCTGGACAAAGGCCTCCCCCAAGGATCTCCACAATAGCCGGTCCTGCGCTGCCCGCATCCAGCGGCTTCCCGCGACCCGCACAAGATCGTCGGTCCACCGTGTAAGAGGCCGGCTCCACGCTGCGTCTTCCGGTTCGTGGTCACCATTGGAGAACCTTTCTGCCCCATTGGCCGGCAAAACATAGCGAATTATATATTTATATCTATTTAACAGGTATATTACATTATTAGGTATATATTCACACACGTTCATATGATCCCAAACTACTACTTTTGTCAGGGCAGAAAAGGGCATAAGAACTGCCAATCTAATACAATTGCTTTTCCAGAGCGCCATGAAAGAAGATGAAAATAGCCTCCGAATTCCATATAATAACATTTTAAGATGCTAACATCAGCCAAATTTGTATTGTTCCGCACATTTTTCAGCCAATATTACGAGATTCATGTTGTTAAAAAAGACTATTCAACTACTGTCGCTCGATAGAATAATAGTGGTATGAGAAAATTGGGTGTTGCAACCCTGTTTGGGTGCTATTGGGTAAATTTTTGTAGGATCTTGGATTATTTCAAAAACTCATAGGTATGATTTTCAGGCAATTTTTAAACATAAAACTGCCTCACTATAAAAGAGAATAAGACTAACAGGTCTAATAGGATCATAAACACGTATTTTATGCAACACTAGCTGGTGCCCGCGACTTTGTCCGCGACAATTTTGAATGATGACCAATGTAACTACTTACTGATAGCTTAATCTAAAAAATATAACTTTTAAAACAAATAAGCAATATAAATTGAATAAAACCTAACCTATAAATAACCTTACTAAGAAATAAATGAAAGACTACTTTGCTACTGTTATTTACAAAAACGACCCGATATCATCAAGCTAAAATCAAAGAATACATATCAATTGTCCTTAAGTATAGTCAGTAAGTTAAATAAAGTAAACTAATAATCAACGATGCATTAATCACAAAGGAAACTCCCATTAGATTAGGTTGCGACATTTTGTGAACGAAACCATAGCGCGATCTAAAACGATGATTACGCCATCTACTAACAAAAATATAAACTTGTAAAGCGGTAAAATTAAGATGTGTGCATATATTTTGGGTGAGATTTAGGCGATCATCTATTGATTCAGTTTTGGATTTCCTTTTATTTCAAGCATTTATTTATTTTAACCGATATGCCAATTAAGTTCCGCAATCTGAAACGACATTAACGCCATCTAGTTACAAAATTGTGAACTTGTAGATCAGTAAAATTAAGATGATGTTTTTTGGGTGCGATCATCTCGACACCAACAATTTATACTACGCTAACTCAAATTTTAGATAAATTCGTTTTTTATCCCAATTTGATTAAAATGTCGTTATTTTAATTTGTTATAAAATTTACCAAAAAAAGAAGTTACAAATCTTTTAAAAAGCTAAATCTTTACTTAGACGACAACGACATTTTAAACAATTAGTAAATACTCAAATTTTAAAAAATTTGTTTCTTATGCCAAGTAGCTTATACTTGGCATAAGAAACTAATTTTTAAAAATTTGAGTTTGCTTAATATGTTGGTGGCGATCTATTGAATCAGTTTTGGATTACCTTTTTTTAACAACAAATTATTCCCTGGATTCCTTTATTTTTAACTGAAAGACCAAATACCAATTTACATGCGTTTAACTCAAAAAATACAGACTTTCATACAAACTTACATCGCCTATTCTAGTCGTCCTTAGGGGTGGTATTTCCAAAAATCCTGAAATATATACTTATAATTTTTAAATGAAAGGCTATATACCAATTTTCATGCGTTTACCTCAAAATTGACACATTTTTCATACAAACTTACATCCCCTATTTGTCATCCTTAGGGGTGCAATTCTAAATGAAATAAATATTTAAAAAATGAAATAAATATTTTTTATTTTTAACTGTAAGGCCAAATACCAATTTTCATGGGTTTAACTTCAAAAATGTTGCATTTTTCATACAAACTTACATCCCCTATTTTACGCCCTAAGGGGTGGAATTCCCAAAAATCCTGAAATATATATTTTAATTTTTAACTGAAATGCTAAGTACCAATTTTTATGCGTTTAACTTAAAACGTTTCAAATTTTTCATACAAACTTACATCCCCAATTTTACGCCCTTGGGGGTGGAATTTTCAAAAACCCTTCTTTAGTGGATGCCTACGTCATAAAAGGTACCTTCTGTCAAAATTTCAAGTCTTTAACTCCAGCCGTTTAGGCTGTGCGTTGATATGTCAGTCAGTCATAAACTTACATCACCTCTTTTATGCCCTTCGGGGTGGAATTTTCAAAAATCCTGGAATACCTATTTTGTTTTTAACTGAAAGGCCAAATACCAATTTTCATGGGTTTAACTTCAAAAAAGTCGCATTTTTCATACAAACTTACATGCCCTATTTTACGCCCTAAGGGGTGGAATTCCCAAAAGTCCTGAAATATATATTTTTAATTTTTAACTGAAATGCTTAATCCCAATTTTCATGCGTTTAACTTAAAAATGTTCACATTTTTCATACAAACTTACACCCCCTATTTTACGCCCTAAGGGGTGGAATTCCCAAAAATCCTGAAATACATATTTTTAATTTTTAACTGAAATGCTAAGTACCAATTTTCATGCGTTTAACTTAAAACGTTTCACATTTTCATACAAACTTACATCCCCAATTTTACGCCCTTGGGGGTGGAATTTTCAAAAACCCTGCTTTAGTGGATGCCTACGTCATAAAAGGTACCTTCTGTCAAAATTTCAAGTCTTTAACTCCAGCCGTTTAGGCTGTGCGTTGATATGTCAGTCAGTCATAAACTTACATCACCTCTTTTATGCCCTTCGGGGTGGAATTTTCAAAAATCCTGGAATACCTATTTTGTTTTTAACTGAAAGGCCAAATACCAATTTTCATGGGTTTAACTTCAAAAAAGTCGCATTTTTCATACAAACTTACATGCCCTATTTTACGCCCTAAGGGGTGGAATTCCCAAAAGTCCTGAAATATATATTTTTAATTTTTAACTGAAATGCTTAATCCCAATTTTCATGCGTTTAACTTAAAAATTTTCACATTTTTCATACAAACTTACACCCCTTATTTTACGCTCTTGGGGCTGGAATTTCCAAAAAAGGTGAAATATATATTTTTTATTTTTAACTGAAAGGCCAAATACCAATTTTCATGCGTTTAACTTAGTCACATTTTCCATACAAACTTACATCCCCTATTTTTCGCCCTTGGGGGTGGAATTTCCAAAAATGCTGAAATATATATTTTTTATTTTTAACTAAAAGGCCAAATACCAATTTTCATGCGTTTAACTTAAAAATTGTCACATTTTCCATACAAACTTACATCCCCTATTTTTCGCCCTTGGAGGTGGAATTTCCAAAAACCCTGAAATACGTGATTTTTTATTTTTAACTGGAAGGTCAAATACCAATTTTTATGCCTTAAACTTCAAAAACGGCAAAGTTTCATACTAACTTAGCGCCCCTGTTTTACCCCCTTAGGGGTTGAATTTCGAAAAATCGTTCCTTATTCCTTGTATACATTATAAAGCAAACATTTGTGCAAAATTTCAGCTTTTTAAGTCCAAGGGTTTGGGCTGGGCGTTGATGAGTCAGTCAGTCAGTCAGGACTTGTCTTTTTATTTATATAGATATATAGAGAGTGATAAGTTTAGAGTTTACATATTTCTTTCCTCCTCGGCCTCGGAGACAAAGTGACGGACCATATGCTCATAGTCATAAGACTATGACCATATTGTGACATTGTCTAAGAAATACTAACGCTACAATAAACCTTTGAAAATGACAACAATGTTCTAATAGATGGAACCGCTCTATCACTATAAAGATAATGATCACATGTCCAAAGTGATCATAAAAAGATACATAGTATTTTATTGACCATTGCCGGTTTTACTCCCGTCGGTTAGCTTACAGGAAATGATAAGACGGCTCTGAATGATAGCTGTGCCGATGGAGTCGCTAAAATGGCGGATACTAATGTTAAGGATGACGTTCATTAAGCTTATTTGATTTTTTTTTGTCACCAACGATTATTTTAAGCACTGGTGTTTGAGATTTATTCATTAATGATTATATAATAATGAATCTAGAAACTTAATGAAGTCAATAAAACCTTTTTTTAAGAGCGATTTGGGGGTATATTGTATTAAGTCAATCTGAACCTATGTACTATGGCGATCTGCAGTCCAGATGCCTTCGGGATCTTTTGGATTTTAATAAATTAAATACTTTTGGGACGATTTTCAGTTAATGTATTTTTTGTTTACTTTTTCTATAGGCTGTTACACCATTGAAAGCTACTCGGATTCTCTGACAGATAATTCGAATCTTTCAAACTTTTTTTTAAATATTTATTTTTAAATGTTCTTGTGAACGTACGAAGGTTCCCGACCATGGAGATCGTCACGAGATTCACAATTTCGTAGCTCTATTTAACTAGGAACCTATCGAAGGTTCGTAGCTAGTCAACTAGATTAAATCATATTATTATGCGAAACTTATTGGATATGACTTTATTTTTTCACACGCGCGTTGACAATTAGTGTATTTTAGCCCATCGTTACAGGGACTACTGCTACGAGTAGTCGAACCAATTTCGCTGGTTTCATAGCCAACACTTAGTACGTTTCAGTCACTTAAGTTTCAGCAATATGTAACAACTATGTTGCATTTTAAAACCGTCACACAATCTAACCCGGTAACAAATAAGGTCGAATTTTGTGTATCAAACTACCCGTATGATCGAACGTTGATTTCTGATATCAATCACAGATACTTTTAGGGTACCGTTTAAAAATGAGATAAAAGGAATAATAGTGTTTCGCATTTGAACACTCGACGAGTTAGATTCTCTTGAGAATGATCCGTGGAGGCCTGAAACACGTGTTGGGTATCATACTGATGCATGTAATTTGCTTTTGCGGGTGGGAGGATGGTGCAAATTGTATTCCGGCTTCGTTAATGTTAGTTTAATTAGGGGAACTAAACTGTAGTTTCTTTTCAGTTTATAAAGACAACGCCCGCATTAGGGAATATAATCCCCGTACTTTATAAGCATATAATAGACGGACACAAATTACATCCAGACTCAGAACAAGCATTTATGGGTCACTCAAATAATTGTCCGGCGCGGGACTCGAACCCGCGTCACGAAGCGGCGCGCGGCGAGGCAACGGTCTTAGCCGCTGCGCCACACGTGCAGTCAAAAGTTTGATACTTATATATGTACAAAACCCTTCTTCTCTTCTTAAAAAGGTCTTTCTCAAAAGGTTAAATCTGAGTTGGTACTTTATCTATACAAATAAATAAAATTGGAGTGTCTGTTTGTAATATTGAAATAACCGGTTTTTACTACATTAATATGAATATATATACGGTACATACACCAAAATAACATTTTTTACAATTTTTGTCTGTCTGTCTGTTTGTTCCGGCTAATCTCTGAAACGGCTGGACTGATTTTGACGGGACTTTTATTGGCAGGTAGCTGATGTAATAAGGAGTAACTTAGGCTACTTTTAAATTTGAAAAAGTCATTTATTTTACAAAAAACAAAAATAAAACAAAATAAACTAATTAACACGCGGACGAAGTCGCGGGCACAGCTAGTTATGAATAAAACCCATTGAAAAACAATTTGATATACTTGGAAAAAATGCTGAAGTTGAAGCCAGATTTCGAAGAACAGTCATAGAACGCATCTTTATTACGTAAGAACTAAGAATGGTTTTTTGTTGTGCAGATAATTACTTTTGACATATGTTAATATATAAATACACGTAGGTATATACGCAAGATGCCGTTGGATGCGACCAGCGCAAGATCGGCAGCTGTGAAGATCTATGGGGGAGGCCTTTGTCCATTAATGGGCGTCTTTCGGCTAATACGATGATGATGATGATGACATACCTAATAATAATTAAAATCTGTTAATTTAAAAAATAATGCATACAATATATCATACTAAACTATGTATAATCTTAACTTACTAAGAATTTTTTATATCTGAGAGTAGAGTTGCGAGATAAATAACAATTTAAGAAAGGGATAATTAAATTATTCGTTTTGAAGTGCCGTTTAAGTAAATTTGTTTTTACATATTTTTTGTCTAATATCAACACATAAATATATTATTTGGTCATATGAGAAAAGTAGAATATTTTTTAAGCTTTTCCAAATACAAAATATTTCATATATCTACTTGTTCGGATGACAGTTTGTGGAATGAATAACTAAATTCCCTATAACACATTTTGATTCACCATGGGGATATCATTACTCAAATTCAAATAGGATATCTTCCACTGGACATAGGTGTCCCGCAAAGATCACATCCAGATTTAGAACAACTATTCATGGGTCTCACAAATAGTAATGAAACTGCATTTATATACTCAAGTTCAAATTAAAATCACTACACCAAATAGTACCGAGGTAAATATATGTGTACCCACAGATACTTCCAATATTTGCGTAACAAATGACGTTCAGTAAAACAAATCTTAATTCCACATTGTTTTATATAAAGACAGTTATAGTTTAATGATCGCTAAAACAAACAACAAATAAACAAAAGATTTAATGAATCCTTTTGTGTTGAACTTTAAACATATTTAGAAATTTGGACTTTTGTATCAAATTTCGACCTTATGTACAACAAAATAGTCAAAATTGGGCATCGTTTACATGTTGCCGGTCAAACATGATTTCAGAGTAAACTGGTTTATTCTAGGTTTGTTTATTATAACTATTCCCATGCACGATCGTAATACGGAAAAAAATATTAATTAATGAATTTGTATAATATACCCTTTCATGCTTTTGCATCTATGCTTTGGTGCTTTTGCCAAAGGCTTCCCTAGTTTTGATTATCTCGTTTGAGAAGACTTTAACCCCGTTATATGGTTCTGTTTCCCAATCTTCTCTGAAGGGAAGTGAAACTAATATATATTCTATCTCAAACTCTTCCTTGCTTATGATCTGATCTGATAAAATTCGTTGCGGGATCCAAAACAGTTGAAGCGAGTCAGGTACGTTCTGGGAAATTGCTTCAAGTGTTTTGGATCCCTGCTGAGCATCATGCAGTCATGAGTAATAGGATGAGACTAGCCCTAATATAGATCACGTTCTACTCTCTCATTTGTCAACTACTCTAAAAAGCAAGCCTTATAAATTCTTTAATAATACCACCAACATTTATTATAAAACAATTTTTTTAAATATTATCATGATTCAGTTATTCCCCGTTGTGCTGTAATTCTCAGTTCTTGTTTTAAAATCCATTTTAATAGTTACCACTTATACCTATATATTTTTAATCCTGTAAATCACTTCATGAAAAAATGGTAATCTCCTTCGAGTTCATCTTGGTTACACAATTTAGTATATATTGCACATATTATACATTATTGTTAAGCTAAGACTTTCTCGAACCTGATAAATAATAACTTAAACTATGGATTTCGATAATTAAACCTAAATTAAATCTCCTCGACAATAACTTAATACAAGCTAGCTAAATATTATTACTATTATAAAATAAAAAAAGATCTGCTTATTTGGGTAGTGCAGTGGGGGTGAGGTCCTTATTTTAAGTTGATATTCAAAATAAAGATTGATGACGGTATGAGACCTAATGGTATAACGTTGCTGCCTTAGAAGCTAGGTAGGCCCTTAGTAGGAACCATAGCGAACACCAAGCGCCACTCCACATACCAAGGTCAATCATTATCATATGCGCCGGTATTAGCTGAGACCACGGCTAAATCATATGAATCTTGTAAGATTATTTGAGCCATGGCGAGAGAAAAAGGCAATTAAGACGTGTTTAGATTATTTCAATTGTTTTAATGTAATCTGTACTAATATGTCTATATATATAAAAATCAATGCCACTTTTCGTTGTAATGTTATAACTCAACAACGCCTTTACCGATTTGGTTAACTTTGGTCTTGAATTATTCGTGGAAGTCCAGGGAAGGTTTGTACGTAGAGAAAATTAAAAAAAGTTTTGAATAAGTGTAAAATCTACATCTTTTAGCAATTTAAAATATTTTTTTGTTTGAATAAATGAACTTAATAATATTTTTTTTATTACTATGCCTTATACGTAGCGAAGCACGTACTGGGCCGCTAGTATGAAATAATTTAATTCGCCTTCACGGAAACCCATACATATAAAACGTAAAACATCACTGTAGACTTTCAAATAAATTCATTATCAACTATTACGAATAAAACGACCAGGTTTTTAAGACACCCAGAAATATTCTTAAACGCCCGAATTCATGAAATCCATGCGACTTATATATAATATATGAGTTCAATGTACATGATTTCGTGTATAGTATATGCCCCTTGGTTGTATACAGACCACCACCATGTTGTCCATCACACTGGTACTCCTTGTGGCTACGGTGAGCAATTTTTTTATTTATTTTCATGATAGAAAAGAAACATTTTATTTTATAATATTTATTTCATACTATGAAACTATAACTGGGATACCTATGTAATTTGGCCTACCTTTAATCTTTAACATATAACTGTTACCTAAACAATCACACATACACACTTACACACACTCATTCGCCTTTTCAATCTCTGCATATATTTGTATTTTTGTTTGCTTGTATTTTTATTTTATTTTTTACTTATATTATTACTGTCATAAATCAATGTAGCTATAACAGCAATTGTATTTTCCTTATATCAATATGTAACCTATGGAGTGGGCTCTGGCGACCTGTAATACAGGTTTTTATTAAACCTACCACGGGCACCAGCTCTCATAAAGTAGATTTGTCTTAATTATATCCTTTACTGTTGTTGCTAACCTACTTGTGTAAACTTTATGAGAGAAATAAATGATTTATTATTATTATTTATTTATTTAGGACAAGCAGTAACTAAGTTATTGCAAATTACTGGTTACATTATATGTTATGTCAAATTGGTTTGGCTATTGGCATGGAAGTTAAGTTGTACATATGTAACCAACAACCTTTCATGTAACTTTATTTTAAAATTTGTGTCTCTAAAATAAACAGTATTGG
The DNA here is from genome assembly GCA_951640165.1 of Pseudoips prasinana. Taxonomy (NCBI): domain Eukaryota; kingdom Metazoa; phylum Arthropoda; class Insecta; order Lepidoptera; family Nolidae; genus Pseudoips; species Pseudoips prasinana. Next base: position 12,725,262 of record OX621249.1, on the reverse strand, counting down.
GTCTTGGTGCAATTATTAATACAAGTATGAATTTACTTAAGCAAATTGTATGTGGGACCATTCCGGAAGAATTATTATTAATTATTCTTATTTATTTATCCATCGCTTATTAAACCAATTTTCATAATCGGTTCAACAACCAAGTAATCGCGTAAAAAACTATGAAAATATTTTCCGTCGAATTGATAACCTGCTTCTATTAATTTCGGTACAAAACATGCATAAAACACAATTTTAAAATTAAAGGTTCAGTTTTATTGCTTTCATTGTCTTGAAACATTCTTTATTCATATCTAGACAGATTTTTTAGACTTGAATTTATATGCGAAATAACCTATATACTTTGATTAAAGTAATTCGTTAGATATAATTGTTTGGGGTCATAATTTTGTGGCTTATCTTAAGCCTTATATTATTGTGATGGACCTCCGATATTACTACGGTGGACATCTTATAAATATATTATTTATCACTAAAAAATATTAAAATTTCTTCAATTTCAAAATTCAACAGTTTATTAAAAATGAAACACAAACAAAGTGAATATTGAGGCATATTTTAATCATAAATGAAATAAAACTACCATAAAAATTTAATATAGTCTTAGTCTGAGACATTGTGTGTATTTTTTTAATAAACCGTTAAAATTTTATTAAAATATAAATAATAATTTTAATAGTTATGAAAAGACCCAGTGCATTAACAAAAGTGCACTAACACGTGTTTTGCGTAGTTTTCTAGCTTCCTCCTTTTTCTACACAGCTTATTTTAGCAATATATTTTTTTTTAGTTTCAGACATCGTTAAAATGAGTTGTATAAATGTAAGTGTGGATGGGGATCGAACCCACTAATCAAGGTGCACGGGGTACATGCGTTAACCGCTCCGCCACCGCGCGGTAATGTTCGAACACGAATTTATACAATCCATTCGATGCTCCCTTAACTTAACGCAATGGAGACGCTTAACACCAACTTAACGGCTGGTATGTCAATATTTATATTGGACCAACCAAGTTACCTACAGATAGCGGTTTTAAATCATTAATTTATTTATTTACATAGGAAAACCAACAGCTATTAAACATAAAATTAAATATAGACTAAGCAACAGTGAGCCACTTACAGGTTTTCACGAATTGCAACAGACATATCAGTGCCTAAGTTATAATCAATATATAACTAAAGAATTACAACTAACTAAATATTTTGGAATAATTTTTAAATCATAGTAATACTTTTATCTGGTTAATTTTGGTCACGGTCGCCAGTCTCGAAGGAGACTAGCTATATTATTGCGGAAATACAGGAGCACTTTCTATCCATAAATCGCATGGTCCGATGAGACTACTAGTAACCCGACCGGTAAGAGGTGAGGTACAGCTCCGACGGCTTTACGTGCGCTCCGAAGCACGAGTATGTGATAACATCAACTTCTAGACTTCGGACTGATGTTAAGAAATTTTCTAGACAGGAAATTCCCATATAGTATGTTTTTAGCCTGACCTGGGATTTCAACTCAGATTCCCATTATCTGCGATTGAACGGGTTACCTGTCGACAAACGATCCTGTCGATCAAAACTTATAATATATTTTTTTAAAGACAACGCCCTTATTAGGGACATTATCTCTGCGTCGCGGGGTACTTTACAAACATAATAGACGGACACAAGTTACATCCAGATCCAGAACAACTATTTATGGGTCACACAAATAGTTGTCCGGCGCGGGACTCAAACCCTCAACACGAAGCGGCGAGGCGACTGTCTTAGCCGCTGCGCCACACGTGCAGTCAAATCATTGTATTTTTATTAAATATGATTTCATTTTACTGAAACCTTTTTTTTTATCCACAGAGCGCATTGGCTATCCCCATAGCAAACGTTGAATTCGTACCCATAGAATACTATTCTTATGTAGCGGACAATGGACAAGGAGTGTCAGCGTAAGTATTCATCAAAATTAGGTCTTAAAGAATATCAACCAGTAAACACGAAACGTAAAAGAAGGTTCATTGTCAGTTAACCTCTTCGGTTTGTGAACGACGACATTTTAGTGATACTGTTTCTAAACCAGACCTCATACGACCTCAGAGCAGCATAAAGGAAGCATACGGCAAATGCTTTAGCCAGCAAATTATGCACCCATACCTGACCTCCATCGATCCAATTTGCAGTGTGAGAGGACGTAAACCAGATTAGACTCGTTGATTATTTTCGGCTCGAAAGAAAAAAAGTGGAAGACGATTTGGAATTTAGTACTGCTTTTATTAAAGAAATCGAACGAAATTCTTCTCTATATGGGCATACATCGCAAGATTACAGTTATAGAAAAGTTACCCTTTGTGGTTCAAAAAGGAATTCTTTGGACATTTTCTAATTCCCTAAATTTACACAACCGCTGTTATAAGGACGTATCCAGTACCGTCTATTCCTCCTATTTCTTCGTAGCAATTGCCACTTCTTTACCTGAAGGCGACATGATGAAGAGATCAAGGGAATTACGTAATAAGTGTGTGCGTATTTTCGCCGACAATGCTTCAAATTTCAAATTTTGAGCAGCAAATAGAGCACAGCGTTTGATCTTTGCTTACTGCTCTGGTCTGCGCCCTGCTTAAGTTTCCGTGCCACAGAAAGTTCCAAATCTGTAGATCGCAAAGTCAAAACTACTGGTACTCTTAACAATTTTTGCATTCATGACTTTTTCTGCGCTATACTGACAAAATTACGAGTGCCACAGGTTATGCTATCGTTATGCGCATAGCGATCATATAAGACACTGACTAAAGAGCCTGAAATCGTATACACCATATCCGTTAAAGAGTCTAACCAATTTATTTATATACTAGGGCTGCAATCCAACGCGCATATGCCGCCGTCTACGATGAATCAGACGAGAACTTCTACTTATCAAGCGGAACACAAGCCTTCCACGTCCTTGCCGATCTTAATGATGGAGCCAGTCAAGCTGCCATCGCCGCCCAGGGCATCGCCATGCTTGCACAGCTGGCCAATGGTATCCCCGGTGACAGTTGTGTTTCAGCAGCAGTAAGTATAAATGGAAAGAAGTGAGCAGTCATTTGCTAGTAAACTTAGATACTGGAATCAACTCCCGTCAAATCCCCAGACAAACTGACTGACTCGCAGCAAAGTGGCAACACCAGTAATTGGGGATGTTTTATTTATCTGTAAGTCAGATAAGTGAATAATAAAATGTTATGGATCATCACGATTTTGTGCGGGTCCCGGGGAACCGATGGATTCGGGCAGGGCAGGACCGGCTATTGTGGAGATCCTTGGGGGAGGCCTTTGTCGAGCAGTGGACGTCTTTCGGCTGATATGATGATGATGATGGATCATTTTTGATCATGACGATCAGCCTCAACGTCGCTTATCGCACTTGTTACTAGACTTGGCTGGTATACTGTTTTAGTGATTACAAATCTTTGTGTGATGAGCACGATTATGTGTTCTGTATCTGGATATTTTTTTTACTATAATACATTAGTATTTAGAAATATATAAGTATTTTTCTCAGTTGTCTGTTTGCCATAGTTCAGGCTCTGCTTAGTTTGGGATCAGATGGAAATAAAGAACTTACAAGAGACAGCACTCTAGCTAAATGAAAACTTATAATTAATTAACTTATAATGTCTGGGTTACGCAACATAGTGTAATGTAGTTACTCCCTACGGACACGTAACTTATCTAGGTTGTTAGTAGATTACTTTATAAAAAACGGCAAAGCAAAAGCAGAGGAACTATGCTGGTAATGTCTGGATTTAAACTATACTGGCATAACATGGTTATATTGTGTGTAAATAATGTCCCAGAATATTATTATTATTTGTTGACAAATGTACATTGTCCTCGGTGAGGGTAAATAACAGAAACTTATATGCGGGCCTGGGCCAAGCATATAAGATGGAAATAGTTGAATATGTGAGAAATTTAAGTGTAATGCGACATGCCAATATAGCCGCTTTTTGCAGTAGGTGTAATGCTTATGTAGGCATTTTTAATGTATTTAGACTCTGTATAAGACATATTGGTATGATTCCAGTAGTCGATAATACAATAGGGACAATATGTACAGTTTGAGCTATCCATTGTGTTTTTATTTCTATAGCTAGATCCTGGTACTTACTTAGCTTTTCGGAAATTGTAGTTTGAATATTATGTGAGTTGGGTATGGCTATATGGCTTATTATTATTATTGGTAGTCCAGAAGTGGGGCCGAAAACAATTACTTCATTGCATAAACCTGATCTTACGTGCAAGATCAATTTTATGCAATTATTACATGTAGGTACTTTACTGATTATTTCTATTAAATTTCTTTTTTATTTTTCAGCTTATCAACGCAGTCTTAGGAGGTAACCAAGGCGCTATCCGTGAATCTCTCCGCAGATACATTGACCTCGTAATAAACAATGGTATTGACGACATTGTCGCACTGTCACAGAACCCCAGTGCAGCCCGTTATTCAGTAAATATGAATCTTATTTATTTCTTTATGCATAGGTATTGCCATCCAGTAACAATTTTGCACTGGTATTTTGATATAACAATTAATCTTATATAACAAGCACACACATACACATTCATAATGTGTGACTATTTTTCTTACAGATTCGTTTATATATTATAACCACGCCATCTCCCGGCAGTTGAACGAACGCGTTCATTACGACACATAAGACAATAATGAAGAAAGCATTGATGCCTTAAAATGATATACAATAAAAAAAACTGGCTCAACGTTTACTAAGATGAAAATTTATATTAAAAGAAATTGGAGTCAGACAAATACCTAGTATAAGCTTTATTAGATAATCACCAATTGCAAACTTACAGCGGCCATGTTCATATGCAGGGGGAAAATAAAGCATTTTGTGATGTTGGGTGTCTCAATTAAACACAAGTGATTAGCTTGAACGTCGCATTTATTATTGATTCTATTTTTCTTTTTGTCTCCGCAATTCCCCTCTTCCTCGTCAGGTCCTGGCCAGCACCGCCATGGTGATGACAGCGCTGGCAGGGTCGCCATGTGATGTTGGGTGTCTCAATTAAACACAAGTGATTAGCTTGAACGTCATATTTATTGTATGATAAGCTATAGCTAGCTACTTAAGTCTAATATAGGTAGTAGGAGAGAGGCAAGCCGCACACTACAATTTGTTGCTTTATTAACACCTCAACAAAGTCTTATGGCTAGTTCGTAGATAAGCTTACAATATCTGAACTAAGTCCAGCACACCATTCACATATCTAAAGACCGATATCTATTAAGCGATCTTAAACACAAATTTAATTTTACACACAGCAACATAATTTTAAAATACCTTTTAATTATTTAAAAATTAACAGGCTGGACGCCCCATTGGTTGCCCTGGAGGCGGTAGAGACTACGACTTCGATGGTGCCTGGGAACTCATCCTCAACAACGCTAACAGCGTCAATGCAGGGTGAGTCAATAAAATCACAACGCAATATCAGCATTTCTACCAGTTCCTATATCCTCCATCGTCCATCAATAGAAAAAGAACTAATGTAAATTACGAGTTGGTGTAGAAATCCAGTTAAGGAGGATCTGATCACTGGGTCAAGACCAAAGCTTAATTGAGATAAGGTGGACTAGTGTTATATTCTTGGTCTTCCAGAGCAGATAAAGTTACATGTCACTTCCAATTAATTGAACATCCCGGTATGACGTGGCAATCTTTAAGAAGCCAGCCTATTCCATCGCACTTGCGGCTCCTCTGGTGATGCGGCGGTGATACCACTTGCTCGTTTGCCATCCTATTCTGACAATGAATATTTCTATTCTATTCTATTATATATAAAAAAATCAACTTGCCCATTTCATTTCGCTATTACTTCATCAACACTTAAATAAGCTTTTCACAGGAGTTGTCGCAAATGTCTTCTCTTTGGATCCCGACGCACGCTCTTAGTGGGAAGCGAGTTCTCTACGTTGGCACAGTGTTATTATAGAATTTTCTTCTAGAACTTGTCAGTACCTATCAATGAACGCGAAAGTATTTCGGTGCGCTGCACTGTCCCCACATTCTTATTTTTGCATATCAAAGACATGCTTTCTCATACATTGCTGTGCAAATAACGGTACGGTGCACGCAGTATACCACACTCTCTCATCTTCCTTTAGTAGCAAAATGCTGGACGAACAAAATAGAATTTTCAAGCTATGTTTGGCACGAAACTTTCATTCGACTTAAACCAAAAGAATAAAAGTATAGGTCCTGAACAGGTGCGACATTTGTCAGGTCTAAATAACAGTAAAGATAATAAGTTAGGACTGGCTTTCTCAAGTTTTTGGGATAGCTCAGGAAAGTCATTCTTTTGGATAGGTTTGAGCGTCGCGTGTCTCGAATCATTGATGACGGGGAAGTTTATTACATTTTTAAATTCCTAGAATTGCGCCGCGATATATGCGCCATAGATAAAATTACTGATTTGTATGAAGAGTAATTAGTTGTATTTTTCAATTTCAGAGCCCTGTCTGAGGTATCCTGTGTACTCAAGCGTCTGTACCAAGGATTCTCAATCCGTAGCAACAACATTGCTGCTTCAGCTACAGCCGGTTCACTTCCACCAGTGATTGCAGTCTTCCAAAGTGCTATGGGACCTGCAGCTAACGTAAGTTGGGGTTATATGGAAAATGTTATTCGGATCATCAACATAATACGAGTATATGGAAGATGCGTGTGGTCAATTTTGGAAATAAATTTTGATATCATTTACATAAGAAATTCAAATAGTTGGAGGTTCAGATACTATTTCCGCGTACAAGGATGAGGTAGAATACCTCTCCAGACTGAAAGCTTTGCATACAGCTGTGGTTGACATGGGAGAATATTATACTTTAAATATATTGTGAAAAAATCTCTTATCTGGACATCCACAAAGACATGCTTGTGAGAAGCTGGCCAATTAAGATCTCAATATTTCGACGTTTATGTGTTTATGAATTGTTCGCTGGGTCGCGATTGGTAACTCCATACTCAGAAAACGAACCACCCAATTGATTATTACAGGGGAAAACATTAATATTCGACATGTCGAAACAAACCTTTAAATATCTCTCGTCCCCAGATTTGATTGCAGAGGCATCAATTACTTAACAGATTTTTTTAGGAAGCATTTAATGGAAGTTTATTACTTCCATTAAATAATAATAATAATAAGTTTATTACTTCCATTAAATAATAATAACAAGTTTATTACTTCCATTAAATCCGTACGAAATATATACGTATATATTTTGTTTTTTTTTTTTGTTAGAATAGCATATGTATTTATTTCTTCTTTAAAAAGATAGTTTATATTTCTTTATTCATAATATTTGTTCATTTTGAACAGTTTGAGATGTAACCAGTTTTTTAAGAGACTGGGGACTGATTTAGTTTTAATTCAAAAGCCTGTGCGGCCGACGGTATAGAATATCACCACCCCATTTAATCCCATGGGAGGGCTTAGAAGTCGACCCGTGAGTATACCTTCCAGAGAACTGACAACAGGGTCTCTCTGTGTACTATGATCATCATACTGCGATCGCCAACCCGTCTGACAAGCGTGGTGATTTTCGCATATACCTCCAAATTATGGACAAATTCCATTGTGAAAATCTTTTGAGAGGCCTTTGTCTAGCTGTAGACGTCATTAGGCTGACATGATTGATGATGATTATAAATAAAGTCTGTTTTTTTTAATATTGAACGGCATTTTTTTTTCAATATTTTTTTCAACCCCGATAAATTAATTTTGTTCTTTCTTTTACAGTTCGTCAGATCCATCGGAACACCAAATATTGCTTTCGCCGCCGCTAACGCCAAGGCCGCACTCGCCCAAGCCGCATACGCCTACTAAATGCAATATAAAACTTGAATAAACCAATCCGCTAACTCATGTAATCTCTATGTATCGTAATATTTACCATACGTAAAATATGTATTACTATTTATTCAATATTACTATTATAAATACGCCAAAAATTATGTAATTTTAAAATAAAAAATATAGTATGAATATGAATATTATGTTAATATATTTTCCATATGAATTATAGTGTTATTTGGAGTTTTATTGAAATATTTCAAATGTCTTTTATGGTGGCATCCCAAATAAGAATAAAATAACTACCGAAGGCACACAATACAATTATTCGTCATTGTGATATACTTTGTACGTTATAACTGCCTCTTTAGTCTGGAGACATCGTGTTCAATCTTAGGTAATTATTCCTGAGTTAAAATAAATAATTATATTAGGATTTCTTTATTTGGAAAAATTCTTAGTATCTATCAGCCTGGAGTGAGTTGGTAGTATCACACCACCGTGTCTCGGAAAGCACGTAAACCTGCCGGACCTGCCCCATGGGCATATGCCTCTATAGCAAATGTGTAGTCCTATAGACAGAAGGGTCTTGATCGCTGCCATATGATCACTGACTAGGGAAACACCGCGGACGAGATGGTATCTAAGAAGGAATGCTAACTCATCAAGTTACATTCGAGCACTCGACGATGTAGCACCCTTCGAGAATGGTCCGTATAGGATTGAAGCACGTGCTGAATATCATAATGGCGTATGTAATGTGCTCGTTTATATTGTCTATTTTGCGCATATTTTTGCGGGCAATACGGCTTGATAAAGTTTTGACAATTAGAGGAGTTAACACTACATTTTGATTGTTAAGGATTTCGGCAAGGTAACGCTCAATTCCATCACTTATTCTGTAGTTTTCTCTAGAAGACAATCTGTAAGAACCTCCGCCCTTATTTATTTTCGCTGACTTCTGCTTCGTTTCGTTTTTGTTGTAAAGTTTTATCGTAATATGAGGGGTATGCTTAGACTTGTTTCATGTAGTCAAACTAAATAGTTTAAAACATTTTCACAACAAAAGCAAAACATTTTTTTTTTGAAGGGCCAGTTGGCGTGTTTGGCAGAAGTTTACCTTTCACGCCGCAGGTTGTGGGTTTGATCCATACCCAGGACAGATATTGGTGTGCATGAACATCTCTGTTTGTCCTGAGTCCGGGTTTAAATATCTATATAAGTATATTTACAAAAGAAAAGTAGGATATAAAGTAGTATATCAGTTATCTAGTTTCCATAGTAAAACTCTGTTTAGTTTCGAATCAGATGACCGTGTGAATAATAACCCAGCATATAAGAAAATGAAAAATAAAAATATGAAGCACGCCCTTCACACGGTCGTCCGATTCGAAACTAAACAGAGCTTTACTATGGAAACTAGATAACTGATATACTACTTACTTAGGATTGTTTCATGTAGTCGAACTAAATAACAACAAAAGTATAACATTTCTACTCAATGAAATAGACATGCAGCGTGCACAATGAATTAACAGCAAGTTCATCTTCATACATTTATAATTACTTCAAGTTATCTGTTAACTTGTGAATGTAAAATGTGTTGATACCTAATAGTCACAATTCAGCAATGCATCATCCAAGTCCAGATTAACGCGGAAGTCTGGAGGCGCTAGAATATGAGCAACAGAACTCCAATCCAACATCCAATTCTATTAATTTTGATTACTTACTTATCGTATGGGCATTTGTTCAAGCCGCCGAATAGACATGGCTTAACGACTGTTGCCTAATGGGGACCGACAGCTTAACGTGCCCCCAAAGCCACGGAGACTCAAAAATTGTCGGTCACCTATGGACTGACCGCGAGCCTAGTTGCTTAACCTCGCCAATCACTTACGGACCGGTGAGAGGATATGGCTGTGAGCGCCTATTTTATTAAGTTACTAGCTGACCCGACAGACCTTGTCCTGTCTTAACGATGACTATTAACGCACGCTATCTGTCAATACTATGTCAAATAAAAAAAAGTTACATTAAAAAAGGTTATATTGTCCAAAGCGCTAAGGTTAGATTAGAAATAATATTTGGTTGTGAAGTATTCTTAAATTTTCTTATTTTCCGCGCAATTTTAAATTCTTTTTTTTACATAAGAACCTTCTCCTGATAATAACAAACACAATAAAAAAAGAAATAGTGAAATCGGTCCAGCCGTTCACGCGTGATGTCGTGACAACGGAAAACGGGTTTCATTTTTATATATATAGATTATATATTTTTATTGATAATTTTTTGATTTATTATATTCTTATTTTATCGGCGAGCATGTATGAAGAATAATTAATGACAGTAAAAAGAAGACAAAAGAGGTGTGCAAAGGTCTATGTATGAGTATGTATATTTTTTAATATTTAGTTCGCACCCATCTCAAACGCAATATGCTATTGTATTACGTCCGTTATAGTTCCAGTCATCAAGATATGGTATGAAAAATATCGTAGTTGGTTTTTGGTTTAAAAAGATAACTCCAGCACTAAAGAACCAAATGTCTGTATTGCGGAGAAATAAATAAATATGCAACTCATGAACACAGACAAATCAAGATTCGGTACATACAACGATATATATAGGTGATACAAATTGTTTTCCTGCGCGGGGATTGACCTCGTAACACAAGGGTCAAATAACAAATTTCTATCAAAAAAAAACTACATTTTTGTCAAAAAAAGAAAGAATTTTTCACATTTTGCTTATGTGTTTAAAACTAAGTTATAACAAGTACAACTGTTCATCTAATATAAATGCGATGTATTTGACGAAAAAACATAAAATCATATAAAAGTAGGTACGTTTTTATACGTGTGACCTAACTAACGTATTTACAACTCCGACATAAAATACTTGTGTCAGCTTATGAACAACAATGGCGCATACTGTCAGCAAACCAGATATTTTACATTATTACATAAAAAGCAATCCTTTTCTTCCACGTGTGCCCACCAAAAACGTATAGAACCCTCTCCGACGTAGAACACTTGTTTCAACTAATAGCAACAATGGCGCATACTGTCAGCAAACCAGATAGCGCCAAGTTTAAAAGTTAAAACACTTACAGCCGGTCTCAATACTCTATCTATCCCTTACTAGAAGTTAAAATAGCTACCATTGGTATCTATCGGCGAGTTTTCCGTTTCTATAAACAGAGACAGATAGCAATACTTATCTATGACTGTAATCTATATTTGGGAAGTTCTATCGCTTACCATAGAATAGAAAAAAAAAGCAGATATCTAACGATAGCTCTGTCACACATTTGACCTATCACTCGATTTCGGAGGGTAACCTGATAACTAAGGATTTGCAGTATTTTATTTTTTAAATAAAGTCACTTTAAAATTACTATAATGGATTTGTACTCTGATGATAGTGATAATGAAATGTACTAGATCTGCGTATTCGATACCGACTTCCGAGTTGTAGAATAATATAATAAGATATGGAACATCTCTCCTATCAGTTCAAGTCTCCCGGATTCCCCCCACATTACATATTATCTTTAAATAAAAGACATCGATTACATTAATAAATGAGATCCTGTTTCATTGAAGTGTCGAAGATTGTTCGTACCAACTCAGAAACCTTCGTGGGCTCATGCACAGCACTTTGCTGAAGATCGTCACATGATCAAATGCATAGTTTACGATTCGATAAAGGACATACAGACAAAAATTCATTTTATATGGAACTCTAGATGGAACATCACTCCTATCAGTTCATGTTTCCCGTATTCCCCCTATATAAACACACAGATCAGACAAATCTTTTGTAGACAGTTTGTATTTTTTTTTAATATTCAATTAAACGTAGATAAAATAAAAAAAAAGTTTTTATTGACGTAGACTTAAAAAAAGCGCTTGTAAATAGTCAGAACTTGTTCGCAGTAATATATAATTAATTTATAATTATTTCTAGGTACATATAGATATTTAGGTACACGGATTGTAGGAAATAATTTACAATAAGATTTGTTTTATAACAGTAACGATATTTAGCTAACTAAAATTAAGTTATTGTCAAGGGTCATGTGTAGGTTTAATTATCAAAATAGCTATATTTTTACTACATATTGTCTGAATGGTTCTGTCTATATTAAGGTACGAATTAGATGTTATCATTATGGCGGACCTTGTGTTTATAACGACGGTCGCGCTTTAATGGATTACTACTACTTATTCCTACCACCGGATCCAATGCGCCCCAACTGAGAAGACCCAGCGAAACAAACTCAGCGGGTGTCTCTACTACCGGTTTCAACACGGTCCAGTTGAGACGCTCCGGCGAAACATACTCAATGAGGCATATACACGAGGTTGTTATATACTCTTTGATCATTAGGTAAAGTTATTGTGTTGTGCGTATTCGTGTATTCATATTCATGTATCTATTACATATGGACTATCCCAAATATCTACAAAAATCCAGCCTAGGCAATCTAACTTGGCATTGGCACAATTGCGTGTAGATATCCTGAAATGCCATTCAATGAATATGATAATGAATGAAAATTACTATTAATCATTTTTGCTACATACTGCTTAAAATTTCCTCATCACAAGTATTATAATAATTTAGGATTTGTGTGACAAGCAGCACACTTATGTAATTTAAATTTATGGGCTGTTAAAAGACATAGGCACGCAGTCCTGCCATTTTTATATATATGCTGAAATTTAAATTATAGCTGGACCTGTATACCTAGGTCATACATAACATCATGTCTATTGTGCCCATATTTGCAAAATACAACATATAATCTAATTGCCCCTTGATCACTATTATATGAGTTATGAAACAGTAGAACAGCGACCTCTACAGGTGATTTTGTGATTAGCGCCATCTTACGTAATTTATTGGAAGTATGAAACGCACTAGTTGGTACTATTGGCCACGTCATCAAGACAGTTTACTAATGTTTGAAACACCTGCTTCATAAAAGCTTTGTAGATGGCGTCACTTGATTAAAGTAATAAGTAATTTCTACCGAAATAAAGCGTGTGAATAGTATTGACCTTTTGAATATAAGATAATATCAGTTCGAGAAGGACCAAAAACTTAAATGGACATTACCTTAATATGGCCTTCAAAACTACCATAGTAGCTCGAAATTTAGGGCTGAATATAAATATAGGCTCCTTATAAGTATCCTAAGTATACTCGAAAAGTTATTATTTTAGGGTTTTATCAACATTATTTTATACATATATTTTATACTAGCTGTGCCCCGCGGTTTAACCCGCGTTAAATTTTATAAATTATCATAGCTCCTCCCCCGTAGGTGATAATATGTAGCCTATATTATGATGACCCGCCCTCTTAGTAATATTCATGAAAAATTTTAAGTAAATCCATGCTCTACTTTTTGAGTTTATCCCGGAGATACATACAGACAAACAGACACACAGACATAAATTCTAAAAACTATCTTTTTGGCTTCCATATCGAATGTAGATCACGCCCCAAGTATCTTTTAAAAAAAATATTCAATGTACAGTTTTGACTTTCCTACGATTTTATTATATGTATAGATAGATATGGCAGATAGTTCACTTGAATAAAATATTATGTCAGTGGGGGTACTTTCATTAAATGCGATAATTATATAAAATGAAGTGCTAAATTGATATTGCTGGCGCTTCGGTAATATTTATTAGATACATATATTGGAAAAATTTACTTATATTATGTGTGTAATTCATCGTCACGAACGCAAATTATGGATCATTGAGTGCGATGGCTGTTATAGCGCGGCGTGATTGCGGTCGTACGCACGGCTACATATCAAGCTATACATTTCCAATATAAGCTGACCTGTCATTGTATGGAAATCCTATACGACGCGAGATCAGCTTATACTGGAAATGTGTAGCTTGATGTGTAGCCGTGTGTACCTACTCTTGGGCGGTGAGCACTATATATCGTATTGTCTAATAGTACTCTTTGGTTTACTGTGACACGAGAGTTTATAGTTCAGTTAGTTAGAATAGTTTCGGTGACACGAGAGTTTATAGTTTAGTTAGTTAGACAGCTTCGTCCGCATATTTCGGATCTTTCTTCCACACCAATTGTTTACCGACCAATGTGTAGGTATATCCGAATGTTAGCAACCCGACCATTGCTATAACCTATAACCTATAATGAACATCACGATACTGAAGCATAGCACAATAAATGTATATATAACCTTAGCCATCCTCAAATATTTGCATAACTAATGATGCTTAAGAAAACAAATTCTTATTTCACATTCGTTAGAAATTTAAAAACAGTTTTCGTTTAAAGACAAACAAAATAGACAAACGAATCAATTAAACTCTTTGTTTCAAGCCTACGAAAAACAAATTAACACCTATTCATAAAATCAAGATTCTGTATCGACTCTCAACCTTATCACCAACAAAATATACTAAAATTTTTGATTGTATTTATGTTGCAGGTCAAACTCAATTTCAGGATAATTTACTTTGCCCGAGTCAGCCCAGAAAATACTCAAAAATTTAAAGGAAGAATCTATCATTGGGGCTTAAAACAAAAGTAAATGTCCTTCCAACTGCGCTTGTGATATCGGCTGATAAACTTCTACCTGGACATCTTTTCCCACCACTGATCTGTGCCTCTAGCACGAGTTCCTGCAGTTTACTTACTCGATCACACGTACAGTTTCTCCCATACATTGAGCACCAGCGCCTCTCGCGGAAACTATTAAGAACTAAAACTCAGGTGCTCAATGTATAGGACGAAACTGTACGTGTGGTCGAGTAAGTAAACTGCAGGAACTCGTGCTAGAGGCACTCATCACATCTAAATAGACTTTGGACTCAGATCGGCCAGAACACGGAAAACATGTTTCGCTAGGTATTTGGTAGGTATTCACACACGGAATTTATCTACGTTGTTTATACGGTATAGCTTAAACCATGTCCCAATTTAAATTAATTATTTAAAAATTAATTATTATTTATTTATTTATTCTTGAGAGCTTAACATAGATGGACCGATGATCTTGTGCGGCTCGCTGAATCGCTGGATGCGGATAGCGCAAGACCGGCAATTGTGGAGATCTTTGGGGGAGGCCTATTGTCCAGCAGTGGACGTCTTTTTACTTTAAATTATGCTTCAACGCTGGACACATTCGACTTGTGCCTTCAAAAGCATTATTACGCCACCTTGATTACTAAAATGTATGAAACCATTTATATCGTCCCAGAAACCTTAGCAGTGGTGCATCGAATATTTATACAAGTTTATGAAGACTAGCTGTGCCCCGCGGTTTTACCCGCGTTAAACTTTATAAATTATAGCCTATGTGTTAACCTAGGGTGTCAGCGTAATTTTAATGAAATCGCTCCAGCCGTTTAGATGTGAAGAAGTAACAATACACACTCACACAGTGACAAAAGGTTAACCTTTATAATATTAGTGTGATATGGGATAAATTTATGCAATGCTCTCCCAATTTCTAGTATATTTATTTTCTTTTCTGTGATAATCTGCAATCACTATAAGCAGATGGCTTGTGAGATATTGTCAGGTCAACTATATCCTCCAGAAAGGACAGCTACTCTTTGTCTTTAAAATATGTATTTTCTCTTTAGGAGTAAAATTGACTATACGCATGATTGAAATATTGTATACGTATGAAATCTTTTTGATTGAAACTAATGAACTTGTAGGTACGTCATTTCAATAAGGTTGTGTAAATAGAATATACTGTTTCCTAACGCTGGGAATAAGCTAGCCTTATAACATTCATTACGGCCACTTAGTTGTAGGACTTAGGAATCCGCTTGACTAGCCTCGTTTGTAAGTCTGACACCAAATCAATTGTTCAGTCGGGTTTATATGAGAACCAAAGACTGAAAGAAAGGCAAAGCATAGCGTTCATTCCCTCAAAGGACAGAAAAGTTCGCAAAGTATTAGTTCTAGCGGGTTAAACTGGTTATGCTGGCTACTATGTAAGCAAGTTGGGAAATGATTAGAAAAAAAAGATCAGACTCCTCCATAACTTAGCGGTAACTTATTCATTCGCAGATAATGACGTTATGAGTTCAAATCTCAGGTTCGGGCATAAAATAATATCTATAATATGTCTAGGGACAATGTCACACAGATCTTCCTAGCCCCAAACTAAGCAAAGCTTGTACTATGGGTACCAGGCGACGATATACATACTTATATAGATAGATAATTATATAAATAGAAAACATCCGTGACTCAGAAACAAATATTCGTGCTCATCACACAAATATTTGCACTTACCGTAGATCAGTACATGGCTTCGTAGGCAGGAGCACTACCAACTAGGCTTCGGTGACCAAAATGATTGGCGGATTTCTCTGGCAAAATAAAATCTAGTAGCCGTACAGAGTCTGGAAGCCGTTGGTCTTACGCCAAATCTTCATCGGGTTCTGATTTGAGTAAGGGAATAAATAGCGCATCTGAGTTTGCGCACATACTCTTTCACTATAGTATGCCCATGTTAGTTGGGTAATTTCCGTGGATTTGATTAACCGCTTTAGCTTAAAATCAGCGAAGAGCACTATCGTTCCCTTAAATAACTAGGAACTCCTTATAAAACGAGATTTTATTAAAACCCTGCAACATAAACATAAAACTCAATCTACATAATATCGTGTGTTACACATACCGACGGTCGTGTACAGACCTTCACGATGTTGTCTATCATACTACTCCTTCTCGTCACTTCAGTAAGTATTATTTTATTAATTTGCGAAGATTAGGTAATATACAATAAACAATGCAAATCCTTTATCTCAATACGTAGCTTTCTCACCAGGAATGAACGCTTCAGACTTCTCCAATATTCCAAAACGTTCGGAATAAATTTATCTGATATTACTGAGATACTATAAGTAATTATAAAGAAATATAAAAAATAATATAAGTGGAATACTAGTTATCTTTAGACTCGTACTTAGCCTGCTCTATCTCGATGGAGACGAAGTATTGTTATTGGCAAAACTTATCGGGATCGGGTAAGTTTAGCAACTACGCTTGCGATCAGTCCATAAATGAGCGACCGCTAAGGTGGTTTAATTTCTGAGCGATGTCTGAGCTGTGTCTTCCGGTTCGTGGTCGCCACTCGAGAACCTTTCTGCCCCAGCGGCCAACCACTCTACGAACTATGTGCCCTGCCCACTGTTCAATTTTTCAGCCTATGTTACTTTGGTTCGATCTCGCAAGGAAACTCCAAGCATAGCCCTCTCCATTCCTCTTTGGGACTTCTTTGGGTCTGATAAGGCCCATGGTGAGAATTCATAGACCACACCAATTGTTGTCGTGGCCGGGGGTTGAATACGAAACACAAGGGCGCCAGACTATTATCAAGGCTACTATACAGAATCACTGCGTAATAAATGCAGTTGCCTGAAAAAATATGCTGGCCCCCTCCCACTTTGCCAGCCACACCAAATCTTGGAATCTTTCTGAAGTATTGAGAAAGATGTAGTCTATACCATGCTTGCCAATACGATTCCAAATAAGCCAGCCAGCGAAAGAATTTTGAAGAGCGTTGCAGTAAATGCTTTGTGACTCTGAGTCTCAATGTTAGGCATTCGACAGTCGACCTGGTTTCAGAAGGAAGCCATGTACTGATCTACGGGTTGAACATTTGCTGGAGAATCGAGAGTCAAGAAAACCTCAAGATAAAACTCAAAAAAGTAGATTACTCCGTAAACACAGATGTGCTTCGCGTAACTTCACTCACAATTTGGTGTCATGTTCTCAACAATATTGGGATGGCGTGTTGATCTCGCATTAAGCCAGAAAGCCGAAGTTGGTCTTCATCCTACAGATATGCTGTAGGATGAAGACCAATTTCGGCGAATCGTACTAGGAAATTGCACTTTGTAAAATAGGCCTTGCTGTTTTAGGCAAGAATAGATTCGTTTGATCATTTAAAGTAAATCTTCATCAAAAACGAGAAAATACAACGGAGGTTTTCACACCTTAATTTTTTTCTCTGTTTTTCACAGAGTGCTTTTGGTGCCCCCGTGGTGAATGTTGAAAATGTCCTCGCAAACGCGTTTGGTGATGGTGTAAGCAATGGAAAATCAGTGTCAGGGTAAGTAATGTTTTGAGCCCACTATTAATCTATTAAGCTTTATGAGTAATTTCATTTCTGGCACAACTAAGATGACGAGTAAAAGTTTAGCTTGATTTTCAACCTCCGCTGAATTGTTACTGAAAGAAAGTTTGGAAGGCTGCGTGTACAATACTGTATGTATTTGAATATTTATATGTTACCTCAAGCGATATTTTGCCTGCGTTTAAATCACTTCATATGAAGAAAACCACTGAATAGTGGGCGATTTCGGTTGAGACTGTCACTTCAGTTATTAGTATAATTGCTCCACATTGAGCAACGGTATTCAATAGCTTTGTCGCGTCCGGAGTATTTCGTGATTTGATGAAACATAGTTAAAGTCATACCTTAGTTCAAATCTGGTGATACCTCTGAGCCCTTTGCATTTTCGACCTGTTTCTGTAGTGCCTACACTAAGCAAGATTTTTGAAAAGTTGATACTTTGTCAGGCACTAATAGACATAAATTATTTCAAAAGAAACTGTTTAGATTTACAAGGGGCTGTTCAATAGATGATGGTTGAACTGTTGTTGAACTATTAAAATAGTATATTTGCTGCCTGAGAGAATTCGCAAGGCGCATTTGGGTTAAATGGTAAAAGTATTTGATGGTGTACAACATGATATGTCAGGAAATTAGAACACTATGGTATAAAAAACAGGGCTTTCTAACTTCTAAAATCTTAGTTGGGCAATAGAAAACAGAAGTCATAATAAAAGATTTGCGGGATCACAAAAAGATTAAATTCTCCTTGCATTATGTGGAATAATGCAAAACCGATGTACAATTTAATGTCTGAATAAGGTTATCATAAATATCTAGGGACAATGTCACACAGATCTTCCTAGCCCCAAACTAAGCAAAGCTTGTACTATGGGTACAAGGCGACGATATACATACTTATATAGATAGATAAATACTTAAATACATAGAAAACATCCATGACTCAGAAACAAATATTCGTGCTCATCACACAAATATTTGCACTTACCGGGATTCGAACCCAGGACCACCAGCTTCGTAGGCAGGAGCACTACCCACTAGGCTGAGAGAGATCCTGTTAAGACGAGAGTATTATATCCTTTTCCTACCTGATATCGTCCACTGATGGGCATAGGCCCAACCCAAAGGTTAGACACAGATGCCATTTGGAGGATTTGCCATAGACACCGCGAATGGGTATTGGCATGTGAATTGGCGACCGCAGTTAGGTAGTAAGGTAGTAAGGTGGTAATTAGTACATAGGTGGCGCTACTGCTGGTGTATCCCTTAGTCGCCTTTACGGCAACCTCGGGACGGTATGAAATGGCCTTGTTATTCTTTCTGGTCCGGAATCTTATTCTCTGGGAAATTCTACTGATATACAGACTAGGGTAGGCTCCTCAGCGGCGAGGATCGCTTTGGCCCCTTAACGCGCCATCGGTGATCCCGTGCAACTAATCACACCCTCTCTTAGAATTCTGTCCTTTTGCTTCAGCGGCCCCCTGAGCTGTGGCCCGAACCCCAAAAGGGTGGCCTCGGGTATTAGTCGTTTAATTTAAGCTACTGGTTAAGAGCCTTCTGCGCTAGCCAAATGCTCATTGCCTTCAATTTTTTAATTTTAATATTGTACAACTAAATTTCAAAATAATAGATTAGTAACTTGTTATTTATTTTAGGATTTAAGAAAATATGTCTGATAAAACAGACCGCATGGACGGACTAATTAATTTTTTGTAATTTTTATACTGTATTCGACTATGTTTATATACTGCATTGTGAACTTGACAAGTACAAGTGTATGTTAATACCCAAGTGCTGAATAAATTTCATTATTTCACTATCTTTATATTGCAAAAAAGAGCTGTAAGAGCTATATACAACTTTGGGAGCAGAGTTTCTCTAATAGAAAAGTTTGAAGAAATAAAAATTCTAACTATACCAACAAATACGAATAATAAAGGTTCAATTTGTATATATAAATTGCTATAGTGCGTGCGGACGTCCGTAGATGCTACGCTACGCTACGTAACGTAGCCCTTAAAGTATACTGTAAACTTCAAAGTCTACGCTCTGTTGCGTAGCGTACCACTTAGTAGTATGTATACAATTTTCAAAGACCGGAAGAAAAAATTCCTAACAAGAACTTTTAATTTTGTATTATTTTAGAGCTTCAAGCGCCTATGCTACTGTCTTCGATAAAGGCGATATAAATAACTACTTCGCGAACAAGAATTTACAACTCCCAAGCTTTGTCAACTTTGGTGACGTAGCTCGCCAAGTTGCCACCGCAGCTCAAGGCAATATTGCCGTCACCAAGTTAACTGAAGTCGTACCTGGAAGCGCTGAGGTACTTGTATCACACTAATATTATAAAGGCGAAAGTTTGTGAGTTTGTGACTGTGTTCTTCACGTCTAAACGGCTGGAGCAATTTTAATCATATTTTTTTGGAGTTACCTGTGAACGCTGGATTAACACATCGGCTATAATTCATAAAATTTAATGCAGGTAAAACCGCGGGGCACAGCTAGTATCTAATAATAAATCTATTGTAGTAATATACTTACCTTCTTTGTAGTAATATAGTTAAGTATACATAATAATTTCGAGGTACACATAGATATTTGGATATGCGGCTTGTATAAAAACATTAAGAAATAACAATAAATTTATATAGTAATGATTTAGTTACTTAGCTAGCTTATATAAGTTATTGTCAAAGATATTATTTACGAATTTTTTATCGAAAATTATAGTTTTGGATATATTTTACTACATTTTGACTGAATTGTTCATAATTAAGATAAGAATTCAATATTATAAATATGGCGGATCTTGTGTTTATAACGGCAGCTTTAATGCTGCCACCCGATTCATTGCGCCCCAACTGAGTAGAACCAGCGAATCAAACTCAGCGGGTGTCTCTACTAGCGGTTTCAACACGGCCCAGTTTAGACGGTCCGGCGAAACATACTCAACGGGGCGTATACCCGAGATTTTGTCCAATTACTGAAATAAATTAATTTCTGTGTGGTGTGGATGACGGCTACGAATATCAGAATATCATCACCCCATCTCATCCTGAGGGGAGCGTAGAAGTCGACCCGAGGTAATATCTACCAGAGGACGGGCAGCTTCTTTCTGAGTACTATGACCATCTTACTGAGATCGCCAACCGCTTGGCAAACAAGCGTGGCGATTATGGCATATCCCCCCAAGAGACATCTTGGGAGAATTTGCCATAGGGGGCTTTCACTGCTTCACCGGACTATAGTATTCACCTAACATTCAACACAAATGTACTTAAATAAAAAATATATAAGGCGCTCATTATTAGCTAGGTTTTCTCATCGGCCCGTAACTGATCGGCGAGATTAAGCATCTAGACACGCAGTCAGTACATAGATAAGTGACCAAAGGAGTAAGTAGTTTAATTTCTGAGCGCCTCCGTGATTCTTAGACATGTTAAACTGTCGGTCCCAGCTG
This sequence comes from Pseudoips prasinana, assembly GCA_951640165.1. Taxonomy (NCBI): domain Eukaryota; kingdom Metazoa; phylum Arthropoda; class Insecta; order Lepidoptera; family Nolidae; genus Pseudoips; species Pseudoips prasinana. The sequence continues at coordinate 12,703,779 of OX621249.1, read as the reverse complement.
TAGACATTTGGCATCAGTCGTTAAGTCATGTCAGAAGCCTACTGGCCAGAGGGTGGCTTGAGAAATTCTGGTACTAAGGCTGAGATCTATAGAGCGTACTTAGACTTTGCTCAAACTTTACTTACGTAAAACTTTGCTAAATGTATGCTAAGCTTATACTTTGATTTGGTATTTATAGACTTTTTGAAGTTAAGATTATGCTTAGCATAAGCTAAGACAGACAAAGTCAAAACACTAATTGTAATTTCGTTACATGCATTAACTTCTGTCTAAGTAAAGTCTGAGCAAAATCTAAGTACGCTCTATAGATCTCAGCCTAAGGGTAACCACTGCCCATACGATAAGTAAATAAAAAAGAGACATCACAGTAAAGTGCCCGCATTGTCATAGAGTATGTTATATCATGGAGTTATAAATAGCAATTCACCGATTTTTATTTTCAATTTTTTTCCAGCTTATCAACGCTGTCGCAGTTGGTAACCAAGCAGACATCAAAGAAAATCTTCGTAAATACGTGGAAACCGCAATATTCTCTTTAATCGATCGCATTGTCCAACTCTCTCAGAACCCGAGTTTGGCCCGTTTCCCAGTAAGTAATACTTTACTATTACATATTGATATTCAAGACAATCGGTGCATCAGTTGAACAGCAATATCTCACCCGTCCGTAAGTGATTGGCGAGGTTAAGCAACTAGGCACGCGGTCAGTCCATATGTGGGTGACCGCCAAAACAGGATTAATTTGTGAGCGTCTCCGTGCTTCGGTACGTTAAGCTGTCGGTCCCAGTCGTACGCAACAGTCGTTAAGCCATGTCAGAGGCATACTGGGCTGCTTGAACAACTCTGACACCAGTTTACCCTGGTGTCAGAGTTGTTCAAGCCGCTGCCCATACGATAAGTAAGTTGAATATTTTGTGCTTGAGTTGTTGGTTAGTGAGCCTACCTGCTACGCCAAAGGTCTTGGGGACCCAGGACAAATCTTTGTATGATGAGCGACAATTTGAATTGACGATTGAAGGATTATTTGTTTTTGATGTGAAACATCTATAGCCGCACGTAAAACAGATTTCTGGCGTGGCGACGCATGCCGTGGTTTTTTTTTTTAGTTCTTATCACAATATGTTCTTTTCGACTTCGACTTCGACTTCTACTTGGACTTCGACTTGACTTCGACTTTAACTTCGACTGCGACTTATACTTCGACTTCGACTGCGACTTATACTTCGATTTCGACTGCGACTTATACTTCAACTTCGACTTCGACTTCGTCTTCAACTTCGACATGACTTCGACTTTGACTTCGACTTCGACTTATACTTCGACTTCGACTTATACTTCGACTTCGACTTCTGCATATTACTTTTACAAAATAATGTCGATGTTTCACATCTGCCAGGCGTCCCGTGACGGCTCACATTTTTATTGTCTAGGTGTAATTTACCTATAGAATCTCTAAGTCTAAGTCTAAAATGCTGATTAAATTTAATCATTTCATTATAATATGTGTGTATTAAAAATATATATATGCATTTTTATCAGTTGTCTGGTTCTTGTTGATACAGGCTCAACTTAATTTGGGATCAGATGACACTGCCATCTGATCCCAAACTAAGTCGTTAGTTGTACCAAGATATTTAATTTAATATATATTTTTTTTATTTTTAAATGGCGTCCCGTTATTTATCTCTGAGGATAGGAACACGATCAGAAAGCCATCAATCTGATAAATTTTAATTTTAATTTTAAAGACGAGCCTGAAACCCACTTTATTTTACTAATTAAGTCTGTTGGAGTTTGAAACTACTGTATTTGTAACTGCGGATCAAAAACACGTAAATTTGTAAATAACTTATCGAGAAACCTTGGTGAAACTTCAGGTGACCCAGGGGCTACACAATGAGGTACCGTCGTCAGATTTTTGGGCACCCTACCCGCAGTAGAGACTAGAATTGACTTTTTTATTGTTCAATTGTTGTTGTTTTATATAAACTTTAATTTGAAGCAAATTGTAAAAAATAGTTAATTAATTATTTACAGTAAATATTAAAAAAAAAACTTGAGAGGTGTCAAGGGACACCCGGATGGAACGAAGTTATTTCTTATTATTTATTATGTACAAAAAACCTCTCTACACTCAACAAAAATAATCGTCGCGACACCACACTGTTCAATGCGAAATAGAAATGAAAATATCTGGCTTGCTTTCTATAAGAGAGAAAGAGAGAGAGAGAGAGAGCGAGACAGACAGAGAAACATGCGCACGCCGCACAGCTGCAAAAAGTGTCGTGACAACTTTTCGTAAGAATTTTTTCCGTCTAGCCCCCTTTCACAACGCGCGATAGGGAACTTCGTTCCAATAACAAATGTAAAGCTTACAACTAAACCGTGACAGTCAACCTATTCTTAATATCTGGTAGGTATACAATGTGTACAAATATGTTTATAATTCGTTTTCAAAATTAAGCTACCTTCCTTTAATTAACCTTGTTAATATTTTTACAAGGTAAAATACAGACGCCAGCACATCCACCTACCCCAATCTGTCAAATATCTTTAAAGATTTTCAACTTTATCACATAAGCATAAGGTTAACTTTCAATTGAGGAAAGGAGACAGATACGGTTTCATACAATATTGGATGTAAAAAGATGAAAGTGGTGTCAATTAATGCGTCTATAAATTATCAGCCAATCACTAAAATTCCATGGATTTTGTCAATATGTGAGCAGAGTTATAAAAGATTTAGTGCTTAATAGAGAGGTTATGTACCAACCTATACTAAACAGCTGTTTTTTAAGGGCGATTGCTATTTAACAGTTATCCGTGGCCAGTGTGTTAGCAAAGGTCGTAAGTTAAACAATATCAGACGTCCATAGAAAAATGCAGTTATGGAGGGATATATAAACAAAACAATAAAAAATAATCAAATCACACACGCACTAAACGATAAGAGAAACGAGTGACCGATCATAGATTAGGATTCAAAATCTGTTACCAGTCACTGTCAGCATAGATTAAAAATATAGTTGCCAATAACTAATAAATCGATTTGTGAACGATAACCGATATTATAATTTCTATTTATTTTGTTGATATTTTATCGCTGTCGACATTATGTTAACCGTAATGTATTTAATTATTATTTTGATTAAATTGGTTGTCTGGTGCTAGAGTTTTATATTACATTCTTCGAGCATTATTACATTGTTTGAACTCATTAAAGTTAATCGATTATAGTAATTAACAACCAATTTAATTCGTGACTTAAACTTATTTTGAAATTTCTCGTTTTCCAGATTGTAAATTGGGTAAATTTTTTACAGTTTACAATAGAAAAATATAACGCTTTTTTTAAACCATATTTGAACTTATTATAGTCAGACCCAGAAATCCCCGTCTCCTTTGACAGATTGGGGTTGCTTGATGTGCTGGCGTCTGTACAAAAATACGTTTTTCAGCTACGATAACAACATATTGTTTGTTACAAAAAATTTTATACAGTAATACTAGCATAATTTGACCGTGGAACAGTCGTTAAACGAGTAATGCTCCAGGTGATGTGAGCGTCCATAGACAACGGCGACCGCTTACCAGCAGGCTCGCCGTAAGCTTGTGGCTGGTATAAATGAATAAAAATTTAATTACGGTTATGTTAGTCTATATGCTAGTAATACGATCCAAATTGAAGTTGTTTTAAAACGTTGATTACAGATCGGATTCCCTGATCCATGCTCAGCAGGCGCTAGAGACGAGAAATTCCAAGGTATCTGGGATGCCATCCTCGCCAACACCAAGAACTCAGAGTAAGCCAATAACAATTAAAACACAATATAGAACATAATGTCTGTTATCTCTTAATATATAGAGGGCCGCATAAGGCAAACAACTGTATCGCATCGGCACATTTTGTAATAACTCTGTAAATGTTACATCAGAATATCTCTAAGATTTTGTCTCTTGTCGCAAACTTATGAAACATTCACATAATTCTTACATACGAATCTCTGCGTCATTGGTCTAGCGGTAGCGTGTTCAACCGCAGAAAAATGAGGTCCTGGGTTCAAATCCCGTGTCGGGCCAAAAAGTGATTTTGGGATTTATCCTTACAAGAAATTTCTCAGTATCAGGCCGAAGTCTGGAAATTGGCGTATTACACACCCCGTGCCACGGAGAGCACGTAAAGCCGTCGGTCCTGTACCTGACCTCTTTCAGATCATGAGAGTGACGGAATAGAAAGTGCCCCTGTGTTTGCGCACACACTTGTGCACTATAATATGTCCTGCGCAATTGGCGGCCATTCTAAGTGGAATGGCCGCCGTGGCCCAAATTCGGCCGGGAAGATATCATCATCACATACGAATGTTCATCCCGCCTATTTTCCTATTGTTATTTTACACCCCTGAGGATAAAACTTTAATAAACTTTGAATGTCATATTTATTGATATTAGCCTAAAAAATAAGTTTTACTCATCTAGCTCTAAAAATAGCGATACTTCCATACAACTTTTAAACCCTTTATTCGCATTTAAATGTAGACTATGGCAGGCTCTAGATTTCATTTAAATCGGTTCAGTAGTTTTGGCGTGAAAGAGAGACAGACAGAGTTAGTTTCGTATTTATTATATTAGTAAGGATAACCTATGGAGATAATAAGATGTACTATTTTACAAATTTTAAATATTATATTGTATTAATCATTACAATCTATATTATAAAAATCAATCAATGCCACTTTTCGTTGTAATGTTATAACTCAACAACGCCTATACCGATTTGGCTAATTTTGGTCTTGAAATATTCATGGAAATCCAGGGAAGGTTTGTACGTAGAGATTTAAAAAAAGTCTTGAAATAGTGTAAAATCAACATTTTTTAGCAATTTAAATATTTTTTATTTGAATAAATGAACTTAATAATCATTTTTTATTACTATGCCTTACCTATACGTAGCGAAGCACGTACCGGGCCGCTAGTATAATATATAAAATTTGTAAAATAGTACCTACCTATAATATTGTTATAAGTTCACAAATAAATGATTAATATTTTTATTTACTATTAATTAGAATTCTACAATAATAAATATTTTTAAAAAAAGTCATACCTTAAAGCAGTAAGGCATTAGTTACTGAAAGAAACATTGTTGGGTAGTTTTTTATCTTTATCTCACACATTATCGACCTGATTTTCTTATAATAATATGGATTATAAATCTACTTTTTTGGCGTCAAGAGTCGTTTTAAAACAGGGACCTAATATTTTATTTGCAAAGAAGTTTTAAATTGTTTTATCTATACACATAAGAAAATCGTAGGAAAGTCAAAACTGTACATGGAATATTTTTTGAAAAGGATACTTGGTGCATGATCTACAATCGATATCGAAGCCAAAAATATAGCTTGTTTAATTTTTGTCTGTTTGCCTGTATGTATATCAGGGCTGAACTCAAAAAGTACTGCATGGATTTACTTCAAATTTTGCATGAATATTACTAAGAGGTTGGATCAACATATAGGCTACATATTATCACGCTATCGCCTATGGGGGTGGAACTGTGATTTATACATATAATAAAATCGTAGGAAAGTCAAAACTGTACATTGAATATATTTTTAAAAGGATACTTGGGGCGTGATCTGCAATCGATATCGAAGCCAAAAATATAGTCTTTTAGAATTTTTGTGTTTGTCTGTATGAATGTCCGGGCTAAACTCAAAAAGTACTGCATTCAAATTTTGTATTTGAAATTGAATTTGTTTCAAATTTTGCATGAATATTACTAAGAGGTCGGGCAACATATAGGCTTCTTACTATGACGCTATCACCGACGGGGGAGGCGCTGTAATAATTTATAAAATTTAACGCGGGTAAAACCGCGGGGCACAGCTAGTGCCAAATAAAATTCTTTTGATAGTGGTCAAATTAATAAAAAGCACACTTTATTTTCTTAAATAATTCATTACTATACTTTATCGTTACAATTTTCTTATTCTATTGCCATTTTTCAGCATTTTAAGTAAAAATTTGATAATAGTTTACAAGAAATATGATAAATTTTATGTATTTACTAGCTGTGCCCTGCGGTTTTACCCGCGATAAACTTTATAAATTATGACAGCTCCTCCCCCGTAAGTGATAGCGTGATAATATGTACCCTGTATGTTGACCCGACCTCTTCGCAATATTCATGCAAAATTTGAAGTAAATCCATGCAGTACTTTTTGAGTTTAGCCCGGACATACATACAGACAAACAGACAAAAATTCTAAAAACTATATTTTTGGCTTCGATATCGATTGTAGATCAGGCCCCAAGTATCCGTTTAAAAAAATATTCAATGTACAGTTTAGACTTTCCTACTATTTTATTATATGTATAGATGAGAGTAAAGGTTCATATCTATTTCTCCATTTGCTCTATGTAAATGGCCAGTCCCTATTGAGATTGGCTGTTATACTTCAAATTCGCCAGGAAGATAGTTTAAATTACAAACACACTTTAATTTTGTAAAATGTTTTAGCCGATAATTTATTACTATACTTTATCGTTACAATTTTCTGGTTCTATTACCATGTTCAGCATTTTCAGTAAAAGGTTGATAATAGTTTCTACAAGAATTACGATAAATTTAATGTATTCAAATCCACTGTACTATGTTTCTGTGTCTTACAAGTTAGATAAAAGAAGAACAAAATATGTTATGCATGAATGGTTTAGACTAACCAATTGTATTGGTAAATTATTTGGAACTTCATATTTTTACACATTTGATTAGCATTAACGACAGTTACATATTATCTGGTTTCCATAGTACAAGCTCTGCTGACTTTGGGATCAGATGGCCTTGTGTGAATAATGTCCCAGGATGTTATTATTATTATTTATTACTGTCACAATTAAATTTGGAGCACTAAGAAATTTATGCTGTTATTTCAGTAATTTCCAGATATCTAGATATACATGATATTAAATATACTCTATTTCAATAGCTACTAGTATTAGATTGAGCTCAAATTTCTATACATTAAAGTAAAAATGAAGCATTGGTTGTTTAATTGGTTTACAACAATGATATTTTTTTTATTATTGTGGCATTTCCCTGTTTTAATACGTAGTTGTTATCACGTCATCAGATATATAAGTTACCTGCACAAAGACTTTTAGATACTTTAGTTCTCTATATAGCACTGTATGAAGATTAAGATGGCGCTCTGTTGTGAAAACGTTATTCTATATTACATACATACATACATAGACTCACGCCTGTCTCCCAGAGGGGTAGGTAGATACAACGGACTTCCATTTGTCACGATCCTTGCACACCTCTTTCGCTTCGTTAACTGACATTATATTCTTCATACATGGTCGCCGGTTTGAATACTTCTGATCTGACATTATTCTATATTGGATCTTTCAATTTCAGAATGATGAAACAACAGTACTGTGCAATCAAGAACCTGTTCCAAGCGTTTACAATCAGTGGTAAAAGCTTCGGTTCTGCTCCCACAGCTGCAGTACTCGAACCACTGCAAGTGGTCTTCCAAAATTCTTTCGGACCATTCACTGAAGTAAGTTGTGTTCTGTTTTTATAACATTATTTATAATAGAGTAATAATATAATATACGCCGTTTAGATCGAACACACGACGCGCTTTACGAATTTTGTAGATTTAAGATAACTATTAAGGCAACCTAAAGATTTGGATTGCATGGATCACCAAACGCTCATTGTGAAACTAAAATACTATGTAAATTCTGGCATATCTCTTGATCTTGTAATGTCTATTAGTTGTGTCGAGAACAGCTGATTTTAATAGATGGTATCACTTTGGCACGACAGTCTGTCAAAATGGGAGTGCCGCAGAGATCCATTCTGGGTCCATTTTTATTTCTAGTTTATATCATGCTCTCCCATATCTAGTATAGAAAGTATCAGTCATAGCATTCTGATGATCATCACTCACATTTAAAGTGGATAGGAAAGACAAGTATTAATTAAACCTATTATATCGTTGTCCCCACAAGGAATATTATATTGAGTTACTTCAAAGGTACTTTTGGGAGTAATGCTGGACCCAAAATTACAATGGGGTCCTCATATGGAAAAAATATCTGCCAAATTAAGTTCGGCTTCCTATGTTATATGTTTTGTTTATGTTTCAATTCTCTAAGAAGAGAATCGCGGTTATTTTTTTAAAGAGATAAATATACTAATGATTATTTAATCAAAATAATGGGAAATCTTATTAGGTTTTATTAAATTATCTAGTGTCCCGAAATTCAGTCATATCTTCGTCATAATCAATCAAATTTCATTCATCATCGTTACTCTTCGAATTAATTCAAGTAGTCACTTGCGGGCAAGGTGCCAGAAAGCTGGCAACGTTATCACTTTGTTTGGTGATGCTAATACGCTGATCCTTCTGCTCACCTGTAACTAGTACGAAATAATAAAATTATACAAATATTTATTAATGGTGGGTCAGTCTACCCTGCACTTATAATTTTTAAAAATATTTCTTTGTTTCACAGTTCATCAAATCCATTGGAACTCCAAATGTTGCCGACGCCGCCGCTATTGCAAAGGGCGCCATAACCCAGGCTGTAGCCGCCTACTAAATAGTTTGTACCAATGTAACAAATATATCAAATTACACGTGCATGCTTATAGATAATAACAAAGCGCATTGAAAAACAATTTAATAAATATGCAAATTAATAATGATAATGTACAAAAATTTGCAGCTTTTCATCTTGGAAAATTTGTAAATTTACAATAAAGATGTATCCGATTCATGAATTTTATTATGAGTTTTATTTCTTAATCTTACAAAATTGCAGGGCATATTACAATATTTCTGATTATTTAAGTGATAAAAGTGCTTGGGATTGAGTTGTTCTGAGTCAACACACATGATTGTAATTAATCTTAAGTATAATTTATTTTAAAAAGGTTTCCTACTGAGTTTTCTGACAGTGTTTCTCAGTAGCTGGCACGTCATGCACTGCAAGGTAGGGTAAAAAAAAATGACGATTCCACATAAATGTAAAACTTTTAGGGAATAAATAATTTTTGACTTGACTTTGACCATGTGTAACACTGTTATATGTTGTTTACTCTAATTCTGTTATAAATGTTAAGTTCTACGACAAATAAGATAAAACGCGGTGTACATATTATAAAATTTTATCGAGGTTTACCCAATACTGTTTTTATTTTTTTTAATCTGGGTGTTTCTTAATGTCAATATGTATATATATATATTATAATATAAAATATAATGTATAGATATAATATATGTATGTATATATTATACATTTGTAACGAGTATTACCCAATTCTACAGTTTGGTTGTATCGTAACTATTAATGCCCACATTGAAGAGGAAAATAACAGCGTTCCATAATTTAAGTAAATTAAATAATAATTATAATATCAATACACATTAGTTTTATTTGTGTATGTATATAATTTGAGTGTATGTGTGATGTCTATATCAATATCAGATATAAGCTTGAATGACCACCTGCAGTGCGTAGATTTATAAATAAAAGAAAGATTTTGTTCGATTTGATTTTTATTTCAATGGAGTTCTAAAGTGACCAGGATCTTATAAATACCTTTAGTCTTCATTGCAGAAGAACGACTAGTAAGTACTAGGGACTTTTCTATGTCTGTTAGTACATTTAATTAAGGCCAAAAGTGGAATATTGCATTTAGTTCCATAGTTAATTTATTACTAGTAATTAAAATACTAGTAATTAAAATAGGTGCCATTATAATTGCATTATGTCTTCGTAATCAGGCCTACTTGTTTTTTTTTATAATATTATTACTGAATTGCGACAAAATTTAGAAGTGGCACGTATTATTCAACTTGAATTTTTGCCGTAATATATTTTAATACAAAATTTATATGCACAACTATGACGGTTCTTTGCTCTACTATGACGTTGAGTACTTTTCAGTATTTGCGTAACAAATGACGTTAACATGAAATGAATCTTAATTACACATTGTTAATGAAATAAAAACAGTTTACGTTTAATATACTCTATAACAAACGATTTAATTGATCGCTTTGTTTCAACACTGAAACATATATCTACATATATTCAAAACTTTTGAAATTTCAAACAAATTTAAACTCTATCGACAAATAAGACTAAATCCAACAACAAACACATGGTTTTATAAACTTAACAAAATGTCAACAATTTAATTACAAAATACAAATGGATTTGGCCGATCTCCTAGAAGATACAAAGTTAATTGAATCACGAAGATTAAACATTTAACAAACTGATTTTATTTCCAACTAGCTGTGCTCCGCGGTTTTATCCGCATTAATCTTTATAAATTATAGCCTATGTGTTATTCGGTAATATAAGCTATATTACTACAAAGTTTCATCTAAATCCGTTCGGTAGCCTTTGCGTGAAAAAGTAACAACCATCCATACATCCATATTCACAAACTTTCTCATTTATGATATTAGTAGCATACTCTTTTGATGATTGATAAGAAAACTTAAGTCAACAAATTCTCTTCATCCAATATGAAACAGGTAACCAAATTAGAGCTGAATTAGACCTTGTTTTTAGGTATCACAATTAAATTAAAGTTACAAAGGGGCCCACATGCACACATAAAAGAACTATCAGGCAAATTAAGTTGTAAGTATTCAAAACTATTAGATGACTCACTTATGTTGACACAGAATGGTTATTTCTAGTTATTTTCATAGTATAATAGTCTATGAAATTATGCAGAAAAGTCTGCTTCAATTATATCATATTAAATAAAAAATCAAGTCAAACTAAATTTCTGACGAGATATTATTTTAAAAATATTATTTATTTACAAACCTTTAGGCGGAATACAGTAGCAAAATTAAGAAGAAATCAGTATTTTCTATTCAGTATTTCATATTAACAAACTTTCTCAGTTATGATATTAGTAGCATAATCTTCTGATGATTGATAAGAAAACTTAAGTCAACAAATTCTTTGCAACCAATATGAAACAGGTGACCAAATTAGAGCTGAATTAGACCTTGTTTTTGGGTATCACAATTAAATTAAAGTTACAAAGGGGCCCACATTCACACACAAAAGAACTATCAGGCAAATTAAGTTGTAAGTAATTAAGTTCTAAGTAGTCAAAACTATTAGATGACTCACTTATGTTAACACAGAATGGTTATTTCTAGTTATTTTCATAGTATAATAGTCTATGAAATTATGCAGAAAAGTCTGCTTCAATTGTATCTTATTAAATAAAAATCAAGCCAAACTAAATTTCTGACGAGATATTATTTTCAAAATATTATTTATTTACAAACCTTTAGGCGGAATACAGTAGCAAAATTAAGAAGAAATCAGTATTTTCTTGCTTGTGATCGAGGCCCTTAAACAGTGACGGTATAGTTAAGACGTCACGAATGTGACAATATGGTTGACTGGGAGAAAATTCCTTAGGCATTAAGTCCGCCTTTGTACTTATGCAAATAAAATTTTAAATAAAAACTCCACTTGTTGTACACGAAGTTAAAGCACTGAACAAAATTAGACCTATCACATTTTCTACAGAACCCTCAACCGCTACAAACTATTTTGAGCTGCATCAGCTAGATCTTTTTTGTACCTGAGTTTGGCATACAAACACAGTATCAAATTCTGAGTTTCATAAACACTTTAGACTGGTTTACCCGTTAGGAAAATCATTAAAGGCTTAGGGAGTAGATTAGTCGGATGTAAAATTTTGATGGATTTAAAACGAGACAATTTTATCATCCCATGCACCTGTCTAGGTCTTTTTTAACCATTTTATAGCGCAATCATACCATACATCATGGCGTGTGGCTGTATCTACATATCATTTTGGCGCCACGCGTGTATCGTCAATCCCTTCTTCAATCGTCAATCGTTTCTATTCGCTATCTCATGCAAAAACTAGAAGAACATGGTATAAGAGACATTCCATTTACATCAGTTAACTGCAAAGTACTGCCTTGCCAAACTAACTCAAAATACTGCCTTGTGGTACTGCAAGTAGGTACAACCTCAGAGTATTAAATACTACAGAGAGGACAAACTAACGCGTATTAAGGGTCTACAGTAGGCGCAGCGAGCATACACGCCATCAGTTCTCTTTCGAGGCCGTGTGTTTACCTACGTCTGGGCTTCTGACAGAAATATTGAGTTTTACCCGAAATGCCGTCAAGTGCAATCATTACACGTAAACATCGTAGTGAAACTACTAATATACACATCGATGGGATCACTTTTCACAGCTAAATATGTTTATTTTTATAAAAACAACATATTTAATGTAGTATTCCGACTTTTACTACAAAAATGCAAGTGGTGAATTTAAACTTATTAGTTCGAATTATGCTGTATACATTGCTGCTTTTCATAGCGTAATGTGTCAATGTATAGTTCTTACGCTGCAATGAATAATGCATTTAACGATATGATCGCCCCTGTATTTTTGCGCAGTACGGCCGCTGCTCATGTTCTTGGTGCGAGCCATGATGTTTGGGACGCAGTGATTGCCTTCGTCACTGTACTCGAACGCGTATATCGATTGCTCTCACGGTTTTGTCATTGTCATTAGATAATGCTGTAAATGGAAAATATTTGAAATATCAAAGGCAAACATAATAACTAACTTTAAAATAGTTTGTATTTTACAAATGTTTTAAAATTGTACGGATTTTTGATAGTACACACGGCTACACATCCGGCAATACAATTCCAGGATAAGCTGATCTCGCGTTGTATAGGATTTCTATACAATGAAAGGTCAGGTTATATTGGAAATGTATAGCTTGATATGTAGCCGTGTGTACATAGTTTTGGTACATAACTTTAAGAGAGAATATAATAAATAAGGTTTATTAAATTTACCTCTCTTACTCGAAATTAGAATAAAATTGACAAATCAAATATTTCCTTACAATTCGTCAAGGTTTATTTAAGCCTTAGGTAATGTTATACATTTTTTGAAGTCTACATAAGTTCGATTTAGGTTTACGATTTACGAAATTTGATTTACATGAGTTCTACTGTAATACAAATTTGATCATTTTTAGGTTTCCATCCAATCCAAATGTCAATGATTTCACGTCATTGAATACTTAAATTACCATTATATCGTTAACATTCTATCGACTACCCGTTGAACTCACTATTGCCTGCTGTAGTGTAGTACTGCTTTTGTGTGAGTGCATGCTGACGCGATTTGCACATTGTATGTATTAACAAACACATAAATCCTTTTTGAATGTGTTACCCAATGGGAGCGAAGATCTCAAAGAGTGCGTGTTTTTGTATTTATTCAGTGAGTCATTGTGTGCGTAAATTCTATGGCGACACTTGGACTGTATAAGATATTAGTGGGACGGCCTATCTCCTATTTTAGATATCTGTGGGTACAACCAACTTGGACTGCAAGTACAAAGTAGGTAGTTAGGGTTTAACTCAACTACTACATCAACGAGCTTTACAGTTGGCATATTTAAAATGGCCGTATTTAATGACGAAGTGCGTATGCTGATGACGAAGTGTTTATGCGAAGTAATTTAATGAACTATATTATCCAGCACGCTAAGTATCTGACTCTAAATGCAGATAAAACCAAACATATTGCCTTTTCAAATCAAAATAGCATTGAAGTTGCTAACTTCACTAATACCATACCTTTTAAGTAAAGCTTTTTACACAAGCAAGGAATACTTTGATGATAAATTAGGTTAAGCAAACATATATTGTGTAACTATTAAATAAATTTATATTAATAAGATATTATATATTTATATTTTAGTTTGATAATAAATAAAAATTGATTGTTATGTGTAAGACATTTGCACGCCGAAAGGCTAATATGGAACGGTATTTATAATTAGAAATAAGAACAATGTAATACCCATATTTCTGCAAATAAAATAATTTGAATTTGTATTTGACCATGTTTGTATATAAACGTAGCCTCAATCTCCAAATTGTAGTTGCAATACTAGATTGATGACAAATAGCGCTCGTATCAACAGTATAAAACGTTAATTTATGGAGATCACAAACAGGTTGGTAAAATAGAATTTCATTTGTAATATAAAAACACAATCACTACCAACGGGATTCTTCATCTTTAATTACAGAAAAATGTGCTGCTAGGTCATAACCAAATTGGATACATGCTCACACTACATCATTTGTTGCAGAAAATAAACTTTTAGTAAATTCATCAGATACCTACATACTGACATCTTTCCCAATGGACGTTAATTAAAAATTTGTAAAATTGCTTTACTTTATCAAATACTCAATTCATCAATCGATACAAAATAAATTGGCTCACTGCTTCCAAATTAATCACATGCTTACTCATATCTTTCTATATGCCATCAAGTTGGCAAACAAGCATGCACTGTCAAGTTCTGGCATCTTTACTCACGCGCAGGACAGCCTACATTGACAATATATCTGGAGGGTATTTTGTAATGGGCAGATTGACTTGACTTCCCCAGTCGAGCTGCTTATACAACGTAAGTGCGCTTTTCTCTATCTCTCTCAATATTTCTACATTTAGCGCTATCCAGGAGTCACGTGTAGGTTTTTAGACCTAAAACCTAATAATAGTGATGCATGAAACTCCATTTTTATGTAAAATTACATTACATTTAAAACAAAATAAAATTGCATTATCTTGCCACACTTAATTTGTTAAGAAATATTCAAATTAAAAATTCGTTGACAGCAGCATTGCAATCTGAAGCCGTGTCCATGAGTGCCCAACTATTGGTGCTTTTCCCGAAAATCTCGTTTATAGAATTAATATATTTCGTTACTTGTGACGAAAGTAACGAAAGATATTAATCAAACACCTGAATCCATTCAGTCCTTTTGATTTTTTGCCATTTCGATTGTACGTGGTACAACGATTGTACGAAATTTAATGTAGTGTAGTAGGGGATCCGGACAATTCATTTTATTTCTCAGTTTAACTGGCGAAAAAATGGTACTTACGTAAATAATCGTACCATTAATACTGGCTACATATATTTTTTTATTTATTTAAAACTTTTGCACATGGATGTACAGAGGCGGACTTAATGCCGGAGGTCTACCTTAGGGTGATGCAGAGAAAAATGAGGTGCACTTAACACGTCGTGTGTGGAGGTGATGAATTTTATACTTAAAAATACAATAAAACTATGTAAACTACATAAATTAAAACTAGAATAGAATAATATATATTTATCAAATAATAAACATAAATACATAAATATACATACATAGACATAAATATATACCTAGAGAAAAAATTATTATAAAAAAGAGCTATTGGGCTGATTCTGCCATACTTTTCATAATATGTTCACGGATTTTCTTACAAAAGAAAAACGACTCTTTGCCGTCCTGGTCTCAACAGGAAGAGAATTCCAAAGGAGAATGGATTGAACGAAAAATGAAGAATGGATAAAATCAGAACGATGAGGTGGGCATTGAAGAAGACGGTTGTGAGAAGAGCGAAAATTTTTGGAATGATTGTTATGAAGATATTGGAATTGAGAAGTTAATTATAGTGTACAAGAGAAAATAGGGTAGTTAAGGCTCTCAACGTTCTGCGCTGACGAATAGCAACGCAAACAAAATTAAAATGGATATTATTGCAACTAATCGTTCAGTTAAGGATTTTCGTAGTTTTTGGAAGTCTACGAGCAAGTTGAGTACTAAGCCTAGCTTGCCTGTGAGTATCAATAGAATTAATGAGGCAAAAAACATAGCCAACTCGTTTAAAGACCAATTTTATGTACGGTCTACATTGGGGCCGTCGCTGGGATTGCTCAGTGCTAAAATACCGGAAGGAGAGGTGAGCCTGCGTTTTACTGCCAAAGAAATAGACAACGTAATCAAATCTATGTCACGTGGCAAGTCTCCCGGTCACGACGGTCTTAGCATAGAGCATCTACAGTATGCCGGTATACACATGTCAAGAGTATTAGCTCTATTATATAATTTATGTATTAGTCACAGTTACTTGCCGACCGACTTGATGAGAACTATAGTAGTGCCTGTGGTTAAAAATAAAACGGGAGATAGGTCAGATCGAAGTAACTATAGACCGATATCACTGGCCACCATAATTGCCAAGGTGCTTGACAGGTTGCTTGAGACTCAGTTGAGTCAGCATATTAAGTTGCACGATAATCAATTCGGATTCAGACCTAAACTTTCGACTGAAAGTGCAATTCTGTGCCTTAAGCAAACTGTAAGGTATTGCACGAGTCGGGAAACAGCGGTGTACGCGTGTTTTCTCGACCGGTCAAAGGCTTTTAACCTGGTTTCCTACGATATACTCTGGAAAAAGTTAGCTAAAGAAAATATACCTCCAGAAATAATAAAAATCTTTCAATATTGGTATGGAAACCAGGTCAATAACGTAAAGTGGTCAGGGTGGCTATCTGACCCTTATAAAATGGAATGCGGAGTTAGACAGGGTGGGCTCACATCCCCAATACTTTTTAATTTATACATCAACGAACTCAGCAGTGAGCGAGTTGGATGTTACATAGACAATGTATGTGTAAATAATATTTCATACGCTGATGACTGTACCTTGCTCAGTGCATCTATATGTGGTTTGAGGAGACTCCTTAATATTTGCGAAGGGTATGCTCTCTCCATGGGCTAATTGTTAACGCAAAAAAGAGCCGTTACATGGTTTTTAAGGCGGGTTCCAAACGCCCATCCAGTGTGCCTACAATTAAAATTAATGGAATACCCCTTGAACGAGTCGAAACTTTTAAATATCTCGGTCATGTGGTCACTAGTGATCTGCATGACAGCTTAGATATAGAACGAGAACGGAGGGCTTTGTCAGTAAGGGCGAATATGATATCCCGTAGGTTTGCTCGTTGTTCCATAGAAGCTAAAGTGACACTATTTAGAGCGTATTGCACATCTTTCTACACGTGCGGCCTATGGGAGACATACACTCAAAGGTCTTGCGAAGCCCTCAGAGTTCAGTATAATGACGCATTTAGGATGCTGATGGGGCTGCCGCGATACTGTAGCGCATCCGGCATGTTCGCGGAAGCACAAGTGGATGGATTTAGTGCTATAATGCGAAAACGAGTAGCCTCTATGATAGCTAGGGTTCGCGGCAGTGCCAACAGCGTCCTAAATATGATAGCCAAAAAGGTTGATTGTCCTTATATAAATAATAAAATACTAACACAATATAAAGGATAGCCAATCTAAATTGGTATATATTGTTGTAATTTTATAAGATTTACTATGTTTATTTATTTTATAAGATTTATTATGTTCATTTATTTTATTATAATTTATTATGTTCATTTATTTTATTTTATTTTAATTAGTTTAGTAAATTATAATTATTGTAAAATTAGTTAAGTTAATATAAGTTATGGGTCTTTGTAACCTTGAAATAAAATAAATTATTATTATTATTATTATAGGGAACCACTTTAGCTGAGCTCGGTAGTCACTCACATGGTCATATTTACGAAGATTGAATATGAATCGAATGCAGTTATTAAGAAGTCTGTCAAGTTTATTGAGGTGATCTGCATTCAGGTCAAAGTAGCACACATCACCATAGTCAATTATAGGAAATATTAAGTAAGCCTGCACGAGTATTACCTTTGCTTTTGCGGGCAGGAACTATTTGAGGCGATAAAGACTACTTAGAACACTTGTGACCCTCTGACATACAATAGAAACCTGGTTATGCCAACTAAATGCTGTGTCGATGTGTAAGCCAAGACTTTTTACACATCTACTGATGGGGATGGGTAATTGGTTAAAAATTATAGGTGGCAGATTGTCGATGTCAACTCGGCTCATCATTCGAGAACTACCCACGATGATGGCTTGGCATTTAGCAGGGTTTACAGTGACACCGAACCTATTTGACCAGTTTTTTACAAATTGTAAGTCCAGATTAACTTTATTGATCGCTTCTGACAAACTGTCTATGCACGCATGTGTATACAGTTGTAAGTCATCGGCGTAAAGATGATACGCACTCTGAAGATCATTTGTTAAGAGGTTTATTAAAACAGAGAATAAAAGAGGAGAGAGAATACCGCCTTGAGGAACGCCAGTGTCAATATAATACCAGTTCGGTGAGGCTTCACTGACGTGTACCGATTGCTGGCGCCCTCGAAGATAAGACGAAAACCATTCCAGCGCGTTGTCTGAGACCATAAGATAAGAAAGGATGGATAACAGGATATTAAAAGCATTAGGAAAGTCTACCAAAATCATAACTGTGACTTTGGTATCCTCCATGGCAGTCCTAATATCGCCAGTCACTTTGAGGAGCGCAGTGGAAGTACTGTGGCCAGGCCTGAACCCAGATTGTAGCGAGCTAATTAGGCTGCGAGTTCTCAGGGAGATAATAAAAATAATAATAATAAGTTTATTTCCAATAAAATATCAATACATGATTAAGCGTGGTCTAGTCCTTGCACTAGGATTCCCTGTGTTGCGAGATGATGGACGTAGGCTTTACACCATGTGGAGGGAAATGATGGTGAATCGAGGGAGAAGTTTACAACATGACAAATCACAGGATGAGGTGATACAATCACAGCCA
Organism: Pseudoips prasinana; assembly: GCA_951640165.1. Taxonomy (NCBI): domain Eukaryota; kingdom Metazoa; phylum Arthropoda; class Insecta; order Lepidoptera; family Nolidae; genus Pseudoips; species Pseudoips prasinana. Next base: position 12,685,145 of record OX621249.1, on the reverse strand, counting down.
ACTGCACTGGATTTAATGGAAAGGATTATCTTCTTGATCTCATTCAAATTGACTGGAGAAAAAGAAAACTGTTCAACGTTGGGGCGGGTTAGACCATTTACATAGGCGATAGTTTGCATTATGGTGAGGTGATCTACGGATGAAGATATAAAGCCTAACACTAAAAACAAAATTCAAATTGCCTTAAAAGTAACGAAGTCGTAACTTTTTAAAGTTCATGTTAGATAAAGAATGCGCTAAATCAACATATTATGACGTCACTAACAGCTGTATTACATGAACGGGACAGAGCATCCTCACTTTATCCCCGCCAAGAACTACAAAAGCTTATATTTAAAAAGACTATCAGCAGATTTACTTCAGTAAGATCCACATCGATCCAATCTCCTATTTACTGTCGGATATCTATTTTAGCGTCACGGAATTTATTTGCTGCAATAGTAGGAATATTCATTATATTTGTAATATTAGCAGTATGTGTGTAATACCTACCAGCTATGATTACTCTTCAAACAAAAGCATTGTTTCCCTTCTTCACTACTGTGCCTAAATTAACACGGCTAGCCGTAGGTACAAATTCACAAGTAAAAAAAAATGGTATGCCATTTCTTACGACTTACTCTCTCGCTGCCTCTTTCTCTCTGTCTATGTTTCTTAAACACAACTGACGACGTAACTTAAGTACACACGGCTACATATCAAGCTCTACATTTCCAGTATAAGCTGATCTTGCGTTGTATAGGATTACCATACAATGAGAGGTCAGCTTATATTGGAAATGTAGCCGTGTGTTCGTAACTTCTTGTACTAATTAAAATTTCTCAAACAATTTCAGCGGGTAGACTGTAACAGTTGTAGTAGACATTTAAAGACGTAACACTGCAGACGAATATCATTACTACGGTAATAAAAAAACCAGCCAAGTGCGAGTCGGACTCGCGCACGAAGGGTTCCGTACCATTATCTATAAAAACGAGCAAAAAATTCAGTCTGTGATTTTTTTTAGTATTTGTTGTTATAGCGGCAACAGAAATACATCATCTGTGAAAATTTCAACTGTCTAACTAACACGGTTCATGAGATACTTTGGGTACTGAACCCTAAAAATAAATAAACCTTCTACATCCAACCAAATGTCCAGCAAGGAGCACTCATACATGTTAATTAGTGTCATGCGCACATTCACTGTCTTCTTCACCATTTTTGAAGGGGTGAAACGCCTACAACGCATTTATAACCTTAGTCACTTCCCAATATTTGCGATACATGTGACGCTAAAGGAAAAGACATCTTAATTTCACATTGTTACTAAACTAACGATATATTTGTTTAGTATCCGTTTAATCAAACCGAAACAAATGAAGAAATTAATCGCTTTGTTCGAAATCCACGAAAAACAAATTTATGGAATGACATTCATACATTTGAACTCATTGTTCCAATTTGAACCTTAACTATGACGAAATAGTCTTAAATATTATTTGGGGATAAATAAAGTTTACTTTTGTCCAAATTTATGGTATTTGCACAGTTGTAGAATATCAAATCGTGGCATCGTGTATATATATTGGTGCAATTAAGGATTTTTCGTGTATAGTATATACCGATTGGTCGTTCAAAGACCATCAACATGCTGCCTATCATACTGGTTCTTCTCGCTGCTACAGTAAGTGGATACATTAATTTATATTTATACTAGCCGCCCGGTACGTGCTTCGCTACGCTTTTAAGTATTAGTTCAAATTGTTTGTATATGGGAATATAGAAAGATGTTGATTATACACTTTTACAAGACTTTTTTTAAATTTTCTCTACGTCCATCTTTCCCTGGACTTCCACGAATAATTCAAGACCAAAATTAGCCAAATCGGTAAAGGCGTTGTTGAGTTATAACATTACAACGAAAAGTGGCATTGATTTTTATATATATTTATATGAAAGAAAGCTTAATTAACTATGGCATGTATTTAAATCTATATCTGTATATTCCCTTTTTTCTAACAAAATATTTCAAAGTTATATCAAAAATACTGACTAGCACACTAACTAAATCAAATTAAGAATACTGTTTAATGATATTTACAGAACTGTTATACTGAATGAATAACTATTATCAAAATAGTTATCTAACAATTCTATAGTTCAACAAACTTAATAAAACTTTTTCAAGGAAAACCATCACCTAATTTACTTTTAAGAACACCGTTTATTCTAAATAAAACCCAATTTAATCAGTCATCTTTATATAATTAAGTACACAAAAATATAATCAAGTGCTTACTTAACATGCACTAAACACATGTACACTGAGCGGTTACTCAGTGTAGAAACAATAAGTAGAAGTTTAGAAACAATAATGAGGTAGTAATAATAATTATCTTTATATTTAAGTTCTATTGAAAGATTAGGGCTGGTCTTGCTTTACTAGGACGTCCGCGTTTACGTTTGATGCCGATAGGAATGTTTTAGCCTCTACAGGTGGTGTGGCATATTTTAACCTGATTGAAATTCCAATGATATGCTTGCAAATATAGTGTTTGGAAAACCACGGGCAATTATACTCTCCGTTTTTCCAATCATCTTTATTTGTGGGCAATACAACCTTCCAATATGCAAAAGCAACTTGTTTGTATTCGTCAAAAGAACACCACTCTTGTCCAAATTTGGTTGGTGTGGCCTTAGAACTAGAAATCAAGTAAGTTTTTTTGTGGAATTCGTTCTCAACATCACTACTTTTCGGTCAGACTTCGCCCACTAGTAACCTTTAGTCCAATCTTTGAGCTCGATTGAAGGAGTGTTTGAATATGATTCCAACTGATGAGTCTCTGACCATTCTTTTACCATATCTGTGACGATTACCAGAAATCTGGACAGCGGAAAACGGTCTCGCAATGGCTGTCGCAATGGATGGTTTTGTTAAAAGCTTCAAGCGCATTATTCGTAATAGGAGATCCTTGTGAAGAGCAAAGATACCAGTTCGAGTTTTGACATACCCTTTCTTTTTTAAAGGAATTTATGAATTCTTTTTGCTCGCAGTATCTTATCAGAAATGCTTGTAATGCAGAGTTGAACATTTCTAGAGTCGTGGCAGAGTGTAACATATCAATATCATGTAATAAGGTTTTCTGTATTTTTAGGGTTCCGTAGCCAAATAATAAAATACGGAACCCTTAAAGATTCGATCGATGTCTGTCTGTCCGTCCGTATGTCACAGCCACTTTTTTCCGAAACTATAAGAGCTGTGCTGCTAAACTTGGTAAGTAGGTGAACCGCATTAAGATTTTTACACAAAAATAGAAAAATATCAAATATTTTGGGGGGTCGCCATACATAGAACTGAAACTCAAAAATATTTTTTTGATCGTACCCATACATGTGGGGTGTCTATGGATATGTCTTCAAAAATCATATTGAGGTCCCAAATATAATTTTTGTCTAAACTGAATAGTTTGCGCGAGAGACACTTCCAAAGTGGTAAAATGAGTGTCCCCCCCCCCCCCCCTTGTAACTTCTAAAATAAGAGAATGATAAAACTTAAAAAAATATATGATGTACATTACCATAGAAACTAACAACGAAAATTGGTTTCAACGAGATCTAGCAAGTAGTTTTTTTTAATACGTTATAAACCGCAATTTGCATTCATTTAGTCAACTGATATACTTGCTGCTACGGAACCCTCCATGTGCGAGTCCGACTCGCACTTGGCCGGTTTTTTGTTAACAAGTCTTTGCACGTGACTTTGAATATTCTTTTCTGTATGAGCCCAGCACATTATGACAGTAGTTTCCAACACTTCTTTAAATACGTTTTGGATGCTTATAGCCGCGTCGCAAATCAATGCTTTAGGGTGAAAAGAGTGCGCGTAAAGGGAGAAGGCGCAGTTTCGAACACCTTCAAACAGCATATGAAAATCTTCTTTTCGTTCAGAAGTAGAACCAGCCAGGCAAAGAGGATGGAATCTGGAATCTCTTAGTTTTATCAGTAGTCCCTACTACCAGTACAGGGAGCCAAATAAGCTTATCTGCGTGAATGTTAGTGGCTAATGTAGTTAACTTTAGAAGAGACTTAGTGGATATAGCAAATCGAAAAGTCGGTGTTTCGCTTTCGTAGACATTGTAACAAATAACATAGGGTTCATCGGGTACCTTCGAGTGTTCAATTAACCATGCCTGAAGCTCTCCGAGGCTGATTGTAGGAGATCCGTAAACAGCTCGACGATGGTCTGACAAGACAATTCAGTTGCTTCTTTGGGGGAACTGTGATACCTGGTATCATAGTTAGGAACTGTTTCGTATAGCCTTAGGTTTCAAACGTAATGCAAAAAGTTGATTAATCTCTTTTTTTGTTTCATGGTTTATACCGTAATTAGATTTCGGACCAAAAGATTGATGGTCTTGGTCGGCTTCCGTTCGGTAAAGTAAAACTTCATTAGAGTTACATTAATAAAGCAAATAAATACTTGACGAACACGGTGGTCCTCGAAATCTGACTTGATTGCAGCGATAAAATATTTTTATACCATCTTCCGTGTTATGCGAAACTTAGACCGACCACATATTTTCAGCTTGCAAAAAAGCCTCTGCTTCGTTAGCATTTGCAAATTTCTTCACAAACACATTATACTCTGCCCTTTGACCTTTTTTTGGCAGAAGGCTCCTCTTTCACTTCAGATTCGTCTGAACAATAAATAGGAACATTTTCCTGGTTTTGCACACCACTACTGCTGGGTTCTAATAGTATTTGGTTTAATTCCATATTAATTGTCCGTAACAAACACTATTATTATAATAAAAGTTCCAGTTTCACTAATTACCTAAGTACTTTGCAATTAAATAAACATAACACCCGTGAAATCGCTCCGAGCGAATCCGACGTCATAGGTAAACAACAACAAATGCATGCGATACCAGACCGTTTGCTTACTTCGTGTCGGTCTCCCTCACACTCGCGTTAGATGCTAAAGAGAGAGCGCAGCGTTAGATGTGCAGGCGCCAACAAGTTTTTCAGTAAAATAAAGTAATAAAAACTAAATAAACTTAGGTTTAATATATTTTAGTTGCACTATTAGTCAATTTGTAGAGTTTAATTTGATAAAATAAACTTACTTTATAGTGGTACAACTAAAAATAACAAGAAGTTATATTATAAAGGAAAAACTATTTTCTTTTGTTTTGTTCACACTCTGAATCATATTTATTTAAGCTTGTGTTAAAATTTAAATCTTGATTAATCTTTCCGTTTTCTTGAATCTAATTTCGACCCGTAGGTTGTATTATGTACTGTAGAAGGGTATTCGTAAATACCTATTTCATTCTTATAATCTGATGTCATGGGTATACTACCGGGGATAAATCAGACGCAGAATCGGCAAGTTTTCGAGCTCAGGTCACTGGAAATAACATAACCTATTTCCATATCGGACTGCTATTGAATGTTCTCAGCAGAAATATACTTTCGCTGTAAAACTAGAACGTGGTGGAAATATAGTCGAGTTTCATTAATTACAATATTTTTATCAATTTAGTTAGATGCAAAAAAACCAATCAACGACTGGTTCGTTAAATTTGCAAAAACGAACAACTAGAGTTATAGCACAAGCACCAAAAGTAACCTTAGTGTTAATTAGACGACAAGGAGTCAATGGCCCTAACTTCCTTATCTGCTTCACTGAATAACAGGAAACAGTAGGTATTTTGTTTTACACTGCTTGTACCCATTATAAAATAATTTCATTCTCCTAATGGTTTGCTGGAAGAAAATTCATTAATGAATTAAGCTCGCCTATGTACAGACGCCAGCACATCCAGCTACTACAATCTGTCAAATTTCATATATAGATTTTTAACTTTATCACTCAAGCATAAGGTTCACTTTCAATTGGGAAAATTTAACAGATTGGGGTAGCGTCATGTGCTGGCGTCTTTACATGACTTTTTATTGTAAAATTTAATTTAAACGTATGTTTCTGTGTGCAATAAAGAATAAAGAAAGAAACAGTAATATTAGAATAATGGTTCTTTGTATAGATTTAAATTAGAATAAGTCTTTGTGTAACGACACCTATTACCAAATAAAATGGTCAGTCTTGTTCAGCCCTTCAAGCTGGTAACACCTGCCATTGTCTTTTTTAAAAACCCTATTGCTGCCGCCCACAACCTAACTCTAGTCGAGTGTTTTTTTTTTTTTAATTAAGTCTTCTAATGTGTTTGTTATACTAAATCTTGTAGAATATGCTTGAAATTAGGATATGATACACATTCCAATATGATTAGATTTTTTTTTACAGAATGTCTCCATAATTATTGGTTGTGTCTCAAAATGATTAATGTTACTTTTATTTTGACGTTTTTATTTTCTCTTTCTAATATATTAAACCTAAAATAAATAAATAATCAGACAACCGATCGAGCATATATTGTGTTTGCCTGCTAAATAATTACAGTAAGTGGACCAAATCTCGTGTATATGCCCCATTGAGTATGTTTCGCCGGAGCGTCTCAACTGGGCCGTGTTGAAACCGGTAGTAGAGACACCCGCTGAGTTTGTTTCGCTGGGTCTTCTCAGTTGGGGCGCATTGGATCCGGTGGTAACTTTAAAGCGCGACCGTCGTTATTAACACAAGGTCCGTCATAATAATATCACCTTAATATAGACAGAACCATTGCCAATATGTATTACAAATATTAGACTTAAACTAGATAATTAGACTTAAACTAGATAATTAAACTTAAACATAATCTCTTGACAATAATATAATATAAATTTGTTAATGTTTTAATACTATCAATACAATGTGTACCTAAATATCTATGTTACTAGAAATAATAATGTATTCAACTTTAATACTACAAACATGTTCTGACTATTTACAAGCGCTTTTTTAAAGTCTACGTGAATAAAAACCTTTTTTATTTTATTTATTTTATTTTATTAAGTATGGAATAACGCAGACATATACCAATGGGTACCAAAAATTTAGTTTTGATATATTGCACCACCGCGGCGTTATAAAAAGACCAAAAATGGGCAGGGTTACCTAATTTTGTAAACCTTTAATTTATTCAAAGTTGAAAAGTTAAACGCATTCGGTTTTAACTGGCCTAGTGTAGCTATTGACCTTGACACAAATCTTTGTGTGATGAGCAAGACTGTTTGTTCTGTGTCTTGGTGTAATTTATCCAGAATATTTATGGATTTAGAAATATATAAGTATGTTTATCACTTGCCCGGTTACGATACTACAGGCTCTGCCTGATATTTTCCCTTTTTTTATCGATTTTGGAGGCAGACGAGCTAGCGGCCCACCTGATGGTAAGTGGTAACCGCTACTCATGGACATTCGCAACAGAATAGAATAGAATTTATTTATTTGCTTTGAATGTAGGTACAAACATTAGTTGTTAAAATATATTTTGAAGAATCCTTGTACATTCTGACTTAATAAACTCTAGGAATTCTTGCAAGGTATAATAGCATTTTTCAGCTAGCAGTGCTGAGAGGTGTTTTTTGAACCTTTCCAATGGGAGATCTTTAATGCTGTTTGGCAGCTTATTGAAGATAATGGGTGCCATATAAATAACACTTTTTTTCAAAAGACTGGTTTTGTATGCACATGATCATTATAAATTCTAATATTGCGATTTCAGACCTGTATTTCGTTGTCTAGTTTGGTTCAAATATACAATGCTAGGGGTACAGCAAACCGCTGCCTACCTTGAGATTAATACTCTTTCTAAACCTCGTTTAAAGAAGGACATGTCATAGCGCTGAGGAAACACTGCAGCAGGTAGTTTGGGATCGGATGGCAGTGCATTAGTTGTTCCAAGATTTTTTTTTATGCGTCCTCATATAAGTCTCTATGAATGATATAATAACGAATTAATATCCGCTTATTATGCTTTTGATCATCGACGTGTATATTATATATATTTCGTTCCAAATTTATTTAAAATAAAAACTTAGGTACTGTAATGTTGCGCAAAGCAAATTAAAGAAAAGTAGACCAAGGAGGTCCTGAGTCTGAGGGTTTAACAAATAAAAAAAAATCGTATGATTAATTCGGCACTATGGGGGTAGCAGTAATTAGGTTTATTGATGTTTTGCATTCACAAACTTAGCGCACACGGTGTTCTAAATTCAAATTTACTTTATCCTCTAGCGGATAAAATCGATTTTTCCACTCAGATATCGAAGAGCAAAAATTCTCTTTGCGAGATGGGAGGATGAAAAAATTATATAGTGTGATAAATTTCAAATTCAATTGCATAGACTACCAGAAAATCATGGGCAGCTTAAATGAAAGCTATTACGTAAATTGCCTTTATTGATAAAACAGAACAGTATATATCACAAGTTAACACTGTAAGGTTCATTAGTTATTTTGTTTGTTTATCATAACGACAGATTTCATTTTAAAAATGTTTATTTTACAGATGAATGTATATTTTATTCAGTATATGTCAGACAGTTCAACCAATAAAAAAAAAAAAAAAAAATATGATCTGACATGTACACCCTTAATAGCATAAACAAGGTGTCTTACTAACTCTATAATTAGCTTATAGTTCTATTAAACCTATTCAATTCTTTCTTCATGGTGATACCATATATTCATAAATGGCGAAAAATATATTATTGTAAATAAATATTAATTGTTTTTTCATAAACTTAGATTACATTGCTTACCAAAAGCATAATAAGCAGGTATTCTTTTCAAGTACAGACGCCAGCACATCAAGCTACCCCAATCTGTCAAATTTCTCCAATTGAAGGTGAACCTTATGCTTATGTGATAAAGTAGAAAAACTATAAAAGAAATTTGACAGATTGGATGTGTTGGCGTCTGTAAATAATTCATAGAAATGTTTATGAATGCACACAAGCAAGCTGATGAGATATTTCTGATTAGTTGAACTTCTAATAAACTAAAGATTTACCAAAGTACATGATTTTGAGCGCATTGTGCACTCTTTTTCTGTTTTAAGTGGTGAGCCGTGGTATCTGTGCAATTTACCAACTTAAGGGCCTATATGCACACCATAACGCACACGCACACAACGCACAGAACGCACGCAAGTCAGACGCAGCTTGTAGACCTTACAAACGACAGCAAAATGTTCTGTGGCATAAAAGCTAGTCGAAGGCGCGTTTAAAAAAGCTCTAATGTGTACTACGTGAGCTAGACAAATGGATGTGCGATTAACGCTTATGGGACAGATCTGTACTGCGACTCACCATAGTTCGAATGCACGCTAGTGCGACACACTGAAGATCATCTCGCTAAACGATCAATAGGTTCAGGTTTGGTTCGGTTCGGTTAGGTTAGGTAACGCGGTGGCCTCCTTCTGTGAAGCTGTTATGCTCAAGAAGGAGGCCGCCGAGCGCGAGAGGGAGCGCAACGATCCCTCCCGTAGTAGAACGAGACGGCGCCGATGAACCGTACATTGACGCTAGTCATCGGCGCCGGCGCTGGGAGCTGATCCCAGCGCGGGTTGTGCGGCGCCCGACTGGTTTCTCCCCGGTTGAGCGCCGCCACTGGGACCGCAGGCGTTTGGGGGAGGGAGCGAGTGGCGTTCTTTACCTCTGTGCGACAGCGGTCCCGGGAGGTTAACCAGCTGTAGCTCAGGTAACTCGCTTGTGCGAACTGGGGAGGGGGGGGAAGCACTCAGGCCCCTCCCATCCCCGGGTGAGAGTCTCGCGGGCGCTCAGTGTACAGCGGGGGTACGCGGCAGCAATGCGGCAGTTAATCGCACATCCATTTGTCGAGCTCACGTAGTACCTACACTCCTGGCTCTAACTTAACCTAACATTTTGCTAAATTTCTCTGTTGCATTGAGATAGAGTCTTTGATAGAACTAGCAAGCCCAATTATCTATACCTTATAGACATTTTGGACTTGCTTTTTCATCAAGGACTCAAACTGAATTATTAGTAAAAATAACAATAGGTAAGTACAACTCAAACTTGATGAATCATTTATTTCCCACCATTTTTCAGTCCATAAGATGTTAGATACGAAAAGTTTTAACCTAATGTTAGTAATTTTACAATGAACATAGTATCGCGGCACTTGGACACTGTTGACGTTGTCTGCAGTCGTATCCAGCGGTCCAGCATCGACCTGTACCATTTATTACTTAATGCGTTCCAAATGCTGTGTGAGCTACCCACACACCCTGCGCAGGAGGGATGCACACAGTTTGTGGATGAGGGCCTGGAAACCATCAACCCTCGCTTCCGCAAACATCCCTGAAGCACTACAAAAACGTGACAGCCCAATCAACATCCTCAACATAATAATGCAACTGAGAAATTTAGAAGTTAAAACCCGGTAAATTATCTAAATTAATTATAGTTAATATACATATAGCTAGAAGTAAATTTAAAGTACATTGCAAAATAGTTTACCAAAAATATTATAGGCCGTACAGTCATGAAAGTAAATATCTACAGATTATAACGAGCATGAAATTAGCCCTTTACGTCAACCATAGATATGTACTTTTGGGTTTAAAATAATATTTTGTACAGACCTACCAAAGCTACCCCAATCTGTCAAATTTCCCCAATTGAAAGTGAACCGTATGCTTTTGTGATAAGTTGAAAATCTATAAAAGAAATGTGACAGATTGGAGTAGCTGGATGTGCTGGCGACTGTACATTTTTTAAGAAATCGCTGAAACTCAGTTACATGATTAAGAAATGCACAACATATCAAATAACAATGGAATCTTATGAAACACCGTTGTCTCTCAAGTGGTTAATAAATAGAGAAATATACCTTTAAAAGTAATTAACACATAGCAAGATTCGAACATAATAGCCATCGTTTATAAACATAATATTTTCCGTTAATGTTTCAGCTTTTATAAGATGTTTGTTTGTTTTTACAGAGCGCTTTGGCTGCACCCGTGGGAAACGTGCAACTCATTCCTGGAAATGAGTTAGGTTTCGCCCAGGACACCGGAAGCCCTGTGTCAACGTAAGTAAACAAACGAGATATGTAGAAAGATAACGCAGGATATGAACGTGACAATTTTTTTTTAATTTCGATGACGTCATTTACAACATAATGATATAAATGAATCTTACACATGGCTACATATCAAGCTATTTATTTCCAATATAAACTGATCTATTCTTCTTTTATCTATCGAGGCAAAAGACTTGTGCAAAGATCGTAACAAATGGAAATCCGTTGTCTCTGCCTACCCCTCTGGGAAACAGGCGTGAGTCTATGTATGTATGTAAAAGCTGATCTCTCATTGTATGGAAATCCTATAGAACGCCAGATCAACTTAACTGGAAAACTATTGCTTGATTTATATAAATAAAGTTGAAGTCATATACAACAATAGCTTACATGAATTACATTGCAATATAACTGAAGCTTTCGACATTACAACATTGTAACGTAAACGAAAACTATTTATAAATCTAAGATTTCTTTCGGAGGAGGACTGCGATTTCATCATAAATATATATATTATGTACATACTATACAAAGAAGCACACAGAGACAAATAGACATGTTCATTTTTTTTTGTTTGCCTATATCACAATTATTCACGATATATATGTACATACAAAGAATGAATCATTAGAGATGCACCGTGCACCATATTTGACTAGAATCATCCGTACTTAAAATAAAAAGCTATATAAAAATCATTTCACGAACGCCGTACCAATCGGTATACAAACACTAAAATAATAAGTTAACAATCGAATCCAGACCCCTCGTAGTAATACACACAGAGTTGAGAACCCTTTTTGAGGTTGGTTAAACATGACACTAATTCGAGGGTGGTAGAGGGAGCTTAAATATTTAAACTCAGCATCCAAGTTGGCGGCTTACCTAACAATATTGGTGGGAGAATGTAACGAAGTCTATACTGCCGTCCGTTAACTTAAAGGGCGCAAAGCCACAAAAATATGCCACTTAATAACAATAGGTAAAAATATGCCACTTAAAAACCATAGGTAAGGTTTTTCAGTGGCATATTTTTCAAATGTTCCCTGCGTTTTCGCTCATAACTGAAAATTTGATTTTGTGGTTTCGGCAGTATACAGGTTCTTACTTATACTCGTAGTAAGTTTTATTTTTTCGAATTTATTTTATTAATTACTATACTATATACTGCCTACCTACTTATCCATACCTGTATACATATATATATTTATATTCCTTATAGTAGTTATTCATATTTTGGTTTTTTTTTGGTGTTATTTCATCCCTTAATAACGTAGATAGTTGGCTTATCAGTTTTATTGTATACTTCAATGTTCTCTAACCGTACTGACAAAACAGTCAGCCTTATATCAGAATGGTTTTCGGCAAATAATCTCTTGTTAAATGCAGGGAAAACTAAATGCATCAGATTCTCATTGCCGAATGTGACTCAAATTGTACCAACAGTTGCACTTAATGCGGAAATATTAGATATAGTCCCATCGACCGTATTTTTTGGATTGACACTTGATTTAAAATTGCAATGGGGTCCTCAGATTGAAAAGTTAGCAGGTATATGGAAACAAATTGACTGCCAGTTAGTTTACTGGTAAGTGACCCTGACTGCTACAGAGGTCGTGGGTTCGATCCCCACCCGGGACTGTGACTGACTGGGACTATGTTTGGGTGTAATTTATCCATAATATATATGTATTTAGAAATATATTAGTATGTTTATCAGTTGGCTGTGTGGTTGACGGCCAGAAAGAATATCGCCATCCTATCTCTTCCCTGGGGGGAAGTCGGCCCAAGGGACTATATACCAGAGAATGGGCAGTAGCATATCTTTGAGTACTGTGACCATCATACTGCGATTGCCAACCCGCCTGCCAATCGTGGCGATTATGGCATATCCATTCCGAGATTCTTGGGGGAGACTTTTCCAGCAGTGGACTTCTTTAAGCTGTAATGATGATGTCAGTTGTCCTATTATTAGTTTGGGATCAGGGGCTCTACCGTCTATGTCGCTGAACATCGATTTCTTAAATGGCGTTCACAGTAATAAAGGTTAAAAATTACTTAATCAATCGTTAAATCGCCTTCCATGAGCACATGTGACGTCATAAATGGTCCGGAATCGATTCAATGTTGAAGCCGATTTATAGTTTGATTAAGTCATTTTAAACCTTTATTTAAATGAACGCCATTAAAAAAACCGATGTTCGGCGACTTAGCCGGTAGAGCCCCTGAAGGCAGTGTGCTAGTTGTCCGAAGATATATTTATTCAGCTTTCATGATACTACGCGTTTTAAACACATATATCCGTAAGCTTTTGTTTTCTTTAAATTATCATCACATTTTAAAAGAATTTAGAAAAATTAAACATTTCATGGATAGGGAAAATTTTACAGAAATTAAATATCTGCTGTATATTTCCAATATAAGATGACCCGTCATTGTATGGAAATTCTATACAACGAGAGATCAGCTTATACTGTAAATAGTGTAGCTTGATATTATGTAGCCGTGTGTACAAAATCAGCTATAACATTTTACAGAATTTTTAACTTTATTTTTAATTATTAAATATTTTAATTCGTAACTTTATTCTACGGATAGGTCGTTATATAATTTATTAGCGGTGCCCTGCGGTTTTACCCGCGTTAAATTTTATAAATTATCACAGCTACTCCCCCGTAGGTGATAGCGTGATAATATGTAGCCTATAAAATATGTTGATCCGACCTATTAGTAATATTCATGCAAAATTTGAAGTAAATCCATTCAGTACTTTTTGAGTTTAGCCCGGACGATACTTGGGGCGTGATCTACAATCGATATCGAAGCCAAAAATATAGTTTTTAGAATTTTTGTCTGTGTGTCTGTTTTTTTGTATGTATATCCGGGCTAAACCCAAAAAGTGCTGCATGGATTTACATAAACGAATATTACTAAGAGGTCGGGTCAACATATAGGCTACATATTATCACACTGTCACCTACGGGGGAGGAGCAGTGATAATTTATTAAATTTAACGCGGGTAAAACCGCGGGGCACAGCTTGTATAATTTATTTTGATTATTTATTTATCGCAGAGCTGCCGCTCAGCGGGCATTCTACTCCGTCCTCGATGAAGCCGATCTTAGCTTCTACGTCGTAAGCGGAAAACAATACCTCGAGAGCCTTGCTAACTTCAATGACGCAGCCAGCCAGGCTACTGCTGCCGCCCAGATCGTTGGTGTCCTCAGCAAGCTGGCCACTGGCATCCCTGGAAACAATTGTGATACAGTTGCCGTAAGTATCAATAATGTTAAATCTATTTTACACTAACTGTGCCCCGCGGTTTTTCCCGCATTAAACTTTATAAATTATAGCCTATGTGTTAATCCAGGGTGTCAGCTAACTCCATACCAGATTCAAAAAAGATGTTAACCATAGTTAAGTATTTCAAGAAAATGTCTGCATCTTTATTGAAAATATACACTATGGTTAACATTTTTTCCAAAAAATGCAGCCATCTTTATTGAATAAATAAACTATGGTAAACATTTTTGAAAATTAATACAACCACGTACGAAATAAATTTACTACTGTGTGGCTAACGGCAAAGAATATCTCCACTCCATATCATCCTGTGGGGGCGCTCCACTCGCTCACCACGACTCCACCAAAGCGGGGCCGAGACGAGCAGAGAGGAGATGTTTTTTAAACAACAAATAGAATTGTGTATTGACACATCTCCTCTCCACTCAGCTTCAGTAGAGATCGCTGCGTGGAGATGTGTAATATTTGTATGCGGAATGTGAACTGTGCGTGGGCTACGCGCAGTGGCGACCAGAGATGTGAGCATCTCCGCTTTGGTGGAGTCCCCCAAGCTGAAAAACATCTCTTCTCGCACAGCACACAGCACACCGCACACATCTCTGGTTTGGTGGTGTCCCGGCCTCTGTGTACTATGACCACCATACTGCGATCGCCAACCCGTTTGCCAAGCGTGGCGATCATGGCATATCAAATGATGGACACAACCACATTGTGGAGATATTTTGGGGAGGCCGTTGTTCAGCAGTGGATGGCATGCGGCAATGAAAGTACAAAGTATGTAAGATGAAATTTGTCGAACATATGAACCATCGCTCGGGCCGACGTAGAGCCGACGGCCCCTGGGGCAAAAAGGTTCTCGAATGGCGACCACGAACCGGAACACGCAGCGTGGGCAGGCCCCCTACAAGATGGGCCGATAATCTTGTGCGGGTCGCTGGAAATCGTTGGATGCGGATAGCGCAAGACCGGCAATTGTGGAGATCTTCGGGGGAGGCCTTTGTCCAGTCTTTCGGCTGATATGATGATGAACCATCGACACCTTGTTGGTTCGGCGGAATTATCTACACATATTATTTTTCTTTTTTCAGTTGTTAGTTTAATTTTTTGTTTAATTTCGCAGCTTATCAACGCTGTTGCCTCCGGTAACTCAGCAGCTACCAGTGCAGCTCTCCGCGCATACGTCGATGCTACAATCAACGGAATCGACAGCATTGTCAATCTGTCGTTGAACCCCAACGCCGCACGTTACTCTGTAAGTCACCTAGCCTTTAAATAACATAACCGTTAGAAAAGGTTTCAGAGAGGTAAGGAACAGCGTTCATTCACTCAAAGAGCAGCCCGACTGGGGAAGTACCTCCACCTTACAGAAGACATTCCTTAATAATAACATCAATAATTTAATGTTGTGTTTCTGCGGGTCTGTAAGGTCGCCAGAGCTCATTGGGGTGAGGAAAAGGGTCAGCAACACTTGTCTGCTGACTCTTAAAGGCCGGCAACGCACCCACGACTCCTCTGGTGTTGCGAGTACATGGGCGGCGGTGATCCCTTACCATCAGGTGACCCACTTGCTCGTTTGTCGTCCTCTGATACATGTATTTAAAAAAAATCTCCTATTCCAACTATACTTACATCATTTTGGAAAAGAGCTTACTTACTTACTTATCGTATGGGCAGTGAGACTCTAGTAACAGAGTTGGTCAAGCCGCCCACTAGGCCTCTTACATGGCTTAACGACTGATGACTACAACCGGGACTGACACCTTAACGTGCCCCCGAAGCATAAGACGCTCAAAAACATGAACCTCTTTGGTGGCCACCCATCTATGGACTGACCACGAACCTATTTGCTTAACCACGCCGATCAGTTACGGAGCGGGGAAAGCATCTAGCTATGTACGCCGACGACGTGGAAAAAAGAAATATCACATAAGTATTTTATCTGACGACTTTTTTATATATTTAACGAATAATAATAAAGCCTTTATTTAACAATCTTATAAAAATATATACAATCTCTTTGATATAGACACCAGTTTCGCGAAGATTGTCTTGCTATTCAGCATAGGGTTCCCCTAAAGCTTGCCATAAAATGCTGTCATGTGTCTTCCTTCTCCATGTGGCTCCTGCTATTCTTTTTATGTCGTCTTCCCATCGTCCACGTTGTCTCCCTTTCTTTCTTTTGTGTTGTCTTGGACACCATTGGACATTGGATAAGATAAAGATAAGATAAAGATTCATTTATTTGTATGAAACATGTGTTACATTTTTACATGTGGTGTTACAATGATAGTTGTGGTATCAACATGTCCTGCCGAATCAGGCGTACAAATGACTTAACATTTATGTATGTAAAATAGTTTGCCGCCATTTAAAACACAATAATTTCACATATTTGGCACAATAGACTTATCTAGTAAAAAATCATTCACACTATAGTACCCTTTTTTACTAAGTAATTCTTGAAATTTCTTTTTGAATAAGTTTATTGTAGCTATTCCACCAATTCGCACTAAGCGTTTCCAAACGTCTTTTATAATGCGCACAGCAAAAGAGTGGAACTCACTGCCTGCGTCGGTGTTTCCAAAAGCTTATAACCCTAATCTCTTCAAAGTTAGAGTGAACAGGCTCCTTCTGGGTAAGCTCGCTCCATCGTAGACTTTGTCTCTGTCATCTCTGACATAGACTAGAGTCAAGAGCAAACCCATAACAAATAAAAAAAAAAATTGTTAGGGTTTCATATGAAAAAGGTATTTTATTGTAGATTTGTGGCGCCATACAGAAAATACTTCTCCACATAAGTGTAGTTCGGGAATTATGCAAGCAGAGTCTATTACCATTACGTCTATTGCGTTTAATACCATCAGATTGATGAGGAAACAATTCTAAATTTGTTCTTACCATACATTAAACTATTTAGCCTCAAATCGAATATGGACGCTATTTAAGGTAACGTCAACCACTTATGAATATAATAATAAGTTTGCAAGCAATCAAGTCTGCCGGGCCAGTTGGCGTGGTTGGTAGATACTTCGTGGCCACCGCACGTCGTGGGTTCGACTCCCACCCAGGACAGATCTTTGTGTGCATGAACATGTCTATTAATCATGTCCTGAGTCGGTATAATTATCTATATAAGTATGTATTTTCAAAATAAAAGTAGCAGGTATATGTAGTATATCAGTTATCTAGTTACCATAATACAAGCTCTGCTTAGTTTGGGATCAGATGGCCGTGTGTAAATAATGTCCCTGGATATTATTATTATTATCTGACAACTTTTTATTTATTTTACTATTTAAACCATATAATTATGTATCTAATAATAAGTTTGGAAATCATCAAGACTTCATTTAAATAAAAATCTCCATATAGCTTGTACATGGACATTTTTACAATTGGTTATTCATTATTCGCGTTATATTTATGTAAAACCATTGATTACAGGTTGGTAACGCTGGTCAGTGCCCCACTGGTGGCCGCGACTACGACTTCGAAGGTGCTTGGAAAGTCATTCTCGACAACGCTACCGGATCTAACGCAGGGTAAGTCAATAAAAGTTAAACAAGTGATGGAACACAATCACTTCAAAACAATTCATCAGAAAATGCGAACTATATTTTATTTATTTATTTAAACTTTATTACACAAACTGCACAAAGGCGGACTTAATGCCAAAGGCATTCTCTACCAGTCGACCTTTGGGTGATGCAGAGATAATGTGGTAGGTGTACGAATTAACGTTGTTGTAAATTATAGATAATTTTGTACTCTATATAATCATAATTACATAACTACTAACTATAAATATTATTTTATACATATTATACAATATATATATTATTATAAATACATACATTAATATATACATCATAATATATCATAAGTAAGTAATAAAACTATTTTATATTTTATTACTTACTTATCGTGTGGGCAGTGGTTACTCTAGTGTCAGAGTTGTTCAAGCCGCCCAGTAGGTCTCTGACATGGCTAAACTATAAACAAAAAACTTGCCCTCTCAGTGTAGGCTATTGAAATGAAAATGATATGAAAAATGTGAATGAAATTTTTATCAAACTGAAATCTTACCATACATAGCAAAACTAAAAGAAAAATTCATTGAGAGTCATACTATAGCGCTGATCTTCGGATAGAGGTTTATACAACATGTAACGTAATTAACGCACACCCTCAAACACCCCAATTAGAATATTATGTTGTAACAAATTGAAATGGACCGTAAATCAAAGTAATAAGACTTTTAAAATTCAGTATATGTACTATTATACAGAATTTTTAATTTAACATGTATATGCATTGTTATTTACTAAATTAGTTTCTTGGAATAAAGTTTATTTTTCTAATCAAAGTGCGATTTGAAAGTCTTATTACTTTGATTTACGGTCCATTTCAATTTGTTTGGGGTACTGTACATTGGTATAAACTGTACAGGGTTAATATGACAATCATTTCTGTAGTTTAAATTATTTTGAAATAAAAAAATACCTAGGTATACCAAAAATGATATAAATCGATTCAGTAAACGATTCTGAACAAAATATTTTCAGGGTGTGCGTTAATTAAGTTACTTGTTGTATATTGCATATTTTTTTAATTTTGTCGCTACTAACATTATATTTTTATTGACCTCAAAAGGATTCCAAACCGTTTTCAAACGACGGTAAGGTGATGTCCCAAGTTTTACGGGCTAAAATGTATTTTGGAATCTTTCTTTATAGCAAAATAAGTCTCGGTCGCATTACGGATTCAAGAAAGTGCCGGACTTCCAGTCCTGGGGCTCTAACGGCTAAGTCATCGATCGTACATCGTTTTCTTAAATGGTGTTTAAATAAATAAAGGTTAAAAATGACTTAATCAGTCGTTTATGTAGTATATCAGTTATCTGGTTTCCATAGTACAAGCTCTGCTTAGTTTGGGAGCAGACGGCCGTACTTACTTACTTATCGTATGGGCAGTGGTAACCTTAGTGTCCAAGCCGCCCAGTAAGTAGGCCTCTGACATGGCTTAACGACTGCTGCCTAATGACTACAACCGGGACCGACAGCTTAACGTGCCCTCCGAAGCACGGAGACGCTCAGAAATTACAACACTTTGGCGGTCACCCATCCATGGACTGACCTCGAGCCTAGTTGCTTAACCTCGCCGTTCACTTACGGAACGGTGAGAGCATTTAGCTATGAGACGATCGTGTGTGAATAATATCCCAGGATATTATTATAATTATCCTTTTTTCTTTTGTATACCTAAATATAATCTAAAATAATAAGCATTCAGACAACCGATCGAGCATATATTGTGTTTGCCTACTAAATAATTACTCTAATTGGACCAAATCCCGTGTTCATGCCCGCTTGAGTATGTTTCGCCGGACCGTCTCAACTGGGTCGTGTTGAAACCGGTAGTAGATGAACCCACTGAGTTTGTTTCGCTGGGTCTTCTCAGTTGGGGCGCATAGGATCCGGTGGTAGCATTAAAGCGCAACCGTAGTTATTAACACAAGGTCCGTCATAATAATAATACGTTAATATAGACAGAACCATTGACAATATGTAGTAAAATATTAGACTTAAACTAGATAATTAAACATAATCTCTTGACAATAACTTGATGCGAGCTAGCTAAATATTAGGTCTTTACCTATGAAATTGCCGTTCTGCAGTACTGGCCATTTCAAATCAAAATAATTTTTGTTTGGCTAAGAATTCTAATTTCAAATTAATTTTATTTTAAAAACATGGATTCTTTTTTCCAAAAGTAGTCATTTCTTTATTGATTAGTGTTACATTTTCATCGCATTTCAATCTTTTTCGTCATCATGGATACGTTAAAAATTCGAGTAATTATGGAATATGAGTACCGTCGTGGCAGCAACGCGGCACAAGCGGCACGCAACATCAACGACGTTTACGGAGCTAACACTACAAACCAACGCACCACCTGTTATTGGTTTGCTCGCTTCCGTTCTGGAAATTTCGACCTGAAAAATGAACCTCGCGGTCGTCCGAAGACTTTGGTCGACAATGACGAATTAAAGGCGGTTGTGGAAGCTGATGATACACAATCTACGGCTGAATTAGCAGCAGCTTTCGACGTTAGCGTCAAAACAATATTGGTCCATTTGCGTCAAATTGGCAAGGTAAAAAAGCTTGACAAATGGGTGCCCCACGAACTCAATGATCGCCAGCGCGAAGTACGCGTCGAGACGTGCCTTGCACTGCTCAACAGACACACAAATGAAGGAATTTTGAACCGCATTGTTACCTGCGATGAAAAATGGATTCTGTTTGATAACCGCAAGCGCTCAGCAAGTTGGTTGGATCCTGGTTCAGCACCTAAACAATGCCCTAAACGAAAACTTACCCCTAGAAAAGTGATGGTCACTGTTTGGTGGTCTAGCGCCGGTGTGATTCATCACAGCTTCTTACCAAACGGGGTGAGCATTACTGCAGATGTGTACTGTGAAGAACTGAGCACAATGATGGAGAAGCTGGCGCATCTCCAACCAGCATTGGTCAATCGCTCGTCTCCGCTGCTCCTGCACGACAACGCGCGACCTCATACTGCACAGCAGACGGTCTCCAAGTTGCAAGAACTGGGGTTGGAAGCTCTCCGTCATCCGCCCTACTCACCAGACCTTGCGCCTACAGACTACTTCTTTTTCCAGAATTTGGATAACTTCTTGGCGGGAAAAAAATTCAATACCCGAGAGGCAGTACAAAATGCCTTTGAAGAATTTGTTGCCTCCCGTCCAGCTGATTTCTTTAAGAAGGGCATCAATAAACTGCCACTGCGATGGCAAAGATGCATTGATTGCATGGGTGATTACTTCGATTAATACAAATAAAAAAATTCATGAAAAAAATTCGTTTAAATTTTTTCATACAAAACGGCAATTTCATAGGTAAAGACCTATTATCATTGCTATAATAAAATAAATTTTATAAATGTTTTCATGCAATGTGTACCTAAATATCTATGTTACTAGAAATAATAATGTATACAACTATATTACTACAAACAACGCGCTTTTTAGGGTTCCGTAGCCAGATGGCAAAAAACGGAACCCTTATAGATTCGTCATGTCTGTCTGTCTGTCCGTCCGGATGTCACAGCCACTTTTTTCCGAAACTATAAGAGCTGTGCTGCTGAAACTTGGTAAGTAGATGTATTCTGTGAACCGCATTAAGATTTTTACACAAAAATAGAAAAATAACAATAATTTTGGGGGGTCGCCATACATAGAACTGAAACTCAAACATTTTTTTTTCATCGTACCCGTACATGTATTTTGTCTATGGATAAGTCTTCAAAAATCATATTGAGGTTCCTAATATCATTTTTGGCTAAACTGAAAAGTTTGCGCGAGAGACACTTCCAAAGTGCTAAAATGAGTGTCCCCCCCCCCCTGTAACTTCTAAAATAAGAGATATGATATATGATGTACATTACCATAGAAATTAACAACAAAAATTGATTTGAACGAGATCTAGCAAGTAGTTTTTTTTTAATACGTTATAAACCGCAATTGGCTTTCATTTAATCAACTGAAATACTTGCTGCTACGGAACCCTACATGTGCGAGCCCGACTCGCACTTGGCCGGTTTTTTAAAGTTTAGTTAGTTAGTTTAGTTTAGTTTTTTTTTAGTTTTTTTTTTTTTTTTAAAGTCTACGTGGATAAAAACCTTTATATTTTATTTATTTTATTGTTTTTCAATTTCAGACTCCTTAATGAACAGTACTGTGCCACCAAGCGTCTATACAGTGCATTCTCAGTGGGTTCCAACAACGTTGGTGCTGCAATTACAGCCGCCGCCCTCCCGCCAGTGGTCGATTTGTTCAAACCAGTCGTGGGACCTGTTTCTAACGTAAGTTTGAGCCTTTTTCAACTTTATTAAGCTATTGCATAGCTTCTATCGCGTGCCTTGAGCGCGGGGACCGAATTCAGCAATTCCGTAACGAAAAAAACCTAACACCCCCGACCACGACCCACTCCGACCGCCATCTATCGATAAATACCAGAACTTTTAATGACTTTTTGAAATATCACGCTTGTCTCTTTAGTTCAGCAACCCGCCTTTAGGTGGCATCATTGGTTGTATTGGAAAACTACCGTAATCAGCTGTTTGTGAGAAAGTATATAGGTGTATAGGTATTTATCATCTACGTACAACAGTGAATATCTGTACTCGTATAATTTGTGTACAAAGTGTTTGAAATATGAATAAACAAAGTGAATTTATTCATGAAGAAAGTCACGAAAAAATAGTGAAAGAAAATGAGTTAGTACTCTATATACATTTATTTTATTATTATTATCGCAAATGCAGTATTATAAAATAAATAAATAATAATAATTGCATAAGTTGATAAAAAATGCTATGCAATAACTTTACCGCGGCAGTCTCCGAGTGCCTCACGTCTTTTTTTTATTTTAATACTTTTGCACATGGAAGTACACAGGCGGACTTAATGCCGTAGGCAATCTCTACTAGTCAACCTTGGGGTGATGCAAAGAAAATCAAAGTACATAGGTGCACTTTGAAAACTTTTTGTGTGGATTATTCTTGTAATAATATATAATATGAATAATTACATACAATACATAAATACAAACTAGAATAGACTAATATATTTTTATAAGTACCGATGGCCGTTGGGGCAGAAAGGTTCTTGTGTGGCGACCACGAACCGGAAGACGCAGCGTGGGCAGGCCCCCTACAAGTTGGACCGATGATCTTGTGCGGGTCGCTGGAAACTGCTGGATGCGAATAGCGCAAGACCGGCAATTGTGGAGATCTTTGGGGGAGGCCTTTGTCCAGCAGTGGACGTCTTTCGGCTGATATGATGATGATGAAATAAATATACCTAGAGAACAATTAACGATAGAAAACAGTGCTACTGAGCTGATTCTGCCAACATTTTTTTTTGTAATGTGTTCGCGCATTTTTGTTTTAAAAGAAAAGCGACTCTTTGCCATCCTGAATTAGGAAGGAAGATAGTTCTGTAGAACTTTGTATATAGTTCTAGTATAATACGTGTCTGGTTAAGTAACAAATTAATTTCTATGTGGTAGGTACTCAAGTAGCCTGCCGTGTGGTTACGGCGAATATCAGAATATCATCACCTCTTCTCATCCCATGGGGGCGTTAAAGTCGACACTAGAATATTTACCAGAGGAAGAGTAGCAGTTTTTTTTCTGATTACTATGACGATCCGCCTGCAAAGCGTGGCACTTACAGCATATCACTCCAATATGATTCATGGGGGGTACCAAGTACCAGTATTGCAAGCGTCCATTAGCTAACTATTAAGCTAACTGCTTACCATCAAGTGGGCCGTATGCTTGTCAGCTTAGAAAAACAAATTTGGTTGGGGGAGATCCAGATCCATATTACGCATGCACTAGAAATCTACCCGTCTTTGTTTACGTGGCTAAATAATAAATAGTCTCATGGAGTTGACTTCATCAATTTTTTTAAGTCAACGCTCGCATGGTGGAATCTAATCCCTGTGTCGCGGGGTAATTTACAAACAATTGACGGACATAAAGCACATCCTGACTCAGAGCAACTATTCATGGGTCACACAAATAGTTGTCCGGCCCGGGACACAAAGCGGCGAGGCGACTGTCTTGCAGTCAAAATTGATTGCACTGCAACTGCATTGGAAACATTATCAGAATCTTCAGAATAAACAACTTCATGTTTCCTTTTTGTTTTACAGTTCGTCAGATCCATTGGTGGCCCAGGTGTCGCTATTGCCGCAGCTAACGCCAAGTCCGCCCTCAGCCAGGTCGCTTCCAACTACTGAATATGACCACTGAACAAACTAAACCAACATAATATGGTATCACTATATATCCAAGTATATACTGTACGCTAAATAACTATAAATTTATTTAAATATGTAATTACACACGTTTAGAAATACGAAATCGCAAATTGTGATCAAGAAAAAGAATAGGTGGAATATGAAACTTATGTAAATATATGTTAATATACAAAAGACAACGACAAGGCTTTTTATTTACGGAAATTGATTTTTTTAATAAAGATGTATCCAATCAGTCTGATTATGTGTTTTATTTTGAAAGAGTTACGTTCCGTTAATTGAGGGTAGGTATAACCTATATCAATTACAAATTTGTTTAGCCGTTTTGCTGTGAATAATGATGAATAAGTAATGATGTATGAATAATTATGATACAAACGTTCAACGTACATACTATTATATTTCTATCTTTTTTAATTAATGCCCATTTAATTAATCTCTCAATAGAGACAACTACGCAGGACACGTTATAGTGCATAAAAAAGACGCTCCCTATGATGGATGCTATATGTGACTTAATCCCAAAGAACTGTCGTATTTGTTAAAAACTACGCCATCCAACTTCAAGAAGAAGCCAAGGACAGCTCTGGCATAAGGCTCGATGTGCCTCTGGTCGCAGAGGTGCAACGATAGCCTATGATATCCTGAAAGCTATTATTATTTTTAATGAAAGGGGTATAGAGTTAAAGTTGCAATGGGTTCCAGCACATATTGGTCTGAAAGGGAACGAGGAAGCTGACCGTATAGCTAAGTTGGCGGCAGTAGAGGGCATGGTTATTGACTACTTACCGGATCATTGGGAATTAGTTCCTAGATTTAAATTGCTATGTTTTGCAGATTGGAAAAATCTATTTGATAATAAATCTTTAGATAAAGGCATATGGTATAAGACCATTCAGGGTGAGCTTCCTTGTGTCCCTTGGTTTGATGGCACGAATTTGAGCAGAAATTATGTTAAAATAGCATTTAGACTTAGATCCGGACATTATCCATCAGCAAAGTTTGCTTTCTTAATGAAAAAGTCAAATTCTCCAAATTGTATAATTTGTAACAAAACTGAGGATGTGCAACATTTGCTGATGGAATGTGTTCGGAATAAAGATGAACGTGACTCGCTTCTGAACGAATTTAAGTTGAATAGGCTGGATGTAGGTCTGATACAAAGCATTTTAGCAAACCCTAAATCGCAGGCAGCAAAAAGGTTATGTAGCTTAGTATTCGTTCAGCAGTGAGCAGCGTTTGTTCTTATAGTACCTCTAATTTAAGCTTTTTTGTGTGTTATTTATATTATTATGTATTTACGATGTTATAAGGTATGATGGGGTTGGCATATCCTTATTGGACAAAAACCCCTAAAAAAAATAAAGATAAAAAAAAAAAAAAAGCTCTGGCACACATGAAATTCGGATATTCACGGATGGATAGAAAACAAATAAAGGCACAGGACAAGGTCTTCTCCTCTGACCTCAACATCAACATATCAACTACACTTAGCAGTCTTAACTCTTTTTTCATAGCGCAATGCATGGGAATAACATTAGCGGCAACAACTGTCAAGTCTCGAGAGGTGCATGATAAACTCAGAAAGTGCTTCTGTGCTTCAGGCCTTAAAAAGCAACCAATTTAACAGTGGGCTCAATCTGGAGTGCCACGGTGCACTCGGAAAGATCTCAACAACCAACAAGGTCACATTACAGTGAATTCGAGAGCACAGTGGATCACTGTTGCCACTGCGGACCAGTTAGCAAGAAAGGGATCGGAAACGACAACAATGGGACCTGAACCTATTGTGCCCATACATTTTAATTAACTCTAAACATGGCTGTGTGACAAAACCACACAACAACATGAAAAAGAGTGAATTGATCTGGAATCTTGCAGACACACAAAAAGTTAAGTACCTAATCTATTACACCTGAATAGGAAGGATCTACAAGTGCGGATAGGCACAATTACCGTACACTGCACACTCAACAAACACCTCTTCAAAATTGGCGTCACAGACAACGCCCAGGCACCAGCACACGTACTGCTACACTGCAAGAGTGTTGCCTGCCAACGGACAAAGTTCCTGAATGATCCGAAAACACTGCAGAAGCCATGCTTTCGGTGACCTCCTGGACTTCTGGATGGAACTGAAATGATTCGAGTAGCCAAACAAGTTCACGCACAATCATCACAAACTTATATTCGTGATATTTATGGACCCAACGATTTACCTTTTGGGTGCGGAACGTTTTACCCCTGGGCGCGGAAACCTAAAGATATAACTAGTATATGTATTTCTAAAATAGTAATTCGATATGGCACTTATTAGTCTCTTCCCTTAACTGCAATTTTTTCCGTCCTTTGTAAAATAATTTCGAAAATTCTTTTTTTATTTTATAGAGAATGTTTTCGAAATGGTCTCATATATTGTTCTTAATTAGTTGTCACATTTACCAGCAGACGTCGGTTCTATGGTATATTTTAAAAAGGATTTGAAAAATGGTGGAAGAGTTATTTGGATTCAGTTTTATTTTATGCACAGATAAAAGATTAATGTGCGGGCCGATTTAATAACCGTAAATATAATAAGCACTTACATTAAAACACATATATGTTATATATTATTAGGTCTAATTAAAGCACTCCATAAATTATTCTTTATTTTATTATGGAAAGTTATCAGTGAAAACCTGATGCGGACAGCACAATACCGGCAATCGCGTAAATCTTTGGGGATGCCTTTGTCCAGCAGTGGGTGCCTTTCGTCTCATTTAATATTAACGCCAATAAAAAGAATTGCTTACTAACGAATGCATAATTATTAAAATCGAAAATAACATCTTAGACAGAGCACTATGTAGTATGTAAAGACGCCAGCACATCCAGCTATCCCAATCTGTCAAATTTCTTTTATAGATTTCCAACTTTATCACAAAAGCATAAGGTTCACTTTCAATTGGGGAAATTTGACAGATTGGGGTAGCTTGATGTGCTGGCGTCTGTACATACTATACTTTGCCGTCGCAAAACCAATGGCGTAACGAGGTAAGTACAGGGGGGTGGGTGACAGCTGCCCCCTACCCCCTTCCCTAGAAGATGTAGGAATGCTCAGGAACCAATAACTAATATCACAAACGTAGCCTATTAATAAAAAAAATTAAGTTGATTCTATTGACAGGCGAATTATATTAACCCGTCCCTGTACATACATTCTTGATTTGTCTACAAGCAGTCAGAGCATCCCCACTGATTTGTCACTCAGAAGTGTAATCACTCATGTAATATAATATATCTCGGGAATTTTTGAGCCGATTTCAATATTAGTCATAAATCGTGCTATCCTCAATATGAAGACACTGAAACAAAACCGTTATAAAACCCTGTTACCAACTGTAAAAACTCCTGTTACTGTTCCACGGCTTTATCTATTTTAGTCAAATAGTCATTTATTGGTAAGATTTCTTACATGTCATGAGAATGATTATAAAATATATTAAATGTCTAATTAATGTCAATAAATCAAAAATATACTAAAACGCAACTTAATTAAAATAAAATAATTAGTACAAAAACAAAAATAACAAATAGGTCTATACGATAATCGTCACAACATTAGTCAGCAAGTCAAAATTATAAATTAAATATTATTATGTCAAATTATTACATTTGAAATTCATGAATTCATCAAAGGAATAGAACGATTGCTCGATAAGCCGCCGTTTTAACCGAGTTTTAAAACTCATTAAGGTCGGGGCACTTGATATGCTCATTGGTAGTTTATTATACACTGTGCAGCCCATAACATGAGTAGTTTTGGACGTTTTAAGAAACATACCGTCTTAAAAAATAATTAGTTAGTCTACTCGTATGAAAGCTACGATATCACATACAGAGAGGCACACCGAAACACAGATATTCATGCACACAGACATACTCCTCCAACTTGTAATAACCTCTGTGTGTCATGGATTAAACAAATCACACAGAAACTGTAACATCTACTCCAGTTCCAAACCTAAATCACAGCACTCGGCAATATCATAGAATGTATAACCTTAGAAACCTTTCACTATTTACTCATTGCATGACGTTAAAAAAAAACATCTTAATTTTCAATTGTTTATAAAATAAAGGCAGTTGCATTTATGTTTACTTAAACAAATATAGACAAGCGATGCAATTAATCGCTTTGTTTGGGGTTTATGAAAAACAACTTTAACCCTTCACATACATAACAATTTTCATTCAATTCTCAACTATTTGCTCTACGGAATAGAGTATACTTTTAATTTATTGGATGTAAACTGAGTATGTTCTTTTTCAGAAATCGAAGGTATTTGCACAGTTGCAGTTTGTTCCCTATCATTGTGCCACCGTGTATATATATTGACCCAATGTGCATGTTTTCGTGTATAGTATATACCAATTGGTCGTATACGGACCAGCATCATGTTGCCTATCACACTGGTTCTTCTCGTCGCTGCAGTAAGTGGATCTCTTATTTACTTTTAATATTACATAGAGGGCAAAAAAGAATAGCTCCTCTATGTATACGATTCCACTGACGAGGACTGTTACACAAGGAATCGGTAACGAATTATGGATTTCCATGTTCCACTGATATCTGTGTCACTTTTTGATGAAAGTACAGACGCCAGCACATCCAGCTATCCTAATCTGTCAAATTTCTTTTATAAATTTTCAACTTTATCACAAAAGCATAAGGTTCACTTTCAATTGGGGAAATTTGACAGATTGGGGTAGCTTGATGTGCTGGCGTTGGTACCTACTACAGGGAATTTAACGATTATCCACATGGACACTTGCCAAGGCATATACTATGTACAAGAAGCTCGCCTTTCTTAAAAGCAGCACTGGTGTTGTGATTGTCCATGGGTGGCGGTGATCACTTACTGAAATTTGACAGATTGGAGTAGCTGGATGTGCCAATGCTATAAGGTATACTTATGTATCTTTGTGATAAGTTATCCAAGTACATTTAGTATAATTAATAATATTATTTTTATTCTTTATTGCATACTTTTAAGATAAACTTTACTAAGTAAGTAAGCATTTCCATAGGCGAGCTTAATTCGTTAACACATTTCTTGTAGTAAACCATTAGGGCTTTGATTTTCATATAATATTCAAGACCACAAAGCACATCGAGACTAGAAACAACCATATGTCACATAAATAGTTAGTATAATTTATGGAGTGTTTTTTTTTCAACGCCATCGTTGAAAAAACAACGCCCGCATTACGGAAATTAACCCCTGTATCACGGGATAGTTTACAAACATATAATTGACGGACACAAAGTACATATAGACTCAAAATAATAACGAATGAGTCACACAAATAGTTGTCCTGCGCGGGAATCGAACCCGGGATACCAAGTGGCGAGGCGACTGTTTTAACCGTTTCATACTTACCAAGACAAATTATTTTATTAATTATTTGATGACTGTTTTCTGTAGAACTTCTCCATATACTTTCCGGTCATGTTAGCTTGCTGTCCCTATAGTTTATGATAGCGACGGATTAGAGCACCCGTGCTTGCAGTTCAGATAGCTAGTCTCCAATGACACCGCCATGGCCAAAGTTCGACCAGGGGCTCTACCGGCTAAGTGGCCGAACATCGATTTCTTAAATGGCGTTCAAATAAATAATGGTTAAAAATGACTTAATCAATCGTTAAATCGGCTTCCATGAGCACATGTGACGTCATAAATGGTCCGAAATCGATTGCCAACGTTGAAGCCGATTTAAGGAACAATTAAGTCATTTTTAACCTTTATTTATTTGAACGCCATTTAAGAAATCGATGTTCGGCGACTTAGCCGGTAGAGCCCCAGGAAGAGTAACAAATATTAATGAAGAAATCAAATTACGTACGCCCTGTGGTACACCCTCCCGTACGACGTGTTTCCAGACTCTAATAACATGGGTTCATTCAACACTAGAGTGAACAGGCATCTTTTGGGTACGCGCGCTCCACCTTTGACCACATCTTCACTTACCATCAGATGAGATCGTGGTCAAGCGCCAGCATTAAAAAAAAAACTTCAGAAGAACGGATGAATAAAGTAATCCAAAATTAGTACACTTTATTGAAAACAGTATTTTTACAGTATTTTTTTTTTTTATTTATTTCATTTTTTATTCACAGAGCGCTTTGGCCGCCCCTGTAGTAAATGTTGCACTTGTTCCCGGGAACCTCGTTGGACTCCCGGTAGACAATGGAAGAGCAGTGTCATCGTAAGTACCATGTAAAAAACTTCTCATTATATTGTATTCACCATATCCTTAGTTAGGTTTCAATCATCTTCCAACCTTTAATTTCAGACTACCCGTCAATCGTCAAATCTGGCGATATACTTTGTTTTTTGAATAAAGCTTGTATACTTGTCAATAATTTATTTAAATTAAGCATAACCTAATTTTAATAAATTATTCACAAATATAACGTCTTTCGGCTGATATGATGATGATGATGATATATTTTTAAATAAGTATAATATATATAAGATAAATACTATTTTATGCGCTGTATCACCACACAGACTAAGAACATCATCACCCCATCTCATTCCGTGGGGGTCTAGAAATAATTACCAGAGAGCGGGTAGCAACGTTTTTATGTGAAGTTTGACTATTAACCTGTGATCGCCAACCCGTCTGCCGAGCGTGGCGATTATGGCATATCCCCCCATTTTTTGGGAGGCTTTTGTCGAGCAGTGGACGTAATTTGGCTGACATGATGAAATACTCTTTTTTGCACACCAAATAACACAATGAAAATATTAACATCTTCAATAGGCGACCCTATCGCAATTAGTGATTCCTTCTAGACAACTTTAGGATCCGCCATAGAGGATAAATATATTAAAAAAGTAAGATATATATTTGTGATAATTCAGTTACACGAATAAACTATTCATTTTTAAATACTCGTCTAATTATAATCTAAATGATCGTAAGGTTGAAGTTTGGCCCTTCGAGAGAAAGACTGTGAGAAAGAGATGCACTCGAAAGAGACTTGTGGACACGACCTAAGAACCTAAGGAGCAAAACCTGTTTGCATGTATCATCGACATCAATGTAACAAAGTTATCAGTTTTCTACAAATGTTTCTACGGAGATTCTGCTCCATAGTATGTACGTCAATAGTACTTCCATCCCCATTCGTTTCCCAAGACACCAAACCTAGAGTCAGTTTCCACTGATTAGTTGTTCCTATTTCATCCAAGTTGTAAGTATGGTCCTAAAAGTACCACTTATCACTAATCCTGGCCAGTGTAGAAATGTTATAGTCACCATAATCAGCATCCACTGCTGAACATTGACCTCCTCCAAAGATTTCTATAGAGTTGCCATTTGGAGGGGTCTGCCTTAGTCATCGCACTTGGCATGCGAGTTGGCGGCCACGGTTAGGTGGTAGCTAGTACACAGGTGGCGCTGCTACCCGACTACCTGGTGTATTCCTTAGCCGTCTTTTTCGACATCCACGGTCTACTGTAACGTTTTCGATTTAACAAAAAGTTCGAGATTAAGTTGCTTTAGACACAGTCAGAATAGGATCGTTTTAAACTTTTCGGTGTCTGATTTCGACTACCTCGCGGGAAAAAGCTGGTCATCAGTATGTGGCATCACAAACATCCGGGAGGAAACCCCGGGATCACCAGGAACTCTCTGATATGCTTCTGGAGGGAGGTGGGCTGGATGGAGTGAAGGCTACCATGGCTCACGTACAATGGTCCACATCGGGACTTAGTGCGGAAATCATACCTACTAGCATATTAGTGGGAACAAGATGATGATGATGATGATGGCCAACAGTTATTCAAATGAAACAATAATTTAATAATCATTATTTTTTGCATTGCAGAAATTCAATTGATCGCGCAATAGTCTCCGTGATCGATGAAGCTGGCACACCTTTGTACGTCGTGAACGCTAAGAATACCGTTGTCGACTTGGGCAACGTTGGTGGCCGTGAAACTCAAGCGCTCGCCGCCGCCCAAGCCCTGGGTATCCTCATCAAGTCAGCCGACGGTATTCCCGGTGACAATTGTTATACAGCTGCCGTAAGTTGAAGATTGATAGTTAAGTGGTGTGACAGTTTGGCTAAGCCCAGGCATCGGAATGACCCTACAAAATATTTATATAGTGTTTTTTTATAAAAGACAACGCCCGCACTAAGGAAAATTAATTCCTGTGTCGCGGGGTACGTCCTTTACAAACATATTAGTGACACAAAGTACATCCAGACTCAGATCAACTATTTATGGGTCACACAAATAATTTCCCCCCGGGTTCCATTCCCGCACAGGACAATAATTTGACGAAGTGGGGAAGCAACTGACAGTGGTTATGACTGACACTAAAATCAATAATGCGAAAGGAACACATATTTTGACTAGCATATTGGTCTAGTGTTTAGTGACTCTGACTGCAAGGTTCTAAGTACATAAATCATCATCATCATATCAGCCGAACGACGACCTTCTGGTCAAAGGCCTCCACAAAAGATTTCCACAATTGAGTTGTGTCCATCATTTGAAGGGATATGCAATCATCGCCATGCTTGCCAGAAGGAGTTAGCGATCACAGAGAGACTCTGCTACCCGTTCTCTGAGATATTCCCTCGGGACGACTTCTACCTCCCCCACAGTATGAGAGGGGGGGCGATATTCTATGCCATCAGCCGTACAGTAATTTTTTGTATGTATTTAAAAATATATCAGTATGTTGCTCAGTTGTCGTAGTACAGGCTCTGTCTATTATGAGATTAGTGGATGTGTATTAGTTGTCCCAAAATATTTATGGCGTGGTTGGTAAATGCTTGCCTTTCACATAGCAGGTCGTGGGTTCGATGCCCACTCGGGACAGATATTTGTGTGCATATCTGTTTGTCCCGAGTCTGCGAGTAGTTGTCTATATGTATAAGTAGGTATGTATTTACAAAGGAAAAGTAGTATATGTAGTATATCAGTTATCTGGTTTACATAATAGAGGCTCTGCATAGTTTGGAATCAGATGGCCGTGTGTTCATAATATAGCAGGATATGAGATTTAGATTTGGAATTATTTATCTGCAATGTTATTACACGCTTTATATTAGCTTCACTTGTATGTTTGTATGTGACTCCTTTAGACGCGATTTTGACCCACTTTAAACGGTCAGATTTCATTCAAACTTTGTAAATTTATCGAGGACCAATGACAAAACACTAATTAGATAAGAAATAGCAACGGAGAAGGCTATGCTCGGAGTTTCCCTGCGGGATCGAATCAGAAATGTCGAAATCCGCAGGCGAACCAAACTGACCGACATAGCTCGAAGTATTGCAAAACTGAAGTGGCAGTGGGCGAGGCACATAGCTCGTAGAACCGACGGCCGTTGGGGCAGAAATGTTCTCGAGTGGCGACCACGAACCGGAAGACGCAGTGTGGGCAGGCCCCCAACAAGAGGGACCGATGATCTTGTGCGGGTCGCTGGAAACTGCTGGATGCGAATAGCGCAAGACCGGCAATTGTGGAGATCTTTGGGGGAGGCCTTTGTCCAGCAGTGGAGGTCTTTCGGCTGATATGATGATGATGATGATTCCATTATTCAATTTGTTAAATAAGGTTTTTGCCAATTTATTAATAAATGTTTTTGTATTTCTTTAGCTCATCAACGCTGTTGTCAGTTGTAATGAAGCCAATATTCGTCCAGCTCTCGACAGGTACATCGACGTCACACTCGGTGGAATCGACCACATCGTCCAACTGACTTTGAACCCCAGAGCCGCCAAATACTCAGTAAGTCATAAATTCTTTACTAATTAAATTTGTGAAAAATCTGTGTTAGAGCCTATGCTCACCACGTTTTTTAAGCGCGCCGTTGACGCGCGTTTGTAACGATACACACGCGCGTTAGCATCTCGTTTGTATCGATTC
This sequence comes from Pseudoips prasinana, assembly GCA_951640165.1. Taxonomy (NCBI): domain Eukaryota; kingdom Metazoa; phylum Arthropoda; class Insecta; order Lepidoptera; family Nolidae; genus Pseudoips; species Pseudoips prasinana. The sequence goes on along the minus strand of OX621249.1, from coordinate 12,651,081 downwards.
AAACAACACCAAAGTGCTCTGTAGGATAAAAGCGTGGTGTGCCCTTAGATATCATCATAACACCTGTAGTGTGATGATCATACTTAACATAGATTTTTATATGTGCACATAAATGTTATATTGAACAATATTTTACGGCTAAGAAAGTTTATAGAACACAATATGTGCACTATCTGCTAATGTTAAAATAAACTGGATAGAAATCTATTGATAATATGATTGCTAAGAATACATTTTATGATTTATATTCCTTATTATTCAATATAGGTATTAATCTGTTATAGCTTATAATTATATAGCTATTTCCAGAGGCTTTTAATATTTTTCTTTAATACTTACATAGGTACTTATTGTATCAGCAGTGGTTCCCTAGTGTAGGCCTCTGACAAAATGTAATGGCTACAGCTGGGACCGATAGCTTAAGGTACCCTCCGAAGCAAGGAGACGCTTAGAAATTAAACCACTTAGGCCCAGCGCAAACAGAGAGGAGCGCAGCGGAGAGGATTTTATTAAGGCACTAGAAAATAAACTTTAAAATTATTTAAATAAAGTGCATGTATGCTTGAACATTATAATGCGCGAGACTGCGCTAGCATCTTGTCAGGTTCAAGCATATATGCACTTTATTCCTATAGCTCTCAAGTTGATTTTCTAGTGCCTTAATAAAATCCTCGCCGCTGCGCTCCTCTCTGTCTGCGGTGACCCTTAAAAGCCTATGCACACCACGTTTTTTAAGCGCACTGTCAACGCACGTGTATCGATACAGACGCGCCGGTGCCGCACGTTTATATCGCGTTAGCATCGCGTCAACGACACACTTTGATTCTACGGAGTAGAGTTTGTTGTCATATCGATACAAACGCGCGGCACCGGCGCGTCTGTATCGCTACAAACGCGCGTCGACGGCGCGCATAAGAAACGTGGTGTGTTTACGCCCTAAGTTGACCACTTTGGACTGACTCGCCGATTACTTATGGACCCGTGAGATCAATTGGCTATGAGTTCAGTTTACATCACCGTTGCCTAGTTGGTAGTGCTCCTGCCTACGAAGCTGGTGGTCCTGGGTTCGAATCCCGGTAAGTTCAAATACTTGTGTGATGAGCACGAATATTTGTTTCTGAGTCATGGATGTTTTCTATGTATATAAGTATTTATGTATCTATATAAGTATGTATATCGTCGCCTGGTACCCATAGTACAAGCTTTGCTTAGTTTGGAGCTAGGATGATCGGTGTGACATCGTCCCCAGATATTATCATTATTATTATTATAGATAAACCGACGATTAACAGTGCTAAATTGTCAAAACTAAAATATGCAGGGTCATTTTATAGTTTGTTATGCAGACTATGAGATTGTGATTATGTACCTTCAATGGGAACCTGTCAACGGGCACATCATAGAACATTAAACTTACCAAAACCGTTTGATTTATATGATGCATGTCGATTTGATTTGGTATTAAATATGTTGTTTTATAGAGAGGACTTGCTGGTAACTGCGCTGGAGGCGGCCGAGAATTCGACTTAGATGGTGCTTGGGATCTCATTCGCAGCGAACAAGGCAACAGCTACAACGTTGGGTAAGCCTTTTTTAAGGATCCGTACCCAAAGGGTAAAACGGGACACTATTACTAAGACTTCGCTGTCTGTTTGTCCGTCTGTCACCATGCTGTATCTCATAAACCGTGATAGTTAGACATTTGAAATTTTCACAGATGATGTATTTCTGTTGCCGCTATTACAACAAATACTAAAAACAAAATAAAATAAATATTTAAGGGGGCTCCCATACAACAAACGTGAATTTTTTGCTCGTTTTTATAGATAATGGTACGGAACCCTTCGTGCGCGAGTCCGACTCGCTCTTGGCCGGTTTTTTAATATCTTCTTTCAATTTCAGAATTTTGGACCGTTTGTACTGTGATGTCAAGCGTCTGTACCAATCGCCAGCCAATCGTAACAACAATGTTGCTGCTGCTTTAACTGCTGCCTCTCTGAGACAAGTGAACGACATCTATCAAAGGGCACTCGGACCTGTTGCCAACGTAAGTATTAGCTTTACAAATTTGAGGTTTTGCCAAACGTTCTTACTCACGCGCATAATTCCTTTGCATGCTCCCGAGGCACCACCAGCTCAGTCACTAAGAACTGCATTTAATTTTTGTTTACTATTATGTTCAATTATATTATTATCTGTGACTTGCTTGCTTATCGTGTGGGTAGTGGTAACCCTAGTGTCAGAGGTGCTCAAGCCGCCCAGTAGGCCTCTGACATGGCTTAACGACTGTTGTCTAATGACTACAACCGGGACCGACAGCTTAACGTGCCCTCCGAAGCACGGAGACGCTCAGAAATTAAACCACTTTCGCGGTCACCCATCTATGGAGTGACCGCGAGCCTAGTTGCTTAACCTCGCCGTTCGCTTACGGACTGGTGAGAGCATCTAACTATGAGCAGTGACTGAACAATCTATACATACTTATAATATAATCGTAGGAAAGTCAAAACTGTACATTGAATATTTTTTTAAAAGCATACTTGGGTCGTGATCTACAATCGATATCGAAGCCAAAACTATAGTTTTTAGAATTTTTGTCCGTTTATCTGTTTGTCTGTATGTACGTCCGGGCTAAACTCAAAAATAACTGCATGGATTTACTTTTAATTTTGCATAAATTGCTAAGAGGTCGGGTCAACATATAGGTTACATATTATCACGCTATCACCTACGGGGGAGGAGATGTAATAATTTATAAAGTTTAACGCGGGTAAAACCGCGGGGCACAGCTAGTCTACCCTAAAACTAAAAAATGGGCGTCATCATGTCAGCTGAATACCGGAATAGATGAAAGAATACTGGAATAGACCGCAGTTTGATGGTCATAGTACACAAAGAGACTCTTCTTCTTTCTCATGGGTTGAGATGGGCTTCCAACTCTGTCACTGTCAGTGTCAGCCGCATAACAAACAGTCATAATTTTTAGGGTTCCGTAGCCAAATGGCAAAACCGGAACCCTTATAGATTCGTCATGTCTGTCTGTCCGTCCGTATGTCACAGGCACTTTTTTTAGTACCCATCCTTGGATAAGTCTTCAAAAATGATATCTATATATATAAAAATCAATGCCACTTTTCGTTGTAATGTTATAACTCAACAACGCCTTTACCGATTTGGCTAATTTTGGTCTTGAATTATTCGTGGAAGTCCAGGGAAGGTTAGTAGGTAGAGAAAATTTAAAAAATTACTATGTCTTATACATAGCGTAGCACGTACTGGGCCGCTAGTTATTTAGAGTTTGCGCGAGACATAAAATATATGTCCTAGGATATTATTATTATTGATCAACACCGGCTTCATTAACGCGACCTTATGTCAAGACATTTAATTGTGGATGTTTTTTTGCTCAGATATGTATTTATTTTATTATTCTCTTTACAGTTTTTGAGATCTGTTGGAACTTCAAGTGTTGCCGCCGCCGCCGCTAACGCTAAGGACGCTATCCGTGAAGCTGCAAACTACTGCCTCAATAGCGATTAAACATAACTTATGGTATCCCTATAATATTCAAGTATATACTATAAACAAAAATAATTGTAACTACGTATCTTATTAAGATATACATATTTTACACACGTTTAGGACACCGTTATCGCAAATTGTGATAAAAAATATAAGTATGAATATACATTTATGTAAATATAATATAATATTGATATACTAAAGACGACGACATGGCTTTTTATTTATGGAAATCGATTTTTTTTAATAAAGATGTATCCAATTATCAGTGTTAGATTGAGTTTTATTTGTTTTTATCTGCCTATTTTTACTTTTGTTCCCCAAGACGTCTAAGCCGATTTCTATAATAATTTGAGTATTTTCCGTGCTATTTTTTGTCCGTAAACTATTTTTTGTACCCCTAGGTGAAAAGGGTGGCCCACCCCGAATCTTGTTATGTTTATTTGGACAGAGTTTTTATTTTATTTTAATAAGATAAGATAATTGTTTATTTCACCACATAACATAGAACTATAACAATAATAGGTGCGTACCGTTAAATGCAATTCATTATTACATAATAAAATTGTTTGTTTGTTAGAATATATTTAGCAATCTTTGTGGTGGCTAGCATCTTAGCTAAGTTATTTGGAGATAACTTGTATTAAAGGTGCTAGGCCCAACTTGGATTATATAGTTCCCTCATTATTCATCAATAATTTATAGGGTGAAAGTTAAAATAAAAGAGAAAAAGTAATAATATGAACAAAATACAAAAAAAACTTATATTAGATAATAGATGTTAATAGAAAGCTCTTATATATTAGTGTGTGTGTGTGTGTGTGTGTGTGTGTGTGTGTGTGTGTGTGTGTGTTTGTGTGTGTGTGTGTGTGTGTGTGTGTGTGTGTGGGTGTCTGTGAGTGTTTGTGTGCGCGCGCGCGTGTGAGTGTATACGTATGTGAGTGGGCGTGAGTGTGTGCGCGGTATTAGGAAACTTGCTGTAATAATTGTTCTGTTTCTTGATAATTCATTGTTAGCAGCAGTTTTGTGGCGGCTTCTTTACATGCATGTAAAGGGAGGAGTAAATGCTCAGTTTTTTGTTTATTTTATTATAAAGACTGGGCCCTAAATAACAGAAAAAGCGCTGTGTAAAAGAGAAGTTGCTTTGAAATGTGTCACACACCAAGTCCTTGCGGCGCTTGGTAATTTCATGAAAAGGCGTTTTTTTATGTTGTAGGAGTACTATATTAACTACAAAGAGTTGCCTCACTGTAAGTACTTCACAAGACTTGTACAGTTCTTGCGTTGGAAAGAGAAATGTCGGAATACTCACTTTTAAAATGGCTCTTTGGGCTCTTTCTAATTTCAACATTGCTGTCCTTTGTGCCCCTCCCCAAATTGATATGCAATAGGTTAATATGGATTGAGATAGTGATAGGTAGACTCTTTTGACGAGGCGGGCTCAGCGATATGACGAAGGGTTTTAAAAATAAATATCATTTTACGCATTCGTGTAGTTAGTGTCTCTATATGATCAGTAAAGGTAAGGTTTTAATGAAGCAAAGCAAATAAAATATATAAATAACAATGTTAATGTGGCAAGTAGATTTAACAGTTGCTCAAGTTTTAGCTATATAGCCTTTACTGCTAATCAGTTTCTTCCTGCCGAGTTGAAATTGGTCTACATTGGCGGAAAGTCTTTACAAGGTTTACACTTTTAAACTTTTCGCGTATCATAATTTATATATGAACATTGTTAACAGGTATTAACGCGACTAACCTTATTGTTATTTTCCCGACGTTTCGACCAAGTTGCAATGATCGTGGTCACGGGATGACTGGCGCAGCGGTGTTTGTCCGCTACTACTGGGCATGGAGTATTTAACTACCCTCACTGATTGTATGTCACACTGTTAAGGCAGGTTACACAGTGCACTAACTTCTGCACTTTTACAAGGTTTATATTCATTCCGGAGTTTTAGTTTTAAATCGGTAGTAGCCTTTTTAGCCTTACCGACGGTGTCTCACGAGCATTGACAACGTGAACGCAGTAGTGGGCGGGGCGCCTCGCTATCTTTTCAGTAGGCGGGGCCATAGTCGGTCTTCCTTACAACGTAGATACAACTCTTGGAAGGTGATGCACTCCTAGTACTGCGCTCGATTTAAGACATTTTACTTCGTGAAATTATTAAAATAAGACTATTTTTGACGGTCCGTTTGGTGTGATTGGTAAATACTTTCCTTTCACGCCGCTGGTCGTGGGTTCTATCCCCACCAGGACAGATAATTGTGCGCATGAACATGTCTGTTTGTGCTGAGTCTCGGTGTAATTATCTATATAACTGGTATGTATTTACAAAGGAAAAGTAGTATATGTATTATATCATATCTATGGTTTCCATAGTATAAGCCTACTTAGTTTCGGATCAGATGGCCGTGTGTGAATAATGTCTAAGAATATTAATATTAAAATCAAATATCTAAATGCGTAATGTGTTTCTATCTAGCGGGGGACGTGTTAATTCAAAAATCTTGAGAGGTGTCAAGGGACACCCGGATGGGACAAAGTTATTTCTTATTATTGATTATGTACAAATAACCTATTATTTATTATGTAAAATAATCGTCGCGACACCACACTGTTCAATGCGAAATAGAAATGAAAATATCTGGCTAGCTTTCTATAAGAGAGAGAGAGAGAGAGAGAGAGAGAGAGACAGACAGAGAAACATGCGCACGTCGCACAGCTGCAAAAAGTGTCGTGACAACTTTTCGTAAGAATTTTTTTCCGTCTAGCCCCCTTTCACGACGCGCGATAAGGAACTTTGTTCCAAAACTTCGTTCCAATAACAAAGAGGCCCGCTTAATAAACTTAATTTCTGGTATACCATCAAACATTTTTAAGAACAAATACATGACTAGGAAGGTACATTTGGGCCAAGATTCGTCAGACACCATTTTTAGGTATCTCGGCCTCATAACGACGGAGGGCCCCGCTGGATGAAAATCGACTTCAAATGTCATTTCTGTGGATACAACGGAGGTACGGAGGCACTTCATTATATTTGGTAGGTACATTGAACAAGCTAACCTCTCTCATCAATTTCATCGCTCTAGATAGGGGGGCCCGTTAAAAAGAAACACATAACTGCGGACACGTTACAATATCAAGCTCCGGAGGCAATGAGCTCTTCCAAATTGTCATTTAAGCCACGGATTTACTTTACTTTTAAACATTATCTGGTTTTTTATTTATTTAAAACTGTATGCACAAAGAAGCACAATGGCAGACTTAATGCCTCAGGTATTTTCATCCAGTCAACTTTAAGGTATAACAACATTTTATGTCCATAGGAAAAAATACTTCATAAGGTAATTAAGGAATGGTATAAGGAGAAAAAACATATGATATCAATAGATGTACAAACATATACATAGACAACTTAACTACTTACTTACTGTAGCTACACATACACATATAAATATACATATTTATAAAATTTCAAGGATATGATGATTCAACACACGTGTTGCAAAAAACCCTACAAAAGTACACTAGGTATAAAGAAATTTTTATAGATAAGAATATAACAACTTTAAGTTAATTAGTGGCTTGGTAAAGCTCCACAATCAAACTCTTTTCTTTTCAGTTATAACTACTTAGGCTTGTCTGTAGAGTGAGTTTAAAGCCTGAACAAGTGCGGCTTTAGCGTTAGCAGCGGCGTCAGTAAGATCACACGTCACAGTTGCAATGGCTCTGATGAACTGTAAAAAAATAACAAGTCTTCAAAAACTATTAGTTTCAACTCCTGCTAAAATAATAATAATAATATCTTGGGACAATGTCACACAGATCATCCTAGCCCTAACTAAGCAAAGGTTGTACTATGGGTACCAGGCGACGATATACATACTTATATAGATAGACAAATACTTAAATACATAGAAAACATACATGACTCAGAAACAAATATTCGTGCTCATCACACAAATATTTACACTTACCGGGATTCGAACCCAGGACCACCAAAGTTTACAAAAGTAACGAGCACTGTGATTAGGTGACCAAAAGCAAATTAGTGAAATCTTTTTTTACTCTAAAATAAATAGATATCAGCAACGGGGAGTTATGTACCTACATAACTCCCCGTGCGAATCGGGGGTTGCTGATATCTATTTATTTTAGAGTAAACAAAGATTATATAATAAATATAATCTGTCACCAGTCTTTATCTTATGAACCATGATACTTAGCTAAAGATGATGTATTTATGTTCCCACTATAACAAAAAATACTTCAAAAAAAAAAAATATTTAAGGTGTTTCCTATAGGAAACCTCTTAAAAACGAGTAGAATACAACTAACATGATTTTTTGCTCGTTTTTTCTCGATGATTGTAACAGCAACAGTTAGTCGCTTGAAATATTCACAGAATATTTTGTTATATATGCACATTAAAAATAAATAGTTCAATTAAAATAAAACAAATAGTTAAGGGGGGTTCCCATACATTAAAGCATGCTTTTTTGCCGATTGTATAGATAATGGAACAAAACCCTTCGTGCGTGAGTTTGACTCGCAGTTGCCCGATTTTGATTATACAACATGTAACGTAATTAACGCACACCCTCAAACACCCCAATTTAGAATATGATATTATAATCATAATACATACACTAAATTTTTTATTTAATACTAGCTGCGGCCCGCGGTGTTACCCGCGTTAAATTTTATAAATTTTCTTTGCTATAAACCTCACGGAGCCCGAGACCTTTCCAACGAATGCAAAACCGTGGAAATCGGTTCGTGAGTTCTGGAGTTATAGCGTCAGGAAGGAAAACTCGACTTATTTTTATATAGTAGAATATATATGCATTGTTATTTATTAAATTAGTGTCTTTGAATAAACTTTATTTTTCTTTATTTTGTGTTTAATGGTGGAATTTGTATGAATACAAATAAAACTGCTATTTAAAAGTCTTATTACTTTGACTTACGGTCCATTTTGTTTTGACTTTGTTTTGACTGTACAGTAAACGATTCTGAACAAACTATTTTCATGATGTGCGTTAATTAAGTTACATGTTAAATAAAAATAAATAAAATAAAAAAGGTTTTTATTCACGTAGACTTTAAAAAAGCGCTTGTAAATAGTCAGAACATGTTTGTAGTAATACAGTTATTATTTCTAGTTACTTATTACAGATATTTAGGTACACGGAATGTTAAAACATTTATACAATTTATTTTATAATGGTAGTGACATTTAGCTAGCTTGTATTAAGTTATTGTCAAGGAGATTATGTTTAGTTGAAGTTTTTAATATTATGTATTGAAATTTAAATTTTACTACATATTGTCTGAATGGTTCTGTCTATATTAAGGTATGAATTCAGTATTATTATTATAACGGACCTTGTGTTTAAAACGATGGTCGCGCTTTAATGCTACCACCGGATCCAATGCGCCCCAACTGAGAAGACCCAGCGAAACAAACTCAGCAGGTTCATCTACTACCCTGTTGTATATAGGGTAATATTATTATAATTTACTGATAATAGGTGCTGGCCTATAATTTGAGGATTAATTCCTCCGTCTTACCCACCACTGCAACTCCTGTAAGCCAGGATCAACAGTGGCACACAATGAAATGACACTGAGCGGTGAGGCTCATGCATGTCCCAGGGAATCGCTTTAGCTATCTTGGATCCCGCAACGAATTTAATCAGAAAGAAACAAGGAGTTAAAAATAAATATGGAACTATTTATTAAGTATAGTACATTAACGCACTGAGTTTGTTTCGCTGGGTCTTCTCAGTTGGGGCGCATTGGATCCGGTGGTAGCATTAAAGCGCGACCGTCGTTATTAACACAAGGTCCGTCACAGTAATAATACCTTAATATAGACAGAACCATTGACAATATGTATTAAAAATATTAGGCTTAAACTAGATAATTAAACTTAAATATAATCTCTTGACAATTACTTGATACAAGCTAGCTAAATATCATTGCTATTATAAAATAAATTTTATAAACGTTTTCATACAATCAATATAATGTGTACCTATGTGTACCTAAATATCTATGTTACTATATTACTACAAACATGTTCTGACTATTTACAAGTGCTTTTTTTAAAGTCTACGCGAATAAAAAAAAAAATTAAAAAAAAAAAAAAAAAAACTATTATAGAATAGGTGAAAGATCTATAATATAATTTTAGACATTTTGGTTTTTTTTAAAGAACGTGGTACTTTACAAACATATAATTGACAGACACAAAGTACATCCAGACTCAGAACAACTGGAATGGAACACACAAATAGTTGTCCAGTGCGGGAATCAAACCCGAGACACGAAATGGCGAGGCGACTGTACGAACCGCTGCGCCACATGGGTTTATCCATTACAAACAAGTACAGAAGTTAAACTGCTGTGCATCGGATGGCTAAATAATTTTAAGCTGTTTCTAGTTCTTTAGTAAGTTTAGACTCATATGTACAGACGCCAGCACATCCAGCTACCCCAATCTGTCAAATTTCTTTTATAGACTTGCTACTTTATCACAAAAGCATAAGGTTCACTTTCAATTGGGGTTATTTGACAGATTGGGCTTGATGTGCTGGCATCTGTACATAGTGTCCGAACCCTAAAAGTCTACGCGATATTATCTTACTAATCCTTCTTATATTATAAACGCGAAAGTTTGTAAGTATGGATGGATGTTTGTTACTCTTTCACGTAAAAACTACTGAATGGATTTTAATGAAACTTTACTATAATATAGCTTACACATCAGAATAACACATAGGCTATAATTTATAAAGTTTAACGCGGGTAAGACCGTGGGGCGCAGCTAGTATTATAAACGTGAAAGTTTGTAAGTATGGATGGATGGTTGTTTGTTACTCTTTCACGTAAAAACTACTGAATGGATTTTAATGAAACTTTACAATAATATAGCTTATACATCTGAATAGAATCTGGCTACAATTTATAAAGACATTGTGTGAATTGTCCAAAATGTGACGATAAGTGTCAAGTAAGTAGGAAAAATTCTACCATCTGCGAACTATTCCGGCGTGCACTGCCAAAACCGCCAGAGGTAGGTATTCGTGCTACCAATATTACAAATGCGAAAGTTTGTGAGTATAGATGTATGGATGTATGTTTGTTACTCTTTCATGCCACAGCAACTTTAACGCGGGTGAAACCGCGGGGCCTAGCTAGTGTGGTATATGGTACGTAAAAATGGTTCCAACTTACGACAGCAATAGGTCCAATAGCCTTTTGGAAGATCATTGTAACTGGTGGGAGAGCAGTGGCTGTGACAGCAGCACCAACGGTGTTGGTTAGTATTGAAAATGCTTGGTATAGGAGCTCAGCTATACGGTACTCCTTTCTCAGGATTCTAAAATGCCAAAATAAAACATTACCTTTCATTAGAGAGGTAAGAAGAATTGAGATAGATGAAATTAGAGAAAGGAGGCATTACTAAAATGATTGTTTTGTTGTTGTGTGTTACAACACTGTCACCGTCATCATCACCATCAGCCTAAATCGTCCACCGTTTATCATCGGACACTGGCCCCCTCCAAATGTTCCAATAAAGTCCCCATATGGAGGGGTTTGCTGTAGTCACCGGGCTTGTTTGCTACCTACCATCACCTAAATGGCTGTATATATATATATATATATATATATATATATATATATATATATCTATACAACATATATTATGTTGTTATCATTATACATACACTGAATTTAAATTTAACATGTATATGCAATGTTATTTAATAAATTACTTTCTTGGAATAAAGTTTATTTTTCTTTATTTTGTATTGAATGATGGAATTTGTATGAATCCAATAGTTGTAATTATTTTGGGATAAAAATTACCTATATTAGAAATGATATAAATCGATTCAGTAAACGATTCTGAACAAACTATTTTCAGGATGTGCGTTAATTAACTTAAATGTTGTATATATTATATATATATATATATATATATATGTGTAAGAGGAGGGGTGTCTTTATTGATAATACTGTCTTCATTTTCCATAGCTCTTTATTCGGTAATTTATTATACACAATGTGTGACACGTACTTGAATAAATTAATAATAATTTAAATAAAAGAAACAACAAATCAATAATAACTTTTCGTAATAATAACACCAGAGGTCCGTCTGGCTTGAGTGTCGAACAACGAATGAATGCGGTTGTCGTTCCGCACCTCTTTTATAGTAGTAGCGCCACGTGTTGTTTCACGATTCAAACCAAACAGATGTTGCATAAACAGATGTCGCAATCGGATGACTCGTACTTTTATTACGTTATAATTTTTGCACCGATACGGCCATTCTGATAACAGGCGCGTCCCTGCGTCTATATCAGGAAAAGTCTAAAAAAAGTAAAATTGATTATTACTTGTAGCTAATGCAAATTCGCGAGAATCAACCTCATAGTCTCAACACTAATTTTGGTTAGATTCTTAATCGCAATAATGTAAACCTCATAGCCTCGGCGCTAATTTTGGTTCAAAAAAAATCACAACACGTCAATCTCAGCCTCAGCGCAAATTTTGGTTAGATCCTTAATCTCAATAATGTAAACCTCATAGCCTCGGCGCTAATTTTGGTTAAAACAAAATCACAACACGTCAACCTCATAGCCTCAGCGCTAATTTTGGTTAGAACCACATTTCGTTAACCTCATAGCCTCAGCGCTAATTTTGGTTTGAATGGCAATTCTTTAACCTCATAGCCTCAGCGCTAATTTTGGTTTGAATGACAATTTGTTAACCTCATAGCCTCAGCGCTAATTTTGGTTTGAATGACAATTCGTTAACCTCATAGCCTCAGCGCTAATTTTGGTTTGAATGACAATTCGTTAACCTCATAGCCTCAGTGCTAATTTTGGTTAAATTTCACCTCAACAACACATTACTTACAATATACCTGTAATATTTAATGCATCATCTCATCTTCGACGTCGCATTCATGGCCGATACGGCCACATCACTCTGGGCTCCGAATTTAGGAGCACCTCTTAGTTGCTCATGGCATGGAGGAATTTCCAGTGTACACATCAGATCGCGTCATCTCACCGCGTCTACATTTGGAAAACAACAACTTCTTCTTCTTCGTGTTTATGCACCAACGATGGACTCCGACGATAGTTTAAAAGACAAACTTTACGAAGAAGTCAGTAAATTCGTCAGCAATGTTGGACCGCGGCAGCAAATACCACCACTCGGCGACTTCAATGCAAGGGTTGGCCGAGACTCCGAAGCACGGCCCCAAGCTTTCGGGCGACATGGTACAGGGAATATGAACTGCAACGGTCATCCGTTACTAGGTCCCTGTGCACGGTTTAGTCCAACTATAACTAACACCCTATTTAGACCACCCGCAAAATATAAAACCACCTGGATGCATCCGATGTCCAAACATCGGCACTTAATTGATTACGCCATTATCCGACAACGAGCCATCTCACAAATGACAATAACACGAGCCATGCGCGGTGCCACATGTTGGACGGACCACAATCCAATAGTCACAAAAATTAAAATCCGTTTCCGAGCGCCCTGCAGATCTCACTGAAAAGTATTACCATTTCTGGACTCAGAAAAACTGAAAGACCCTGAAGTACGCGAGAAATATAAACTGACGCTGAACAACGAAATGGCAGGTCCAAATACTGACGATAGCGATATGCTACGTGGCAGACTCTGTCAACAATAGCTACCAAAAGTGCCTCCAACATACTCGGCTTAAAAACCAATATAACTGAAGCTTGGTTCGATCAAAACGACATAACATTAGCTGCAGCACTAAGTAAACATCTAGAACCCCTAAAAAAGCCCTCCCGTACACCCAATTTACACATACATATAATCAAGAAAAGCACCTCAGAATTAAGAAAGCTCACTCGTGGCGTGATGGACAAATGGTGGCCAGAAAAGGCGAAACAAATGCAGTGGCTTGCTGCCACCAACGAGTTGAAAGCGTTCCACGCAGAAGTGCGCAAACTAATACGCACCTCTAGCCGGAGTCGCATAGCACCAAAGACGTATGATGGTTCGCGGCACCCAACAACTAAGGAAGAGGTGCCAAAACGCTGGGCCGAACATTCCAATACCCCGCTCAACGCAGATCGCTCAGCCGATCCTCCACACATCAATGCACCCCCCGAGCGACCAGAAGCTACGAGTCCAAACGAGCCACCCACACTAATAGAAATCATTACAACAATTAAACAACAACAAAATAAGAGAGCGGTTGGTATGGATAACATTTCTGGGGAACCACTTAAGCACGGTGGAGAGCAGCTAAATAATTCCATATGGAAACCGTTTGTACAGATGTGGCATAAAGAACGGCTACCTTCAGATTTTACAGCTTCCCGAATCCGCTCTCTATATGAAAACAAAGGTGACCGCTCCGATTGTAACTCTTATCGGGGTATATCACTGCTGTCAGTGCCAGGGAAAGTATTTGCAAGAGACCTCCTCAACCGCTTACCACCGTTATCAGAAAACATCTTACCGGATTCACAGCTAGGTTCTCGGCCCGAACGAGGCACTTGTGAAGCCACTCTCTTCATAAGACAGCTCCAGTCGAAAAGCAGAGAACAATGTCAGCCCCCATTTCCTTGCTTTGTTCACTTGGAAAAAGCTCCCGACAGCGTCCCTCGTGAAGCGCTCCGGACGGCTCTGACGAAGGTGGGCCGCTCCGAAAAGTCTGTGCGGATGATTCGACTCCTAGACGATGGCATGACAAGCCGTGTCACAGCCAACGGCGAGCAAACAGAGCAATTTCCTGCGACTTGTGGAACAAAACAGGGTTGCGTTCTTGCGCCCACTCCACTAGTCATATATTTCACCGTAGTAATCCAAGAGACTCCACAGCAGACTTCTGTTGGCATACACATTCGCCTCCGCACCGACGGCAGCGTTCTTAATTTGGCCCGACCCAGAGCGATCACCAACGTTTCGCACGCCGTGATCGCGGAAATAATGTATGCCGACGACCCCTCATGGCCAATAGCTCAGCTGAACCCCAGTACCTGACGAACCGTTTCGATGAGAATTGTCGACGTATTGGCCCTAAAATAAGCGTCAGCAAAACCGAAGTGATGACGACCGTTTCAGGCAACACCTCTGAGACTCTAAGTATAAAATTAGGTCAGTTTGAGCTGAGGCGGGTGCAGAAGTTCAGATATCTGGGCAACTTCCCAACATCTCGATGCGACCCTGAGACGGAAATCAACCACCGAACAGGTACGGCAGCCGCTGCCTTTGGCAAGCTCCGTTCCAGAGTCTTCCGCAGCCATGATATCAAACTGGCCACTAAAATTTCTGTGTACATATCTGTTGCACTCCCAAACCTTTTAAACTCCTCAAAATCGTGGGGCCCGTACCGCAAGCACATCCGCACGCTAGATCGCTTCCACCTCAAGTGTCTCCGTGATATCATGAACATCAAGTGGTCCGATCGTGTTGGGAACACTGACGCACCACGACGTGCCAATGTCTGCGCGATTGAGGTACATTTAATAAGGCGGCAGCCGCGGTGGCTTGGACATCTCTCAAGAATGCCCGAAGCGAGAATAGCCAAGCGCATCCCGTTTTCAGAGTTGCAGGCAGGCAAGCGAAAGCATGGCGGCCAGTTTCTCCGTTTTAAGGATGTGCAAAAGCGTCACATGAAGAGGCGTGGCATAGATCCAGCCAGATGGGAAACCCAGGCACAAAAACGGCTTGAATGGAGACGCCTTGCCCATTAGAAGGTTTCCGACTTTGAGGAAGGGAGACGGGCCGAGTCAGACGCCAGACGTGACGCTCCAAAATCTCAACCATCTTTGGCGAAACAGTACAATTACGTAAACGGTGTCCCGATGTGCAGCCGCTGTGCGCATTCTTAAAACGAAGATTGCCAACCGCAGTCATATGAGGGCAGATGAGAGAGCTGACCAACCACACTCCTGATGTCCTCCTTTCTTATTTCAAACGGTCCGTCGTATTTTTGGCTTAGTTTAGTTCCAAGTCTTGTGGGTTCCTTTAATAAAACATATTCACTCTTTTCGAATCTTTTAACTTTGGCTTTGCCCTTATCGTAACGTTCTTTATGTTTTTCGGCCCGCTCGGTTATCCTTGTCAACACCACTTTTCTCAAAATCTCAGGGTTTATACGATCGTTGTGCTCGTCAATAAGGTTGAGAAGTTCTGGAGGAACACTTCCTTTTTTTACCGGTTAGTAATTCTATTGGCGTTTGGCCTGTAGTTTTAGAAAAAGTACAATTGATGACTAACTGTAAGGAACCTAATGATTTCATCCAATGGCTGATGTCAATCCATTTTTATTACTCTCATAACCCCTTCCACTTGACCGCCGTTAGCTCCACCGTTAGCTCTACTTGTATATCCAAGAAAGGACAGCACGATTTTCATGTGACATTTGTACCATCATCTCACACATTGTATCCTTGAATGTATTGGCCATGAGTGCCATGGTTGCAGAATTCCCACGTACCGGTTGATGGCGCTGGTTCATCCCACTTCTGATGTAAGAGGAGGGGTGTCTTTATTGATAATACTGTCTTCATTTTCCATAGCTCTTTATTCGGTAATTTATTATACACAATGTGTGACACGTACTTGAATAAATTAATAATAATTTAAATAAAAGAAACAACAAATCAATAATAACTTTTCGTAATAATAACACCAGAGGTCCGTCTGGCTTGAGTGTCGAACAACGAATGAATGCGGTTGTCGTTCCGCACCTCTTTTATAGTAGTAGCGCCACGTGTTGTTTCACGATTCAAACCAAACAGATGTTGCATAAACAGATGTCGCAATCGGATGACTCGTACTTTTATTACGTTATAATTTTTGCACCGATATATGTATATATATATTTGCTGTGTGGCCGACGGTATAGAATATCGCCACCCCATCTCATCCCGTGGGAGGCGTAGAAGTCGTCCTGAAGGAATATCTATATGAGAACGGGCAGCAGCGTCTCACCCATCATACTGCGACCACCAACCCGTCTGCCAAGCGTGGCGGTTATGGCATATCTCTCCAAATGATGGACACAATAACACAACCCCATTGTGGAAATCTTTTGGGGAGGCCTTTACGGTGACGATATTCATCTGACATGGTGTATAAATATATAACTGTTACCGACATATTGACTTTTATTACACAAATCATTTACCCACATTCAATTTGATATCACTAAATTGCTATATATTTCTATGGTGCTAGAAAAATTATGTACCTATATTCATCTGTTTGACTTACCGTTCGTTATTGCTATTACTGTTCGCGAGGATAATATCCCAAGCTCCTTCGAAGTCGTATACCCTGCCACCAGTGGTGCAGTTGATAATTTCTCCTCCCTGTGACACAATCTGTTATTAACCAACGTAAATTGACAAGCCCATTGAAAAAATGTATCAGCACCCTTTTTTTTATAGAAAATTACTATTCGCCATTTGAATATCAGTAAGGTCTTATATATAATCAGTTTCACTAACTGCGTGGATTACAGATACTACTCCAGAACCAATACGATGGGTCAGTACAAAACCCACGTTGATGATATCACATTGTAACTTTTTTTGCTGAGGCAGGGGAGTGCGTAGGCATGCCACCAGCAAAAAGTGTCTGCGGGTGGGTATGTCGTCCTCGCACCGACTAAACAGGTTAGGTTGAGTGCCGTGGACTTCTTATGGTACATAAGGAAGGAATGCAATTTTGCTGCTCCGGTGTTCACATAGTACCTAATCGTTATATCGCTGTTCATTCATAAATGAATTTGTACCTTATAAGCGAGGACCTGTAATTGGCTTTATGATGATTAGTAATGCCATTTATATTTATATACTCGAGCTGTTGGTCTTCCTATTAAATAAATAAATATATACGTTTAGTGACTTGCGTCAATACCTTAGTACCGGCAGTCATGACAACATCTTGTGCCTTTATCGGCATCAAACTCATCAGGATAGTTTGAAGTTCATTTATGGATTATTTCAGGTGAAAAATGCAACTATATATTCTAACTGATGCTGCTACCTAATGGACTACCAGCCATTCCCGGTATATGTTAGAGGCAGGCAGGTAGTGTACGAAACATATTCGCACCTAGCACGTTTTGTTGATAAGATCCACATCACTTACTGCGTATCTGGCTTCGGTGGGGTTCTCAATTCGTTGGACAATGTGGTCGATCCCTTCATTAATCACATCGATGTACTGGTAGAGAGCTTTCTGAATAGCTGTTTCATTGCGTTCTGCGACAGCGTTGATAAGCTGAGGAGAAGAGCAAAATTGTTATAGTCAAGTTCATCATCTTTTTTTTAGGCAGGGGAAATGCCTTCGCGTGCCACCGGCAAAAAGTGTCTGTGGGTGGGTATGTCGGACTCGCACCGACTAAACTTAACCGGCCGTGGACTTCTCTTGACACCTGATGGGGGAGCCCCGGAAACGCGGGTATGCTGCTCCAATAAGTTCATGTCGTACTTAATATTTTGCACTACATATTTTCAGGTTTGTCTACAAAGCTGATAACGCGCTAGTAATGCCCAAAAGTTGTAAGCATCAGATCTTTAAGTTTACTGTAATCACTGTAGTTGTAGCTATAGGTGACATATATGCAGAAATTGCTGAACAAATAACTGATATACTTTATGTTATGGGCAGAGGTCAGACGCCTACTGTAGTGCAAGACAGCTTCCGCAACATACAACCCTAAAATCTGTCTGGTCTGTCAGGAGCCGAACGGTGCTTCACGTAACGATGGCAAGAGACCCGATGGCTTGACATTGGTTCCTTGTAGTCGTGGACGGTCGTTGGTATAGGATGCTGCATGTGTAGATCTCGCAGAGGGCCTCAAACGGAGAAACAATGCTTCCGTGTATATTTTTCGTCAGTCTAAGTTTGAAACTATGGGACCCTAGGGGGTTCAGAAACACGCAAAATTTTATCAAGAATTTGTCCTGACGCCTTGTTGAAACCTGTGTACATGTTTTATGCGAATATACATATTATATATACGTGTAAAACATGGCTATCTTGGTCACCAAGAGCTCTTACTGCGATTCATACGAAGACCATCTATGAAATTGTGTACCGATGCAAACTAAGAATTACACATACTACTTTAATATATACTTACTGCGGCTGAATAACAAATGGTTGAGGGGATACCATCAACAAGTTTGATGAGGACTCCAATTGTCTGGGCGGCGGTTATAACTTGACTAGCTGAATCCCCAAGATTGCCAAAGTTTATGATGAGTTGTACCGCATCCACTATGTAAGAGCTCAGGTCTTTATCATCGACGTTGGACACAAATACACGTTCAATTAAAGCTCTAGAATAATTATAAAAAATTGCATTATTCTTCAGATGTTGAATGAAAAAAAAAACATTTTACTTTTTTGGTGCCATTAAAAATAATCTCTTTTTACCACGTTTCGAAATTGAATAAGTAAATAATAATGCTCAAATGGTCTGTAAAATGTTATCTAAATTAAGAACAATCTAACAGCATATTTGAAGATTTTTGATAATCAGGCTGGTGGATATTTTTTGTATGTGTTTTTGTGTGTATTTTGAATCAAGTTTTAATTTCGCGAGACCTAGTTTTACGAGTCTCTTTCTGCTTAACCGGATAATAGCCACAAACAGGGGCTTAAGCTGTCTAGCAAATAAGACTACAGACACGTCCTTTGAGTTTTGAATCTCAGTTAATTCGGTTACTGACATGAAGAGGTTTACAGAGTTGGTTATTAAGGTCAATTTGTGCAACTGTCACACTTTCGACTGAGGATCGCAGAGACTATCAGTTCATACGAATGAAAACACAGTCGACCTAAAACTAAACGGCATAAAGTAAGCAAAGTTAATATTAACATCAAGAGACCCTATATTATCAGTAGTAAAAGCTGTTGGTAACACAAACCAAACTATTTAAATTATTTTTTACTCACTTAATGAATTTTTCGCCAAATATCCATGTAAGATTTTTAGGTTTGGTCTTGTATCAAAACTGAAGTATCGAAGTTGAGATGTAAACAGTGTTTTTTTAATAGATTATCTCGGTTTTATTTATATAATTTAATTGATAAAATAAAATAAAATTTCACAATATTATTAATATCTAATTGTTATGTAACCCTTTGCATGCCGCTGTGTCGGCGAAACATGTTGATCTATGTCATTTTAACAACCTTGTACCGTGTTTCTGGCAAATAAATGTATTCTATTCTATTCTTATAATTTAAAATATGTTTTATATTTGCAACATTGATAGGATATAGTTCCGAGCCAATGCAAATTTAGTGCATTTACTCTCTAAGCTTCTTGTGATCTCTGTAAGGGTGTGCGCATGTGGAACAAAATTAGTCGGTGATTCAGCAACTACTATTCCTTCAATCTTCCAACCAAAATATACAGTCCACCAACTGTTGGAAACATAAGGGGCCGTACGAAGTGTGTCAGAAAATGATTGAAGTTCCGCAGTTTCCTGAAGAGCTATAAGTTAATTTCTGTGTGATAGAGCTATAATAATCTACTACGAGTATATAAAAATAAGTCGGGTTTTCCTTCCTGACGCTATAACTCCAGAACGCACGAACCGATTTCCACGGTTTTGCATTCGTTGGAAAGTTCTCAGGCTCCGTGAGGTTTATAGTAAAAAAAATTATAAAATTTAACGCGGGTAACACCGCGGGGCACAGCTAGTGGGCTATATTTTCCTTTGCACTTTCCCAGTGTTCTTTCATTTACAATTTTTGCCTAGTGGTTATTCAAGTTTAGAGTGTAGTGCAATGTCGACTGACACCCGAAATTGCTTAGTAATTCAACGTCGTTGTGGATAAATGTCACTGCGATTGACCGAAGGCAGAGTGGTTCACATCATCAGCCTGATATCGTCCACTGCTGGAGATAGGACTCCCCTAAGGTTTTTTTAACGTTTACGTTAATGCATAAAGTTAACCATTTGAAGAGGTTTGCCGTAGTCCCCGTGCTTGGCTTGCGAATTGACAAACGCAGTTAAGTGGTAGCTAGTATACAGGTGGCGCCGCTTCCCGACTACCTGGTCTATCCCTTAGTCGCCTTTTACGACACCCAAGGGAATACCATCCCGTGGATTTATCAATAAAAAAAAATAAAAAAAATCAAAAATGCCTTTATTTACTACACGTAGTTGTTAGAACGTGTGGGTCTCTTCTTTTAAGTTATGTGTAACTTGTATTAGAAAAGACCCCTCTCTTATCTGTACATCGATTTGCTGTAGTACATTTGAAGAATAAGTATATGCCTTAGGGTAGGTTAGTTGTCTGGAAGAGATCGCAGTTAGCGATAAGACCACCCATTGTACTAGATTTATTACAACTTTATCTATATATATAAAAATCAATGCCACTTTTCGTTGTAATGTTATAACTCAACAACGCCTTTACCGATTTGGCTAATTTTGGTCTTGAATTATTCGTGGTAGTCCAGAAAAGGTTTGTACGTAGAGAAAATTTTAAATAAGTCTTGAATAAGTGTAAAATCAACATCTTTTAGCAATTTAAAATATTATTTTGTTTGAGTAAATGAACTTAATAATCATTTTTTTATTACTATGCCTTATACGTAGCGAAGCACGTACCGGGCCGCTAGTACTTTATATGTAAATCTTGGTGTACAATAAAGAGTATTTGTATTGTATTGTATTGTATTGTATTGTATTGTAGCGCTGTTATTCTTTTTGAGTCGGAAACCACACGACAGACCGCTTTAAAGTATATATTTATCATCCAATGTCATATAATACTTTGCTCTGTTCATTACTTACGATGAAACTGGTCTTTCGTTGTATCCTAAGTGAGTAGAGTAGGCCAAAGCGTTCTGAGGAGAACAAAATGTGATTACACCTTTAAAAACACACATTAACTGCTAACTTATGTTATATGTATGTTACTCGAGTTAGCTATCCTAACGCATAACTCAATTAGTTAAATTTTATGTTGGACTCGGCCAATCTTTCAATCTGTTCAGGAGATCATCATTGGGGAAAAGGTGACCCACATGATGTACAGGCCTTAGAACCGTTGACCAAGTTCAATATAAAATTGGTTGGTAGATGCGTTATATGTTGGTAGGTACAGACGCCAGCACATCAAGCTACCCCAATCTGTCAAATTTCCCCAATAGAAAGTGAACCTTATACTTATGTGATTAAGTTGAAATCTATAAAAGATATATAACAGATTGGGGTAGCTGGATGTGCTGGCGTCTGTACCTTTCACGCGTCTGGTCGTGGGTTCGAATCAGGACAGATATATGTGTATGAACATGTCTGTTTGCCATTTCAAGGGGTTTCCCGTAGTCACCCTGTGCATGCGAGTTGGCGACCGGATGCGGTAACACTGCCGTCCGACCTTCGTATCCCTTAATCGCCTTTTACGACACCCACGGGATGTTATGGGGTGGCCCTATTATTCTTTCTAGGCCGGATACCACACGGGTCTTATTAAAGACTAGCTGTGCCCGCAACTTCGTCCGCGTGTTAATTAGTTTATTTCGTTTTTCTTGTAAAATAAAAGACTTTTTCTAAAATAAAAGTAGCCTAAGTTACTCCTTATTACATCAGCTACCTGCCAAAAAAGTCCCGTCGAAATCGGTCCAGCCATTTCAGAGATTAGCCGGAACAAACAGACAGACAGACAGACAAAAATTGTAAAAAAAATCATTTTGGTGTATGTACCGTATATATATTCATATTAATGCAGTAAAAATCGGTTATTTCAATATTACAAACAGACACTCCAATTTTATTTATTTGTATAGATGCTGTATATTATTAAAACTGAATCGGAACTCTACTTACTGAGGCGACGAGAAGTATCATTACAATATGCAACATCTTGCTTGTCTGAGTACGAGCAATCGATAAAAGAACTCTTTAAATAACAAATACACAACCATATATACACAATTTATTATGCTTTGTGTATATATCATAGTTAACTTACAATGAAACTGCATCTGCGCAAACACTATTAATTTCAGACAAACCAACCAAGCGCGAGTCAAGTATTGTAATTTTCAGGTATCCTTATTGAAAAAGAAAATCATATTGTTATGTTTTGTTCATATTGAAAAAATATCGGCATTTTACTAGATGTACAAATTCTGCATACGGTTCATGATTAGGAGGAGATTTCAATAAAAAGTATTGAGTTGTTAAAGTTAAAACTTGTTAAGTCTTTTGTTTATAAATCGAAGTCATTAGTTTGTTTCTGAGTCATGGATATTTTCGATGTATTTAAGTATTTATCTATCTATATAAGTACATACCTACCTACATAGGTATATCGTCGTCTGGTACCCATAGTACGAGCTTTGCTTAGTTTGGGGCTAGTATGATCTGCGTGACATTGTCCCTAGATATTATTATTAAAAAATACAAAAAAAATATTATAGAAGTGTGTTAAGTGAAATAAGAAAAAAAAACTTGTGTGTACTTATGTACACGCGTTAGAAGTTATACTTCTTAATATACAACTTGAACATAGTTATCAATTATCATACCACCTAGAACTAACTTCATGCTGTTATTTTTACGATGCGCGCGCATCGTAAAAATTCACTGTCATACCACCTAGAACTAACTTCATGCTGTTAAATTTTTTGGTGTCGGTGTGCGCGCGCATCGTAAAAATTAACTCTCATAATTTTTCTCCATCGCGCCAAAAGAAGTATAACTTCAAAAAGATTCGTTCCCCTTTTTGTCGTTATGAGTTACTGGATAAATTCACTGTTTAATACCCTCGTTGCACAATCTTCTACTTCTCGATTGATATTCGGTTTGGCAAAATACTCTACACAAATTATTCAGTTAAGAGTCAGATCTAATTGAGATAAAGAGAATAATGAAGCTCTATTTTGTCTCTTTTGCGCGGATCCCTAAAAAGCTGACTTCATAATACAGTATGTAAATAAAATGTTTTATTCTCATGTTTATAATTTATGAGTATCTTTATGTATTAGAGAGGGTATTGTAGAAAAAACACATTGCATTAATTGTTGCGTACGTATATAAACTAGTATAGTATAGCGTTATCTTCTTATTTAAACATTATTAAACAAAGAGTTCTTTGTTGTTACAGCGTATAATCTGAGAAATGTATTTTTTTTTCTATTATATTCTAACCAGTAAGTTTTGTCGCGTGGTTCCCAGTCCAGTGGAATAACAGAGCCATGTCTCTACATTCCGTGGGACTTATAAAAGGCGACAAAATCATACGACACATAGTCAGGCAGCAGCATAACCTACAAACTATCTACAGCAAACCCCTTTAAATGGCAAAGTTTTGGAAACCTTTGAGGGTATTGTATGTCCAGCAAGTTAGTTAGTAGTATTTATTGAATAGTCCATCGTCGGAAATCAAGATATTGAGTTCTTCATCATCATAATATCAGCCGAATGCCGCCCACTGTTGGATAAAGGCCTCCCCCAAACATCTCCACAATTCTCCATTGGTCTTGCGCTATCCGCACCCAGCGACGTCCAGCGATCCTCACAAGATCATGAGTCCATCTTGTAGGGGGCCTGCCCACGCTAAGTCTTCCGGTTCGTGGTCGCCATTCGAGAACCTTTTTGCCCCAGCGGCCGTCGGCTCTACGAGCTATGTACTGCCACTTCAGTTTGGCAATTCTTCGGGCTATATCGGTTACTTTGGTTCGCATGCGGATCTCAGTATTTCTGATTCGATGTCACAGGGAAACTCCAACCATAGCCCTTTCCGTTGCTCTTTGGGTGACCTTGAGCCGCCTGATAAGGCCCATAGTGAGTTCTTACTAATATAAAAACCCTTTCATAAAGAATGAAGAAATAATTTTGAGAAATAATTTTGACGGGCCAGGTGGAGTGGTTGGTAAATGCTTGCCTTTCGCGCCACAGGTCGTGGGTTCGATTCCCGCCCATGACAGATATTTATGTGTATGTTCTTCCCCAGTGTCCATCCTAGCTCCTTCCCATTCTAGCTTTCATCATGATCGGGTCACAGGTAGTAAAAAGACTAAGTCTTTTTACTACTACTACTAATTTCGCATGAATTAGTAAATTATTTGTTCACTGAAATTGGAGTTGGGCAAGAAAAATATACATCCATACTCTATGAAGAATAATTTAAGTCCAAGTCATTGACAGTAAAATCCAAATTAAATAAATCGCTTTCAGGTTCTTGTCACACTCTAATGGCAGTTGGATGTCAGTTTCATCTGGTAAGATTTGTATTATCTTTGGAAAACTAAATGTCAAAATACGATGCACATTTTGCGATTTATATAAAATTGCAAAACAAATAATTTATACGCACTATGAACACATACTAACATGTATCAAACAAGAAAACCGAGATGGCATACAAGATATTTCAAGTTTTGCTCTGGTTAACTGTCATAGTGAGTAATTCATTACTTAAAACTTACTTATTACTTAAACTTAAACATACTTATATTAGATACATTATTTTAAGCTATATGAGTGTGTACCTATGTAAACTCTCATTTGTATTAAATCCTTGGAGCTTCATGAAGAAATTTCTAAAGTGATCATTGCAAACTGCCTTCAGTGACAAATATTATATTATATCGGAATAAAGGAATAAATGAATTGTAAATTTTAATAACTTGCATCAAGTAATTCACAATCTAGAGAAATTAATAATAGCAATGTAAATGCAGTAGGCTACTATATCGCTAAAAGCGTTCTCTTCTAGACGACCAAAGTGTAGGATAAACTAAAATGAATATGAAGAACAATAGGGTAGAAAATAGTGTACAGAATTAGATAGCAATCAAGATGAATGACGAAATATTTTCCTGTAAGAATGGTGTTGATAAATTAATGATACATTCAAAGCAAGGTAGTGAACAATACGTGACGCGGGAAGTTCAATCTGGTCTCATTCTTAGTACTTCAATACACTTTTTGAAAAATGACAGTCTATAAGAAAGGTCAAGGATCATCTAATAAAGACAATTAATGTGTAAAATAAATTCTCCAGATTAATCACTTTCAATGTTGTACTGAAGTTAAATAAACATATTAATCAAAGAATTCTAATTTACCGGAAAGGGAAACATAACACTTTATTGATGTAGATATAATACCGGATGAATAACCTATTTGTAAAATGTACAAGATTTATTATCATCTTGATAAACAAAACCAGTAATCGTAACTAGATTGGACCCAAAAATTACAGCAACGATTTTAATGCATTTAATGTATTTTGCAACAATGCATTACCTGATTAAACTGTGCTTAAATTGTGGAGCCTTGAGAAGCTTTTGCTCAGGCATCGGTAAGCAAATACAGATAGTCGTCTAATCTATCGTCATAATTTGAGTTTGTGTCTGACGTGACTGCAGCTCTTGACAAAAGACTAGAAGTAGATGCTGTGTACACGGACTTTTGCAATGCGTTTGACAAAGTTGACCATTCTCTGTTATTGTCCAAATTAGATTATAACGGTATACATGGCTCACTTCTGAACTGGTTCTCATCTTATTTAACCCATAGATCGCAAATTCTTGTCGTTAATGGTTACGAATCTTACCCATATTATGCTGACTCAGGAGTTCCTCAGGGTTCTCACCTTGCACCAGTTCTATTTTTACTTTTTATTAACGATATTACTGCTCAAATCCATCATTGTAAGTATCTAATGTTTGCCGATGATCTTAAAATCTACAAAACCATAACATCAAATGAAGACCCTACCCTAATTCAGCAAGATTTGGACAGAATTGCGAATTGGTGCAACATTAATCGCATGAAACTTAATGTTCAAAAATGTAGCCATATCCGATTCACGAGGAAAAAACAGTCCAATTCCGTCTCATATAATATAAAAGGAGCATTATTAGAAAGCGTAAACGAGGTTCGTGATCTTGGCATCATCATGGACAGTAAAGTCAACTTTAAAAGTCATATTGATAGCATCGTAACGAAATCAGCACGGCAATTAGGATTCCTTAAGAGGAGCACTAAAGGGTTTAAGATGGTTAGAACAAAAATTATACTATATAACACCTTAGTACGAAGTCACCTTGAATATGCTAGCGTAGTGTGGAACCCGCACTATGCAGTACACTCACAAAGAGTAGAAAGCATCCAAAGGGCCTTTACAAAACACCTAGCATATAACTTTGGAGATATATCTCCCCGGTGTCCATACGAACAACGTATTAGATCCTACAATATGATTACTCTTCGTGACCGTAGACTGGTACAAGATCTCATGTTCTTTTTCAAATTGGTTAACAATAAATTAGATTGCGATAAACTATCTGAACAGGTTGGACTAAAAGTGCCCTATAAAATACCCAGACATCCCATTACCCATCTATTTGATAAAGCATCCAAGACAAATATAGGAGTTTGCTCACCCATCAATAGGCTCAGTCAGGCGATGAATTCATATATAAAGTCCACTCCACATGCTGACATATATCATGACTCCATGAATGTCTTTAAAACCCAAATTTTGAAGACCCGCATACAAACAAATAATATATTATGCTAGTACATAGGTATATCTCATATACTACATACAATCACATTTGTGTTTATTGATGTCTTTTTATTTCTGTTTGTGTTTATATATATATATATATCTATATATATATATTTGGTTTTAAGTAGAAGTATAATTTGGTTTAATTTCTGTTTAATAAATTGGTTTAGTTAAGTTTAATAACTGATTGTTATATTTTTGTTTATATAGTTTATTATCACTTTAGTTTTATTACACTTTGTTTTGACTTAGGTTATCATTTCTATTTGTAAGTGTTGGTTCACCTGTTATTGGCAACTGTATAAGACCATAACTTGGTACCAATCATTATTTTAAATGTTATATACAGAAGCTGTTGGTGTACCTTTTAATAAATAAATAAATAAATAAATAATTTACCGCTTTTGCTCCATATTCATACAAACAGTCCCGATTGATCCTCTCGCCAGGGTGTTGATAGTAATCGGGCAATCATAACCTCGACACCGCAGATATGTTTAATTAACCATCAGTTTCATCTTCTTTCCAGTGGCCATCCTCTAATGGGAACATGGATTTGGATCTATCAGATAGCGATATGGGCGAAGACCGGTGGATGTTCAGGCAGTCGAAACCACTAGTAGACGAGCAACCAGCATGTTTAGCCATAAAGCCAACAGCCAAGGATATCGTGAGGCGATTCTATTCGATATTGCCATAGTTTAGTACCAGTTTCTATTAATAAAATACACCGCTAAACGATGACACATATATGTTTCAGCATGCTTGCCAAAATATCGACATATTGGTAATAATTTTAGAATGTTGGATCATGGTCATTAGCGCCAATACTCTAACTAAAGAATACCTCCTTCTTCAATTCGAATGATACTTTGGTACTATCACATACATACATGTAGGTACAATCATGTACAAGAAACATGTATAACTTAAGTAAAGCTTTGCTTCCAGCAGTGAGTTGGACCAAGTTCTCTGGTCAATATTGTTAAATCCGTAACTTGTTTCCACTTTACGGATGAAGCCATAATCATATATGATGGGGCTAAGGAAGAAGGGGGTGATTATAGTATCTTAGGATCTAAAATGCTAATTAATTTACTTATCGTCCGCCTGATATCATCCACTGCTGGACATAGGCCTCCTCCAAAGGTTTCTACAACGTTGCCATTTGGAGGGGTTTACCTTAGTCACCGCATCTGGCATGCGAGTTTGCGACCGCAGTTAGGTGGTAGCTAGTACACAGGAGACGCTGCTGCCCGACTACCTGGTCCCCTCAGTCGCCTTTAACGTCACCCACGGGATGGAATGGGTGGCCCTGCTATTCTTCTCGTCCAGAAACTCACTTTTCGTCTTACTCACTTCTCACATCGGTTTTATTGTGGCTGCCTTTTATCTTCGGAATTTATTTTAGAATTATATTGTTTGATTGCTTACGTAGTGAAACATTTTGCAGCTTCGATAAAGATCGCACGAACTCCGCGTTCCTGCACAAGTTCCGACTCACTGTTTACAAGATGTCTGACAGCGACGACATTCTGGACAAGGAAGCTGGATTCTATGCCACTGTCCTCACACCTCTGGTCTTCATGCAGCAATACCGGGATACTTGGTGCCTTCTAGAACGTGTACGTCTTAACATTATAACTATGAAAACATGTACAGACGCCAGCACATAAAGCTACCCCAATCTGTGAAATATATCCAATTGAATGTGAAACTTACGCTTATGTGATAAAGTTTTAAATCTATAAAAGAAATTTGACAGATTGGGGTAGCTGGATGTGTGATGTCTATACAAAAGAATAACAAATTATTGGTCATTAGTGACCCCCCGGCTTCGGACGAGAAGACAGATAGGAAGCTAAATTAGTATTTTACACCAAATAATGACTTTTGTAGACAATATTTTGTTCGTCATCATCATCATATCAGCTGAAAGACGTCCGCTGCTGGAGTTAGATCGCCATAATTACCTTGCATGCGTTATCCGCATCCAGCGGCTTCTAGCGATCATCACAAGATCAGCGCTCCATCTTGTAGGGGGCTTGGCAATTTTAAGATACAATTTGAATAAACCCTAGTATATAATTGTAATTTTCGTAGGCATCTCTATTTTTTTTTCAAATATAATACAGGCCTTGTTACTCCTTCGTAACATAGTTGTATCTAGGTAATCAGTTAAGTAATTTATTGATCGTTGTATCAGCTGAAAGACGTCCACTGCTAGAGATAGAATTCCTCAATTACCGGGCATGCGCTATCCGCATCCAGCGGCTTCTTGTGATCCATCATGGGGTCCATCTTGTAGTGGGCGTGACAATTTTAAGATACAGGGTTTATTATTACAATTTTCTTTCGATATATTTGTGTGCTTGTTTCATGTCTGTTTGGTCTGAGTCTGGGTGTAATTATCCATATAAGTACATATGTATTTACAAAAGGAAAGTAGTATATATTGTATATCAGTCAGTTATCTGATTTCCATAGAAGAAGCTCTGCTTAGTTTGGAATCAGATGGCCGTGTGTAAATAATGTCCCGGGAAATTAATACATGATTATAACGAAAACTACGTAATTTATATAATAGAAACTATTATCGACCGTCGAAGTTAAATAAAAATACTAAGGAAGTGGTTTAGAAGCTCAGAGTTTCTTCATAGAATAAATGCAACACGTTGTTTTTTTCAGTTTCAAAGGGCTATCCGCATGTACCAGCTATCGCATCCCAGTGAGAAGAGATCTGCGTTAAAATTGCTTCAAAATTTGAGATCAGTCGAACAGAAGGTACGTCGGTATGCCAGAGTTTATGCTATACACGTGTTAGAGACACAGTAATCGAGATATAGCGTATCATCATCATATCAGCCGAACGACGCCCACAGCTGGACAAAGGCTTCCCCATAAGATCTCCACAATTGCCTATCTTGAGCTATCTGGATCCAGCGACTCAGCGACCCTCACAAGATCATTGGTCCATCTTGTACGGGGCCTGCCCACGCTACGTCTTCCGGTTCGTGGTCGCCACTCGAGAACCTTTACGTCCCAGCGGTCGTCGGCTCTACGAGCTATGTGCTCTGCCCACTTCAGCTTGGCAATTCTTCGGGCTATGCCGGCTACTTTGATTCGCCTGCGGATCTCAGCGTTTCTAATTCGAACTCCAAGCATAGCGCTTTCCATTGCTCTTAAACAATGGAAAGCGCTATATACTACAAAGTTTCATCAAAATCCGTCCAGTAGTTTTTGAGTGAAAGAGTAACACATACACACTCACAATCTTTCGCCTTTATAATATTAGTGTGATAAACAGCTTGTTTTTAGGGTTCCGTAGCCAAATGGCAACAAACGGAACCCGTATAGATTCGTCATGCCTGTCTGTCTGTCTGTCCGTCCGTATGTCACAGCCACTTTTTTCAGAAATTATAACAGCTGTACTGTTGAAACTTGGTAAGTAGATGTATTCTGTGAACCGCATTAAGATTTTCACACAAAAATAGAAAAAGAACAATAATTTTGAGGGTTCCCCATACATAGAACTGAAACTCAACATTTTTTTTTTCATCGCACCCATACATGTGGTGTATCTATGGATAGGTCTTCAAAAATGATATTGAGGTTTCTAATATCATTTTTTCTAAACTGAATAGTTTGCGCGAGAGACACTTCCAAAGTGGTAAAATGAGTGTCCCCCCCCCCGTAACTTCTAAAATAAGAGAATGATAAAACTAAAAAATATATGATGTACATTACCATGTAAACTAACAACGAAAATTGGTTTGAATGAGATTTAGTGAGTAGTTTTTTTTAATAAATCGTAAACCGCAATTTACCTTTCATTTAATTAACTGAAATACTTGCTGCTGCGGAACCCTTCATGAGTCCGACTCGCACTTGGCCGGTTTTTATTTATTCTCTTATTATTTATTCGTGTCGCTTGCATTCGATACTTATTTCTGTAAAGTTAAATCCACTAATTCTAATAGGTATATGTATGGACCTACTGACTTTTTTTTTATTTGCTTTGTTTAGATTCGTAGTTTCATATTAGAGTTGTCTGGCCCCGAATCTGTGACCAGGACCACACCCTCAATTGTGGACGACGAAGATGAAGAGTTGCATGATAAAAGAGATCTTAGGTACATCAAGGAATTAATAAAAAATCTTGGCTAAAATAAGTTTTTTTATTTGGAAGTATATTTTCTAGTTTCTTACAAATTGCCTGCATTTACATTTCAAAATATATTACAAAATTTCTTATATATAAAATTCTAGTGATTTGTATGAAATTTGGTGAAGTCAAACTAGGCCAACGTACTGGATTATTATGTCCTCTGAAAATGAGAAGAGGCCATTTTCCTACATTGAGACAGCAATGGACTGAATGATTATTGGTCAAGCTGGGATGCAATTCACAAAGCGTCCCAGTCCACAACCAAAATTATACCGACGACATGTGTTTTATTTTTTCATAGATTAATAATCGGGATATTTTTAAAAGCACATCAATTAAATTGTCAACCATTAATTTAAATTCATCAATTTAATCAATTTCATAACAAATATACTGCTTGTACAGCAAACCCGGGCGTAACTAAAAATGTATTTCGCTACTCGAAAAATAGGTTAGGTTTGAACTGTGATAGGTGTTATAGTTGATACAACACACGAACCGAGCGAGCTAAGCGAGCGTGCATTTATTATTTAGTGCATTAGTATAAATGTGCATTAATAAATTGCAAATGTGCATTTTATTAAAGCATTTATTATTTTAGTCCAGAGGGTTATTTGTTGTTTTGATATTTTTGTGTTATATTTTCTCTACGAATTATTCATACCAAAATTATAAACACAAAGGTTTGTGAGTATGGATATGGATTTGTTACTCAAACATCCATACGATCAATCCAAACGAACAATCTTTCTCATTTATAATATTAATATAATTTCACGCAAAAATAACCGAACAGATTTTGAAGAAACTTTATAACTAGTAATATAGCTTTTATATCCCAATAAAAATATGCTATAATTAACACAGTTTAACGCGGGTGAAACCGCGGGGTATAGCTAGTATAATATATTTTGCTTTATGTGCCATTTTATAAGATTGGGAAACTAGTCATTTAATTACAAAAAAATCCATAGATTTAATAAACTCTGAAATATATCTCGATTTACAATGTTGAAGAGCTTCGTCCGCCTATCACAGATATCGCGGTAAAGAAAAAAGAACAGAAATAAAGACGAATGCTTCGGAGGGCACGTTAAGCTGTGGGTCCCGGTTGTAGCCATTAGGCAACAGTCGTTAAGGCATGTCGGAGGCCTACTGGGCGGCTTGAACATCTCTGACACTAGGGTAATCACTGCCCATACGATAAGTAAGTAAGTAAGACTAATCATTCATTCATCTATTTTCATTCTATATTTGACTATAGTTATTATAAATCGGCGACGTCTTATCAAAATAACACATGATCAGAAGGAGAGTCGTGCAGAACATGACAATTACAAGCATCAGACAGAGTATTGCGATGTCATCGCATGGTCTGTAGTAGTCATTACTTCGGAGATAACAATTGGGAGCATCCACAGGTTTATAAGAATCCTGGAATGGCAGCTTTCTGAAGGTTATTCTACGTTTAGATTCACTGATTAGGGACAATGCTATCAAATCCTTGGCTCCGTGGTTTCTGACTTCTGTAATGAAGATCACAGCTTCTTCTGAATTGACGTCTAGTTTTAAAGTATTGATGAATTTTCTGAAAACAAACATTTTAATTCGTTAAAACCAAGGTGTATCTCTTTATATAACCAAGTAACCGTTACAAGCAAAAAATAATAATATTTAAATTTAAAAAAATATAAATACAGTGAAAGATCCATAAAATAAGGTAAACTAAATGAAGTAAGGGTAAATAGTTACTATGGGGAAAGAACACGACAGTATATAATACCAAAGCTTTACAACAAATATCATACATTGAGAGATGAGAAAAACATAAATAGTAAAGTGCAGCTAAAAACTAATCCATAAGGATATCCATAAGGTCAGAAATGTAAAAATCAAGTCGCTTATAGGTAGCTTAATTACTGTAAATATACTTAAATATTATAAGCACTTAAGTTAGATTTTAGAATGAATAAGAGCGTGTCGCCTACAAACTGCGTTAGCCGTTTGGCGTTTAATAAGATAAGAAACATTAATGTAACTTGAATGTGAATGAACAATAAAAAAAAAGCACTACCAAAAATTGAAGATTCGACCAGCGGTTCGATTCAAAACTAACAAAGTGAATTAAGGAATCAGCACACATATCAAATCGGAAAGGGATTGTCAATATATCGTTATTCACCTCGCTGTCCATCTGGGGTCGACCTAACGTAAGCAGGTAACCAAAGAGGATCGTCGAACGTCATATAGAGGGCTCTCATACTCTCCGAAACAGCGTGAAAAGGTGTCGGTCGTGACCTGACCGCTCCTCGACATGGGGCTTGATACCAAATTTCCAGTCTCAGGGCATCATCATCATATCAGCCGAAAGACGTCCACTGCTGGACAAAGGCCTCCCCCAAAGATCTCCACAATTGTCGGTCTTGCGCTATCCACATCCAGCGATTTCCAGCGACGCAAAATCATCGGTCCATCTTGTAGGAAGTGCCTACGCTGCGTCTTCCGGTTCGTGGTCGCCACTCGAGAACCTTTATTTTTTGTCTCAGGGCATATGTATTGAGATTTATCAGTTAAGATAAAATGATATCGGAAAAATAAAAAATCTCATCGAATCTGTTAGGGAGGAAATAGATCGTGCATCTGTTTCCACGCTTGCTCTCTATAATATGTCCCGTGTAAATGCCAAGTCTCTATTGAGACTGGTTGACAAGATAAGTTCGCCCATCGCTTGACTTTAATTTTATATATTTTGGAAAGAAGTTCCTTATCTCGCGTTGCGTCGCGGAAAAAAATAAGACAAAAAGTAGTAACGACACTTCTTGCTTTTTTTATTACTAAAATTGAGCCTACTGATTAAGTTTACAGTACCTACATTATATTTGTCATTAACGAAAAAAAAATATTATTACTTAAAAAATATAATTTTATTACAATTCCTTCACTAATTTATCGAAAGGAACTTCGTTCCATTCGGGTGTCCCGTGACACCTCTCAAGTTCTTTTTATTATTATAATTCACCCTAAATGTGATCTCCAGATCACTAGATATGAAAGGGTTAGTGCATTCCAACATGAAATTAACGACATGGGTTACAGTTTTAATAACTTCATCGTTATCATATCAACCCTATACACGCCTCTCCCAAAGATCTCCACAATTGCCGATCTTGTATTTCATTACTCATCTATACATATAATAAAATTGTAGTAAAGTCAAAACTGTACATTGAATATTTTTTTAAAAGGATACCAGTATAGTTATTACAATTTTTGTCTGTGTGTCTGTTTGTCTGTATGTATGTCCGGGCTAAACTCAAAAAGTACTGCATGGATTTACTTCAAATTTTGCATGAATTTTACCAAGAGGTCGGGTCAACATATAGGCTACATATTATCACGCTATCACCTACAGGGGAGGAGCAGTGATAATTTATAAAGTTTAACGCGGGTAAAACCGCGGGGCACAGCTAGTATTTATTAAAATTCTTACTAACCTATAGAATTCTTCTCTACTCAATGTACCATCGACTGGATCTTCTTTGTTAAATGCATCAATAATGTTCTTCAATACGTCGTCAATCCCATTGCACTGAGTATCCTTTGGCTCCATTGATGTCGAGGAATAAAGTTCGGGGGCATTATCCCTTCCCTTATATCCCAACGTTAGTGAAATACTTATTTCGTTCTGAAAGAGATGAATATATTTTTGATTGCATTCACCAATCTAGTCACTGGTAGAGAACTTCAAACGAGATTTTACCGTTCGATAAGGCGAGGTTGATAAAAGCTTGCCTTTCACGCCGCGGGTCGTTGGTTCGATTTCCACCCAGGACAGATATTTGTGTGCACGAACATGTCTGTTTGTCATGAGTCTGGGTGTAACTATCTATATAAGTATGTATTTACAAGATACAAGTACTTAGTGTAAGTTGTATATCAGTTATCTGATTTTCATATTACAAGATCTGTTGTTTTATTTGGGATCAGACGGCTATGTATCCCTGGATATTATGTTATAATTTGCGTATTTTTTAAATAATAAATCGTTCTATTAATTCGAATTTAGTAATTAATAATATCTGCGTTAAGAAATTGACGCATGGACTAAGTTATTACTTATAAAATATATTTTAATTACGTTAGCTGCACATTTATTTGTATTGCTTAAATTAAATTTTTACCTCGTGTTTCGGATAAGTACCTAAACTACTATGTATTTTATGATATGATAATATGAAATGAAATGTAAGGTCCTAGAGTATGTGGTTCAAAATGCATAGTTTCAAATATGTCAAAAATGGTCACTCGTATGACGAACTTACTTTTGCGACGTTGCCAAACTTTGCAGTACCTAGTGCAGTAAAGTATGTAGACGGAAAATGCGACGTTTTCATATTGCACATAAGGGCGTTTTACATTAGTAATCGTGACCTAATTATTTCATATATTAAAAAAAAACATGATAAAAAAATAATTCATCTGTGAGTTCATTCTTACATACGGTCTCATTCTTTCCCTAGATTGCTTAAGAAGGGTGTTGAAAGTGATTGTGAAGAATATTTTTTTTGTATATATTTTGAGCCAATCATATCAGTCTAGTAACACGATCGCGGGCTGTCACAATTTACTGAAAATATATCGGTAGCTTTTGTGAGTGACTTGATTTGATGTGCTATGTTAATAGTTAATAATTGCGCAATAAACAATTATACACCATGCAAAATAGTAGAACATAGAGCAAACAAATCGCTTATAATTACGTCAACACATTTATATACAATGAAATGAAAAATTGCCAGATGCTCTCACCGATCCCTAATTGAGCAAGGTTAAGCAACTAGACTCGCGGTCAGATCATAGATGGGTGACTGACAAAGTGGATTAATTTCTGAGCGTTTCCGTAGTTCGGAAGGCACGTTAAGCTGTCGGTCTCGGTTGTAGCCATTGGGCCACAGTCTTTAAGCCATGACAGAAACCTAATGGGCGGCTCGCCATAACCACTGCCCATACGATAAGTACATGAATAAATTGAATTAAAAATGTAACACTTGTTCCCGTTACTTACTTGCCGATTCTCTGTGAACATCCAATCTCTTGTGAGCCAAGTAAATTCATAAGAGTACTGTGTATTAATCAATAGATGTTTATTATTTTCTTCAACGTTCGCGATAACTATCCTTGCTTCAGCATTCATAAGGGACTCTAAGGCCTGGAAGAAAACAAATGAGATCTTGTAGACTCGTGGTAAAAAAGGGGACAAACATCAGGACTACCATTGATATGGATGGCTTAAGTAAGATGTAGAATAATGTTTTGTTTCGCTCTATGAGCAAATTAGTTGGGGAAGTCATGTCAGCCAAACTACGTCCCTCTGCTGGACAAATCCTTCCCAGAGAATGGGGGGATATCCCATTATCGCAACGCTTGGTAGACGGGTTAGCGATCGCAGTTTGATGGTCATAGTTCACAGAAAAACGCTGCTGCCCGTTCTCTGGTATGTATTCCCTCGGGATGAGATGGGGTGATGATATTCTATACCTTCACCTTACAGAATACACTTCATGTAATAGCATTATTGTGTTATTGTGGTGATCCTGGGTGTGTGTAAGGTCGCTAGCGAGCTTAGCTCTAGAGCTTATCGGGGTCGGTGAAGGGTCGACAGCATTTCAAGGCTACCGTCATAGGCTACAGTAAACGCTTACGATGAGTTTGTCTATATGCTTGTTTTTCAGAAACATTTTGGTACAATAAAAATGAGTACATCTGTAGACTCTCTCCATAGGTACTGTGCTCCATAACTTGCAATGATATTTAAACAACAAAATTATATTAGTATACCTCAGAGAAATCGCATTTCTGTCCTTCACATCCTTTCACAGTGAATATTATGCCCTCTGCATGAAACAACTCAGTTAAATGCCTCTCGAATTCCACACTGTATGGAGAATCATCGGACACAATCGCTACTCTTTGCCAGTTCATAGTTTTCAAAACTTCCAAAAATCCATACTTCAATAAAGACCATGGCGGATTTAAACTGAATGAGTTCGGAAAATCTGTATTATCTTCTTGTAGATAATTGGTTTTAGAAAATATGGTTGGAACCGAAAATGGTCCTTCTATTGGAAACGGTTTAGGAGCTATAACTGCTAGCAAGTTATTCTGATACTTCCTTACGTCGTCGGCGCAGTTCATGGTTTGTTTTACTTGTATCTGTGGATGTCTAAAGGGCGGTGGTTTAAAGCAGGTGTCTATACCATTGCTCGAACAAATAATAACCGTTTTGAGGTCTCTATTTTTTTCAGTATATCCGGAACAATTTTCACGAATGTAAATCTCTCCATTTTCGTAGCGCATGCTGGACACAAAGTCTAGAAGATCGCCAGAATTGATTTCTGATGCTGCCTTTGTCATAACTCTTCCTGTGCAATTGGTTGTCCATGTGAAATGGTCGATTGTGTGTCCACACTTTTCTTCTATGTTACTTAAATAAACGAATGGTATATCTATAGCGTATTCTGGGTTATTGGGCTCAGAATAATCACAAACGTTTAGGTTAATAACATTTAGATGTTCCCTGAAAAACAAAAAGATTTATTCATAACACAACTCCATCGCTTTTACATCCGCATTTGCAACTAGAGTGTTAAGGGACAGCAGTTAAGCTAAATATATATACTTAACTTATGTATATGTGCGTTCGCTCAAACTTAAAAATAATGAAAATATAGAAACTATTACTTTTTTGTCTCTTAGTCGGTTTATGGTGGCTCATCTGCGTACCGACGACACCGATTATAAAGCAGTAAGCCCTACCCACGCAAAATATTTAGCAGCAATATTTCTATCCATTGGGAACAGTACTGATTTCTATATGATCTTAAGTAGTTCTAGTAATCTGTACCCCTAATAACTTTTGTAAAAAAAAAATGATGTTTGGTTGAGTAGTAGGCGTAAAAAACACAGTTTTGCGGACAAATATTTAAAAAATGGGCATTAAAGTCGGAGTCGGACCGTAGGCAGAGTGCAGAGCCCATACTGAGCCCATAATGTTGGTGATATGGATGATATTTCCACTTCTTCCTACTGCAAAATCATACTTACTTTGGCATATTAAAAGTTGTCTCTAATGCTTTAATTGCCCTTTCCATAGCTGGCATCGAGCAGTCAGCTACTGGTGTGATTTCTATGTCATAGAAATCCTTGCATTTCTCTTGGAACTTTTCCAGGAACAATCCTGGATCGGGATCAGGATCATCTTTGTTTTTGAGCAAGAATATTGTGTTTAAGACATCTGGAAAAAATAAACAGAACTTTGATAGTTTGCCTTCGTAGTTTTTAATACGAGACGTAAGCGTCCAAAGCGATAGTAGTCACATGTCCAGTTTTGTTTTTAATTGCAATAATGGTTCACCGCACACTTTGGTTGATTACGGCTCACCTGAAAAGTCGATTGCAGCTTTGTTCTGGATAGTAACTTTCGCCGGACCGTCTCAACTGGGTCGTGTTGAAACCGGTAGTAGATGAACTCACTGAGTTTGTTTCGCTGGGTCTTCTCAGTTGGGGCGCATTGGATCCGGTGGTAGCATTAAAGTGCGACCGTCGTTATTAACACAAGGTCCGTCATAATAATAATACCTTTAATAAAGACAGAACCATTGACAATATGTAGTAAAAATATTAGACTTAAACTAGATAATTAAACATAATCTCTTGACAATAACTTGATACGAGCTAGCTAAATATCATTTCTGTAATAAAATAAATTTTATAAATGTTTTCATACAAGATGTACCTAAATATCTATGTTACTAGAAATAATATCTAATGTATACAACTATATTACTACAAACATGTTCTGACTATTTACAAGCGCTTTTTTAAAGTCTACGTGAATAAAAACCTTTTTTATTTTATTTTATTCAATCCCTGTTTCTTCACCGGTCACTTATCCCACAGCAAATAAGACGACCCTTGGTTGTATGTGGTAACCATGGCACTGCACTAAATGTTGCAGTCCGTTTTTGGAACCTGAGTCAATTTGTGAGGGTCTCCTCAGGAACACAGTTCTGTTGTTTTCACACTTTGTTTTTGTACAATTGATTAAATCCTACTTATGCCTATGGCTTCAGATGCTTGAA
The DNA here is from genome assembly GCA_951640165.1 of Pseudoips prasinana. NCBI lineage: Eukaryota > Metazoa > Arthropoda > Insecta > Lepidoptera > Nolidae > Pseudoips > Pseudoips prasinana. Next base: position 12,611,660 of record OX621249.1, on the reverse strand, counting down.
TCTCATGCTAGGTCACATACCCGGCTGTTTCGAATGATCGAATGTTGTACCATATGAATGGTACAACATCGATGTTTTCGTTGTTCACAACGGTAGACGGGCGACAATAACGAAATTCGTCACTGAGATTGAGTTCTGCAAGCCAGCTACAAACAGTCGACTTGCACGGAGATTCATCGGCTTGAAGGCGAGCGACACTCTGCTGATGCGTCAAACTACACTTAAAGTCGTAGTATATCATTCTTCGGAAATTTTCCTAATATTTCCGAAAGTTAAATCCATTTCAACACGCAATATTTTAAACGGCGGCACACAAATTTAAAACAAGTGACAAATTGATCAGAGAAAAAACTGTATTTTGAAACCAAGAGTTCCATTTTTAAATGACGTAATAAAAGTGGCCAGTTCCTTCCTGGCCCCTGAAATTTTAGGGCACCGTAATTTATTTATTGCTATTATCTATTGCTTTCACACCAACCCACATGATCTTTGCTTATGGCCTGTATTTATTTTTAAGTTTGGGCGAAGGTTTTTTTTTTTTTAATTTATTTGTTTCATTTTAAATATTAAAAACAACTAGACTACAATCTTACTAATAAAAGACCTTTAAAATCAATCAAACATTGCACCTGTAACTCGCTAGTAATATGGTTAGTATACGTAAATTAAATGTTTGTAAAGACCCAAGGTCTTACAAGGAATATATTTCCATAGCTCGGGTGTAGTTTAAAAAATATACTTTAGATTCCACTTACCGCGGCGGAAACCAGAAGTGAGCGTAAAATATAACAACAGTAGAACAACTATATTTCTTTGCACCAGACTCATTTTATTTGTAGAACATATAAAAACAATATGAACACTGAAACATCACGCAGGAAGGAGGACGACCAAGGATAAATATAAGGAAAATTAATTATCAAGTTGGTATTTAGTAAAGTATTACTAACAAATTTTATTTGTCTGCTTATCCTGTTGTTTGGTAAAACTTAAATATAATATTCTGGAAACACCGTAACTCGTAGAGAACCTGCGTTCTGATACAAAGGTTGGATACGGGTTCGATCCTCACATAAGGCAAATATTTATATTCATGATCATGTTTATTTTTAAAAACCCAGAGGTTTTTTCGTGCATTGTATTCGATGGGCCGATTAGCCTGGATGATATGTAAATACTTGCCTTTCACGCCGCAGGTCATGGGGTCGATTCTAACAGTCGACAAACTTGTGTGCATGAACATGTCTCTTTGTAAAAAGAAAACTAGTATATGTAACATATCAGTTATCTGGTTTCCATAGTACAAGTTCTGCTTAGCTAGGGATCAGATGGCCAAGTGTAAATAACGACTCACGTACATCTGGTCCCAAACTAATCACAGGTTGTACAATGGAAACCAGATAACTGATACACTACATATAGGTCCTACTTTTCTTTTGTAAATACATAATTGGCGGTCACCGTAGCCTAGTTGGTAGTGCTCCTGCCTACGAAGCTGGTGGTCCTGGGTTCGAATCCCGGTAAGTGCAAATATTTGTGTGATGAGCACGAATATTTGTTTCTGAGTCATGGGTATTTTCTATGTATATAAGTATTTATCTATCTATATAAGTATGTATATCGCCGCCTGGTACCCATAGTACAAGCTTTGCTTAGTTTGGGGCTAGGATGGTCTGTGTGACATTGTCTCTAGATATTATTATTATAATTATATCATTAATATATATAATATATAATACATATTCCACCCTGACTTAGGACAAACAGACAAGTTCATGCATACAAATATATGTCCTGGGTAGGAATCGAATCCACAACCTGGGGCGTGAAAGGCCAGCATTTAGTAACCACGCCAATTACTGCCCCGTCTATCAAGTACAATAGTACTTCACATTTTAATTTGATTACACACTTATCGCATCGCAAGCTTTGATAAAACGCGCGTTGTAAAAGTAAACATAGTCCCTGCACGCTTGGTGGTATTCCTAATTTATATCGATTCATCTTCATAAGTTTTAATTTGTAATAAATGAAATTATTAAACTTTCTGTAATATCGAATTAACCAAAGTGTGTTAACAAATTATCTCTGCATCATCCAAAGGTGTCGCAATCCAAGCTATTGATATCTGCTCCAAGTTGGCACTATTCCGGAAGGAGCTACAGAAGATACTACTTACTACATCCAATAATATTTGCAATTAATTGTTTATATTTTTATTTAAGTTTTCGATATTGTGATTTGTTCTAGTTTTAAGATTCCTTTTTTTGTAGAATATTCCTTTTAATGTTATTAATATCTAGTAGGCATTCATATAAATTTATTTAGGTATATTTTATTAGTGTATAAATTTTTGTTTAAATACTTATAAGCTAATTTACGCAAGCTGTGGTCTCCTATAAGTGAAGAAGAACACTGCTTACTTATTATCTTTTGCATGCACTATTTTATCGAATGTATTGTGTTTATTCTTTGTTAGAGATCCTTAAATAAATAAATCCGACCTGCGGCGTGAAAGGCAAGCATTTACTAAATACGCCAACCGGCCCGTCTTTTTATATGATACTAGCTGTGCCCGCGACTTCGTCCGCGTGTTAATTAGTTTATTTCGTTTTTTTAGTAAAATAAAAACTTTTTCTAAAATAAAAGTAGCCTAAGTTACTCCTTATTACATCAGCTACCTGCCAATAAAAGTCCTGTCAAAATCGGTCCAGCCATTTCAGAGATTAGCCGGAACAAACAGACAGACAGACAGACAAAAATTGTAAAAAAAAATATTTTGGTGTATGTACCGTATGTATATTCATATTTATTTAGTAAAAACCGGCTATTTCAATATTACAAACAGACACTCCAATTTTATTTATTTGTATAGATTGCTACGTTCTGACAGGGTTTATCTTTGATGATATCTACTTATTCATAAGAACACCTACGTTACATACATATCAATTTAATAACAGAACTTTAAACTTGAAACAAACTTTAACATTAACTTACGAACTTATCTTATCAGGTTTCCGCTTCCTTCGTCTACTCAGTCCATACCTGGTTGTCGAGAATAAATTACAATAGCGATAAGACCACACTCTGTAACTAATTTATTATAATATCCTTGGACATTATTCTGGCCATTTGATCCCGAATTAAACGTCTACTATGGAAATCAGATAACTGATATACTACATACTACTTTTCTTTTGTACATACATACGTATATAGATAATCACGCCCAGACATGTTCATGGACACAAATGTAAACTGTAAGTTATGCTGTTCAATGATGTGTATCAAATTAAGAGTTAATATGAAACATTTGCAAGAGAAATCCTAACACAGTTGCAGATAAAAGGTTTACAAATCGTTGATGAGGCGGCCATTGCTTACCAGGTTAATGTATGTAATTCTTACTGCTCCTCGACCTCACCTTAGCCATAAGTCACATACCTTATTCTTTTTACTGTCCAATACCAAAATTATACTTAACATTTGGATTACTTACTTACTTATCGTATGGGCAGTGATTACCCTACTCAGAGTCATTAGGCGCCTATTAGGCCTCTGACATGGCATAACGATTGTTGCCTAATGGTTACAACCGGGACCGACAGCTTAACGTGCCAAAAAACCAATTACGTTAAGAAATTAAACCACTTTGGCAGTCACCCATCTGCCAAGTTGCTCAACCGGGCCGCTCACTTGCTCTCCTTGCTGGCTCACCTGGCTTCCTGGCTCACTTACAGAGCGGTGGGAGCATCTGGCTATGATGATTTGGATTGGAAACTAAAGAAAAGTGACTATTAAAATAAAAAAGAAATCATTAACTCCATTAATACTATTGTATTTGATTATAATCGTTATGAATAGGCGACGTTTTATCAAAATAGCACATGATTAATAGGAGAGTCGTGAAGAACATGACAACGACAAGGATCAAAGACAGTACCACCAGGTCATCGCATGGTCTGTAGTACTCATTACTCCGGAGTAGGCAATTGGGAACATCCACAGATTTATAAGAATCCTGAAACGGTGGCCTTCTGAAGACTATCGCATGGTTAGATTCACTGATAGAAGATGAAGCTATCAAATCCTTGACTCCCGTTTTTCTCACTTCTGTTATTTGGATTATTGCTTCTTCCGCGACTTCGCCTTTGAAAACATATGTTATATTCCTGTAAAATTAAAAGGTATTCATTAAAACCGAGAAGTATGTCGACTGGCTTGTGTCACTTGTAGTTAATAAATAAATATCTTTGGACAAACAAATACTTATTTGCTTTTTTGTGATTTTTTATATCTTGGGACAACTAATACAGTGCCATCTGATCCTAAACTAGGCAGAGCCTGTACTATGGGCAACCAGACAACCGATAAACATACTTATCTTTATCTAAATACATTGTCATCTATTCTCTTATCTATATATATAAAAATCAATGGCACTTTTCGTTGTAATGTTATAACTCAACAACGCCTTTACCGATTTGGCTAATTTTGGTCTTGAATTATTCGTGGAAGTCCAGGAAAGGTTTGTACGTAGAGAAAATTTTAAAAAAGTCTTGAGAAAGTGTAATATCGTAGTTTTTACTAGCTAGCAATTTAAAATATTTTTTTGTTTTAATAAATGATCTGAATAATCAGTTTTTATTACTATGCCTTATACGCAGCGAAGCACGTACCGGGCCGCTAGTTATATATAAATTACACCGAGACACAGAACAAATAATGATTTTGGGATCGAACCTACGACCTCTCGCTTAGTAGTCAGGGACACTAAGCACTAGACTAACAGTGGTTAGTGAGCCAGTGGATGTAATTTATCTATAATATGTATGTATTTTATCGGTTGAGCTCTACTTATTCGCTTAGGATCAGATGGCCGTGTATAAATAATGTCCCAGGATATTATATATCATCATCATCATATCAGCCGAAAGACGTTCACTGCTGGACAAGGGCCTCCCCCAAGGATCTCCACAATAGCCGGTCCTGAACTGCCCGCATCCAGCGGCTTCCTGCGACCCGCACAAGATCGACGGTTCACCTTGTAGGGGGCCTGCCCACGCTGCGTCTTCTTGAGTATATATAGCTTGTAACCACAAGCAATAGTACAGGCTCTGCCTGGATTGGGATTAGATGGCAGTAGGTTAGATGTCACAAAATATTTATTTATTAACTGCAAGTGACGAAGAGACTCGTGTGGAGCTGTTGGTCTCCCATCGAGCGCGTCCCCGGGTGGTGGATAGGGGAACACCTCCCAGATAGGGTGGTACTAGGGAAATCAAATACCTAGCGCGAACCAAAACCAATAGGCATGGGCGTGCCTTCAGTCTCTTTAGATACGGCCTAAGGGAGCGAACCCTGACAGAAAAGACAAGCTGTGGTCAGCAAAAGCACAACAAAATGTCGGAATCAAATATAGAATTACCCCAGGAGGGTACCGCTTCCAGCGGAGAATCTCTCCCTGGACGAAGCTCACAACAGTTAAGTCCAGGCTGTCCTGCGTATTCTGGGGGGGACAAATTTCGACAATCGCAACTAAGAAACAATACAGAAACATTATCTAGCAAAGACTCTAATCTCTCTAATGAAAGAAGGAAAAGGATGGTGCAACAGACATTCCACCCAAGCCTATTTTTGTCACGCTCAGAAAGTAGCCCCGCACTAAGCAAACTAAACACTAGAGAACCAGGTTCTGGAAGCCCACAAAAACATTGTCAATACTGGATTGAAAACAATAACCGCAAAAGGTCAAGAAACAACCATAAGGAAAGTCTTAGTCCAAATAATCCAACAAAGAAACAAACAGACTCAAACTACTGGCTAGCTGCACCCATTCCTACCTCCAATAGTTTTTCGATACTGGACGACCAGGTTAATCAAACCGAAATACCTAAACCTAAACCAATGAGACCTCCACCAATGTACGTTGATAAGGTTAGCAATATACAACCTTTATCTGAAATGCTAGCTGAAACCGTTACCGACGACTATGAAATAAAAGTAATGCAGGGCGACAAAGTCAAAATTCAAGTGAAGTCTGCTGAATCTTACTCACTTGTTTATAAAGAGCTAAAAAAACGTAACACGGAATTCCATACCTATCAACCTAAAGAAGAACGATCTTTTAAAGTTGTGCTTAAACACATGCACCCGTCTACCGATACAGAAGAAATAAAATCTGCATTAAATGATCTTCAGCACAAAGTTACCAACATTTGGAACATCCAGCAAAGAGAAACAAAAAAGCCCCTCCCAATGTTCTTTGTGAGTCTGCAGCCAAATAATAATAACAAGGATATATACAAAATAGAATCATTACTGCATTGCAGAGTCACATTTGAACCACCTCGACCCCAGAGAACCATACCACAGTGTAGTAATTGTCAACAGTACGGTCACACAAAGAAGTTTTGTCACAGGCAACCAAGATGTGTAAAATGCGCAGAACCACATCGTACAGCGGATTGTCCGAGAAAGGTGCGCTCTGACAGTGTTAAATGTATATTATGCGACGGTAACCACCCAGCAAATTATAAGGGTTGCACAGTGTATAAAGACCTACAAAAAACTACTTTTCCACAAAGACATACCAAAAAACCACGACATCCAACTGAGGTTAAAAAATTCACAACTAGTAATATGAATTACGCAAATATTGCAGCCAAAAATATCCCTAACAAAAATAATAATTACGATATGAACCACAACAACTCTGACCAAAAAAATAATGATAATCCTAACATTCCAATAATGACGTTAAATAAATCATTAGAATTAATAATGAATCAAATAGTTACCATTACCAAAATGCTTACAGAAGTCCTGTCGAAACTGCCTTTGCATTCACTCCACAAAAAATGTGCGTATGGAATGCAAATGGCTTGTCCAAACACTCGGAAGAGATAAAGACATTTCAGAAAATTCACAATATAGATATAATGCTAATATCAGAAACCCATTTTACATCCAAGAGCTATCTTAGGATATCTGCATATAGTATATATCATACCAACCACCCGGGAGACAAATAACATGGCGGGACGGCGGTAATAATAAAAACAAATATCAAACATCATCTATCGTCAAACTATTGTAAAAACCATATCCAGGCGACATCTGTGGTCGTCAATGACTGGATCACCGACTTAACAGTATCTGCAATATATTGCCCTCCAAGATTCGCAATAAAAGAAACAGATTTTAAAGACTTTTTTGAGACACTAGGTAGTCGTTTCATAGTAGGGGGCGATTATAATGCTAAGCATACCCATTGGGGATCTAGACTAATCTTACCTAGAGGTAGAGAGCTTCTGAAATGCATCCAAGCAAATAATATGCATACTGTATCCACGGGACAACCAACTTATTGGCCTAGTGATAAAAATAAAATACTAGATCTCCTTGACTTTTGCGTTACGAAAGGTGTTCCAAAAACGCATATTTCCTACAATTGCTGCTTGGATTTATCTTCAGACCATTCACCAATTCAGGTAGAGCTTGGTTTAAATGTTAAGAAAATACCCAAGAAATGCTTTTTGCATAATAATAACACAAACTGGCACTTATTTAAAGAGCTTACAAACGCAGCTCTTAGCGAACCAGTATGCCTAAAAACAGAAACTGAAATAACTGAAGCCATTGAATTCTTCAACAAAACAGTACAGGAGTCAGGGTGGACCGCAACTCCACTTCCAAAAGAGAAGAACTCCGGGCCACATGTTAGCAAGAATATTCTCGACAAAATTTTACAAAATAGGAGACTTCGCAAACAATGGCAACAAAACAGGTGCCCTGACACTAAAAAGCTGTTAAATCACATGACGAGAGCATTAAAACACACTCTAAGCAAGGACCGCAATGATGGCATCCAGTATTACTTGACCAACCTGGATTCAACTGCCGCATCAGATTACTCACTGTGGAAGGCTACTAGGAAACTCAAACGACCAACAGCATCTTGCCCACCATTAAGGAGAAGTGATGGAAGTTGGGCCCAAACAGATACTGACAAAACCAACGTATTTTCGGATCACCTTTTAAACGTATTTAAACCACATCCATATGAAGGACCCACTACACACAAGCAAGAAGTGATAGATTTCATAAACAGTTCAAACACAGAAATGGGCGAAAATGAACCTGTTTCAAAATTCACAAAGAAAGAAGTCAGAGAAGTGGTGAGAACAGCCAACCCTAAAAAATAGCCTGGTTACGATCTTGTTACCAATCGCATACTTCAAGAATCACCTGAATCTGGTATTGGGTTTTTAACTTCCCTTTTCAACGCAATAGTAAGACTACAGTTTTACCCACCACAATGGAAGGTGGTGCAAATTATAATGATTCTGAAGCTCGGCCAATCCCATGAAGAAGCAAAGTCATACAGGCCAATAAGCTTACTGCCGATTCTTTCAAAAATATTTGAAGCACTACTCCAAAAACGAATGCTGCCTATTATAAGGAATAAAAAACTAATTCCAGACCATCAGTTCAGATTTCGAAGTCAACATGCTACGGTTGAACAAGTTCATAGACTAGTAAAGAATATTGTGAAATCATTTGAAGAGAAAAAGTACTGTAATAGCGTATTTATAGACATATCTCAGGCTTTTGATCGCGTTTGGCACGAGGGATTCCTTTTCAAATTAAAATTAAACCTACCAAAGTACTTGTATGGCGTTTTGAAATCTTTTTTGCTGGGCAGATTATTTTTTGTCAGAACTGGGGATGCAATATCTAACCTGTACATGATGGACGCGGGTGTTCCTCAGGGTAGCGTACTGGGACCGCTCTTGTACCTACTATATACAGCAGATCTACCGACATCTACTTCAGTCACTACAGGTACATTCGCTGATGACACTGCGCTAATGGTTTCCGACAATGACCCCTTACATGCCACGACCGTGCTACAACAAGGACTAGACGAAATGTCATTATGGCTCAAAAAATGGCGTATTAAGGCAAACGAAACGAAATCTACCAATGTCACATTCACACTGAAGAGAGCCCACTGTCCTCCACTAAAACTAAATAATGTAGAAATCCCACAAGAAAACCATGTGAGATACCTTGGACTACACTTGGATAAAGGATTGACATGGCAAAAGCACATTTTCACAAAGAGAAAACAACTAAGCCAAAAACTAAGACAACTCTATTGGATTATCGGTCGAAAGTCCCAATTATCGCTTGAGAACAAAATTCTCCTGTACAAAGCAATACTTAAGCCCATCTGGTCATACGGTATCCAACTCTGGGGCACTGCCTCCAACTCAAACATAGAGATCCTGCAACGGTTTCAAAATAAAATGCTCAGAATAATCACTAACGCCCATGGTTCGTGCCTAATGATCAGCTACACAACGACCTAAAGATGCCTACAATAAGGGAAGAAATAATAAGACATACGAAATCGTACAAAAGACGGATAACCAGACATCCGAATGTCCTCGCGCAGGCATTAATGGACGAAGAACAAAATACGCGACGACTGAAGCGGAAAATAACCCAGGACTTAACAAGTCAGTCACAAATACTGTAAAATAAAGAATAGGGCTTGACAATGGTCATTAACCTAGCAAGAGATCGAATGTAACTCACCCTACAAACTGCTGAATGTCCCAGAGAAGGAGACAGATTGCAGTAAAATCATGAAAACATAAAAAAAAATAAAAAATTAACTGCAAGTGGCAAAAATCTAGTTATTACGTTTTTTTTTAATATGAGGCATTCGCTTGGTGGTGAAGAGTTATTTATTCTCTTATTCCAGACTCATACAACATGGGTTTATTCAAGGCTAGAGTGAACAGGCATCTTATGGGTACGCGCGGTCCATCTTCGACCACATCTTCACTTACCTTACCACTTACGTTACTAGGATAAAAAAAAACACCAACGGTAAAAAAAAATAAACTGAAAAATAAAAAAGCCAGTTGGTGTGGTTGGTAAATTATTGCCTTTTACGCCCCATATCGTGTGTTCGATTCCCAACCAGGACAGATATTTGTGGGCATGAACACGACTGTTTGTCCTGTGTCTGGGTGTAATCTATACATATAATAAAATCGTAGGAAAGTCAAAACTGTACATTGAATATTTTTTAAAAAGGATAGTTGGGGCGTGATTTGCAATCGATATCGAAGCCAAAAATGTAATTTTAAGAATTTTTGTCTGTGTGTCTGTTTGTCTGTATGTATGTCCGGGCTAAACTCAAGAAGTACTGCATGGATTTACTTAAAATATTGCATGAATATTACTGAGAGGTTGGGTCAACATATAGGCTACATATTATCACGCTATCCCCTACGGGGAGGAGCTGTAATAATTTATAAAGTTTAACGCGGGTATAACCGCGGGTCACAGTTAGTTAGTCTATAAAGTAAATATTTCCAAAAGAAAAGTAGTAGGTACATAGGTATACGACGGTCACCGTAGCCTAGTTGGTAGTGCTCCTGCCTACGAAGCTGGTGGTCCTGGGTTTGAATCCCGGTAAGTGCAAATATTTGTGTGATGAGCATGGATGTTTTCTATGTATATAAGTAATCATCTATCTATATAAGTATGAATATCGTCGCCTGGTACCCATAGTACAAGCTTTGCTTAGTTTGGGACTAGGATGATCTGTGTGACATTGTCCCTAGATATTATTATTATTATATCTGTTTTCCATAGTGCAAGCTCTGCTTAATTTGGGAGAGCTTGTACTATGTGATGTGTGATGTATGTCACATGTTTATTACCAGGGCTACATGGAGAAAAATTTCCTCACAATCCTGGCATTCGCCAGCAAAACCGCCTTTAACTCTCCAGCCAGATTCCTAAAGTTGCAAGGTTGGTCTTCAGGCATTTAGTAATAACTACATTTGTGTATATAACAATAGGTATTATTGCAGGCCTTTCGATTCTCAAATTATTATTAATAGCTTACTCACCCGTAAAATTCTTGTCTACTCAAAGTTTCAACTAAATCTCCTAATGGTGCTATGTACATGATGTTTAAGTCATTAATTTTATTAAACGCTTCGTACATCCCACTGCATCGAAGATCTTTTGGCTCTGTTAAATCCCAGGGATAAAACTCCTCTATATATATTCCTTTCGTTGGACCTAACGTGATTGAAATACTTATGTCACTCTGAAAAACATAATACAAAGGCTTTATTTAGTAAGAGTTTACTAAAACAAATGCAGGTCAGTCTTTGTGGACTGCCGATAGCAGTGAAAACTATTTTTTCATTTCTCATGTTCTAATATTCGGTCAGGTCTCGTGTCCTGACGCGAGTTTAACATTTTTAACCCATCCTAAAAAAGTGCTAAAGTGCTACAACGCTGCTAAAGAGGGATTTACCGTAGTCACCGCGCTTGGCATGCGAGTTGCCGACTGCAGTTAGGTAGTAACATGTACACTGCTGCGCTGTTGGTACTGTTGCCCGACTACCTGGTGTATTACTTAGTCGCCTTTTATGACATCTACAGGATGGTATGGGGAATCCCTGTTATCCTTCTGGGCCGGAAACCACAGGCCTACTCCGAGAGGAGGCCTTCACCCCACAGTGGAACAGTAATTTTTGTTTTATCGGTACTAGTCCCTCCCTCTTACCCACCACTGCAACTCCTGTAAGCCAGGATCAACAGTGGCACACAATGAAATGACACTGAGCGGTGAAGCTCAGGCATGTCCCGGGGAATCGCTTTAACTGTCTTGGATCCCGCAACGAATTTAATCAGAAAGAGAAAAAAGGAGGAGTTAACAGTGGAACAGTAATGGGCTGCATCATCAGGCTTGGTTCCCAACGTGAGCTCGAATTCATTTCGTTTTCTGTAGACTGGTATCTCCGTAGTAGTAGAGCTCCTAGGTAGAAGAGCAGAGATTAGATCTAACTCATCGTCATCATATCAGTCAAATTACGCCCACCGCTGGACAACGACGCTAAAGAAGAGGACGCTCCCCAAAGAATGAGGGGATATGCCATAATCGCCACGCTTGACAGGCGGGTTGGCGATAAGTCTTGAACAAATTTTAAATTTGCATTTACCATTCGATTAGTCTAAAGCCTTTCTTTGTTTATTAGCATCACGGAACGGCATCTTCTTGCCTTCAAGTCCGGAACCAGTAAATTGGGGAATGCAATTGAAACTAAATCTATTAATTCCTCTATCGAATGCAAACAACCTTAACATGCCTTGACAAAGCTTTATGGGGAAGTGAAACACGTATTAGGTGTTCATCTACTTTGCTTATTTGTTCTTGAATTTAATTCACTGATATTCAACAAAATGATCACTACATACTGTTAGTCTTAATTCTGCACAATAACACGTATTCCAATACTTACTTGCTGATTCTCTGTGAACATCCAATCTCTTGTGAGCCAAGTAAATTGCCAAGTGTACTGATTAATCAAATGATATTTATTGTCTTCATCAACGTTGGCTATAACTATTCTTGCTTCAGCATTCAGAAGAGATTCTAAGGCCTGGAAAAGCATGGACATATAATTATAGTCGTTTACGCCACACGGCTCAATACATACTAAAAACGTTCTATGTAATTAAAAAAAGCGAATCTAACCCCTGTGTCGCGGGGTACTTTACAAACATATAATGGACGCAAATTACATCCAGACTCAGAACAACTATTTATGGGTCACACAAATAGTTGTCCGGCGCGGGACTCAAACCCGCGACACGAAGCAGCGAGGCGACTGTCTTAGCTGCTGCGCCACACGTGCAGTCAAATATAAATGTACTCAATAAAGATATTACATTATTTAGGTCTAAATAAATAAATGTCTTGGGACAACTTACACACTGCCTACTGATCCCAAACTGGGCAGAGCCTGTACTATGGCAGTGAGACAACTGATGAACATAGTTATGTATTTCTAAATACATACATAATATTATGTATAGATAATTTACACAAAGAACAAATAATCTTGCGCATCATACAAAGATTTGTCCTGGGTGAGTACCGAACACACGACCTCTGGTTTAGCAGTCAGGGTCACATAAGCTCAACGGGCCAGCCTTTTAAGAAAAAAAATTGCAATCTAAACATGTATATTATTTTATTTAGAAGGTACAGTTACAGATATCAGATTTATCTATATATATATAAAAATCAATGCCACTTTTCGTTGTAATGTTATAACTCAACAACGCCTTTACCGATTTGGTTAATTTTGGTTTTGAATTATTCGTGGAAGTCCAGGGAAGGTTTGTACGTAGAGAAAATTTAAAAAATTACTATGCCTTATACGTAGCGACGCATGTATCGGGCCGCTAGTATAATATAAATTATTGTTATTATTTTATTTATATGCGTGAGTTTATATTAGTCCACTGCTGAGAGAGTCTTCTACTATAAGTAGGTAACTTATTTGCATAAAAAATATGGCAGTATGCTTTACAATGATATAAAAATAGATAAAATAAATTCAAAAGAAAAGTGCCGAAGAAGTCAACGCAAGAATAATATCAACAAGTGTTTATAAATGTTCTAAATGTCCCGCGGGAGTCACTCGGCACCATCAGAATTACCAGTGCTTGAACAATAAAATGTTCTAGCAAATGCTTAGGTGGTGCCATTTCCGGCTTGCACGGATAACGGTGTCTTTGGTTTTATTTAATTTTTATTGTTATTGAATATTTTTATTGCCTGTGCAATTTTTTAATAAATGTTTTACTGTTGCACTTATTTTGGAGGGGACTGGAGTGCCAAGTACAGTCCTTGGCTTAGTTTATAACTTCTAACAAAACTGTTTTCTTTAAAAAAACTTGTGATTTGTGGAGAGAAATGAATATGTTTATGTATTTAGTATAACTTTTAATCAAAACTTTTTTTAATCAACCTACCACATCTCCCCCTTTGAGAGCGTAGAAGTCGACCCGAGGGAATATCTGCCAGAGAACGGGCACCAATGTCTCTGAGTACTATGACCATCATACTGCGATCGCCAACCGTCAAGCGTGGCGATTATGGCATATCCCCCCAAGATGGTTCTTGGGGGAGGCTTTTGTTCAGCAGTGGACTTTTTACAGCTGTTATGATGATATATTCTACGTGGAGTCAGCTACCAACCCTACCTTTCATTAATATAGAGTTACAATTATTTTTAGTAAACAAACCTTTGAGAAATCGCATTTCCGCCCGTTGCATCCTTCCACAGTGAACATTATGCCCTCTGCACGAAACAACTCGGTTAAATGCCTCTCAAACTCCACACTGTATGGAGAATCGTCGGACACAATTGCCACTCTTCGCCAGTTCATAGTTTTCATAACTTCCAAAAACCCATACTTCAGTAAATGCCATGGGGCATTTAAATTTTCTGAATTAGGGAAATCAGTTTTATCTTCCGATAGGTAATGAGGAGTTCTATAAAATATAGTTGAAACCGATATTTGTTCTTCTGTTGGAAACGGTTCAGAAGCTATAACAGCCAGCAAGTTATTCTGATACTTTCTTACATCTTTGGCGCAGTCCCTCGAATGTTTTACATGTAACGGATAACCTCTAAAAAGTGATGGTTTAAAACAGTCCTCTGTATATTTGTCCAAACAGATGAGAACTGTTTTAAGGTCCATATTTTTTTCAGTATAGCCTAAACAAGTTTCACGAGCGTCTAACTTTCCATGTTCGAAGCGCATGCTCCACACAAAATCTAAAAGATCTCCGGAATTGATTTTTGATGCTGCTTTAGTCATCACTTTTCCTGTACAATTGTATAGCCACGTAGAATTCTCGTATTTGTGCCAGCAATCTTCTTCTGTGTCACCAACATAGATAAGTGTTTTGTCCACATTATCATTTCCATTGCTTGATTCATAATAGCGACAAACGTTTAGGTTTATAACATTTAAATATTCTCTGGAAAAGAAGAATATATATTAATTAAAATCGAATTCCAGTTCAAAAAATACTTTACGACTACGATACATTCATACGATCTTCATCATCATATCAGCCGAAGGACCACTACTGGGCATAGGCCTCTCCCGAAGATCTCCAGAATGGTCGATCTTGTGCTGCCTGCATCCAGCGACTTCCCGCGTCCTTTGCAAGATCGTCGGTCCACCTTGTAGGGGGCCAACACGCTACGTCTTCCGGTTCATGGTTGCCACTCGAGAACCTATCTGCCGCAGTGGCCGTCGGTTCTACGAGCTGTACCCCTCCCACTGTCTTAACCCTTATATTTTTTGGCACGACATGCGTATCCAACCCTGACCAGGTTTATCAGAGTTGCAAGGTGCTACCTCGCTACGAACGAAGCAGTTAATATCATACTTACTTGGCCAAATAAATCTGTTTTTCGATATCTTTAATTGCCTTTTCCATAGCTTGAACCGTGCAGTCCGCTACCGATAAGATCTGTATGTCATAGAAATCTTTGCATTTCTTGTAAAACGATTCGCGTAACCATCCTGGATCAGATCCATCCTCATTCTTTAGCAGAACTATTGTGTTTGGACCACCTGGAAAATATAAATAAGGTAGAGCTATAAAATTAAATAAGCAACAGAACTCCAACCCCCACCTCCCTTCTATATTTTTAATTACATGTAAAGTTTAATTGAATTAGTGCCTATTCGACGAGCGAGACACAAGCTACACGGGGCGTAACCAAAATTGATATTTTTACCAAAAGTATTAATTTAACCCAATTTCAAATATCGAAATCGGTCCAGAGAAATTGCTTGCTTCTCAATTCTACAAAGTTCCTTAGAACGTAGAGTATATTCAACCTAGATCATCATCAAAATGCAACATCTCACTGTTCTGCTTACCTTTAAATGCGTCTGCGGTCTACCTAAGTGTCTAAGATAAGGAACTATCCAAGCTCATATTGAACTCGCTCTCACATATATAATCCAGATACTACGATCATTAGGAGGTAGCCTCTCACTGATCTGATGTCCTTTATAACATGCGGTACTAACAAGCGGGTTAATTGGCAATACCTAGAAGAATAATAATATCCTGGGACATAGACATCTTAAGCTCCGAGCTTCTAGCTCTTAAAATGACGATACTTCCATACCCCTTACAACCTTTTTTTCGAATTTAAAAGTTGCCTTTGTCCTTTCTCAGACACTAGACTATCTGTGTACCAAATCTCATTGAAGTCAGTTCAGTAGTATAGACGTGAAAACGGGCAGAGTTACTTTCCCATTTATTAGTAAGGATTAGTGGAATAATAATGCTATAATATATTCTTGATATCTTGACGGTCACCGTAGCCTAGTTGGTAGTGCTCCTGCCTACGAAGCTGGTGGTCCTAGGTTCGAATCCCGGTAAGTGCAAATATTTGTGGGATTAGCACGAATATTTGTTTCTGAGTCATGGGTGTTTTCTATGTATTTAAGTATTTATCTATCTATATAAGTATGTATATCGTCGCCTGGTACCCATAGTACAAGCTTTGCTTAGTTTGGGGCTCGGATGATCTGTGTAACATTGTCCCTATATATTATTATTATTATTCCACTTACCAAGATAAAGTTTATTTACTGGGAAATAACGAGCATCACCAAGCGTCAGAATAGAACACAAAAACAATACAACAATTATTGTATTTTGTAACAGACACATTTTACTAACGAACACATAAAACATAATGATGAATAAAGCAACGCACAAGAATAGCGAAGCTTAGGGATATCTATCTACAAGGAAAATTAATTATATGACTAAATGCATGGAAGATTCTCTTATGAAAATACATAGTAAATAGGTAGTTACATGTCAATTAAACGAACTCAGAGACAAATAACTTTAAAAAACCTTTTCTGAGTTCACTCTCTCTCAACTGCTTATTTATTATTATTGCGACGGGTCGTGTAGACAGAAATAGATAAAGACATATAGATAGGTAGATAAACTCTTTATTGTACACTAAAGGAATAACAAACAAAAACACTTAAAACTTTAAAAGTATACAATGGGCGGTATATATCACAAGATGCGATCTCTTCCAGACAACCAAAGTAAAGATCGGAGAATGGAGATATTAGGAGGGGCAGTTGTCGACGTACAGATAGGTACATTATAAATAGTACCTATAGGTTATTTAATAATATATTATAATTCTATAATAATAGTAATCACACTAATATTATAATGGCGAGTGTATATGTTTGTAACTTCTTCTCGTCTAAACTGCTGGCTGAAGCGATTTTAATAAAACTTGGTATGGAGTTAGTTAGTTAAAATATCGATAAAGCTACATACTTACGTTAGGTTATGAAGAAACTGAATTATAGCGGTTACCACTGTCCATCGAGGTGACCGCAACCTAGTCTGCTTCGGCAGGCATTAAAATAAACTTGATTTTAAAACATGCTAATTCCCACCTTTGGGCGGTAAAGACACATAGTAGTTGCTTCCCTCCTATGGAGAAATAAATTTAAAAAATAGAACAAATTTTGGTTGGGCGGTCGGCTGTCAAAAATCTAATACAAGAAAAAATGTTGCGGCCAGTGTGAATTAAAAAGAACCTTCCTTCTTACAAAATATTCGATCAGGCCGCCCCGACGCAAGTTTAAATTTTTTTTCAACACACTTGCTCTTAAAATAGCTCTAACTTCACCGCAATTAGGAACATAATGACATCTGTAACCAAACTATGATTTTGCATTACTATTACTCAAAAGTGAATAATAGGCTTTTTTACTTTATTTTCTGTGGGTGCTGCTACCGTTAATTTGAAAAAAATATGACTTGTTTAATATTTAAGATTAAGATTTTGATATCTATGCCATGGTAATAACGTTCAATTTTGCACAAAATCACTTTTTAGCCATGGGACGGGTAATTGCAACTATTTACCTACAAATAGTGCTGGGAACCTTGTTGTTGTTTTATCGATTGACATGGTAGCAAAATTAAAAGTCAGGAATACAGTTTTATAAATGTTTATATTGAGCGTAATCAAAGCACAACATCGTTCATTAATAATAATTTAAATTGACGAAACTTAAAATACTCACTTCTAAGGTGTAATTTCAGTACGTGAACTTTCACTATAGTAATCAAACAGCCATTTTTACCATTCTTTGCCAGGATAGTCATCTTTAAATCCCGTAACAATTCCGTTCCTTCGTATATGATCATCAGATATCAGAATTTTTACTTCCTTGGGGGTTAAACCCATATTTTTCCATCACATGGAGATTAGCAGCTACTTTAGTTTCCCAGTCTTTTGACAATTCAGTAGGTCTGCCAGGTGTTGGCTGTTTGGCACTGCGTGTTCCATATAGACGGTGAATAATTGTTGACCTCGGTATTCCGTATTTTACGGAGGCTTCGTAGCTATTGATTTTTTTTGTCCACAGCTTCTATTAGATCAGCTAAGGAATACTTAGTCTCTTTTTTTCGTCTTTATTTTGGCATCTACAAATTAAATAAAAAAACTCAATAACTAGAAAAGGTCATATAGAGCTCATAGAGGTAAAACAATATTTTTTGGTTGTACAGTAGTACATTGAATAAACTAAGGTGATCTAAGTGCCCATGATTCCATTTATCAAATAATCCCTTTCGATATTCTTTTTATCGTAGTGGTTATTTTCACTGTCGCATCACTAGCATTATCATACTTCATACAAAAGCGGTCAGATAATTGCAACTAACCTAAAAAAATTAAAATAGTTGCAATAACTGAACTTTTAATTTATAGTCTGGTAAATGTAACTGAAACCATAACTTGGGCTAGATCTATCGTAGAATTAAACAAAAACGTAAAACACTACTTACCGTGGTAGATAATCACCCTCTTTAGGAAGAAACCCACCAAAAACCACAAAAGACAGAATTAATTACCAATTCCGCTCCGCGTGTACGCCGCGTTGCGTCGCCCTAAATGGCGATTTGACAAAAAGCCATTTCATTCACACAGTTCCGTAGCCACCAGCGCCATCTTTATTTTATCATTGGCCATTAGGATAGAAGAATAATATAGCGCGTATCGTTCTTCGAAACAATGATGATAGATGGAGTTATTTGAATTAGTTGCAATAACCAGATAGTTACAATTACAAGATTCGACCTTACCAAAAAGTAAGATATGCTACTTATTTTCAAAGTTGTATTTTTGTCTTCATGTGTTTTGCTAACCTCTTTTTAAATACGTTTAGCAATTTAACATTAGTGATGAGCTTTATAATGCTCGCATTTTACGTTGGTAATGAGGCTGTTTTTATACGTTTAATACATATCCTACTATCACAATAATATTATAAAGGTGAAAGTTTGTGTGTGAGTCTGTATGTTTGTTACTTCTTTCCGCCGAATCGGCTGAAGCTATTTAAAAAAATGGTATGGAGTTTGCTGACACCCTAGGTTAACACATAGGCTATAATTATAAAGTTTAACGCGGGTAAGACCGCGAGGCCCAGCTAGTAATATTATATATGGGAAAGTTTGTGAGTAGGTATGGATACATATGTAGATGTTTGATGTTTGTTACTCTTTCACACAAATCTACCGAACGGATTTTGATGAAACTTTGTAGTAATATCCAAATAGCATATATTTATAATTTATAAAGTTTAACGCGGGTAAAACCGTGGGTCACAACTAGTTTACCGTATATTTTTTACAGGCACTGCGAGCACAGGATTATTCAGAATTTAATTTTAACTTGTCACTTGTAAGCTGTCGCTTATACAATTATGTAAAAATAAGCGAATCATTGTTAGTTTCTTTGATGGATGAGCGACAACCTATCCTCCTTTTGCCAATGCTCATTTCCGCAGAATAATAATAATAACAACAATAATAACAATAAATTATTTATTTTCACCACATCAGATATATTTAAGTAGTACATTTAAGTATACACAGTGTGCTTAAAAATACAGTACCTATGTATAACATGAGACAGTAGAATGAAGATATTAAGAGTATCAAGACCTATCACTGTGTGCTGTAGTAACAAGTGTGTTAAAACATTGTAAAAATAGACTCATCATCACCATCATATCAGCTATCCACAACTGCCGATCTTACGCTGCCCGATTCCAACGGTATCCCGCGACCCATATTAAGATCGTCGGGCCACCACGTGCTGCTCATGAAAAAGTTATTTTTAAATTAAAACTACCTAGTATTTTTTTATTACTTACTTTCATAAAAATTGATTTAATTTTAGATAGAATTTAGGATAAAAATGGTCGTATTCATTTTGCACATGCTATAATGTGTCACTTACTACTTAAGTATATTAATTTAAGGATGGCCTACTCTTGCATATGACTGGCATAGAATTATTACAATTGGTTATAGTTCAACTTTGACATTATATTATATTGTAACATTTACCATGTATTACCGATATAGTACAAATAAAGTGATTTAATTCATATTATAATCATCTAACCGTCACCGTCGTTATTAACACAAGGTCCGCCATAATAATAATACCTTAATATAGACAGAACGATTGACAATATGTAGTAAAAATATAGCTAAAACTATAAATTTTGATAATTAAACTTAAACATAATCTCTTGACAATAACTTGATACGAGCTAGATAAATATCATTGCTATTATAAAATAAATTTTATAAATGTTTTCATACAATCAATACAATGTGTACCTAAATATCTATGTTACTAGAAATAATAATGTATGCAACTAGATTACTACAAACATGTTCTGACTATTTAATTTACAAGCGCTTTTTTAAAGTCTATGGAAATAAAAACCTTTTTTATTTTTTATTTTATCTGAGTGAAAGGATTATAATATTATAACTGCTTATTAGTCCTCACCGCCTATTAATTTTTAATAGCAAAAACACTGTTTATAGAATTATTGCCAGAGATCAGCATAATGTATGTATATAGGTGGCCCACGCTTGGCTCCTAGAACAGTATGCATATACCACAGAGGCCCCTGGCTATGGTCAGTGCTTGATATAGATTTCTAACAACCCTAAGCTAACTGCCAAAATGCGCACCCTGGCTGGCGTCCTTATGCTTTAACTATATTTTAATAATATTTTATTAACTATAGTTAGTTAGTATAGTTTTAGCTGTGCCCCGCGGCTTCAACCGCGTTAAACTTACTTATTAAATGTCATTTCATACCAACTTACATCCCCTATTTTACGCCCGTAGGGATGGAATTTCCAAAAATCCTAAAATGCGTATTATTTATTTTTAACTGAACCAAATACCAATTTTCATGCCCTTAAGAAGTTATAAGTGACGGATTTTCACACAAATTTTTATCTCCTATTTTAAACCCTTAGGGGATGAATTTTCAAAAATCCTTTCTTAGTGCTACCCTACGCTATCAAAGGAACCCCTGTGCCAAATTTCAAGTTCCTAGCCCCTATAGTTTAGGCCGTGCGTTGATATGTCAGTCAGTCACTCAGCTTCTCCTTTTAAATATTATATAGATTACCAGAATGTGTGTATCCCTTCCCCTAGGACTACTTTAGTTGTTTCTTGTTTAGAAGGTTGTATGTAGTCAAAGATTAATTAAAATCAATATTGTTATTCAATATAACCACCTTTAAAAATTTAATATGGCCTGAGTTGTAGTATTATTTAAAAAAATATTTTGTAATACATAAATTTTCTGCACCCCCACATGGTTCTTGCGCTCTAGGCTCAAGCCTAATTCGCCTGTGGGTAAATCATGCCTTGGCTTGATGCTTCGGTTTCTTTACAAAGAAAACCGGCCAAGTGTAAGTCGGACTCGGGCACTGCCACCGAGAGACAACTGTCAGGGACAGATTTTTTCTGATATAATTGTTTATGAAAGATAATAAATAATGGGTATATGTATATTATGTTTATTTTAGTTTAATTAGTATAGCCGCCAAAATTTGACATGATTATTAGTGCTCAGTTTTGTGCACTATAATATGTACCGAGCAGCAGGTACGTCCCCATTATTATTATTTTTAATAGATAACGCCTGCACTAGGGAAATTTATCCTTGTGTACTTTACACACATAATTGACGGACACAAAGTAAACCCAGACTCCGAAGGAAGAATGATGGGTCACACAAATTGCCTTGCGCGGCAATCAAACCCGAGACCCAAAGTTGCGAGGCAACTGTCTTAACCGCTGCACCACACGTGTAGTCCATCATGGTTGAAAATACCAGCAAGATGGGATATTATTTTGAGTTTAAGGCGCCATACAAACGAAAGAATAATCTCGTTAAATCTATCGATCGATATATCCTTTTAAATATGAATTAAGTAAAGAAATAGCTTTTAGACAAGTATACTTTCTTATGAATCGGGAAATTGATGTTATAAGATTTTTTTATATAATAAAGTCAACCGTTTAAACATTCCTGTAAAACTTTAAGAACTCGCGTTTATTTACGGTAACAAAATCTTTAAGATTAAAGCTTGATATATTTTTTACCATTAATTAATAATTTAAAAAATATTAAATTACAAATCAAGAAATTGATGCGTAAATAGAACTTTAAGAGCTATTTCTTGTTTAGTTTATTTTCACTACTTACTTACTACTATTTACTTTACTGCTCTATTTAGCTAAAAGCTCGGTGGATACACCACTTTAAAAAAAGTGGTTTTCTTTACGAAGCGAATTTGTAATCTATATACTTGCAGTGTATTGAAAAGACTAGTCATCAAGCGACCGCTTCCCAGAACCTGCCCAAGGTTAAACGTTTATCCTAGCCAAACGCGACGCCGGACACGGCTCACACTCAGTCAGTTCCAAAGCGCCCGCGCAACCGGTGCTTGTGTAATAAATAACCATGCAAAGTAAACATTATTCTATTCGCGATATATCTCGATGTAATTACACATATCATGAAGTGATTTCTAATCTGATAAACTGTCAGACGCGTACCGAGTAATGATAAAACCCATATAAAATAGTAGATACATAACAATGGAAGGTTATTTTGTGTTTTGATTTGCGTGTTTTGAAACAAAGTGAACAGTGATGATGGACACCCTAAAACTTTTAAATAATGGACGCATGTTCATGTGTATACGTGATTTCGTAATTACAAACACATCGGCATTGGACACAATTGAAAATATTTCGAAATACTTACACGACGGCGCCGATATCAATGCTCAAGACGGAAATGATAACAACAATACTATTTTACATATAATAGTATCAGCGTATGAGAAAGATGAAGAAAGAAAGGATGACGAGGAAAAGGTAATCAATTTTCTTTTAGAAAGTGGTGCGCGTATAATTCCAAACAAATCAAACAAAACACCAATAGATATAGCGTCCGAGAATAATAAAAATCATATTGTGATTATTTTAAATGCATGGAAATCAAAGCATGAATTGAATATCAATGAACAAAGCTTGAGTAAGAAAAAAACGATAGCTAACCAAAATGAACATCGCCATAAAGCACCGATACGTTCATTTTCATCCCAATCGAATGAAACAGATAATAATGGAATACTATATGACAAACGTCCGGGAACATCAGGTGCAAGCGGACAATTCTATGAATCGAAACTGTTAAGCTTAGTCTTATATAGAGCGTTACATGACAAAGAAATACGAGATTTTATCCTCGCAACTAACATCAACGGCATTGGAGACTTTGATGACGTTTGTCTTAGAATTGAACTGTACGAAAATCACCAATCTGTGCTTTGTTTCTTGCAAGCGAAGCATAAAGAAGATCCCAATAAAGCAAAGCTTAGCATAAATAGTTTGAGAAATCCTGGTGGATCATTTAGCATTATTAAATATTTTGATAGTTTTGTTAAAATTAAACAAAAGATTTCACCGACTTCTAAAGATCCCATGTTTCAAGGAGAATTTCAAAAATTGGAATGTTACTTTATTTTGTATACGCCGCTAAAGGAATCTTTCAACAGGAAAAGACAAAAGCAATTGTTGTGTAATAAAATGCACAATTTTATTTTCACTGGGAGTACGCCAGATAAAATTAACAATATATTCCAATTTGAATATGAAAACACGGACATCGATTTATTAACAGTGTATATGCAACAAGAAAATATTAAAAAGTTGGGGAAAGTGTTACTGGAATTTATATTACCTGGGAAAAATAGACCATACCAAATGATGACAAGTGAATTAATCAGAATCTACCATCCAGTTTTAGCTCAAAGAGTTATAAATCTAAAAGAACGCAGTGAAGGACGATTTAGAGATGATTTTTTTAATACCACGGATGAGAAGTTGGCCTTCTTAAGAACCTATCTCTTAGAAGCTATTGTGTGGAGACAAAATAAAAAGAAAATTCAACGTTCCAAAGGTGAAGTTAAAAAAGAAATCAAAAAGATTTTACAAAATCCAAATTCAACAAGAATCAGCCAACTAATTGAAATCTTACATTTTGATGGCGATACTTGCAAGTTAAGTTTGGATGTGGAAAAAATCATCATAACCAATTACTCGCACGAAGATATACACCAGATTAACAATGAATTACAGAAAATACAAGTTAGTCCAGAAATTATTAGAGAAGCTGTAGCTATGATAGGCAAAAAGAAACTTAAAACTCTGACCTTCCGATTACCTACATGTTTCGGCCATGGTGATTTTAAAAGCCTTGATTTAGAGAAAGACGACATTTTGAACTTAGGAAATGAGTTACTAATCATTGTACTGACAGAAGAAAGCACTGATGCAATAATGACAAGTAAATTGATGGGTGTTTATCATCCTACTCTAGCACAAAAAGTGATTGATGTTAACAAATTTTACGAAGGCAGTTTCCGCGAAGAATTCTTGGATAGTGCTGAACAAAATTTAGTCACGTTAAAGGATTCTCTCATTAATGATATTGTTTCAATGCAAAATACCCGAACTGATATGTCAATCATGGAAATAAAATCTAAAATCGATGAAATAAAAATAAAACCGTGTTCCCAGACCATCAGCAATTTAATTGGTAAAGTTTTAACTATAGACAAAGATAGCTACAAACTAAAAATAGATACGACGAAAGTATCCATTGAGCAGCATGAACGAGATGAGCTTGACAGTGTGTTGCAGAAAGTTCATGTATCTCCAGCTATTATTAAAAGTGCTGTAAGAATAGTAGGCAACGCTAAACTAAAATCTTTAATTTTTAAATTACCTCATACATTCGGTAATTATGATTTTCCGACCAACAAATACGTAAAGGAAGATATAGAAAAGAGATTAGACTTCTTTGCAGAGAAGTTTTGTAAATTAATAAAAAAACATGTTACGGTACCATATGTTAAAATCGAAACTACGCCTGTCGCAAGTACCAGTACATATGTAAGTAATGAATTTAGAAGTCACAAAATCTTAAAAATACTAGAAATAAACACTGAAATTATTAAAGAAAAAATATTTGAGCTTAGTCATATAAACGACATTGGAGGCATTGGTGGCGCTGTAGGAAACTTACTTCTATTTGATTCGGAAACAAAAATGTACATGTTTAACACGAAACCAGAAACGTTGCAGCAAAATGCCTGCTATATGTTGGGAAAGATACAAGAAATATCCAAATTACAGCTAGAAGAATTGAGCAATTTTAGGATTAGTATTAACTTACCTGTATGTAGCTTTCCTAGAAATTATTTCGATATTATTGAGTATGATAAACAGCTAGCTAAAGAATTTTTAAATAAATTGTGGTTTTACACGGACCAAGCCAATGAAGAAAACGTAGAAAATATTTTAAAAATCGAAATTGATAGTCATTATAGTCTAGATAAACTGCAAAACCATTTCCTATTTCGTGTTTACTCCGATGCTATTTTCCTTAGATTCCACGACGAAGTACAAAAATGGTGGAAATCACAAGCAAAAGCGAAGTATTTAACTAAAAGTTCTAACATTTTTGAAGAAGCTAAGAAGGGTATAGTCGAGAGTCCCCTATTGACCGTACTAAATAATATGTTTATTCGAAATATTAAAAAAATTGACATAGAATTCAACACAGATTCCCTAAATAGCTTTAATTTCGAAGAAATGTTTCAAGCAGATAAGAGTTTAAATAATTTTAAAGCTATTAACATAGTCTCTGATGCTGTTATATTAAGCGCTACTAAATTATTGCAATGTTTCGAAAATAAACAATCACTAGATTTAAAATTTATACATTTGGATTATGTTCACGTTTTACCGGACTGTGAGTATACTACAATGTTGGACGAACTCAAAGAAATACAATCTGTCATATTAGTAGTTTTTAGTGAGACTGGTATAGATGAATATGTTAGTAGTAGACTCTCAGATATGCTCCAGGCATTCAAGGGACACATTATAGTCATCACCGATAAGCCGATAAATGTAGTTTCCAACTATCTTAATTATGATTTCTTCATTTTAAAAGAAAACATCAATCTAAACAATTTGACCGATAACTCTCAAGATAATTTCCTTGCAAATTATCAAGTAGTATATCAGGGCGTACAGGTAAAATTAAATAAAATAATAGATGAAAATACAACTACTGTAATGAATGGCAGGGTATTGTGGTCAATAATAAATAATATCACATTAGAAATTGGACATAGTCTTCATTCTCATAAGTATGACGAAATTAAAGATAATTATATCAATAGAAGCTTAGTTCGTAAGGATGATGAATTTGAAGTCAATACATTAAACGACCTAAATGAAAAAACTGTTATAATTTCGTCTAAGCCTTGTGTAGGTAAAACCATTCTGTTAACTCATTTATCCCTCGAAACCAAAAAATATAATTCCCAGCTATGGATTCTTCGAATAAATTTGTCGGATTATAGTAAAGACTTCTCAAATTTTGAAGAAAAGGATATTAATTCTTTGCACACTTTTTTATTTTTGTGCAAAGTTGCATTGAAAAATGCTGATGTTATTGAAAATATCGAATTCGAGGTAAAAAATGATGAAGTTTTGATTAAGAATATCAAAGAATTTGAAAACATTTCATTTGAATTAAAATTATTTGTTAATTTTTATAACAACCATAAAATAATATTTTTATTTGATGGATTTGAAAGTGTTTGTCCCCGAAGTACACAAACTGCTATAAACTTTTTTAAAATTTTACAACAGTCCGGTCAGCACATATGGATTACGAGTTCATGCTATTACGTTAATATACTAGAGCGTGAATTTGTGACATCCTATACACTGCCGCAGCTGACGTCAAATCAACAAAGAGGCTTTCTTGATAGATTTTTTGAAACTAATCTAAAACTTGAAACATTAAATCATGAGCAGTATAATAATGTTGCATTATTTTTTAAATTCATTTTTAAAACTTTTGACATAGAAGAAAATCAAATTGATGAAAATCGACCTATTATGCCATTATTGAGTATACCAATGCAACTGATATATGTCGCAGCAGTAGAATACTTCAAAAACGAAATAAACAATCTTAATTCAGCGTTCCTTCGTGAAAACCTAAAGAAGAAATGTAGATTAGATTCATATTCTGCAGTAGACCGTTATCTCGGAAGATCCAATGAAGAGCAATCATTAGAGTTAGCCGGAACGCCTTTGCACATGTACCTAGCTGCCAACTACTTTAAAATGCAGATAAAAGAAAAGCTTTATTTAGATATTAATGCTCTAGAATTTGGCAAGAAAGCGAGAATATACCTTAATGCATTTATGTCTTATGAAAGATTTCTAAAAAATGATCTAGAAAATATTACAAATAATGTCAATGATTTAGACTCCAAACATTTTCAAGACGCTCATAATGCGGCACGTGATCAATTTCTCGAAGATCATAAGAATTTGGCTTTGTACGCATTGTGCAAGGAGAGTGACATTACTAAGATACTTAGTGAAAAGCAAAGGAAAGAGGCCGAAAAACTAATAAAAAAGATAGAGTTAGGTGAAGTAAAAACACCTTTAATAGACTGTGTTATTGATGGAATACCGAGGTTCTATCATCTTGTATTTGCTGAATATTTTTTAGTAGAGATGGGTACTGATGTGCTAAGATGTTTTGTCAATAAAAATACAAATTCATTTCAACTTGAGTCACTTTGGGATCACTTAGTTAATGTAATATTGTTGATGTCTCCACCTGGAGTTAGGAACGCTTTCGAATATAAATTAAAATGCGATCCTGAGCTCGCAGAGCTGGCTGGTGATGAACAGTGCAGTAAAATCATATTTGATTTGATTATGAAACAAAAGCAGGAATGTACCGAGACCGGTAAAGACCCTGAGACTGCATTCAATGTGGCAATAAATAAAGGATGTGTCAATACAACAAACTTTTTATTAAAAGCAATCCAAAAGCAGGTGAACTCAGATAATATCGATAGTATTATGAGCATCTTAAAAAGTGGCACTTTTGTACTAGGCAAAATAGTACCTGATTGGAAAGCAGCCACTGATGATGTTTTAAAGTTTATTAAGTGTTTGGATGGGCCTCAATTAATAGGCCTATTAAATTCTGGCCAAGCGGAAGACATGCCTCTGATGGTAGATGCAGTACTCACGAAAACAGAATTTGGTCAAAGAATTCATGATAGAATAAAACATTTTGTTCGTGAGCCCATGAAGAACAGTGCAGATAAATTAATAGGAATAAGCTCTAATAACGAAAACCTAACGACCTTATTTGATACATTATTTCAAAACCTTCCAGAGATTGTCGATGAAATATCATCAAACCTTTCCTACTTCGCTGAACGACTGAGTAAGGATTGAGAATTACTTAACAGACAATCGTTCAAGATGTTCACAATCGTCTTGCTTAATTTAGCTCCATTGTGACCCGTTTTCTAAACTGAAATGCATAATAATTTATGACTTATCATTTACCTATAGTTATAGATGTTTTTGTTGATTTTTAAGTATTCGATGTGGTATACTCCAAAAGATATAAATTAAATAATCCCTAACGGAACTAACGCTTCACCATTTTGTTGAAAATGATCGATAATTTTGCGAACAAAATTAAGAAACTTGTCAAGACATTTATGTTAATAATTCTGAACGTCCGATAAATCGGTTATCTTTTATTTTAATTCCACGTAGCATAATAATGTTTCTAGTTATATATTTTTTTATCAGTTTTATACTTAATTTTAGTACTTAATGCATGTGGCTAAAGTAGCCACTTATATTTTATATAATAACGTATTAATACTATAAAAAGTAATTTACGAAATTAAAATTGAAGAAACTGAGTTTACATTTGTAACATACTAATTGCCGATGGAGTATCACGGCAGTGGCCTTGTCAAGTTGACAATTGAACAGGTATATCTTATAATAAACCTACCTACCTATAAGTTTACAGCTTTATTATAAGATATACTTGTTTGATTGTCAATTAAATTTAATATCTATTTTTTTCATTAATTGTTAGTTCATTCTTGTCAATTACCTTAGGGTAGTTAGTGTTAAGTATTCTAATGTGCCAATAGTGACTTAATAATGTACCTCTAAGGACCATGCATTTACAATTACATTATTCTAGATACGAGTGAACGTCAGTTCAGTACCACCGGTTATTCAAAAATGTGGCTTCCTGACTTGTGTTTATAGACGGATTTATAATAGTACTTTTTGAATGATTTCTTTTTACATGCAAAACCGCAAACGTTTCAACTGACGGTGTTGGTCTGACGTCCATAGATAAGAATACCTCAATACTCATGTGAGTATCAACTTTGCATAATAATTTAAGAGATCTCATTTTTGGGTTACAAATCTGCTTTTTTAACAGGATTTTTCTTTCTTGTTCTTTACATTATTCTAATTTATATTGTAATTTTTGTTTCTAATTCTTTACATTATTTTGTTTTATGTTGTATTTTTTGTTTCTAGTTCTTTACATTATTCTGTTTTATATTGTATTTTTTTTTTGTTTCTAGTTCTTTACATTATTTGGTTTTATATTGTATTTTTTGTTTGTAATTATTTACATTATTCTGTTTTATATTGTATATTTTTTTCTAGTTCTTTACATTATTCTGTATTATATAAAATTTTGATATTGATGCAGTCTATCACAATAAATGTTTTAAAATATTATTGTAGTATTTTTTATGTATAGTAAAAATAAGCGACACTTAAGGACTGGTCGACTAATTATGCCCGGTGCGCGTCAGTTTAGTAGTTTGACAGTTCTATGAATACCCTGTTCTTTTCATATGAGATGTATTAGAGAGAGATGTAATGATATTTAAATGACTTCAGTGGCTTTAAAAGACAGAATCGCTATCGTTATTTTACGACAAAAAGCCACCCGTCGGTGAAATTTCGTAAAACCATATATAATGTTATAACATTAGTATAACAATAATATCCCGGGACATTATTTACACACGGCCATCTGATCCCAAACTAAGCAGAACTTGTACTATGGAAACCAGATAACTGGTATACTACATATTACTACTAACTCTTTGTAAATACATATATAAATAGATAACTACACCCAGACTTAGGACAAACAGACATGTTCTTGCACATAAATATCTGTATTGGGTGGTAATCGAAGTCACAATATGCGGCATTAAAGGCAAGCATTTACCAACCACTCCAACTTTGGATAGATGGAGTGGTTGGTAAATGCTTGCCTTGCCTGATATAAAGAATTAACAAGAACAATTACAAGAAAAGATTTATTAAATGACGAGCGCAGTAATAGGCAGTAGTAATTTAAATATCCTTGTGGTTTGGCTCGAAGATTGTGGAACCACTATCGAGTCTTCATCGCCGATGACGGGGAAGTCCTCCGGCTCAAGGTTCGGGGGCTTTCCCTCCTCGGGGTCCCGGTGTTCCCTCGTCCGGACTCGGTAGTCTTGGCTTTCCCACGGCTCCTGTACCTAAATAAATACAATTAATGCCCCGGGGATGCCCATGTCGGTCACCGGCAAGGACGCCAGCATTAAGGCGGCGTTAGCGACTTGTGCCTTTAAATGATAAATATAAGACCATTGTTTAATTAGAGCCCTTCTAAACTAAAAATGAACATTACCTACTGTGAGTGTTTATGCAACCCAAGTTTAGCAACTGAGGCGCTTCCATTTTAAGATTACGAACCCTATACTATATATTAGTTACTAGCTGTACCCCGCGGTTTTACCCGCGTTAAACTTTATAAATTATCATAGCTCCTCCCCCGTAAGTGATAGCGTGATAATATGTAGCCTATATGTTGACCTGACCTCTTAGTAATATTCATGCAAAATTTGAAGTAAATCCATGTAGTGCTCTTTGAGTTTAGCCCGGACATACATACAGACAAACAGACACACAGACAAAAAATCTAAAAACTATACTTTTGGCTTCGATATCGATTGTAAATCGCGCACCAAGTATTCTTTTTAAAAAATATTCTAAGTACAGTTTTGACTTTGCCACGATTTTATTATATGTATAGATATACAAAGTGCAACATACATAGTGGATAGTCACGGGTACCATTCTCTGATCGGGGTCAATAATAAACAATAATAATCATCATAACACACTGCCGTCTGACCTTAAACTAGGCAGCGCCTATAAATAGTATGGCAAGCAGACAACTGATACAATTTCTAAATACACACCTACTATAGACAAATTACACCTAGACACAGAATCACACAACGTTTGTCCTTGGTGGGGATCGAACCCACGACCTCTGGCTTCTGGCAGTCAAGGACTCTAACGACTAGGCCAACAAACCAGTCAAAATACATAGAATTATATACCATTTCACTGGCCAAAAACTATTGTTAGATCTGGCAAGAATTCTCCGCAGTAGTCTGAAGTTAAGTATTTCGCCAATACACGATCCTCCTTTAGCCATTCATAAGTAGTTTAAGGCGATTGGCATACTGCCTCGCATGATGCAGGGTAGTGCGTGAGTGCGTGTTCTAATGTTGCTTGTAAGTATCTCGGTTTGTATAGAAAAAACTTGAGAGGTGTCAAGGGACACCCGGATGGAACGAAGTTATTTCTTATTATTTATTATGTACAAAAAACCTGTATACACTCAACAAAAATAATCGTCGCGACACCACACTGTTCAATGCGAAATAGAAATGAAAATATCTGGCTTGCTTTCTATAAGACAGACAGACAGAGAAACATGCGCACGCCGCACAGCTGCAAAAAGTGTCGTGACAACTTTTCGTAAGATTTTTTTCCGTCTAGCCCCCTTTCACAACGCGCGATAAGGAACTTCGTTCCAACACGCACAGTCCAACATGCATCCACGTGCGTTCATGCAGACTACGCTGCATCATGCGGGGCAGTGTGCCAACCGCCTAAGTATGTACCTACATCAACATCAGTGCTGGGTGTCGTTGAGGTGGTGGTACGTTTTCCCGAGCGGTGTGTTGGTGTTCTCCGCAATGGTGTTGGACGTGGTGGGCTTCGAATTGGTTTCTGTTAACACAATATATACTCAACCTTGAACGTAAAGGACCAACTTGAGACGATGATAGAAATAATTTTAGTTCTTTCTATAGAAATATGTTACTGTCATTTCTTTACAGTAAGCCTTTTTGAAAAGGCAGGGGGAATGCCTACGGTACGCATGCCACCCGCAAAAAGTGTCTGCGGGTGGGAATGTCTAACTTCCACCGACTAAACGAGGCGAGGGCTCTTAGAGCACAGTGACTGCGTTACAGTAAGCTTTGGAGACTTTCACTGCTACACCGGGCAACAAGCGAGCGAGGGGTTCAAGCCATCTAGCAAATAAGACTACAAACATTATTGCATCTCGAAATCAAAGTCTTAAACAAGGTGTTACATAAATAAATTGTGCGGTGTTACAACACCGCCATGTATTCATTAAATTGAAAAAAATATATAGGGTAAAAGCCGGATAGTTGCCACACTTTTTGAAAAGCTCCTTTAAAAAATGTGTATCTATACATTTTTTATTCAAAGTGTATTCTCAAACATAGTCAACTAATATTCTAACATACTCTATCTATAAAAAATTATAAATATTATAATTTTTAAGTAAATCCAGTTTAATATGACCTCTAAAAAAGAGGATAGTTGCCAACTATAGAGGATACTAGCCTAACGTTAAATGTGGTTGGGGGGATACTTGCCCAATGTGAGGATAGATGCCAGTCTGTTTATTTTTTCAAATAAAAATGAACTTATATAAATTTAAATAATCAGTTTTTATTATTAAATACAATCTATATAAAATAAAGTATTAATATAATAATAATAAAAGTTAAATTATAATAGACCCCAAAATAGTAAATAAGTGTCCACAATAAAAATGTAATGATATTATTTATTTTGAAGATAGAACAATAAACAAAATTATTTTACATTTATTACATTAGCCTCTATTAAGTAAGTATTCAGTCTTTATAACTTACTGAGATCCTTTATTATGTACTAAGTACTAAGAGAAGTTAAATTATTACTTAATCAACACTTAAAAATACTAAGGTTTTAAATTGTAAGTTAGTGAACATGTAATTTTTTAATTAAATATTAGTATTTATCTTAAATATTAAAAATATGGTAATCAATTAGCATTAGCATTGATTATCACCCGAAGTCAAGCTTTTCAACTTGCCACATCTCATGCAATGGTTTTTGAGTGTTGAACAATCTTCATGCAACCACATTCGACACATCTGACATTCAATCCAATCTGATTTCGGTTTAGTTAAATTATAATTTTCAAAACATTCTACACAATAATCATGAACTGAGATTTCTTTCTTGGTATTTTCTATTTTTTAATTAACATTTTTTACTTTCAATATAGTTTTTATTTCCTTTAGATATTTTTACAACTTATAACATTTTCTTCATTTTCACTTCTAGAACTGTAGATACGAGTTTTTCTTTTCCTTAGAGCCCTTCGTTCAGTCAGTTCAAAAAAATCTGTGCTATCTGATTCTGATTCACTGCTAGTAGGTAATATCTCTATATTGTTTTGATTTTTATTTTTTTGTAGTATCCCTTTTTTCTTCGTAATCTTTTCTTTGCTACCAACTGGTTTGTTTTTTGTTTGTTTCGTTTGTTTCATTCGGTGTTTTCTTTATTTTCTCAGTTTTATTCTTCTTCTCGATTATTTTATCATTTGAGTTTAAAATTTCTGCTGATTGTTTAGCCCTTTTAGACATACTCAGCGGAATTTTTGGTAAAGGAGATGATTGATGTAAAAATTTCAATGGTGTTTCTTTTTGTTGATCTTTGTTCTGTGACTCATTTAAAGATATCAGCGATGGCAATGATAGTTCAATATTATCTAAAATGTAATTTTCAATGTCACCATCTCCTAGGGCTAAACAATCATGAGAAAGAGCCAAAAGACTCGACGACGGCCTTGGTGGCGTGCAACTCTGGATCACACTGTTCTGCTCAGCTTCATTTATGACAGTTTCTGGGTTATTTTTATCTAACTAGAGCTCTCTAATCTAAATCTAACTAGTAGCTTGGGACTTCATCGCCTTGAAAAGTCACTTTGTTCTGTCGACTTAGTACATTACCTCGGTCATATTCAGATTCCTGTCTCCGTTCACGTAACGCAAATTCTTCAGCGCCTGGTAATTGATCTTTTATAGTTTCAAAATCTTGTTCCTGCGTAAGCTCCCCCACTGCAATATCTGATATAGCAAATTCAGCATCAGACAGAGCATTTGGATTGACTGGATAGATTCCGCTGTCGCGAAAACCACTTAATGCATTGGCAGGTGTCGTTGCTCGAATCCACGCCCTTGCTATCAGTTGACCAGAATTGTACCGGTTCAGTTTTTTTTTTGTGGATTGGTGCGAATAAAATTTCGCCCTTTGAAATGATAAGCCCTCAGCTTGCCTCACAACTATTTCGGGATTTCTTTCAAGGAAGCTTTTCAATCATTGCGGCCCAGCCATTTTAGTTTCATTATTAAAATTGTGCTTCAATCCTAATTTTTCGGCAAACTGATAGGCTAATTGGCGAATTAAACTTCTTTCAGGAGGAAATCCTGCGCCTCTGAGCTTCAATATATGGGAAACTAGTCTTTTTTAATTTTCAAAGCCAAGGGCAGGGTATTTTCCTGTTAAAATACAATTAGATAAGTAGGCAAGTATGTAAATAGATTATTATATTTATAAGCTAAATATACAATTTTAAATCCTTGACATACCTTGGGTTACCAGCAGCTGTTTTTTTTTCATACCGTCTTTTTAAGGTTCGAGAGGATATGTCACAAATCCGGGATATTTCGTTGATGCTTTTTGTTTTTTATTTAGTTCTTCGAACGCAAGTGTTAAACTATCTTCTGTCCAGTTGATGTGGCGCGGCACCACGCCTGGCTTTCGTTTATACTTGCGAGGCATTTTGCTGTTGAGTATTTATTTTATTTAAGTGAAACTATAATAAACCAAATAAAAAATCACCAAGAAAAAATAGTAAAAGCAAATGAAAAAAAAATAAGAAAAAAAAACTGTCTTTGCTTGTTAAAAATGTATAGTTACGGATAGTTGCCGCAGGGCAACAATCCGCAAAAGACAGTAGGGCAACTATCCGATTTGATACGGATACTTGCCCTTTTTATTTACGAAATAAATAAAACATATTTAACAATAAAACTTAATAAACAGTGCAATTTAAACTCTAATGCACTCAAAGAAATATATTTTTAACTGAAATCGCAATCAGTTATAAAAATATTTAACAGAGATTACTTACCAATATAATTCTGGCGCTCGTCAAAGTATCGCCGCGGAAGATGTTTTCTTACACGGACAAAACACGTGCGCCTATTTCAACGGGTTATGTGGCACTGAGGCCTACGCGGGGGTAGCTTTTAATTATGATCAAAAAGAAACACTGTCAATGCGTCTAACATAGAGCATTTGAAACTGAGGCATGTATCCGTCCGAGGCAACTATCCGGCTTTTACCCTATATAATTTATTCTTTTTTTTTCAAAATATATATAATTAATGTTTTTGCTCTCCATGGATCATTTGCCTTAATGCCTTTCCTTTCCGTTTACTATATTATTATGTTACATCTTATTTTAAGCTTTTCAAAATCAAAAAAAATAATTGCTAGTGGTTCTTGACTAAGTAACTTATATTTAGAACATCATTACCTTTGTTTTCTTCTGGTAGATATTGAGGGGTGTGACGTGCTGGATGAACTCTTCCATTATAAAGCGTGCCCTCGCGAACACGGGGTCCAGGGCTTTCATATGCTTCGCTATCGTTATAGACTTCGTCTGCACCAGGAACTTGCTCACCTGCCAATTGAGTTACTTGTATGTCAGTCGCCTTCCACATTAAATTCCACGACATAAATATGTCATTCTTATTTATTTAATGGCATTCCACGCTATCCACGAAATATATTGCCCTAAGCCATATCAACACCTGCCTTCTCACACCCTTTTACTCGCCTTTGCGGGTATACCATAGACTAATTAAATGACAATGACTCAATGTCCTAGGAAATTTATAGAAAAATAACGAGTGGATGAAAAAAGTGATGAATCCTGAAGAAAATAATGCAGAGTAAAGGTTAAAGCATTAAGAAGAAGATTTGCAATATTTGCATCCTGCCACGCATAACATGTCAATGCGAAATGTGGTCATTTATTGACAATCACAAAGAGGAAGTGTTAGAGGCTATGGAAAAAGACTGTGGAGAATTATTCAGAGACAAGAAAGAAAACTAAAGTTCTGAAGACATTAGATTGATACGAATGAGAATATTTTTTGCTAGATATAATAGCTGTACACATGCTACAATGAAATCGAACGCCCGAATTCAAGATGAAAAGACGAAAGAGAGACTTTGAGGCAGTGCAACGAATTGCAGAGGATAAAAATCAATGGAGAGAGTTGGAGGAGGCCAATGGCAAGAGGCACCCATTCCTAAAGGTTATTTGGTCAGCCAAAAACTTTCAACTTTCGAATTTTGTTATCTGGTGGACCTGATTGTAGATAGATAGATCGATTACATTAATTTAGCGTATATTTTTATGCCGGAGAACTGAATGTCAGTTTTCACGAACAGCATTGACTAAATTATGCATGCTTAATCCTAAAATTTGCTTTTGCATCTTCTATCAGATATAACTAAAGTCAAATTTCAAAAGTCCTCATTGAAATAAAAAGCAATTACCTTTTTTATATGACACCATCCGTACTTCTTAGTGGCTACAGGGTCAGTGATAGCCAACCAAGTCATGGCTAGGATCCTTGGGAATGTGCTATGCGGTTCCCCCATCATCACAGCCGGAGTTTCAACGAGAGCCTCCAGCTCCGGTTCAGCTTCCAACATGGCAGTTTCGACCAGCAGCTTAGATCGCACTAATGATTGAATCAGCTCTGGCATTACGGAACCGTTATCGCCTTCCAAGTGTCTAAAACGAATAGTGCATTGGACTGAATTTTTAGTTATTTAAAATACCAAACTTAATAAAACACAGATGTAATTCAGAAACCAAAAAATATTTAAAATGGGGATTAAATGGGGATGCTCGGTCCCTTCATTAGTCTTAAGATAATTTTGATTATCATCCTATCACATCAAATCAAATTATTATTGCTGGATCCGGTTAGGAAACCGGCATATGACCAATCTGATGTTTTGCGGTCATCGTAGGCTAGGGGTATTTATACCGAAAACATCTCTCATGCTATGCGGACTCCTTTCTCCTGTTTAATGAGCTTACTCACACAGGAGCACCACCTTAAGTTACTATAGTGCCTTTGTTTTACTAATAATATGTAGGCACTTTTGAAGCACTTTTGACTGTACTCGTTCATGCACTAGGTTCCTACCTCCGACCCAACAACGTAAAATGCCAGGCTTTCAGCATTACACTTAATGATGGTAGTAGCCGGATGGATGGATGGAAAGTTAATTAATCTTGACGTGATCTAATTATCCTTTGATAAAGCATGTTAGTTTTAATGGACTTGTAAATCGATTTTCCAGCGCGTGACGAAAAAGGGCCTATTGTTATCGATCCCGACCTAACACAGGAGAAACTTCCCTGTAAAAACAAGTTGCCCAAATAAAAACAGCGACGTTGATAGACACATCGAATTAGGATTACATCCTCACACCTAAGAAAAGGTCGTCGGAATTCTAGATTTATTCATGCAAATCCTGCACTCCACAGGATCGAAGATTTGAATGGAAGAAAATACAAAATCTATCTTATATATGCCTAACTTGTTATTACATTAAGAGCTCCAACATGAGTCTCGCCACTTTTCCCGAAGCTGGTCTCCGGCTCTCAATGCAGTCTGTGGAGTCGACTTTGGCGGGGACTGAGGATTGAGTTTCGAAAGCGGCTGCCAGCTCCCTCTGTCGTAAGTCTTCGGCCTCCATCCAGTCCAGCGTCAGTGCTGACCGGTACGCCGCAAGCCCTGATAATGTGGACCGCGTCACATTCAGCGGCTGAAGGTAGTAATTTTCTGCTTTATACTGTGGAAGAAATGACGACATGAGATGATAAAGACAATATGCTGCAACAACGCAATTATGGCAATCAATGCGTTGTTGGATTATATGCCTTATTTCTTTAATAAAGTCACCCTTCATTTTCTTACCTGACCACGACCACGAAATTGTACTGTGTGGGAATCCAACCCGGGACACCGAGCCGACTGTCTTAACCGCTGCGCCACACGTGCAATCAGTATAACTACCCATATAAGAATAATTTTCAGCGGATGTATTTTGTATGTTGAGCCAAAATTTCTTTTCGAATTTCACTAACTAGCTAGTATTCTATCATTTGTTCAGTTTCATGGAACTTTAAATATCCATCTAGATAACGTTTGATCTAGATAGATATTTAAAGTTTGACGGGCCTGTGAGGTGATTGGTAAATGCTTGCTTTTCACCACCGGGGTTGTAGGCTCAATTCCCATCCAGGACACATATTTGTGTGCATGAAAATGTCTGTTCTGATTCTAGATGTAATTAGACAAAAGAAAAAATAGTATATGTAGTATATCAGTTATCTGGTTCCCATAGTACAAGCTCTGCTTAGTTTAGGATCAGATGACCGTGCGTTAATAATATCCCAGGATATTATCATTATAATCCAGAAAATTCTATCGGCTTTCAGACGTACTTATCAACCGGGCGAAGATGTGGGCTCAATCTGTTTGAGCAAGAATTTGAAACAAGTTGGTACTGGTCATTCACACACATACAAAACAGGCGGTGAATAATATAATCAACGTTTATTTATAGACTATGACGCGTGACGCGGCGAGCGAAGATAACAATTTACGAATCCGGGGGTTCCCCGCAACTTGTTTTGTTTGTACAAACAAATGCCAACGCTCTCATCAACAGGTTTTAATTTTATGACGAGTCAAATATATCATACGGAATATTACTTTAATCATATTGAATACAGTCCAATGATCGTAATATATAAGCAAATCTTAAACATACAATTTGAAGTATTATACTAAAATAAGGTCCTGCTGGTCGTTTCCGGCCACGGCGGCCAGTCTTAATGGAGACTAGCCATTTGTGCGTACATATTATTCATCGAGATACAATATACGTAGTACCTACATTATATCTGACGGGTCTGTTGGGGCAAACGCATGCTTTTCACGTCGGAGATCGTGGGTTCGATTCCCACCCAGGATATATATTTGTGCGCATGAACATGTCTGTTTGTCCCGAGGGTGTATTTATATACCTCTATATACTTAAGTATGTATTTGCAAATGAATATTAGTATTATGTAATATATCAGTTATCTGGTTTCCATAGTACAAGCTCTGCTTATTTTGGGATCAGATGGCCGTGTGTGAATAATGTCCATGGAATCTTAATGATTATAGCACTTTCTATTCCATCGGACGGGAACGAGGTCAAGTAGAGGACCGACAGCTTTACCTGCTCTCCGAGACACGGGTGTGTAATAGTGCCAACTTCCAGTCTTCGAGCTGATATCGAGAATTCTTTTTAAAAGGAATTTCCCAAAATTACTTTTTAGCCCGACCCGGGATTTGAACCCAAGACCTCATTATCAGCGGTTGAACACACTACCGCTACACAAACGTAGGTGTACCGAACTAGAACCCGTAGTTTTATTCCTAAGTTAATAAAACGCTTTAAGT
The DNA here is from genome assembly GCA_951640165.1 of Pseudoips prasinana. Taxonomy (NCBI): domain Eukaryota; kingdom Metazoa; phylum Arthropoda; class Insecta; order Lepidoptera; family Nolidae; genus Pseudoips; species Pseudoips prasinana. The sequence continues at coordinate 12,571,636 of OX621249.1, read as the reverse complement.
ACTTCATCTCTCGTGGGCCGATTACACAGTTAAAATTAAACGCGTACAATGGCGAGTAGACCCGGGTTCTGTATGCATATATCATATGTATGATTAAGTATATGAAACTTCATCATACTTATAGTATGGGCAGTGATTGGTGTCAGAGCTGTTCAAGCCGCCCAGTAGGCCTCTAACATGGCTTAACGACTGTTGCCTAGCTACAACCGGCACCGACAGCTTAACGTGCCCCCCGAAGCACGGGGACGGAAATTAAACCACTTTGGTGGTCACTCATCTATGGACTGACCGCGAGCCTAGTTGCTTAACCTCGCCAATCACTTACGGACCGGTGGGAGCATCTTGCTAAGAGCGCCTCTTCATCTTCATCATCATGTTAGACGAATGACGTCCACTGCTGGACAAAGACATTCCCAAAAGATTGTCACAATTGATTGTATCCATCTTTTGAATCTTTTGGATCATCTAATCAGAATCATAAATTTCAAAATCCGCATGCGAACCAAAGTCACCGACATAGCCCGAAGAATTGCAAAACTGAAGTGGCAGTGGGCGGGGCACATAGCTCGTAGAACCGACGGCCGCTGGGGCAGAAAGGTTCTCGAGTGGCGACCACCAACCGGAAGACGCAGCGTGGGCAGGCCCCCTACAAGATGGACCGATGATCTTGTGCGGGTCGCTGGAAACTGCTGGATGCGAATAGCGCAAGACTAGCAATTGTGGACAACTTTGGGGGAGGCCTTTGGGGTTGGATCTCATATCTAGTCGCCTGAATTTGAGTTAAGTGTGTATATGGGGGGGTTAACGGGGTCCGTACTAAGTGATAAAACGCATTTTTTACTGCCGGAATCGCACCAAATTTTTTCATTAATTTTTTAAAATCATAAGACTTCATACTACTGCATAAAACAGAACGCAATTTTGAACATTTCGTAGCGATTTCGATACCTACAGCGTTGTAAAACAAGGTAAAAACATTGCTTTCGTGTTTAGAAGTTATTTATATTTTTTATATAATTATCCGAAAAATACCCAAAACTGAATTGTTCATCGTCACTATCATGATATTCTTGCAAAAATGCACTTTTATGTAATAATTTGGGTTAGGTTAGGTTAGAACGGTGACCATTTGGCGCGCCAAGGCGAGTGAGCGTAGCGAGCGTGCCGCGGCAGCGGCCGCCGAGCGCTAGAATAATATTAACCATGGATATCTCCATAACCATGGGGTTCCGCGGGTTGGGGATGGTACAGGAGGGTAGCCCCTCCCCCCTCCACCCCTCCCCCCTCAATGTGCTTACGTTTGAAGGCGACTCGATTTGAGATATTTACCGGCCTTTGTCCAGCAGTGGATGTCTTTCGGCTGATATGATGATGATGATCTTTTGGATGGATATGCTATAATCACCACGCTTGGCAGACGGACTGGCGATCGCAGTATGACGGTCATAGTATACAGAGAGTCGCTGCTGCTCGTTCTCTGATAGATATTTCTTGGGGACGACTTCTACGCCCCCAACGGGATGAGATGGGATTATAAATATCTTGCGTAATACATTCACTTTTGCATACTAACTACTCTCAACTACAGAACCCTTGCTTGCTCTTGCGCGTAAGTAAATAAGTAAAACAGCTTACCATGGCCAATAAGCACGTTATTAGAATCAGCAATGAGATCATTGCAAAAACATTACCTACATATTAATTTTTCACGGAAATTGTTAACTTAGGTATATGATTATAGCGATTTTGTAAAAATAAGCTTTTCGTCATACATGGCGAGGAACTGACAGAAGTTGACTTGCTGTCAGTAAAAAGTCATTGTAGTTACAGATACATAAATCCAGCCACTGAAAAAATGCATTCCTGATGTTTGCACGTTGGCACATCTATATACATAAAAAACAATGCCACTTTTCGTTGTAATGTTATAACTCAACAATGCCTTTACCGATTTGGCTAATTTTGGTCTTGAATTATTCGTGGAAGTCCAGGGAAGGTTTGTACGAAGGTGAAGGTGTGTAAGAAAAATTTAAAAAAGTCTTGAAAAACTTTTATTACTATGCCTTACCCGTAGCGAAGCACGTACCGGGCCGTTACTTAATCATATAAGTGATGGAAATAAACATAAATTTAGCGAACATTAATAATATTTATTGTTAATTGGCATAATAATATAGTTAATTGAAACTACAATTTAAATGTACTTACTTAAATGAGAAGTTAAAGTAGGTATTTGTTTTTCTTTTTATATATACAAATTAGTTGGTAAACAAGCAAACGACCCACCTGATGGTAAGTGGTCACCGTAGCCTATGGACGCTTGCAACACCAGAAACATCATAAGCGCGTTGCCAACTCTTTAGAAACCTTACAACTCTCTTTTTGAAGGGCCCCATGCTGTAGTCTCTTGGGAACACCGTAACAGGGAGTTCATTCGTTAAATTCAACGTTAATTTTATTTAAAGTTGGACGATCTATGTTTACTAGCGTCGGCGTGGTCGTCGGATTCGGTCGGATTTTCAGCCTAGAGAGTTTCAAACGCTATTAGACAAGCCACCATTAAGCAATAACTGTATTCCCGGCCGAATCTCAAAGCAGACTAGGACTATGCTGGACGTATTAATAAAGCAGGAGACAGCTATTTGAGTGACCCATATGTAGTTTTTCTAAGTCTGGGTGTAATGTGTCCGCGAATTACCTGTTGGAACGAAGTTCCTTATCGCGCGTTGTGAAAGGGGGCTAGACGGCGTGCGCATGTTTCTCTGTCTGTCTGTCGCTCTTATAGAAAGCAAGCCAGATATTTTCATTTCTATTTCGCATTGAACAGTGTGGTGTCGCGACGATTATTTTTATTGAGTGTATACAGGTGTTTTGTACATAATAAATAATAAGAAATAACTTCGTTCCATCCGGGTGTCCCTTGACACCTCTCAAGTTTTTTGTGAACTCCCTCGGTATTTATTTTCCTAGTACGGCCGTAGTCTTGTAAAAAAGTAAGTAACACCGCCATTGTTAGTAAGTTAGGATATTAGGTGCTCGACATATTTTATAACAATTACAGTTGTAAAAATCATAAAATCCACTTTTCCTATAGTGAACAAAAAGAACAATATTATCATTATAAAAATTTAAGTACTTTATTGCATTCCCAATCGTCCTACCAGGTGGAATGAATTGGAATACACCAGCAAAATCTTTCACAAACTGCGTACCTATTGACTACTACACCTGAAGGATAGACAGACCGCCTGACGGACGGACAGCGGAAGCTTAGCAATAGGGTTCCGTATACTGAACAGTGCCAGCACATACATCCACTCATAATGGACTAAGTCTAAAGACAGGCAATTGTATATATATATATATATATATATATAAATATATATATGTACCTTCGGTATATTCAGCTATCTTTTGTTCTGTACACCACCTACTACCCCCGTCTTTCTATTCACTAACAGTTCTGGTCCATTCATCGGTTGCCTGAAAGAGATCGCTTTTAGCGATAAGGCCGCCACTTGTACTATTTCCATTTTAATGTAATCTTTTTTACTCTAAGTTATGTCTTTGGTGTGCAATAAAGAGTTATCTATCTATCTATCTATCTATATATATATATATATATATATATATAGTCGTGGTCAACTAATTAGCGACATTCAAGATAGTGAAGGGCTATAACCGGTTATGTACATATAAATATAAACCCCTATTGATTTCACAGCACATAATGTGGTCCGATTATTATGCTATAAATGGCTGTAAATAAAAGATTAAATAAATATAAAAAGTATTGAATATCAATGATTAAACATTTATTAAATATTAAGGTACAATTCTGTAGTGGACATCTAATTAAGGACAGTAAAGTATAAGGAAAAATACAGTTAAAAAAAAATTTATAAAATATCTTTAACAGCTCCATTTTATTACGTGTAAAATCAGTACCCAGTAGCAAAACCTTTGTTAGTAATTACCGCTTGACACCGATGTGGCATAGACATTATCAGTTTCTGACAGGAATGTTTGCCTATGCCTCACAAAAAGCTTCATGAAGTTCGTCCAAATTTGTATTACGATAAGTGGCAACGTTTTTCTTGATTTCGTGCCAAAGGTGCTCAATTGGGTTGAGGTCCGGGCTATTTGCTGGCCAATCTAGCACCGATACAGACTGACTGGTAAGAAACGACTTGACTGAATGGGAGGTATGTTTCAGGTCGTTATCCTACTGAAACGTCCATATAATAGGGAGATGCTCCTCATAGGGAAGCATAGTTTCTTCCAATATTGACTTGTATTGATGTTGGTCTAAGTAACCCTGAACTTTCCTCACAGGTCCCACTCCACGTCCAGAAAATGAAACCCACATTTTAATGTTTCCACCGCCATGTTTCACCTGTTTTTTTGTGAATCTTGGATTCAATTCCGCTTTTACAGGACGCATTGCCTTCCATCTGAAGAAATCAAATTAACCTTGGTCTCGTCAGAGAAAAGTACATGTTGCCATTGGGCGTAGGCCCAATGTCCATATTTACGTGCAAACGTCAAACGAGCATTTCTATGTTCTTTCTTCAACAACGGTACTTTGCGAGCCACTCTTCCGAACAACCCAGCTTCTACCAAACGTCGTCGAACGGTCCTCGCAGATACACCGGCTCTTTCGTTTGCCCCAAACACTTCGTGTTTAATTAAAATAGAGCCTAGAAACGGATATTTCTTAGCTAACCCGGTTATCATTCTATCTACTTGCGGAGTCGCTTTTCTCGATCTTTTTGTTCTGGACACATTTAAAGCTGTGTTATATCCCTTGAAATGTTGCATTGCATTGTATACCATAGTTTTTGAACAATTTAAATGTTTTGCTATCCTTTGGTTTGGCCAACCACGCTCGACAAACTTCATGATAATTTTTCGTAGTGTTGGATCGCAACTTTTATTTTTGCCCATTTTTCTTCAAAATAATTCTCAAAACTTAAAATAAAAAATTTGGATTGCCGGCAAAACGACCACGAAACAATAAGAAAAGAAACAAAAAAGTATTAAAATTCCAATTTTGAAATTAGAACGCAATACCTCAGTGTCCCTAATTAAATGGCCAGCCAGCATTCTGGAAAAAAAAAAAAATTCACAATTTGGCTTAACTAGAGATTGTCCCTAATTAGTTGACCTGTATATATATATATATAAATACATAAAATGAATATATAAAAACGTTATATTAATGGATACTTTTGATGATATATTGTGATATACATCCTAACATAAACACACAACTCACACACACGCACACGCACTACTAAGATACAGGCCTCGGCCTAGTTTAGACTCCAGATCTCCCACGAGTTACATATTATGCTCTATCGGCTGTCAACAATATTTTTGTTAAAATACGTTGTAATTTGTGGAGATAAAAATAAAACATTTTTGTATGTGTATATATAAACATAGTATTGCTAAGTGTTGGCGGCGGCAAATATCAGAATATCATCACTCCATCTCATCCCGTGGGGGGTGTAGAAGGCAACCCGAGGGAATATCTACCAGAGAGCAAGCAGCAGCTTCTTTCTCAGCACTATGATCATCTTACTGCGATTGGTAATCGTCTGCCCGATTATAGCATATTCCCCCCCCCCCCCCAAGTTGATTCTTGGGGGAGGATTTTGTCCAGCAGTGGACTTCTTACAGCTGTTACGATAAAACAGGACGCAGACGGACGGACGGCCGGACAGACGGACGGACGGATGGACGGACGGAAAGACGGACAGATGGACGGACGGACAGACATACGGACGGACGAACAGACAGGCAGACAGACAGACGGACGGACGGACAGACGGACGGACGGGCAGACAGACGGATGGACGGACGGACAGACGGACGGATGGACAGACGGACGGGCTGACAGACGGACGGACGGACAGACAGGCAGACAGACAGACGGACGGACGGACAGCTACTTAGTAATAGAGTTCCGTTGGCACGCCACATATATTTCAGGGTAAAAGAATGGGACTAGTCTCAAAATATCAAGTCTAGATTAACTATACCTATAATGGTTTGTTAATGTATAAAAAGACAAATAATATCTAAAATATAATTTATTTGATTCTCATGTAAAATTAACACTTACAATCCATACGACTCACGCACATGCGCATACATGGTATAAATACGGACATACATGCAGCACCATATTTCTACAGTTCGATTAATAAACAGCTACAAAATATATACATTAGAGTGTAAACGACCAGTATTAAAGTATACAATAAGAAAAAATCGCTTAAATTAACCAAAAATTGCTATAAAATAATAAAACAGACCAGTGACAAATTAATTTCAATCTAACTTGTTTTTAAATTAGGTTCAAAGTGAATCAATAGTTAATAAGTAGTTTAATTTAGAAACTCCTTAATTTGTCTAACGGCAGAGCATACCCTGGATGATAGATTAAATGTATAATTTCCAAGTTCCATATTGACAGTTCACGGTTTGACTTTACAGCGGCTTAATTACGTACTAAGCCGCTGTCAATGTCAAACTGTATCTACCAACGCGGCGTCAATGGAGTTTTGTATGATGAGCTAATCAACTTTATTTAGTGTATTTCGCAAGATTTATAATAAATTTGCTTTTTGTGTATTAAGCTGCTTAAATTATGTGATGTGGATGTATAATATAGTCCTAAGAGGCGTTCATAGCCAAATACTCTCACCGGCAAGTGATTGGCGAAATTAAGCAACTAGGCTCGCGGTCAGTCCATGGATGGGTGACCGCCACAGTGGTTTAATTTCTGAGCGACTCGGCACGTCAAGCTGTCGGTCCCAGTTGTAGCCGTTAGGCAACAGTCGGTAGCAATGTAAGAGGCCTAATGGGCGGCTTGAACAACTCTGACACTAGGGTTACCACTACGACAAGTAGTAGTAGTAGTAGATCATTTTGAGCAGGTTTAAACAAGATGTAACAAGAAAAGTGGACGAAAAAAGTGCCTCAGCGCAATTATTATTTGAGTGTTAGAAAGTTTCCGTCGACGTGTCACACTGTTTCCTACGTCTCCAAGCGAAGTCGTTCTTGGGCGAACGAACGACTTCGCAGACACTTATCCTGTGGGTACTTTACCCTTTGACTGCCACCGGATTCCGATTCATACAATAAAAAATCTATTGTTATGTTATCGCGGCAGTCAAACGGTTAAAACATTTAGTTCAAGTGTCTCACCAGCCGGCCGGATATTAATAGTGTACAGTATGCAAGACAATCAAACTTTACCACCACACACCAGATAGAACGAAAGGTGGCCTATCCCTTGAACCCTTTTCATCAAGAGTATTTTTAGATGGAAGTCCTACACATAGTTTAGTTTAGTTTCGTAGGTAAATTAAGCATTTTACGCACTTAAAAAAACACAAAAAAATTATCAATAATAACGATCAGCTGCATTTTGTATGGGGAGTCAAAATAATATATGTCACTTTTTATTTTACACTTATATATAAAGTTTTGAGTTACCTTGCAAGATAGATTACAGATAAGAATACTATTAATACATTTTCTTAAATAATTATCTAATAACAATTTATCATTACAATAGATAATAAAAACAGTAGTGATGTGTAAGATTGATCAAAAATCGGTATTGTACTTATATATAGTCGAAAAAATTCAAATATGTCATACTAGAACATCATGCTAAAATAATGATCACATCATATAGTCATTTCATTCTTAATATATAACTGCCTCGCCAATCTCGCGGTAGTTTCTTCAACCGTGGTAAATGAGGTTATGGGTTCGAACCCAAAAGTTAATATTGGTTTTTTTTTCCATTAAAATATTATCAGTATCAGCTTCGAGTTTGGAAATTGGCGGTTTCACTACCCCATGCCTCGAGAGCACCTGAACCCGTCGGTTGTGTACCTGATCTTTTTCCGCTCGTATCGCCTAAAAAAATGCTGTGTTTGCATTTTTTTCAGAAAAACAATGCAAACACAGCATTTTTTTTCTGGCGTTAATGAGGTTATGGGTTCGAACCCTAGGTCACGCCAAAAGCGTTGTTGCAATTTCTTCTGGCAATTGAAATACTCAGTAGCTACCCGACGTTGGGAGGTCTGCGATGTTAAATGCCCGTACTTTAAAGAGCTAACGTCAGAATGTAGGGCCTACGCCTAATCTCTCCCCGGTCATGTCGAGCGCGAGGATTAGAGAGTGCACTAGTGTTTGCGCATACGTTTTCTAGGCGATACGAGCCGAAAGAGATCAGGTACAAAACCGACGGGTTCATGTGCTCTCCGAGGAATGGGGTAGGGATACCGCCAATTTCCAAACTCGAAGCTGATACTGAGACTATTTCTTTATGAGAAAAATCCCAATATTATAATTTTCGGCCCGACGCGGGATTTGAATCCAGCACCTCATTAGCTACTGTTGAGCACACTACAGCTAGTCCAACGAGGCAGTGGGGTATGTACTATAGGCAGTGGTCGTTACATTCCGTTGTAGGCAGGACCGCCACCCCCTTCCGGGACTACCCAGTTGATATTCTGCGACGGGTCCTTGATGTCACATGTTTTGCCTGAAAATAACAAAGCATTATTATATATTGTACTGCCATTGGTTGTTAAAACCTTCTAAAACAAGGTTTAATATAAACTAACGTTTCGTATATTTCTTTGGAATGGTAAACTCAATAACGACTCAATTAATTTAGATTAAAGAAAAAATAACTCTCCTATGGAAAGCTACAATATTAGCATGTAACATGGGATATACTTTGTTGTCAAAAAGACCGCGACCGCTTATTCAACAAACACGAAAACAAAGTATACAATATTCAGATACGAAATCTCATTCTCTGTACCTCTTTTTTTTATATCTTCACTAACTTATATCAACTACTAACTCTCAACTTCCATTAGCCTCACCCGACATCCCAAGGATTCCCCAGCTGACACCCCAAGTCAAGGCAAGTGTACCTAAAGAAGTTTTACATTAATAATAGAGATTCCTACGAAAATTTAATAATCTAATCCGAATAATTTAATAATCTAATCCGAGGTATCAAAGAATTGTCTATAGAAGTCATTTGCGTAAAGCAATCATTTATCCTAATATCTATATCTAAGCGAAGCCCTAGCAGGACACTAGTCAATTAGTCAATTGTAATATTGTTTACACTACCTGTTGACTATGTTTATTTCAAAGCATAATACCTTTTTGGCGAGACATTATTTTCTGTTTGATTTGGTGTAACTACAGGAGCAATTACATCTGCTGCTGTCGTAGACGAAATTTTTTACTATTATCCCTGAAAATAGTCGCTTTGGCTCGCCAGCTTAAATATCACAACTGTTTTCTTTTTCTTTTACTTAAAATACCGTCGCGTCATCTATACTGCTGATCCCTCATTACTTCATTTTAACCTATTGTCCTCCTATCGTCAAAGGAAAGATTAGTCCATTTCGTACGCCAATCTACCAATTCGAAGTTAAGTCTATTTTATATGCCGGGTGTATAAAATAGACTTATGTTTCCTTTGAGGATAAACATAAAAGTATTGCCCATTTAATATATAAAAGTATATATTTATAACATACAAGTATTGTCTACATAAAAGTATCGCCCATGTAATGTTTCAATACTCCACGTGTAAAGATTTACCCATTACTAGCTGCGGCCGCCAATTTTTTTGCCGCCCATGCTGCCTAAAGTCTGATATTTTAATGCATTGTAATGTACAAAATTTTTCGTTTTTCCTTCCGGAAATAAAACGAATAGTGCTGAAGAAAAATACAATATCTCACCATCATCTGTCTCAGTCGCAGTCACTTTTCTGATATTTTTAAATATTTGCTATTGTTTTTTCATACAAAAGGTTGTCTTGACAATAACGAACTCAGATTTATCCAATTAGGTGCAGTCATTTCGAAGTTTTAAGCGTACAAACATTTCGGTGATTCATTTTTATTATATCCAAAATCATAGTTTATTCCATCTTATGTACTAATCCCCCTAAACCTAATTAATACGCCACTCTAACAGCCACCCATCAAATGACTTAACATGTGCCTATGAGCAGGGGAACTAGCCATAAGCGCTTCAATACTTACAATGTATACAGTTCTGTGCGTTTATTTGCAGTCGCTGGCCATCTCCTGTTTCCATCGGCACAAATTCGTATACACCTGTAAGGATATAAAAAAAAATACTTTTATATATCATTATTTCCATTCTCAGGTTGTCCTGTTTTCATTTTATCTTGATCTGGATTGAATGGACCCAAATGGAATGAAGCTGCTGAATGCAAATAAATCTTCATTTTAAATTGTTCTGAGTCAACCTTCGAGCATCAGTCAACTCACATGATTGTAATTAATCTTAAGTACTTATATTTTATTTTAAAAAGGATTTCTACTGAGTTTTATGGCAGTGTTTCTCAGTAGCTGCCACGTCATGCACTGCACGGTAGGGTAAAAAAATGACGATTACACATAAATGTAAAATAATTACGGAATAAATGATTTTTGACTTTTGAAATACAAATATAACTATTCCGGTTCAATTCCCTCATCGAACACGGTGACGGAATTGAAACGGAAACGTTCCGACGTAATAGCCAAGATCGCCAAATAGTGACTTTCGAGAACCTAGCCACGATCCTCGTCATCCTGGCACGCGTCAGAGAGGCTGATGAGGGGGCACCGAACCGCTCGCGCGCCACCCTCTACACAAGACAACGACTCGAATACTACACTCAGGACCATCTCCGAGTACACACGCGTGCATTCTGTTATTAAGTTCAGTTATAATACAACTGCCAAGCGTGGTAATTATGGCATACCCCCCCATTCTTTGGGGAGGCTTTTGTCCAGCAGTGGACGTACTTTGGCTGAAATCATGATGATGATAATACAGCGACCTATAGAACATACAGTCCACTTTCATTTATCTCTAACATCAGAGACCGTATTGACTCTCTTAGGGTCCAGCGCAGACCGAGAGGAGCGCAGCGGAGAGGATTTTATTAAGGCACTAGAAAATCAACTTTAGAGCTATAGGAATAAAGTGCATATATGCTTGAACCCGACAATCGCGCATTATAATGTTCAAGCATACATGCACTTTATTTCAATAATTTTAAAGTTGATTTTCTAGTGCCTTAATAAAATCCTCTCCGCTGCGCTCCTCTCGGTCTGAGCTGACCCTTAAAAGCGCAATAAAGAACATTCTAGCTCACGCGAATTATGTATAAAGTGCACGTACTGAAACAATCACATCTCATATCAGCCGAAAGACTGTCATAGCTGGACAAAAGCCTTCACCAAGGATCTCCACAATGACCGGTCTTATACTGCCTGCACCCAGCGGCTTCCAGCGACCCTTGCAAGATCGTCGGTCCATCTAGTACGGGGCCTGCCCACACTGCGTTTTCCGGTTCGTGAACACCACTAAAGAACCTTTCTGCCCCAGCGGCCGTCGGTTCTACGAGCTATGTGCCCACTGCCACTTCACTATGGCAATTCTTTAAGCTATGTCTGCTATCTCACCTGCGGATTTCCAACGCTCTGATTCGCAGGGATACACCGAGCATAGAATAGTTTATTTGCTCGAAACATGGTTACAAAGATGGTACAAAATACATTTTACAAAAGGTACAGCATGTTTCACCGATACTTCGGTATGCAAATTGATTGAATCATATTTTTTAAATACATATTTTACTAATTAATACAATCAAATAGAATCACCGAAAAATAACAATTATAATACACAATACAGTCTACAGTTAAATTAAGTTAAAAATGTCAATAATACAAGTCGATCACCATTACACACCACCATATTGAAACATTACTCACGAGAAATTCTTTTGCTTTAACTACCAACCCACTTAACAATACTTCTCGTACCGATGTACTTGTAGGTGCGCATTGAAAATGCGTAGTGCGTTACATAGACAATGGTATTTACTAACCTGCGGGACAAAACTTGGCCTCGGGTCCTTCGTAAACGCCCAAGTTCTGTTTGACAGGCACCGAGTCGTCCTGTAACGTCAGATGAGGCGGCTGGTCGGCCTCATGGTTAGTGCCTGGAACACAAATACATACATGTTATTGTTTTGCTTTTTTTTTTAAAGATAACGCCCGCATAATGAATTTAATCCCTTTGTCACGGGGTACTTGACAAACATATAACAGAGGGACACAAATTACATCCAGACTCATAACAACCATTTATGGGTCACACAAATAGTACGGCGCGGAACTCGAGCCCGCGACACGAAGCGGCGAGGCGACTATCTAAACCACTGGGCCACACGTGCAGTCAATACCCACCGAATAAAATGCTCCTAGCTGTCAAAGTCCATGTTGCACCCACTCAATTGAAAGTTGGTGACTCTGCACTCGAAGTTGTAGAGAACTATATTTACCTAGGACAGACCATCCAACTAGGTAGGTCCAACTTCGAGAAGGAGGTCAATCGTAGAATCCAACTCGGATGGGCAGCGTTCGGGAAGCTACGTAACATCTTCTCGTCCAAAATACCGCAGTGTCTCAAGTCGAAAGTCTTCGACCAGTGTGTGTTGCCAGTGATGACATACGGAACAGAGACGTGGTCGCTCACTATGGGCCTTATTCGAAGGCTCAAGGTCACCCAAAGAGCAATGGAGAGGGCTATGCTCGGAGTTTCCCTGCGGGATCGCATCAGAAATGACGAAATCCGCAGGCGAACCAAAGTCACCGACATAGCCCGAAGAATTGCCAAGCTGAAGTGGCAGTGGGCAGGGCACATAGCTCGTAGAGCCGACGGCCGTTGGGGCAGAAAGGTTCTCGAGTGGCGACCACGAACCGGAAGACGCAGCGTGGGCAGGCCCCCTACAAGATGGACCGATGATCTTGTGCGGGTCGCTGGAAATCGCTGGATGCGGATAGCGCAAGACCGGCAATTGTGGAGATCTTTGGGGGAGGCCTTTGTCCAGCAGTGGACGTCTTTCGGCTGATATGATGATGATATGATGAGCTGTCAAAGGTCGAGATGACGGGATTTAGTTAAAGTCAGTTTAACTACTTTTTGACTTCACGTGTGGCGCTGGGGTTAGGACACTTGCCGCGCCACTACGTGTCCCGGTTTCGATTCCCTCGCTGGACAACTATTTGCTATCAATAGTTGTCTGGATGTACTTTGTGTCGTCTATTATATGTTTGTAAAGTGACCCGCGATACAGGGATTAATTTCCCTAGTGCGGGCGCGGTCGATAAAAAAGGAACATATTATACTTAAGCCGGTCATCTGGAACCTTTCTAAACCAACTTTGTATATCTTTTGATCACTTGTTTTTCACAATTTTGTTGAAAACATTAAAAAGACGCCGGCACATCAAGCTACCCCAATCTGTCAAATTTCCTCAATTGAAAGTGAACCGTATACTATTGTGATAAAGTTGAAAATCTATAAAAGAAATTTGACAGATTGGGTTAGCTGGATGTGCTGGTGTCTGCACCAACTACGACATATATTTGAGCCATGTTCTATTTAGAATCTATGTCTTTTTTTATATACATATGTTACACTATCTACTGTGTTTATTAACTGTTCTTAATCATTATTTTGTTATTCGGACCAGTATTTTTCCCCTTTAGAAATCAGAAATCATTTATTCGCTTAGAATATATGTTACAGAACTAGATATACTGGCGACAACTTAGGTATATATTAGTGTACAAGTCATATCCTACCTATTACATGCATGCAAATATTGAATCAATAATTAATCACACTAATATTATAAAGGCGAACGTTTGTGAGGGTGTGAGTGTGTATGTTTGTTACTTCTTCACGTTTAAACGGCTAGAGCGATTTTAATAAAATTTGGTATGGAGTTAGCCGATACCCTGGATTAACACATAGGCACAATTTATAAAGATTAACGCGGGTAAAACCGCGGGGTACAAGCTAGTAATAAATATATATGTATACTGGTGTCCTGAAATACAGGCCTTACGTCTATCTTCACCAGTCTCCCACAATATAATTAGAAAATTTAAATTTTTATGTATTGTTCTTGATACCATGTAAAATGTACCTTATATTGTGGTGAGAAATAAAACATTGTTATTATTATTATTTCTGATGATTATTAACTTAGCAGTATATAAAATGAATTTTTAAGCTGTGGGTGTAATCGTTTTGGCCTTGGTTTTAAAATGGCTTCCCTGATCCTCAATCGGATGAACGGCTTCTTCTTGGACGTCTGATTCCAAAGGGGGAGCCCTTTGGCACTCGCCTCATACATTATAGTTTTATTATGAAATATGATATAGTGAAACAGTGAATAGGTCCTTTAAAAAATTATATGAAAAGCGAAGTTACCTGTAAGCGCGACTGATGATAACAGATCGAAGGTGAGCACGCCATCAGGCTTGGGGTATTCGATGGGAGTACATTCCTTGGCCGGCTTCAGCTTCGCGTGGTCCGCACCTGATAAAATTATAATTTGTTTTATTAACAGCACTATTCTAAACTAAGCAAAGCTTGTACTATGGTAGTATTTTTATTTATTTTATTTTAAACTTTATGCACAACAATGTACAAAGGCGGACTTAATGCCGAAGGCATTCTCTGCCAGTCAACCTTGGGGTGATGCAGAGATTACATGGTAGGTGCACTCACTCTTATTTAAAATAATTCCTTGATCCGCCGCTTAACCATGTCTCAGCTAAACCCTGCTCAACCACTTAAACCCCGCTCAACTATTTCTTTATTTAAAAACCCTACTTAAAGGTTTCTCAGCTAAGTAACGTCATTTTATTTTACACTGTCAACATTTCTGAGACTGGTATAGAGCTTGATCAAAATTAATCGACTAAATCGGATTATGTATCAAAACTTTATGATTTTTGCTCTATGGTAGACATGGAATGATAGATTTATGATCGTAACAGTGCATTTTCAAGGACTGTTGATTTTCTTTGGTGGATTTTGAAGTTTGTGATAAGATTCCAACTGGAATTCAGTATTTATTTAAAAATTAAAACGGTTAGTAACTTCAATAAAACCTCCATTCACAAACAAACGTCAAACAAAACGTCAGCTGATGCAAATAAAATTCGCCATATTTGAGCAAGCTTTAAACCAGGGGCCGACGTGGTTTAAATTTTGACATGGCTCAACCGCGGGTCATAGTTAAATCGTGTTTTTAAATGAAAAATTTGATAAACCATGGTTGAGCGGCCGGCTTAAATTTAAGTAGCGTTTTTAAATAAGACTGAGAGCTTAAAGAGTAAAAATGTAGATACTTCATACAATTGCATAAAATACACAATACCTATATTATAATATAGGTACTAATATATATCCATACATATTATACATATACATCTAAATAATACAAATAAATAAAATAATACTAATGTGATGATTCTGCCAATAACTTTATGGTTATATGCTCCAGAGTTTTCTTTTTGAAAGAATAACGACTTTAAGCCATTCTGATTTCTGGTGGAAGAGCATTCCAGAGGAGAATGGATTGTATAAGAAGAGTGGATGAAATCAGAGCGGTGTCAAGGACAGTGTAGGATGCGGTTATGAGAAGAACGCAGATTTTTATTGTGTTTTAAATGAAGGTATTGAAATTGAAAAGTTAGATATGAAGGAGAAAAAACGGAATGTAGTAAAGTGTATAGAGTAGTCAGAGCACGTAAGTTTCTTCGCTGGCGAATTGGTAACCATTTTAGTTGCGCGCGGTAAGATGACACATGATCGTATTTTCGTAGATTGATATATGCAATATATCTATATTCTTTTGTAAATACCTACTTATATATAGCTTTTTTTAAACGACAACCCCCGTACTAAGGAATCTAATTCCTGTGTCGCGGGGTACTTTACAAACATATAATAGACAGACACAATTCACATCCAGACTTAGAAAAACTATTTATGGGTCAAACAATTAGTTGTCCGGCGCGGGACTCGAACCCGCGACACTAAACGTCGAGGCGACTGTCTAGCCGCTGCGCCACACGTGCTGTTAACACTCAGACAGTGATTTTCATGCACATAAATATCCTCCCTGGGTGGGAATCGAACCCACGACCTGCGGTGTGAAAGGCAAGCATTTACCATTTACAGTTCCTTAAAGAAACATTAAAATTAAAGATTTATTCAGATACCCCTTTAATAAAGAAAGCTTTATATAATTACCAGTGATAGTAATTAGTTGAGTCAAAATAGTCGCTTCACCACTTGTCCTGGGTTCGATTAAATAAATAAAATAAATAAAAAAGGTTTTTATTCACGTAGACTTTAAAAAAGCGCTCAGAACATGTTTGTAGTAATGTAGTTGTATACATTAGATATTATTTCTAGTAACAAAGATATTTAGGTACATCTTGTATGAAAACATTTATAAAATTTATTTTATTACAGAAATGATATTTAGCTAGCTCGTATCAAGTTATTGTCAAGAGATTATGTTTAATTATCTAGTTTAAGTCTAATATTTTTACTACATATTGTCAATGGTTCTGTCTATATTAAAGGTATTATTATTATGACGGACCTTGTGTTAATAAGGACGGTCGCGCTTTAATGCTACCACCGGATCCAATGCGCCCCAACTGAGAAGACCCAGCGAAACAAACTCAGTGGGTTGATCTACTACCGGTTTCAACACGACCCAGTTGAGACGGTCCGGCGAAACATACTCAAGCGGGCATGAACACGGGATTTGGTCCAATTAGAGTAATTATTTAGTAGGCAAACACAATATATGCTCGATCGGTTGTCTGAATGCTTATTCCCGCGCATAACAACAATGTGTGTTCCAGAAATAGGTGTTTTGAGTCTGGATGTACTTTGTGACCGTCAATTATAGGTACCCCGCGACACAAGGATTAATTTACCGAGTGCGGGAGCTGTAGTTTAAAAAATATAAAGAAAGTTAGTTACCTCCGTGGCTCAAAGTCCAAGGTTCTGTACCCCGCATTAGCGTGCTGAAGCCGGAGTAGGCGATGCCGCCGTACAAGCCTAGCTTCGTGTGGAACGACGGCCGGCAGTTGCGCACTTGCTGAAAAATTCAGAAAATGTCTTGTGAATAAGCGTTTAACCCCAAACGTACTTTATTAAGCTTAATTAGTGTCTAACATGGAATCCACGAATTCAACTCTTCATAGTATAAAACAAAGTCGTTTTTCGTAAGTTTAGATTTAGGTCATAAATAGACAGAGTGATTCTAAAGAAGGATTTATATGTATAATACATGGATTTATATTATAATTACAAAAAAAAACACCAGCTTCCTCCCCAAGTCACGCATGCGTATAGAAGTTTTTCATAGTCAAAGTGAAAAATTATTTATTTCGTTAAAAAATTACGTTTACGTGGAATCGTATTTTTTTTACCCTACCGTGCAGTGCATGACGTCGCTGCTACTGAGAAACACTGCCAGAAAACTCAGTAGGAAACCTTTTTTTAAATAAAATATACTTAAGATTCATTACAATCATGTGTATTGACTCAGAACAACTCAATCCCAAGCACTTTTGTCACTTAAATAATCAGAAATTTTGTAATGCTACACAATTTGGCTTTAATAATTCTTTTAAACTTTTTCGTAGACAATATCATTGGGAAGTTTGTTATAGGATCTTATACATTTAATTCAGAAGCTTGAAATTCAAAACATGTTAAAAATGTTAATACCTTGAGTTCCTTATAAACGTAGGACTCCCTGAGTTTATCCTCGTAAACAGTGGGCACTATGCCCTTCTCGTGCGTCGCCTCGCCGGAGATGATCAGATCCATCGCTGCTTCTGCCGCCAGTATACCTAGAACACGTCAATATAATAATAATATATCTAGGGACAATGTCACACAGATCATCCTAGCCCCAAACTAAGCAAAGCTTGTACTATAGGTACCAGGCGACGATATACATACTTATATAGATAGATAAATATCCATAACTCAGAAACAAATGTTCGTGCTCATCACACAAATATTTGCAATTACCGGGATTCGAACCCAGGACCATCAGCACTACCAACTAGGCTACGGTGACCGTACGGTGACCGAAATGAGAACATGTATAAAAACTGATCCAAAAAATATAACAAGTCAAATACAGCAACAAAATAACTTTTAGGCCCGACCTGGGATTTGAACTTAAGGCCTCATTATCTGATGTTGAACAAGGTACCGCTACACCAACGAGTCAGTCAGTTATGGATATATAATAAATAGTATCCGCCCGGCCGAATATCGGCCACGGCGGCCAGTTTAAGTGGAAACTAGCCATCTATGGGAGGAAACTGTACGTGTGATCGAGTAAGTAAACCGCAGGAACTCGTGCTAGAGGCTCAGATGGCAACTGGATAAAATGAGTGTGTACTTGCTCGCTCCCGTTTTCCGCACAAGAGTTAACGAGACCCTTTGACTCGGGCACAAAAACCTACACGCGATCGTGACAGCGAGGTGAGACGTTACCAGATCATCATGTTCACACTCGCTCTCGGCCTGTCTCGGCGAGTGTGTACAGCCGCCATAAAATTAAAATAAATAATTGACTGCCTCATTCGTCTAGCGGTAGCGTGTTCAACCGCAGATAACGAGGTCCTGGGTTCAAATTCCGGGTCGGGGCAAAAAGTGATTTTTGGGATTATTCCGTAAAATGAAATTTCTCAGTGTCAATCCAAAGTCCGGAAGTTGGCGGTATTACAACCTCGTGCCTCGGAGAACACGTAACGCCGTTGGTCCTGTACCTGACCTCTTTCCGGTCGTGTCGCTAGTCATCCCATCGGATCATGAGAGTGATGGAATACAAAGTGCCCCTGTTTGCGCACACACTTGTGCACTATAATATGTCCTGCGCAATTGGCTAGTCTCCATTGAGACTGGCCGCCGTGGCCGAAATTCGGTCGGGAAGACATTATTATTATAATAAACTAGCGGCCCGGTACGTGCTTCGCTACGCTTTTAAGTACCTATTAGTACAAATTGTTTGTATATGGGAGTATAGAAAGATGTTGTTTTACACTATTTCAAGACTTTTTTTAAATTTTCTCTACGTACAAACCTTCCCTGGACTTTCACGAATAATTCAAGACCAAAATTAGCCAAATCGGTAAAGGCGTTGTTGAGTTATAACATTACAACGAAAAGTGGCATTGATTTTTATATATATAGATAAATAACATACCACTCTTCATGGCATTGTGCGTGCCCTTAATGCGGGGCACGTTGAGGAATCCGGCCGTGTCGCCCGCCAGCATGCCGCCCGGGAACACCGGCACCGGCAGGCACTGCCAGCCGCCCTCCACCAGCGCTCGGGCCCCGTACGCCACACGGGTGCCACCTGCAACCGACAAGAACATTAAAAAACCATTAAACATGTTCAAAAGTAAGTTAATTTTCCAACGATTATAAAACTCGCAGAGCTATGACTTACCTTCAAACATGGGTGTAATATAGGGGTGCGTCTTAAACTTCTGGAACTCTCTGAAGGGGCTGATGTAGGGGTTCGTGTAGTCTAGTCCTACGACGAAGCCCGCAGCAACGAGAGGCGCTTCGCCCTCGGCGACTGCGAGGTGGTAGATGAACGAGCCGCCGTACGTGTTCTTGTCTAGTGGCCACCCGACAGTATGTTCTACGAGGCCGGGTTTGTGGTTCTGATGTAAAAAGATTGTAATTTTTAAATGGTATACTACTCAAACATTTACACATTATATTACTTATTAAGTCGGATTTAAGTACAGACGCCAGCACATCAAGCTACCCCATTCTATCAAATTTTCCCAATTGAAAGTGAACCTTATGCTTATGTGATAAAGTTGAAAACGTATAAAATAAATTTGACAGATTGGGGTAGCTGGATGTGCTGGCGAATGTACATAATAAAACACGTGTCTCTTTTTGACATGTTTTAACACCCGACGCTAATAGTGATGTGTTATAAGTTTGATGTCTGTCTGTGTATATGTGTGTGTTTCTGTCCGTGGCATCGTAGCTATTAAACAGATAGACCGATTTCGATGCGGTCACACGATAATCTGACAACGCTATGCGTTGTGAGAAAAAGGATTAATTCAAATCATCCTGAACAATAGACTTTAAAATAATTCATAGTCTGTTAAAAATATAATAAAGTCAAAAAATTAACATTATTTTGTTCATGCTATTATCCTGGCATGTGAGCTAAGCGACCAGATCTCATCATGGAAGGGGAAAACGGTTAACTTCGCGTGAGTGATGCCATGTGTGTCGTAAGCATCAAAGGTTGTCTTTAATGACATGACATAAAACCGACTTGGTAGTATAAAGTACATACGTATGATACCAACCTCTGGTTTGACTTCCCATAGCTCTTTGAGTCCGATACCATATGACTGAGGCTCACTCTTTTCCCTCAAGTTGTATTTCTTGGAAACCATCTTAGTTAAATGGCCATGGCAACCTGAAATGTCATACAGAATGTTAAGATATTGTCCCAAATATAAACGGGGTTTTCGGTAATTAGTGCGTATTATCCTGCGTTTAAACGTTTCGTTACTGTAACTAAAAGTATAGATGAGGCTTAATTCATATAACCGAACGTAGCCGTAGCCACGCGTTGCCGCTGGGTTGGAGCATTCACATCACGGCACATGTACGTACTAAATGCACTAAAGCGCAAAAAAGGAAACTTAAGACATGCCAGGCAGCAATGGAAAAGAAAATCTAAATATAAGGAAAACCGATAAGATACCCAACATAACTATTAGAAACCGCACAGGAATTGAAGACAACACAACAAAAACAAGGACACTTAAGTGGAAGTTGGCTGGCTACATAATAAGAGGTATTGAGAAGCAGAATAAAGTCACAATATTTTGCTACCCAAGAAATGGAAAAAGAAAAATAGGTGGACAGTTCTGAAGATAGGACGATGTAATTAAGATCACAGCAGGGAAAACATGGACCATGAAAGCAATAAATAGGGAAGAGTGGAAAGAAATCGAGGAGGCCTTTGCCAAAGTTGGGCAAACAGACTAAGATGTCGGTGTCGCTGTGTGGTCAGAGTAGCACTAGTTTATCTCTAAGAAAATGTAAACTGTGTCTGAATAAAGGCTTATATACTCTGCAGTCTGGCATTAACATTTCTTGAAAATAGACGCAGATTCTATACAGAAGACTGAGACGTCACAGAAGGAGACAAAAACGATACTATTTTAAGTGAAAGGCTTTCTTCAAGCCTTTTTGTCTCTTAATATCCCAATTGTACGTCTCAACCCGCGGGGATCAACTAAACAGGTTATTGCAGGTTTGTAAAACTTCCAAGGACGCCCGCAGGGACGGCCGGCATCAGCCGGGGGTTGCAGAGGTATCGTAAGTTCCAGCGAACCCCGGTTCAGGTGTGAGTTGGAACACAATGGGGGAAAAAAAACGCCGGAAAAACAAGTACTTAGAAAAAGGAAAAAAAGAGTTCTAAATACTCTACAATTTCTTCATTACAAGTCTTCAAATGATGAAAAAAATTATCGTGTACCTTCAGTAAATATAGTGATCTTGGAATGAAACTCCATGCCGCGTTCGAACATGTCCTTAGGGCTGCCATCCTTGGCGATACCGACGTCACCCGTGGCCACGCCCTTCAGCGAGCCGTCCGAGCGGTACAGCAGCTCGGCGCCCGCGCAGCCCGGCCATACCTGACAAGTTAGTAAAGAATGCTTTACACTACAAGATATATATATATATATATATAGGTACACTTTATTGCACATCATATATTTTATAGCTTTAATGTACAATCAGCGTCCTCCATAATACATTAATTAGTATTTGCATTATTGTAGAACAAGATTTACATGTTAAATAAACAGCTGTATTAAATATAGTACAATGGGCGGTCTTATCGCTAACTGCGATCTCTTCCAGATAATCCATTACAGAGGATTAACAAAAAAAACATTAGCCAAACTGATTCTGTAACAGTATTGCCAATAAGTTTTATTTCAATTCCTCTTCCTGATTTCCAATCCCTGGTTGTTTTTTTCTTTTTTTTTCATGTAACCCTGCTATGGTATAGGTTACAATATCCCGGAGACCAATGTATTGCATTTCTAAACTTCAAATCAAGAGCTTTTGCTGTGTTCCTCACCTTACTAAAAAGGACAGTCAAGTGCAGTCGGATCGAGAGTTCCGCACATTCCTCATTGATTTTCCAATGAAACAGTAAATGTCATGATAAAAAATAATTGGGAAAACTTTCCTCAAGCATTTAAGAAAATATTCATAAACCACTAAATACCTACGTTTGTAAGTCAAAAGTTTCTGGTGATTAGAAAGAACAGCTATAATAATCCATCTAATATTTTTTATATTTATTCTGCAATCATCAGTAGATAGACAAATATTCAGAATTTTTCAGAATTTTTTAATACTAACTAAACATGTCTAAAAAGTATTTTGGACATGTTCTCACATACCTCTGCACCAGCAGCCTCTGCTTGTTCTCCGAGCCATCGCACTAAATGCCCCAATCGTACTACGTAGTTACCGTGGTTATAGTTTGGTAGACCTGGTTACAAAAACAAAACCTTTATCTAAAAACTCAAAATCAATAAACGCAACTGCATTCATAGTTTAATAATATAGAGTTATTAAAATAATTGTGATATGACATCTGTAATTCATTAATTTACTATAGTGGTTAGTTGTTAGTTGGGCGATAGGTTTCCGCACTTAGCCTCCCAATTGGGCCATTATATATACTATAGAGGTAGCGAAAGATTATTTCGAGGAATTTAATGCTTGCTTATCCTAAATTAATCATCATTCATCATTGTTTAGATAAGTAATTCCATTTTGCTGCAATTTTACCAAAATGTAGCAGATACTGTTGTTCAAACTTTTGTGTTTTGAATGCATGCTGCTTCAGGCAATAGTTTGTACAAGTTTTGTCATAAGCATTAAGGTCCATCCACTAGTTTAAAGAGTCGGATTACTTACAAATGGATGTTAATAAAAAGTTACCCAGTATAGAACTTAGTTGAAGCTAAATTTATATAATGATAAATTACATTATTAATATCTTACCTCGGAATGCAGGTAAAGGAATTCTGCCACTCTTAGTCAGCAGGCCAAACTTGTCTGCTGTGACAGGAGTGTTCATGGGAGCACCCTTTTCTTTCCAGTCAGGGATCAGCTCATTCAGAGCTATAGGGTCTACACATGCTCCTGAGAGGATATGTCCACCAATTTCCGCTGCTTTCTCAAGTAATGTTACTCTTACTTCCTGTGGAATTGTTATATTTGATTAAGATTACATAATGATAAATAAGTGTTACATAAATAATTAGTTGTTTCATGTGATAAAAAAATATTTCAAATCTTGCATTCATTGATATGAATTTATCAACTCTGCCAACAAATCAAGGTATTGGCAATGAAATTGATCCATATATTTGCTACTTCCCATCATATTTATTTTGATTACAAAGACCCTGATTCTATGCTATATCAACTAATCTAATTTGAATATTATTGCAACTCTTTCTAAGATTTTTTATGAAGAGAACAAGGAATCTTTAGTTTTAGTCCAATATACTGGGTGAAAAAATAAGAGACAAGTTAGTATGTACAGATGCCAGCACATCCAGCTACTCCAATCTGTCAAATTTCTTTTATCGATTTTCAACTTTATCACATAAGCATAAGGTTCACTTACAATCTTGACAGATTGGAGTAGCTTTATGTGCTCATGTCTGTCTACCAATTATGCTCACTGGACCTCATTTAGTAGTTTAAAAGTAGTATGTATGACTGGTTCTTTTTATATCTTGTGAGATAATGAGAGGTAAGAACATTAAAATTAGTTAAGTGATATAGGAAACAGATTTGCCAGCTATGTTACTTTAGAACTGGTAAATAAAAACTTACAGCTCCCTTTTCCTCTGCAATCTGGCGCGCCCTGATGGCTGCAGACATACCCGCTGGACCTCCCCCAATGATGAGGATGTCTGTTTCTTCGGCTACACGCTCCATACTGATTTCTGAGTAACAACATATAATACTAATATTTATATTTAATAAAAAAAGGTTCTTATACAACATGTAACTTAATTAACGCACATCCTGAAGATAGTTTGTCCAGAATCGTTTACTGAATCGATTTATATCATTTTTAATATTGGTAACTTTTTATTCCAAAATAATTAAAACTACGGAAATTATTTTATTTTATTTTATTTTCAAATTTCGAAAACTTACAGCTAATAGGTTACAATTATTTAAGATTAATAAAAAAGAGATGGCCAGTAAAAAGTTTTCACGAATAACTTATAAAACATAATTTATACAAAGGCAAGTGTTTGTTAGGGTATCCTCGCACGCATATCTACAATATTATAAATTCTGATATTAATTATGCTAAGACTATTAAGTAATTAAATTAGCTGCTATTAATCATAAAATCATTACACATGTTTCTCTTTATGCTTGAAGCACTTGAGTGAAAGAGGTCGATGTCGACTCTCTGACTTACATTGTTAAATGTACGGCTCGCCCTGATTAAGAACGAGTTCTGCCTGTAATTGCAATAGTTAGCAGGCGTATGCAGAATATCCTGTCGCCTAAGAAATGCTGATGGTACGCGGAGCCCTATTTTGTCCACCAACTCAGAAACATCTGTCAATCCATTCGCAATGCTATGTAATAAGGACATGTCCGCTATCTTCCTTCTCTCGTGTAAGGGAAGCATATGAAACTTTTTGCACCTACTATAATAATCAGGAAAGTATGTTTTACAGCGAAATTGAATGTACCGCAAAAATTTCCTTTGTATATTTTCATTTCTTGACGTATATATATCATATTGAGGGTTCCATATCTGTGAGGCGTATTCGAGAAGACTTCGGACGTAAGCACAGAATAGAATTTTAATTGTTTTAATATTTTGAAATTCAGCTGACATTCTAAAAATAAAACCTAATGCTTTAGAAGCTCTTTTAACTATATTGTCGACGTGTGTGTCGAATAATAATTTAGAGTCGAATGTTACCCCTAAGTCGTTGATTGTATTCACCCTAGCTATGGCCTTAGAAGAGAAGTTGTAATTGTGCATTATCGGGTTGGCTTTGCGCGTAAATGAACATACGTAGCACTTGGCGACATTAAGTTCTAGGTTGTTGATGATACAGTATGCGTGAAAACGGTCTAGATCATGCTGCAGCGAGATGGCATCCTCATGAGAGGATATCTTTCGCAATATCTTCATATCGTCAGCATAAAGTATAATTTTTGATTCTCTAAAACAGTACGAGACGTCGTTAATGAAAATGTTAAACAAAAGAGGTCCTAGCAATGATCCTTGTGGAATTCCTGAAGGAACACACATCGCTCGCGACGAGTAGCCATCAGAACTACAATTTGGCTTCTGTTTTCGACATACGATGAAAACCATCTATACAGATCACCTCGTATACCAATCTGTGTTAATTTTAGTTTTAGAACGGAATGGTCAATTCGATCAAAACATTTAGTGTAGTCGGTGTATATAACATCAACTTGGGATCTCTGAGACATATGTTCTGATATAAAATCACTAGCTACGATGAGATTAGTTGTGGTGGAACGACTCTTGATGAAACCGTGCTGATGATCCCCAAAATTCCGTTTTAAAGCCGAGTAAAGTTGCTTGTGAATTATTTTTCAAGTATTTTGGCAAACACACACAACTTCGAGATTGGTCTATAATTTTCTATCTCATCTTTTGGTCCCTTCTTGTGTATTGGTGTTATATACGCCGACTTCCACAATGCGGGTACCTCCCCGGTCGCGAGCGAACGTTTGTACAGGGTGGCGCAATAGAACGTGCATATTGCATCATTTTTTTTGCGGGGTAGAAGGGGCGTGGGCGAGGGGAGACCGATATCGTTGGGTAGCGCGGTTCATGAAGTTTTAGTCACTATGAGTCACTTCGACGGGAAGCGTCGCGCATTTTGCGTGCGCGCATTTTACGAAAACTCTCGTTCGTACGTAGTTGTCAGGCGACTATTTTGTTCTGAGTATGGTGTACGGCAAATTAGGGAGGCTCCGAGTGCTAATTTAATTAAAATCTGGATAAAGCGGTTTGAAGAGACTGGATCGACGTTTAAACCACACGCAAAAGGTCGTCCACGCACATCTAGGACCGAAGACAATATTGAGAGTGTTAAGCAGTCGGTACGAGAAGATCCACAAATGTCTACTCGCAAGAGATCGTCTGTCCTAAACATATCGCGACGAAGTTTGCAACGAATTTTAAACTTGGATCTTAAATTGCATCCATACAAGCTGCAATTAACTCAAGAATTGAAAGACTCTGACTTCATAGCACGGCTCACATTTGCTAATGAAATGCTCAATCGGTTTTCAAATTTTGAAAACATCCTTTTCTCTGATGAGGCACATTTTGATATGAATGGGTTCGTAAACCGCCAAAATTGTCGTTATTGGAATAGTGAGAATCCCAGACTCAAACATCAAAAACCGTTACATAGCCCTAAAGTGACAGTTTGGGCCGCAATCTCTGCCAAAGGAATAATTGGTCCTTATTTTTTTGAAAACGCACGGGGGCAAAACATCACTGTTAATACCGAACGCTATGTTGCGATGTTGGAAGGTTTTTTGGCCCCAGAACTTGAAAATTCAAGAATAAAGAACTCTAGGACTTGGTTCCAACAAGACGGAGCTACCAGTCACACATCAAATGACTCCATGGCGGTTGTGAAGCAGATGTTCCCTGGCAAACTGATTTCGAAAAGAGGTGATATCCCATGGCCTCCGCGCAGTCCAGACTTGACGCCTCCTGACTTTTTTTTGTGGGGATACCTCAAACACAAAGTCTACACCAATAATCCGAGAAACATCAGTCAGCTCAAGGAGAATATTCGTGGTGAAATGGCAGCAATCACACCAGCACTACTTAAGAAAGTTTTCGGTAATTTCCGTTTGCGGTTAGAGGAGTGCCAACGTAGAGAGGGTCATCATTTAGATGATGTTATTTTTAAAAAATAAACTTCAGTTATCACTTAATAATTGCTTAGTTTTATTTTAACTATACCTTTTGTATTTATTTTTTAATAATTATTTTAAAAATGCACGTTCTATTGCGCCACCCTGTATAATATTGAGAGGGGTACAGTAAGACACAATGCACAGTTATATATAAAAACAGGTTGGATATTGTCTGGGCCTGCGGATTTCTTAAGGTCTACTTGTTTCAGGAGTTTAAATACTTCCTCTTCCTGTATTTCAATCGAGTTGACATCCGAAATATCTCCTTGTATCTTATACTCCGGTGTGTGGTCATAAGGGGCACTGAGTTGGGGGTTGGCCTGTAGAAAGTTGGAGAAAAAGAACTCCCCGAACATATTAGAAATCTCCTGTCCGTCACTTGAGGTTTGTCCATTATATTTCATTACTGATGGATATGTATTGGATTGTTTTTTGATTTAACATATTGCCAAAAAGCCCTGGGGTCTTGAGCGATTCTAGATTCGATTTTGGCTATATAAGTATCAAACATATCCTTCTCTGTAGCCTTAACTCGTTGTCTTAGAGTATTAAATGATTGATAGTCAACTAAATTGCCGTATTTTTTAAATTTACTGTGGAATTTATATTTTTCTTTAATCATTTTTATTAATGGACTCCTATACCATGGCGGATACATACCTCGCGAGATAACAGTTTTGGTTGGTACGTAACTGTGTCGCAATCTGTTAAGGATATCATAAAAATAAACAGTCGCGTCCTCTAAAGATCTGCTGTTCATTTCGGAATGCCAGTCGATATTATTTATGTGATTTTCTATAGAGGGAAAGTCAGCTTGGGTATATATAAACTGGACACGAGGGCATATAGGTAGGCTATGGAGTTGTACAAAATCAACGCTAATACACAGAGCTCTGTGGTGTGGGTCTTCTGGTACCAGCGGATCGTCCGAGACCGTTACGCTTACATCACTGTTAGACAAAACCCAGTCCAATATTCTATTGTTGCAATTATCATGTCTATTATATTGCGAGAGACTACATACTGAAAAGCTATCAAGTGCATTAGTCTGAACTGAGCCTTGTATATTACTAGGAGATAAATAATTATGGTCTGTCAACTGCCAGTTAATATTGGGCTGGTTGAAATCCCCCACTACTAAAAATTTATCTGTGGGGTGCTTTAAAACAATGTCTGTCAAGTTATCTGAAAAATTGGATAATTGAGCCAAAATAGGGTTACCCATATTTTGCGCACATATATAAACAACACATAAGTGCATCCTGTACGATACCTTAGGTTTGTTTTGATGCAATGTCAAAGTTATCCACATATCCTCGGCAGTAGAACACCAATCACTTCTATCTCTAGCCACTAACTCCCGTCGTACAGCCATCAAAACACCCCCTCCCAAGGCTTGATTAGTAGTTTTGTAGTCTCTATCTCTTCTCCACACGACATACCTATCATCAAGCAACTCGCTGTCCGCAATACTATCGACGAGCCATGTCTCCGTTAAGCATATTACATCAAAACTATTAATGCATACGTGTCTACGAAAATCTGATGTTTTAGTCCGTAATCCTCGTACATTCTGATAATATAAACTAATAGGCGCCATCATAAATTAAAACTCTCAACAGACGAATACACAAAGTAATATAAATAAAAATAGCAGGTACATTCAACTTCACTTCGAAAAAATACAAGTCATTAGAAATTACATTTAATCTAAGAGAAAAACAATTTCGAACTATAAGTTGGTACACTTTAGGTTTAAAATGGTAGAATTGATTTGTAGTTGTAAAATTAAAATTATATTTTTGTGTCATAAAATTAATCTGCATGTGTAAGCAAATAGCGACGTTAAGATCATATAAATAGCGTTTATAATAACTATAGCAAAATGGAATTGAATGGTCAACATTTGCTAATGAGCGAACAAAAGACCAGCGGCGAAGGAATGCATATAAAAAATGGGTACCTGTGGTTCTCAATCTTTGTGATACGCAATGTTTTATAATCGACGAGATCAGAGAATCGACATGACAACTTTCTTAAAAAAACTTGTTTAAATCTTGCTCTGTTCCAATCAGGTATTTTGGCGAAGTGTTATTCTTTCTCAAAAATATTTTGCACCCTGCAACCCAGACATATTCAAAACCTTTTTCTTTAGCTAAGGATTTGGTCCTATTTAGCAGAGCTTTGTTTTCTAACGTCAGATGATCGTTGACGTATATTGTACTTTCGCCTTGCAAACCCAGGTCACCAGCGTTCAAGGCTTTGAATTTTTTTGCCGCTGCCACAAAGTCGTTTTTAACATATGTATTATGCAATGAGCATATAATATTCTTGTAGTTGCTATTATTTCGCATAGGCACTCTAGCTATATAATTGATTTTGTCCTTAGAAACGGGACATTTGATTAAGCTCCCCAATTTTTCCATTATGTCAAATAAGTTTTCACCTTTGGAAAAGGGCACACCTTTAATCTCTATATTGTTCATGCGAGACCTTTGTTCATTGCTACGTTGAAGCATTTCAAGATTCGTACAGCGAGTCCGTAATGTAACGATTTCTTCCTTTGCAGATTTCAGGGAGTTTAGTTCGACTTCTATGCTGGACACCTTGCTACCTAAGGTCTCAACAGAGCGTTGTGTAAATTCCAGAGATGTCTTCAAGTCAGAAAAGTCTTCTCTGATGGATTTGAGTTCCATTATTTCTGCTTGTAAAGATTTGACGTTCTCGATAAGTGCCGGCAATGATTCCATTTGAGTAGATAATCTCTTCAACTCCGCGAGGATGCAGTCTGTATCTTTTTTAGTAGCGGTAGGTCTTGGGCTGGGTACCACCTTATTTCTGCAGTCTCCACATTTCCAGGTGTTTCTTCTTTCCTCACCCAATTTTCTCCAACCCAAATCGGTCAACCCCACACAAGCAAGATCATAATGTTCCTGGCACACAGAACACTGTACGCCTTCCACTACTTCACCTTTACAGCGCTTGCACAACGACATGGTGATATAAATATTCCAATCGGATTCGGACACGAATTCGTAATTAAAAACTTTGAGTAACGTAGGTAATAGTCGCAGCGATAAGGGAGCAACAGTTAGTGATGCGCGCGGTCGAGGTGCCGTTTACCGCCTTATTGTCATATTAACCCTGTATAGTCAAAACAAATTGAAATGGACCGTAATTCAAAGTAATAAGACTTTTTAAAATCACAGTTTTATTTGTATTCCTACAAATTCCATCATTCAATACAAAATAAAGAAAACTTTATCCAAGAAACTAATTTGGTAAATAACAATCCCTATACTGACAGGTTAAATGAAAAATTGAGTGTATGTATTATGATTACAACATAATATACTAATTGGGGTGTTTGAGGGTGTGCGTTAATTACGTTACATGTTGTATATTCTTCATGAATATAAAGCGTTACTTTTATAACACCAACAACCTCGCAAGACCAGATTGCTAACATCATAATATACATAACAACTTTTATTCTAAGTGCTCGGACATATTATTATTGCTATTTGGGGCTTGATGCCTTATTGACATCTTGCTACCTCGACCATTTCTAATCTATTGTAGCAGAGCTCCTTGGTTTGTTAAGAGTTCACTACTTAATCCTGTAGCTTTAATCAACTTCCAGATTGATTATGTGGTGAGTGTTTGTATCTCTTCCGGTTTCATGATATGCTGTCCCAAGCAGATACTTGTATAACGCATTAGCATTCCACACAAGCACAAAATGTGCATTCTGATTCTTGGCAGAATCTGCTAATTGTGTTGGGTTCGGACTCAAAAGGTACATGAAAAAAAATTATTTTAAAAGTTTTTATTGTACTGTTGTACCATTTGTAGGTCTATGTTTCATTCATAAACGAAAGGACGTCGAGCTCGCGCGCGTGTTCGAGTATTTGCGCTGCTCATAGAGTTATAAAAGTTTAAGAGGGAAATTAAATTACTTATTTTTCTATGAAAATAAAATCTTACAAATTATAAAAAGTTGTTTCTTATGGTGTTATCTATCTAGTAGTGCAAGGTTGTTTGTATTTTAGAAGTAACCTTTGTGGAACTATATTACAGTTCCACTGTAATGATTTAAGTATACTCAAGATATGTGACTATAAAATAACACCTGTTTTTGGCTTATACATGGGAAGCTGATTTACAAATGAAATAGTTTGTTGGTTCCTTTAGTTTTAAGTGAAACATCGCTCTGATCCAAGTTTCTTCTATAAATATTTAATTTGATGCATTTAGTATTGAAGCGGTTATCGTAACTGCCTTGCTTAGTGTGTTTCAGTAAGTCACCAATCCATAACCTATACTGCCTTGAACTGATTGGAGGTTTTAGAATGCTGCAAAATACCAATGCAAGATAGAATCCACTGCAAGATTGACTAGATTGATAGACTTTGTAACCTTACAGTTTGATGATGTCAGTTTGCATTGGGATTTTGTAGAATAAGATTGTAGACAGTCTGGCAGATCAGCATCAATTTTTGTAGAATATCACCACCTTGCCTTTATGTTAAATTTCTGAACTTCTCCATGCTTCAGAGGGCACATTAAGCTGTTGGTCCAGTTGTAGTTGTTAGACAACAGTCAATAAGCTATATCAGAGGCCTACTGGGCAGTTTCAACAACTCTGACACCAGGGTAACCACAGCCCATATGATGAAGAACCAAAGATCTTTATTGTCATAGAATTGGGATAGCAAGGATTATATATAAGACAAACTTTGTGTCTTTCCATACAGAAGAGATCATCCCATCTGCATTATTATGCGCCTACATGGGGACATTACTTATTATGTTGCAATAATTGTCAAAACCATGCAGGTATTAGGTAATTTTATGAGGCTGCAATATATTTGACTTACAGACAAGCCCATGTTGAATAAAATATATATAAAAATGTGCAAAACAAAATACAGGGCTAAAAACCTAATAACCAACACCGAAATATAGGCCATCATATTTGGAGAATATATATGAATAAATGAAACTTCTTTAGGCCTCCCGCAATAAGATAACAATCTGGTATTAATTTCATAATCGCGTCATGTAATATTATTCTTCAGTTCTCATTTTTATCAATTTTAATTGATTGTTGCGAGGCCTTGAAGTGACGAACGTTTTATTTTTGTTGATATGATCTAGAGGTTACTGTTATCATGACTTACCTTTCCATCTTGGGTCCTTATCTCGGGGGTGGATGGTGTAATGAGTTGTTATTTTTGGATAAGCATCAGAATACAACCTCCTTGCAGCATTTGTTAGCCTCCCCACTGGAAAAGTTATAAAAAAGAATTGACAAACATAACCAAAACAAAGTGAACTTTGAACTTTTATATTTAGTTTCTTTATTGCATAACATTGCGTATCAAGGTTAATCAGTAATTATTTCCGTTCTCCATCTGCTCTAACGTCATTACAGAAACTAATTAATCAAAATAAATTATTTCGGAATAACAAAAGTGAACTCACAAACAGCTGATAGCAACGTCACATACAACAAGTTTTTAACCTTAAAAGTCTAATAAATTAACAAGAAATAAATTAAACTATATTATGTCACTAATATTCACCACAAAACTTTCACCGAAAAAGTTAGATTTACGTATAAAAAGTAATTTATTTACCCTGACGAGACGAACTAACAAGTGCCGCCGCCATCGTTAAAAACACATAGCGCTTCATTTCAGTGAACAAAGTCCGTGTTTATTTATGTATCTTCTCACAATAAAATAAAATGAAATGCTGATAAAAGCAAATACAACCGATATGGTGATAACATCTTTAAATCTCAAGTATTTAAGCTAATATTGTAAAATTATTACGTAATTAATGTATACTTACCTAATTTGCATTTACTTCAAAAATGGTGTATGCGTAATTGGAACGCAATACGGCGGGAATTTTTAAAAGCTTCCAATGTTCTTTTGTTTTTTTTTCGAATCGAATAATATTCTAATGTATTCTAAAGTCGTTGGATGCGGATATCGCAAGTCCTTTGGGGGAGACCTTTGTCCAGCAATGGGCCTCTTTCGGCTGATATAATGATGATGATGAATAATTTATTTATATTGATAGATAGATTAACTCTAAGTAGTAGGTACTTATACCAAAATTAAAATCACACAATCACAGGAGGATATAATTACATACAATATATACAATTGGTAGCCTTACACTAACATGTGATCCCTTCCAGACAACTAAGGAATGGATAAGAATAGCGATTATTTACCATTGTTACTGAGTACAAGAACCTACTGTTAATTAATATATATGAGATAACTCTTACATATTACAAAAATGCCCACTTGTTCCTAAACATTGAAGAGTAGGCAACAGAATTTTAAAATTAAATATAATAATGAAACTGATGTAGAATTTACTATAGATAGCAGATTTAATAAAAAAATAGGCATAAATATAATGCAAACAGAACAAAAGTAAAAAAAGTGTGAATGCTCTGTCCCATTGCACTGTTAACTATGGCATCTCTTCAATCACCGTAGCCTAGTTGGTAGTGCTCCTGCCTACGAAGCTGGTGGTCCTGGGTTCGAATCCCGGTAAGTGCAAATATTTGTGTGATGAGCACGAATATTTGTCATGGATGTTTTCTATGTATTTAAGTATTTATCTATCTATATAAGTATGTACGAGTACATCGTCGCCTGGTACCCATAGTACAAGTTTTGCTTAGTTTGGGGCTAGGATGATCTGTGTGACAATGTCCCTAGATATTATTATTATCATTTATTCAAATATCTTTCTTTTTAAATACATTTTAAAATATATAAAAAACAGAAATATACATTTTAAAATATAAAAAATAGGATTTGCAACCGACAGCAGGAACAGGGTCTATGCTACCGGAGGTTACGGTTATTATTATTATTATATAGCGCATTCTTTGTCTAAATTCGTTGGTTCTAAGGCAATTTAAATGTTAATTTTAGTGTGTTCTAGGCGTTATTTGTGGTGAGTCTTATTATTGAGGAATAAAAAAAAGTTAGTCCGCACCATAAAGGTAGGTATACTAACTTTATGGTCCGCGTTAAATTTTATAAATTATCACAGCTCCTCCCTGGTAAGTTATAGCGTGATAATATGTAGCCTATATGTTGACCTGACCTCTTAGTAATATTCATGCAAAATGTAAAGTAAATCCATGCAGTACTTTTTGAGTTTAGCCCGGACATACATACAGATAAACAGACACACAGACAAAAATTCTAAAAACTATATTTTTGGCTTCGATATCGATTGTAGATCACGCCCCAAGTATCCTTATTAAAAAATATTCAATGTACAGTTTTGACTTTCCTACGATTTTATTATATGTATAGATAACGTCGTTCTTAGATATACAATATTGGTATATTAAATTAATAGTGGCTGTGTGGCTGACGGGAAAGAATATCACCACCGCATCATAAGATGAACATAGACAAAAACGACTTCTACGCCCGCTACTATATACAAACCGTTTCTCTATGTAGGTAGTACGACCACCATACTGCGATCGCTAACACGTTTATGGCATATCTCTCCAAATGATAGACACAACTCCATTGTGGAAATGTTTTGGGGAGGTATCTGTCCAGCAGTTGACGTCATTCGGCTTACATGATGATGATGATGATGTTGCAATATTAGGATTGACGCCTTAGTAGGCAATAAAACCAGTGGTAATGATGACGTCTCTTTAAACGCTACAAAACTTCATCTCAACCCCTTCTAGAGTACCTGTAGGTAGACTATACTTATATATACCAAATAGTCTTATAGAAAAAAACCAGCCAAGTGCGAGTCGGACTTGCCCATGAAGGGTTCCGCCCCAAGCAGCAAAATTATCCTATAGTGCAGACGTTATAGGACTCCAGCACTTTTAATGTTCTCTTAAGGGTTCTAGTTTTTGCTGCATCGCTTATAATAGCAAGCATGGAGTTAGTTGGGCCTTATAGTATATCTCCTCCTATACATTAACTTATAATTACTTATAGGCCGAAATTAAAGGTCAAATATAAGCTTGGGTGACTTATAAAAGTATCGCGAGGGTGTAAACCCACTCAAGAGCAGATAAACTGGTAAGCTATGCTTATAACTACTAACAAGAAACATTATAGAACCACTATAAGTAAAGTATACACCAATAAGAGTGATAAACAGAACTAAACATTCTGGATACTATTTGCATTTATAACTTGGTTTTATAAGGGTTTATAAATTTACTTTACAGAACAATTATCAGTAAAATGGAGCGGTTATATAGTGGTATAAACCAATATCGTTATAATCTTAACACGCTTATAAAGGTTTAATATAATATACTTAGTATCCAAAACTATATCCGTGGTGACCTGAACAAGAAAACATTGGTTTATAATGGTCTTGCAAATTCTGTTATAGTCTCAGTACGGATATTTTGATTTTGTTGAATCGTAGAAATATGAGAAGGTTCCGTACAAAATTGTTATTGTGAAAATTTAAGACAAAATGTTTATTTTAATGATTCTGCACGAAAAAACGTTTAATCGATAAAAGCAATTTTACATGCAGACTTGGAAGATTGTGTTAGTGAGGAACCTGTACAAGAAGATGAATGCGATATTGAAAACTATTCCAATTTTCAACTACATAGCGATCATAGAAAATGGGCTGTAGAATACAATACGACATGCGGCATTCAATTCTTTATTAGTAATTTTGAATAAATGTATTTGTTAAGTTTGTTTCAAATTCTTCAAGTTCTCTTAGATTTCTTATAACATGTCTACATCTACGTCTTCTTGCTTTCTTGAAACGGTCATTGAATGTACGAGTTTAATTCATTCTGAATCTCTCTTCGACACAGCACTCCGCACATGTTAGTTTGTATTTCATAAAGTGCATTTTGATTTGGTATGATGGTTTTAATGTCTTCTTTGATTGACTTTACTTCATGTTGAAGTTGTGGAATTTGACCATCCTCGACAGGCTGTATTTGGTTATCCGTGTTGTAAAGAACGAAATGTTGAGCATTTAAACTGACATCTGACAGTGTTTCTTCTGCTTCTGTTATGACAAGTTGAGGGTTTTGCGCGACAAAAGAAGATACAGGTAAAATTGCTGAACCGGATTGAATGGTAGCCGAGTTTTGTTGTAAATGAAGTGTTCTTGTAGTATTTGAACGAGTATCTTCTCGAGAGACCGTTGGCATCTCACTAATTTGGTCTTGATCACGATTCTGTGAAACAATAAACCAAGTTAGCAAGGGAAAGCACAAAAATAGAAGTAGAAAATATTTCAAACAATTTTTAAAGCTCGAAAATCCCTTTTAGTTAAAAAGCTATCGGCGTCCAGAAACATTACCATTTTTACACCTGATACCTAAACAAAAATATGAAAATAAGGCATCGGTACCTAATAACAACATAGAGTAACATTACAATATTTGCGGAACTCTAATTCCAAACAATATGGCCAAGCAATAGTTCTGATATTTACCATTTTTAAACAAGTACGCCTATAACGGTTTGTTAATGTATTTGGGAAGACCAAGTTTGTCAAGATGGCGACTTTTCGTTGTATGTCTTACTGAAACCAACATTATTTTAAAATTCAACTTAATGAAAACGTGAATTTCGAGGGGCGTTTAAAAATTTTGACAAAAAACTTATTACACTTCACCGAAAATATACCTGCGCCATGCACATTCAAACACGGCTTCACTTATTGTCAACTAACACCCTACTCTTATTCTAGATAATATTTAGTATAAAAATATAATAACTTACCTTTATCAATATTAATTAATCTTTACAAATGTGCATAGCAACATTCACCAATTCACATCACTTTGTATGAGCTTGTAAGATATTCACTCACTGTGTACGTTATTGTCGTGTTTGGTTCCATTTAGCGCTCATAGTTAGCTTCGCGAGAGCAAATAGTTCTACGTGGTCTAACTATAAGGTTACTATTGTCGTGATTGGTTCCATTAAGCGCTGATAGTTGGCTTCGCGGGAGAAAATAGTTTTACATAGTCCAACTATATGGCCGTTATTGGTCAAAATGGTATTCACCAAGTCTACTATAGATATTTAATTAGCTAAAATACGCCTATAAATTGGACCCTTTTCCGTGGTTATAATTGCTTACTATTCCGTTATAGTCCTAATGAAATGGTGGTTCCAGGACAATTACTAGACCACATTTTGCTGCTTGGGCGCAGCAGCAAGTATTTCAGTTGATTAAATGAAAGGTAAATTGCGGTTTACGATTTATGACGCATTAAAAAAAACTACTTACTAGATCTCGTTTAAACCAATTTTCCTTGTTAGTTTACATGGTAATGTACATCATATATTTTTCTTTGTTTTATCATTCTCTTATTTTAGAAGTTACAGGGGGGGGACACTCATTTTTCCACTTTGCAAGTGTCTCTCGCGCAAACTATTCAGTTTAGAAAAAAAATATATTAGGAACCTCAATATTATTTTTGAAGACCTATCCATAGATACCCCACATGTATGGGCACGATGAAAAATTTTTTTTTGTATTTCAGTTCTATGTATGGGGAACCCCCAAAATTATTATTATTTTTCTATTTTTGTGTGAAAATCTTAATGCGGTTCATAGAATACTTCTACTTACAAAGTTTCAATAGTACAGCTCTTATAGTTTCGGAAAAAAGTAGCTGTGACATACGGACGGACAGACAGACAGACACACATGACGAATCTATAAGGGTTCCGTTTTTTGCTGTTTGGCCACGGAACCCTAAAAAGAAGAGGAAAGATTTGATGGTTTGTTTAACACTTACGGAATCAAGCACCCGAATAGTGGCTTGAGCGATAGTTCATTGGCATGCCCACAACTCACCTCTTGAGTCATGTCAAAAAACACTGGCATGCCCAGGACCCGACTAACGGGTTCATAGCGTGGCTGCAAGTTTTAATTAAAGTCGCTTTCGATATTAGACATTCGATTCGGAGTACCAAGTAGATATTCGGTCATCATCATCATCATCATCATCATTACAGCTTAAATAAGTCCACTGCTGGACAAGCCTCCCTCAAGAATCATCTTGAGGGGATATGCCATAATCGCCACGCTTGGCAGGCGGGTTGGCGATCGCAGTATGATGGTCGTAGTACTCAGAAGGAAGCTGCTTCCCGTCCTCTGGTAGATATTCCCTCGGGTCGACTTCTACGCCCCCCACGGGATGAGATGGGGTGATGATATTCTGATTCTGATATTTGTCGCCGTCACCACACAGCACACAGCAGATATTCGGTCAGGTTTAAGGAACCCAGTACCAACTCTGGATTTGGTTGATTGCACTGGACGAAACATTAGGCTGGTGGGCCAGTGTTTTCCAAATGCCCGAAAACTACTGAACCACTAATGGAATACTAACTTTTTAACACTTTTGGCCCGATGACTGATGAAGACTATTAGCCCGCTGTGGTGGCCACCGCTTAAAATAAAAGTCATCCTAGCTGAACAACATTTTGCTATGGATAACTACATACATACATAGACGCACGCCTGTTTCCCAGAGGGGTAGCCAGAGACAACGGATTTCCATTTGTCACATCTTTGCACACCTCTTTTGCCTCGTTTACTGTCATTATATTCTTCATACTAGTTCATACATGCTCGCCGATTCAAATTACTTCTGACCTGGCCTTTCTTGAGAACATCTCCGATTCTGAAAGAATGTTTTACGAGGGCTTCCCCTTCCATTTGTACCATTCACACTGGCCAGGTATACTTTTTTGGCAATCTTGTTTTATTCATCCTTTGGACCACTACATACCAATCCGAAGTATATGTTTCAGAAGGAAACTAGTAGTTTGCTACCTATTTTTTTATATTAGTTCACCTGTGTTCAAAGGCAGCGATTTTATCGCCCCTTCACGAGCATAACTTTGGGCTCGTATTAATGAAATGCATTCGATCTTCAATCACACGATCGGCCCGCGTCTTCGCGTACTCATGTAGAGCGGCAGTTGCACAAAACGTCCCTAACAACCCGACCTTCTCACGCATCTACACGCTGTAACCAGTATGTTATAGTATTTTATGGTTTTATATAATTTTTCTATGTTCTTTTAAGGGTTCTTCATGGTAAAGATCATCTGGAATCTGGTCATCTGCATTTCCAATAGGAAATAGATAAAAAATTTAAAGCAATTACATAATTATGATAATGTATATAATTATCAAACGTGTGTGACTGATAGAATATCACCACCCCATCTCATCCCGTGGGAGGCGCAGAAGTCGTCTCGAGGGAACACCTACCAGAGAACGGTCAGCAGCGTCTCTGTGTACTATGAACACCATACTGCGATCGCCAATCCCTCTGCCAGGCGTGGTGATTATGGCATATGCCCCATACTTAGGGGAAATTTCAGTGGGCATCAATCAGCTGACATGATGATTATTGAATTGGTGACAATAAGGACGCAGGTTCTTCTTTGATTTAAGTACAAAAAAAAACAAGGTAGTTACAAAGAAATCATTTATTTCAATTATATACTTTTATTTACGGAGCAAGCTTAGCATAGATAATATAGAATACATGAGATGAATTATCGAAGTTACTTGACTGGTTTCATCTGCCAGAGGCCGTCGTTCAGATAGTGGCAGTTTTCTATACCCACGCCTTTGTTCACCTTAGCTCTGAAAAAAAAAGAAATTCATCTTATTTATTGGTTATTCAAGACATATTCATGAGGTTATTTTGGGCAGAACGGTTTAATAATGAGATCGGTATTAGAACAATAGTTTTAGTGACTTTTTGGTAAATAATAATATCCTGGGACATTATTCACACACGGCCATCTGATTCCAAACTGCGCAGAGCTTGTGCAATGGAAACCAGATAACTGATATATTCCATATAATACTTTTCTTTTTTAAATACATACTTATACAGATAATTACACCCAGACTCAGGACAAACAGATAAAGGGTTTGTGGCCCAATTTACAGCGGAAACTAGCCAACATGAAACTCACTCATTGGAGTGCGTATTTCTTATTCTTTATATTTCCTTGCTCTGAATACCGAGAGATATCCGATATGACCGGTAAGTGATTATACTAGGTTGTGACACCACCAGCTTCCTAAGTTCAAGCAGCCACTGGAGGCTTTTCTCTGGACCACAGTCCTCAAAATTGGCAGCTGAACTAACCCTAGTATATAAGGCTTCCGAGAAATATATAAAAGAGGTTATAAGGGAATGCGTAGCAAAAACTAACAAAACTAAAAATTATTTACGTAAAATCAATACAACGTTTAGCGTACCACAATAGGGTAGAGAACTTTCCCAAACCGAACGAAATACGATGCATTCTTATGCAGATCTCTCTATATGTGATTTAACTCCCATGTTCGTTAGCTGAAAATATATCAGCTCCTTACGGCTCAAATAACGCAACTCTCCTCAGGTCTGTGATGGCAGGATGAGAAGTATCCTCTATTGCCGCAAGGAAGCAAGCAGCGCCGGGAAGACAGCGATTTGTTTATGGCGTGGTCGTTGCGCCAGGCTGGGAGGAGTCTGCAATAGGGGAGGGCAATCAAGAGCCCTCCCAGGGTACGTGGCCCGAACATCTGGGTCATGGCGCAAAAGGGAGGCACCGGATCAGCATACTGGCGTTCCCGGGTCTCCCCCTATCAGGCGCCAAGAGAAGTCCACGGTAGGTTAGGTTTAGTCAGTGCGAGTCTGACATGGGCATTATCCATGCCTTAACAAAAAAAAGATCTTGCTCTATTTAACTGGCATGTCGTCTGTAGAATGGGCAATGCACCTGAGCACCAGCTGCCCACTATGCTATCAACCATGTCGGGTACCACCTATCGATTGCCAAAATATGACTTTATGGAATACGATGTATTAATTCTTATACGGGCCGGCCAACACGACGGCATGCGCATAATTAACCCTTACCATCAGCCAGGACGGCTACCACTTATCCCTTGTACAGACGCCAGCACATCAAGCTACCCCAATCTGTCAAGAGCTTCGTCCCTCAGTAAATAATTTTGTATGATTACCAAAATTGGAGGTAAAAGAGGAGTGATATCATAACATATAAAAAAGTAAAAAATATAGAAATATTTTGTGGGGTTTTCTTAATAATATAAATCAAAGTTCAGTTTTGAGGTTAGGTGTAGATGAGTACCCACCTACTCAAAAAATATTGGTAAATTGAAAGATGGGCTCTGCAACACGGTAAGAATTATAAGAAATATGTCCCCTTTAACTAGGGTTGCCAGATGAAAATTCGATTAAGGAGGACCTATATGTCTAAAAAGGAGGATTTTCTGTAAAAAGGGAGAACATTAAATGTTCTCCCTTTTTACAGAAAATCCCCTATAAATAAAACGATTTCTTATATAAAAATTATATAATTCACTTTTTTACATTAAATTTTAATCATATTTTGCTGAGCTGCCAATTTTTGCAAGAAGTTCTTGGTTTTTCAACAAATAATTATGAAAATCTTCACATGACATGCTTTTTAAATTATATTGAGTAAGAATTAAAGATTTAACTGACTGAACACTTAATCTGTTCCTCTCTTTGCTCCACTGAGTATTAATCAGTGAGAAAACTCTTTCCACATTCGCGTTATGTGCGCTTATACAAAAATAAAACTCGCAGTTCTGAGAAACATTCAATGTTTTTAACACTTTTGAAGTATATTGTCCACTGCTCGTGCAACTTCAAATCATAATACACTTCAGCAGAATCATCTGATTTGGATTTAAGAAATGACATTAGGTTACAAAATTGATCGTGTAGCTTAACATTGTCAATCTCTACACCTCTGATACTCAAGAACTCAATGCACGGAACCAAATCATCATATTTTAGGTTTGCGTTATCTTTCAGCAACGTCATCCACTCGAAACATTTGAAATCTTCCCAGGGTTTAATCCATTTCACCAAATAATCCTCACAAGCGTTGTAAACTCTGTAAAATTCGTTAGAAATGGTCTCGGCATCATCATTATCACGCAATAGCTGTTTTACTCTTAGCGGCAAAAAGTTGTTGTCTTTTCGATTTATAAGCGAATGTAGTACGGATTGAATTATATTTGAAATTTCCAGTAGGAAATTATGTTCTTCTTCGATTTTTGCCAAATTTGCTTGGTAAATAGACATAAGAGAATGCGTGAACCATAGATTGCTTCTGCAGCTTGGTTTTCAAAAAACGTTTTTATAATATGTGGTGTTGTTGTTTGGCTTAAGAAATATTCTTTTAATGCTGGATTGAGCTTCAAAATTCTTTCTACACATGGAAACAGACTAAGCCACCTTGTTTTACTATGCTTTAGCAAAGGCTGGTAATTGATTTCGACGTAATTGCAAAACTCTTTTAGTGTTTCTGTTCTTACTGTGTACACAGAAAAATAGTTAAATATTTTTAATATTATGGATTCAATGTCCAGTTTCATCAAATCGACACCATTGCGAAGGCTGTTGTGCATAATATGTGCAGGGCAGCCAATCCCTATGAGATTTTCTTTCCCCAAACTTTCTTTTAGGCGCGTAAAAACGTTTCGACCTGGGTTTCGGTTCACACCCCCAAAATTTACATTTGCATTATCACCAACAAATGCCACACACTTTGGAGTCAATTGGTGTGCATTAAGTGTTTCGTATACAAGATTTGCAATAGAAAGCGAAGTTTCGTTTGGTAGACTTTGCAAATCAAGAATTTTTGTTTCTATTCCATTTCCGTTCTAGTCAAAATACTGAATTAATATAGGAAACAGTTTTTCTGCACCATGGTTGCTGGCGTCTGTGGCAACAGAAATACATGAAATCTTCCTCAGGGACTCAATGATAGACGTAATAGTATGTGGAGCAACAACTTGATTTATTATAGCCTCTGTCTTAGTTTTCCCGCATTTAAGATTTCTCGCCGTTTCAGAATCAGTAAACATTTTTCTTGTTAAGTTCGCCGTAAATTCCATAGAATTGTATGATTGATGGTGCTTGACTGTATGGAAGGCTAGTGACCCCTCTGCGGCATAGGTGTTTTTGAGTGTCATTGAAGTAGAAGGTTTAAAATAGCTGGTTACCTTGGATGACGAACCTGCTGTTCGTATCATCTTCTTATGCTTTTCCGTAGCTACGTGTCTTTCTAAAGAAATACTGCCCTTGTTGCCAACATCCACATGGCAGTCGCAAATGAAACACTTGGCGTCAAAATCGTCCCGTCCGTTTATAAAACATGTATATTTGGCTTTCAATATTTCCGTGAATTTACACTTCCTCTTACTCATAACGAAAACTCATAGACTACGTTTCTACTTACGAAAATAATTAGTAAATCACTGTTATATTTAACTATTTTATATATTTACTCGTCGCGCACGCTAAAACCAACGATTTGTTTGCTTGCAAAGAGACAAGTGCGGACGTGCGAATGTATGTACGGTGGGCACACAAACGCGCGCGGCACTCAAACCCACGCACACAGTCAGTACCTACGCCGCCGCCCGCTACCGCACACGCTCGTTTAACCTTTGGCCATGCACGATGCATAAAAAAGCAAAAGGAGGACTTTTATTAGGTAAGGGAGGACCGGAGGACAAAAGATAATAAAGGAGGACATGTCCTCCCTTTGGATACCATCTGGCAAC
Organism: Pseudoips prasinana; assembly: GCA_951640165.1. Lineage (NCBI taxonomy): Eukaryota > Metazoa > Arthropoda > Insecta > Lepidoptera > Nolidae > Pseudoips > Pseudoips prasinana. The sequence continues at coordinate 12,527,944 of OX621249.1, read as the reverse complement.
CCTACCTTTAACTAAATAGTTTTTAACAGTAAGATGATGCTAGAACTATCAAGCAATAACGATAATGACACTCAATATGAAAGTGTAGAATAAGCTTTGGCATGTTATACTTTAATTGAACATTAACAACAGTAGAATTAAGCTAACTATAGCCTGACCTAACAACGAACGGCGGCGACACACTTAATTAAAACTAAAACAGTGGCAACAAACGATAAAAACATCCGAAAATCATGCTTGTTTTTCACCAAGTAAACATGACAGCCAGATAGACATTGACAGTTCTTTTTTGTTACCGTTTGCGGGGATCGTTACGCATACTGTCAAGTGTCAGTTGCTCTTGTAAAACTCACTTTTTTAATACCTATCTATTAATTAACAATATTAATACATTTAAAGAATGAACAACTTAATATAATGTAAGTTATTAAAATGACAAGACCTCTAGTTTGATATTTACAGCAAGTGATTAATGGGATCGTAATGATTTCAGTCTTAAACTGTGTTTGCAAATCTACTCAAAATAAAAGTTAGTCAATTAAATAACCAATAAACATGAAAACTTAAACCCCACAAAGTTATTGTGCGTAACAAATAAATAATAATTATACTAAAAAAACCGACTTCAAAAACTAAAAAGTATAAAAAAAAATATCTTAATAAAGATTTAATTTAATACATCACTTATAATATATATATGATAGGTTTGAAGTCGGTGGTACAAAATTTTGTTTAAGTGGACGATGTCGATGATGCACAGACCATCATCGACATCGTCCACTTAAACAAAAAATTTCATACAAAAATGTCCATAAAATGAAAACTACTGGGCCAATCTATATAAAATTTTTATGGGACCAAATGGCAACTATTCCGCATCAAACTAAAAAAGAATCACGTAAATCGAATCATAAATCTCCGAGTAATCGGTGTACATACATAAAAAAAAAAATACCGGTGAACTTGAGAACCTCCTCCTTTGGAAGTCGGTTAAAAATAGGTTATGAATAATGGATTTTATTTCATGATCATACTCGGTTTAATTTAAGGGAGACAGAAATGGGCAATCACCTTTCCTTCAATTGAAAGTGAACATTATGCTCATGTGATAAAATTGAAAATCTATAAAAGAAATTTGACAGATTGGGGTAGCTGGATGCGCTGGCGTCTGTACAATGGGCTCCTGCGATCCCTACACCTCAGAATATCAATCAGGAAGTTAGCTCCTCTCAGGTTAAATGTCTATATGATTGCTTATATCTGTTCTACCAAGATATTGCTTTATACAACTGTACTCACATGTCGTCAGTAGACAGGGCTGTGCACCCGACAGCCAGCGCATGTCCCTTGCCCTCGGCCATGACAGCGACCACTTGCCCCTTGTCCACGGTGCTCATGCGAGCGCCGGGAGACGTCAGCCCGGGACACATAATGTTGGCACCGCTGAGAACGAAGCGGATGGCGCCTTTGTCGACCTGCTGCATCGGCAGGAAGAATGGATCTGGAAATAATTAAGGAGAGAAAGATATTTTATGTTTTGCTTAAGTAACCTTAATCTAGAATTAAGAGTGATCCCTGTGATCGCTGGCGTTTGGAGAAGGGGAACTCCACTCGTCTTATATAACTAGTCCCTCCCTCTTACCCACCACTGCAACTCCTATACGCCAGGATCAACAGTGGCACACAATGAAATGACACTGAGCGGTGAAGCTCACCCATGTCTCAGGGAATCGCTTTAACTGTCTTGGATCCCGCAACGAGTTTAATCAGAAAGAGAAAAAGGAGGAATTAGAAAATGAATAGTTCCACTTCCCTCCAGAGCAAAGCGGGAGACAGAATGATGTAAAGAGGCTATAGCCTCATAAAATGAGAGATTTGCAACTAGAGAAGCCAGCTGCAAAAGCACCGCGGATCAATTTAAGGGTCCTAAGTGAGCTGTTATATTTGATTCCAATAGTAGGTAAGTCGTCTTGTATAAGCGGTCCCGGGAAGAGGTAACCTGCTATAGCTCAGGTTGCCTAAACACGCTTGTGCGTGCTGGGGAGGGGGAGGCATTGATATCCCCGGGTGATAGCTGAGACAACAGTGTACGGAAGCGGTACTGGTGTGATCGTTCACGAGTACCCAGAGCTCCCGCTACAAGCACTGGGAGGCTGGCTACCGTGGTGGTTTTAGTTGGTCGAGCCCTACATACCCTGTCACCTCCACAAGCGATGGACATGGGATTGAGCATATCCACCACGAGAAAAAAAATTGTGATTCTCAGGAATATCCCGGGAATCGCTTCAACTCATAGCCAGATGCTCTCATCGGTCCGTAAGTGATTGGCGAGGTCGAGCAACAAGGTTCACGGTCAGTTCGTTTAATTTCAGAGTGTCTCCATGCCTCGGAGGGCACGTTAAGCTGTTGGTCCTGGGGCTCTACCGCCTAAGTCGCCGACCATCGATTTCTTAAATGGCGTTCAAATCGATTAAACGATTGATCAAGTCATTTTTTACCTTTATTTATTTGAACACCATTTAAGAAATCGATGTTCGGAGACTTAGCCGGTAGAGCCCCTGGTTGTAGCCATTTGGCAACAATTGTTAAACCATGTCAGAGGCCTACTGGGCGGCATGAACAACTCTGACACAAGAGAAACCACTGCCCATACGATAAGTAAGTAAGTAAGCTTCAACTGTCATGGATCCCGCAATAAATTTAATCAGGAAGAAACGAGGATTTATACTTCCTCTAGAGCAAAGCGGGAGGCTAATTGATATAACGAGGAATTGCAACTAGGGAAGCCAGCTGCGAGGGTATTTTGCAGGGTCATATCAAGTGAGCTTAATGTATGTACTAATATCCTGGGACATTATTTACACACGACCATCTAATCCCAAACTAAACAGAGCTTGTACTATGGAAACCAGATAACTGATATACTACATAGGCATAAATTTTTTTCCTTTGTAAATACATACCTACTTATATAGATAATTACACCCAGACTCAGGACAAACAGACATATTCATGCACACAAATATCTGTCCTGGGTGGGAATCGAACCCACGACCTGCGGCGTGAAAACCAAGCATTTGCCAACCACGCCAACATGCCCGTCAATGCAACAGAAGATTATGTATGTCATTAAATTAAATAGCTTAAGTATAATTACGTAGTCAACGTACATTTATGCAGCAGCCTCAGTGTGGGCATCCAAGGTCCCTCGCGCTGGCGGAAGAACAGCAGTTCTCCCGCGCTGTTCACCATAATCTCGATGTGGTCGTGACTGTAATCAATGCATTAATGAGTTGAATTACTTTTTGATTTCTCATACCCGTAAAAAAGGAGTTAGGTGCAAATAATTTTGCACGCTGTGGTAGATATGCGTCCCCGTTTCAAGTTGCCAAATACAAAATTAAAAATATGATATTTCTTTGCACGTAACCCTGTGTATTCGAATAATATCATGTGTTTTTTTATGATTTAACTAATCTGTACTTAGTGCAACTGACTATTTTTTCAGCTCTGCACCTCCTCAAGAAAGATAAAATGCCTATTGTAGCATTAAGTCCACCTCTGTACAACTTTGTGCATGCAATTTTAAAAGAAATAAATACGGGATTATGCCTACCTATAGTTTATCACATTGAAGGCATTTTAAAATTTCTGTAAAACATCAATACTTGGTCGCTCCTACCGTTTAATATTATGAGAGAGAGAGATGGCGAAGAATACTCAACCTGCATTACCTTTTACTTCGAGTCAAATTTTATGCTTGTAAATTAGAGGACCAGGTGATCGGGTTCCTCAACGTAAAAGGGAAGATCTTAAAAACCGCGCGAGGTGGTTTGGCAGGCTAGTCTAACTTTGCGTGAGAAAATGTTACACGTCCATACTTTTCTCTCACTTTTACTTACGTATCATGTAGAGATATCGAGAGCTAATCTGCTTTTTCCTGCTTAAGACACTTTCAAATTATATATTTGACTGCACGTGCGGCTAAGACAGTCGCCTCGCCGCTTCGTGTCCCGTGTGACCCATAGGTAATAGTTGTTCTGAGTCTGGATGTACTTTGTGTCCGTCTATTATATGTTTGGAAAGTACCCCGCGACACAGGGTCATCTCACAAATATCACCCTAGCCTGGTCGAATTTCAGCCGTGGCGGGTCATGTTATCGCTAGGTGTGGATCTCAGCACTCTCCCCTGTGTCAATCCTAACCGTGATTTGTTTGCGGATAGATGTTCGGACATATCGTAAGAATGTTTTCATTTCGCCTTTCAGAAGCGGGCCGATATTGAGAATTCTTCTTGACAAATACCTCCCAAAAACTTTTTTAGGCTTGACCTGTTATTTGCACCTATGAGCTGATCATCTGCGGTAGATCATGGTACCACTGAATCAAGGCTGCCTTCAATCACTAAAACGCCGTAACGGGAAAGCAACTGTCAAAGTAAATATCGCTTTATTACCGTTGCATAGATTAGCATTCCATATACACGGCAGATAAATATCATGTATAGTCAAGAAATATAGTTCTCATCCATAAGAATGTATCAAGAATGCAATCCATCCAATAGAAAACCCACAAAAGTCAACAGAATATTAGAAAAAGATAGGAGGCATATAAAATCTCCTTGAAACAAAAAGTCTTTAATGTCTGCGGGATAATGCCGGCGATACTATCTTTTTTACACCACTAAGATAATAATATGTCATTACATCCCTCTCTAATATAGTTTGTATGAAAAGAACAGGACATGCATAAATGTCACAAACAACGCACTTTTACGCTCACCAAGCAGTTAAATCGGTCTACTTCTCCTGACGTGTGGCTAAAGATGAAAATGACAATGCCCGTCCTTTTCATAAGGACTATATTAGAAAGAAGTTGATTTGGTATTGCATAGAATTGGAGGCGTGCAGTTCAGTTTCCATGAACTACTTTCAAAGATTGCTATACATGCCTACCTATTGATAAGGATCTTCTTTATTAAGACGTACATACCGTACGTAATACAACTTTCTCTTTTCTTCTATAAGTTAGTGCGTGTCTTACACAAAGAAACGAAACGGTATGCTATCTATGCGCTTAGAGAAACTACTATTAGCGGTAATCTTTTGTCTAATCGTGTTGGTATGACAACTTATCTATATTGTAATTTTTTGAGGTCCGTACCCAAAGGGTAAAACTCTCTATCCGTCTGTCACCAGGTTGTATCTCAAGAACCGTGATAGACCGTTGAAATTTTCACAGCTTATGTATATTTGTTGCCGCTATATCAACAAATACAATAATCAATAAAAAATTCCCATACAACAAACTAGATTTATTTGCCGTTTTTATAAATAATGGCACGGAACCCTTTGTGCGCTAGTCGAACTCGCACTTGGCCGGTTTTTTAACATAACATTTACTTATGAGGCTTGCACAGTTTCTATGGGCAATAGCCGCCAGCGAGAAATAAAGCCACACTCTAAACCACAATCAAAGAAACCTACGCCAGAAGGAACTCACTTTGGATTTCCAACCTCGACTCAGGGTGATAACTGACATGGAGATGAGAAAGAGAGCATGGGTTTTAAGGACTTTTGTGCAAATGTCTCTCTACGTCTATTAGCGAAGATGCGAGCCCCTCGTCGGCTTGAAGATCTCCGAGTATGTACATTTCATGGGTAGGAATGCAAAGTAAGCGTCATAGAGGATGAGAGTTGCAGGTGTCTTGTGATGTGTCAACACAGATTTCTATTCTTATAATGAATGTCCCTCTCACTTGCGTTCACTACGAACTACAAGTTAAGTTTAATCATGAGACCGATCGTCCCATAGAAGAGCTCGTTCCTAATGACACAATACATCACAATAGGTAGCTCTCAGGTAAGACCTGAGACCTGATTGCACCGTTCGTTGACAGTGATTCGTTCACTGCACGAATACGGAAAATGCATTGTTAAGTATTTCTTAATCTCACTTATTTCACAAGCAGCTTTGAGTGCTTCTGAAGGCCAAAGCATCAGTGCCGAAAACCCTAAAACGACTTCGCTCACAAGCTGATAACAAGGAAGAAGCATTTCTCCACAAATAGAGTGCGCAATATTGGCGGAATCCGATATCACTGCAGACACGCCACCTAGTCCGTATACTACATGCGGTTACATGCCTCATATCTTGGTGCAATGGAGGACCTGATGGTGCTTGTAGGCTCTACAAAAGCAATAGGAAGCCACTCTTATTGTTTTTGCAGAGCCTACATGCCACCTAGGGCAAGTGGTTTTAAGTAATTGTAAACGAAAGTAGATTACCATTTGACAATCCTAAAGGTATCCTTCTTCGGCAGAACTTGGTCGATGTAGTTGTCTAAGAACGGATACAGCTCCAACAGACGAGCTCGGATGCCCTTCTGCACTGAGGACTTGAGCTGCTGCACTCCGGATATGCTTTCCTTCTCGTCGAATCTGGAGTAGAAAATGATATAATGATTAGGAACATAGTTTCTTGGCGACAGAAGTGAATCTTCATTTGTAGGGGAATTGAGACCTACTTCTTTAACTTTAGCATCTCGAGCCCGTGACCAAAGCGTATAACATCTCGTAAACTTATTGTCAATACCCCGTCTCCAATTTGATATTCTTTTAAACTTTTGGAGGGCAGCGGTGTTTTGACGTATCAAGCAGAAGTCAAGGGATAGCGTTTGATGGTTTCACTAAATATGTATTCATTCCATTTTTTTTTTTGCTGCTATGCTGAATGGGATTGCTCTTGATCACGATCTCTTATGAAGGTAAGTGAAAATGTGGTCAAAGGTGGACTGCGCGTACCCATAAGATGCCTGTTCACACTAGCCTTGAATAAACCCATGTTATATGAGTGCTGTGGAACACGGGAAGGAGTTACACAGCTTAGCCGTGCGTATGATGAAAGAGAAAGCAGAGTGCTTAATTAGTACGGTATAATGTGATGTCAAGAACAAAGCGGTCTCAACCAGACCCTCCCGACGCCTGGTAGTCCGATGAAATGGGAAAGGAGGGATGAGTTCAAGGAAGTCTTGGGCGCATTCTCCATGAGATTTGACCGATATGACTTTACCAAGATTTTGTTTCAGCGCCATATTGTTTGATTTTCGTAATGCAGTTTTAGGTAAGCTTACAATTCATATTTTTTATTTAACCCATGTGGTGTTCATTTCTAAGCGCTTCTTACACTACAACTTGTATCATACATATTATTATATTCTTTCGTGTACTGTTGGTGTAAACAATTGTTTGTGAACGAATTAAATAAATTAAATTAAACACTTTTGTCCGTTAAAAGTAACAAAAACTTGTTTCACGCAGATGAAGTTTCGACAATACCATAGAGGTTTAGTACTGGTAATCTGCTTGCTGCAACTTGAATAGTAAGATACACAGTTTATAAAAGTGTACCGTGAAAGTGAAGGTTTAATTGACAGGCCAACATAGTCTGCATCCACAAAGAAACAACATCATTGTCGTTACGCAATACATCGTCATTTATGGCTTCAATTTAGCAGGACGTTGACGCCTCCAGACGTTGGCACTGAGGGACGAACGCCCCTAATTCCCCTAAGGAGTTTAGGTAAGCCTATAGGTAGCTACAGCCAACGACTTTGGGGGCCAATTTCGTGGTGTCGGATGCTTCAGATTTCTTCGTTGGTCTAGCGGTCGCGTGTTCAACCGCAGATAATGAGGTCCTGGGTTCAAATCCCGGGTCGTTATTACATACAATTAAGTAAGCAAAATAACTTACACCCTAATTGATGGTAGAACATTGTACAGACGCCAGCACATCCAGCTACCCCAATCTGTCAAATTTCTTTCATCGATTTTCAACTTTAACACATAAGCATAAGGTTCACATTCAATTGGGGAAATTTGACAGATTGGGGTAGCTTGATGTGCTGGCGTCTGTACTTACCTTATACACGACCACCTACAGCACCGCATGGCAGATTTTTAGTAATGTTATACTTATATTATATAGCTACATACATATTTTATACCGCTGTTATCTTAAAGAGTCCCATGCTGTAGTATCCTAAGAAAACAAAGGCCTGGCAGGCAGTTCCATGAAGTTCATCCAAAACCGTACAATCGGGGGTATTAAGGGTAATTTTTTAAATAATTGCAGTCTACTAGTTTAAACTTTTGTTACTTTAATATTTTATATAAATATATTTACTACTGCATTGCCAGCTTGACGAGTAGGTACAACTGTATGTTAATACCCAAGTGCTGAATAAATCTCATTTTTTCATTAAATAAGTAAGCAGGTAAATTAACTTTGATTAAATTTTTAAGCCTAGTCTCATCAATCCGAAAGACGTACAATGTTGGAAAAGGCCTCTCCCAAGAATATTCAATTCAGCTGCTTCACGAGACCCTTGCCAGGTCACTGGTCTACCCTCGGGGCTGCGCCCTATTTTTTCACTCAGGTGAAATTCCTGTTACTTATAGTATTTATACAAATTATATGATATTTGAGGTCTTTATACTGTCATTATAGACTTTCTTTCCCGCTTATAACAACCAAAAGTCAGCTTTCGATCCATTAATATAAAGTAGGTTATTGAAGCTACACGTAAGTAATATTAAAATCATTTCACTACAACAGGTAACGTTAATGTATATAGTTAATTATTGTACAACGTATTACATAAATAGTGAATCATTGTGAGTGCCAGTGCCAATAATTACGTAAAGCCATCTGCCAGTTTCTCTATCTTGGCACCTCAATGGCAATTTGGAAGGTAGGCACTAACAAGCTAATTACACACGGAAACCTGATCTAATATACCTCTACTTTCTGTTGTGGACGCTGGATTATATTTAACATGGAATAAGATCTTGCTGGCTGAATAAGGCCTTTTACCTTTCATGGAGAGGGTTCTTGCCAACTAAATACAAACCCTGATTATATCTAATGATTAAAATTGATATAAATATATTAAATATTTTCATTTTAAATCAAATAATTATCTAACTATATAACTTACTTGGTGTTGCAAATCTTATTAATATTTTTTTTGAATTATATACATACAAACGTCTTAAAATGAAAATAACAGTAACTAGAAGCATAAGATAGTATAATAATTTAAATTAAATTATAATACAATTTGAGATTGTCACTAATTTTGCATGCGCATTTCTATTGTACTAGAATCTGTACTACGAACTAGCAAGAAATATTTATTTTAAGATCTTGCTGTCTCTGTGCTGTGTGGTGACGGCATATAGAATATGATCACCCCATCTCATCCCGTGGGGTCATAGAAATTATACCGAAACCAGAGAACGGGCTGCAGCGTTTTTCTGTGAACCATGACCATCAAACTACGATCTGATCTGACCAACCCCTCTGCCAAGCGTGACGACCCACTACGGACGTACGTACTCTGATCCCAAACTAGGCAGAGCTATTTTTAGAACGTGCATGCTCTTATTTTATAGCATGTAAAACCATTCATTAGTACTGTTTATTAAATTTAAACTTCTTTAGAGCACTGTGAAATCATCTACAGTTACTAATGATTTTAGTTCACGTAGCAAAAGTCAAAAAAATGTATCATAAATTGATATCGTTCACGGTTCGCGTTGTATTACATAGCGGAACATTCGCGTGCTGCATTTGGTTGCATGGGTCAATACACTGGCCTAGTTAGCCGTTCCAACGCCACTCCATTGCTTTCTAAGGCTAAACAGTCTAGCACAGGCAGCTAAAGAAATCTAATAGTAATCTATTCTAGAAAAATCTAAAGGTATGCTCGAATTCGAGCACTCGATGGGAACGAAGCACTGTGATTGGCTAAATTTGCCGCCTCTTCACGACGTAGCATATCATCATTACCATATCAGCCGAAAGACGTCCACTGCTGGACAAAAGCCACCCCATCATTTGGGATGATATGCTATAATCGCCACGCTTGTCAGACGGGTTGGCGATAGCAGTAATATAGACATGGTACTCAGGAGAACGCTGCTGCCCGTTCTCTGGTAGGTATATATGAAATAATATGAATATCTCGGGACGACTTCTACGTCCCCCCACGGAATAAGAGGGGGTGGCGATATTCTTTATGGCTGTTAACCACACAGCCAACGACGCAGCGACAGTAACCAATTATAACGCTGCATGCCCGTGGAGAGTCTGTCATACTTTTATTCGAAATTCAAAATAGCGATGAACTTGCAGCCCTAAAGACACTAAAGTACTGAGACGCGATTCATGTTAATGCGAAAGTGCGTCACATCGATTTACACATTTTCGCATGTGACTAGTAGGTTAGGTTAGATTAGAACTGCGACCATACAATGCACGAGCTGAGCGAGCGAAGCCTGCGCCTAAAAACATAATAAATAAATAATAAATAAAATAAAAAAGGTTTTTATTCACGTAGACTTTAAAAAAGCGCTTGTAAATAGTCAGAACATGTTTGTAGTAATATAGTTGTATTTATTATCATTATTATTTCTAGTAACATAGATATTTAGGTACACATTGTATTGATTGTATGCATATAAATTATATATTTGCTATGGACCTAAATACGGTGCGAGACCCCGTAAATGCATCGTACACATGTAATAATAATATCCTGGGACATTATTCACACACGGCCATCTGATCACGAACTAAGCAGAGCTTGTGCTATGGAAACCAGATAACTGATATACTACAAACTACTTTTCTTTTGTAAATGCATTCTTATATAGATACCCACTGCAACTACCATAATAAAGTAGGCAAACCTATACTAATGTGCGAACTTTGTTTAATTGCGTTACTCGTAAAAAATTGCGTGAGTGCCAATTTGTAAAACAATTACTTAAGTATTACAAATTGCATTTGTAAGTATGTATGTCAGCCATGTAAGTGAATGCAAATTCTTATGGGAAATAAAATAGTTTGACCGTAAAGATTACACAATAAAACTTGATTTTTATTGTTATTCCTAATATTACCTAAATCAATAATAACTATTGGTATTACGGAACACTTTCTAAATTCGAGGCCAGGTCTTATCGGCATAAACGTATTTATTGATAAAAACAAATACTTATTTGTACAGTTAAGTCGACACAACATCCGTGGGTACAAGTCCACTACAAAAATCACTCTTAATATAAAGGCATTAAATATACTGTCAAGGTTCAACAGAATCCACCGACAGCGTAGACTACCTACTATTGTGTAATCTGTCTATTGTATGAGAAATATCTAATCTAACGACAGCAAACATGATTGTATGATGTACAGACGCCAGCACATCAAGCTACCTCAGTCTGTTTCTTTTATAGATTTACAACTTTATCGCAAAATCATAAGGTTCACTTTCAATTGGGGAAATTAGACAGATTGGGGTAACTAAATGTGCTGGCGTCTGGACTTATAAATTTTAAGTAGGTCAGATATTGTTTTCAGTGTGGCAAAGATCAAAGACCGCATCAATTAAGTGGAACAATGGGTGGTGCGGGTGACCTGAACGTTCCATTTTTGGTGCCACAGGTGTGGACTGAAATTGGAAACAGGCAGATCCAATATCTGCCTGCTGGCAATACAAATCCAATAAATATCAATCATTCACGTTTAAAAAGCTGCATTAAAATCGGTCTCTCATACGGCAAAAAAGGAATGCACCCCAAAATTTAAATACTGTAAAACCGAGTGAATAGAAACGGAATGAAATAGGCTTTTGACTAAATTTTAGTTTACTAGCATTATTATAATATTATCCTAAATAATAAATCCATTATTCACAAACAGCCACCTGATCCGAAACTAAGCAGAGCGTCTGCTATGGAAACTTTCTTATTATTTATTGCACACAGAAACAATAAAAAGAAATACAATTTGTGATAGAAAGACATGTACAAAGGCAAGCTTAACTCAATAATGAGTTTTCTTACAGCAAACCAAACACAGAGGACAATTTGTTTTACAGGGTAGAACAGTGTACAACATTATCTAATTAAATTAATTCTACCTAATATCTAGAAATATACATATACATACATACTATACAAAATATTATGATAGGAAATGTGACTTTATTGTTCTTTTAAAAGAGTCTAGAGACGGACTAGCACGAATCGAGTGAGGAAGGGAGTTCCAAAGACGCACTGCACGGACGGTAAAGGAACCATCATGTCGACTAGAGCTGTGTAAAGGATTACGGAGGAGAAGCGAAATAGCAGATCGACAGGGTTTTCCCCTGGGGACTAAGTTACGTAAGTACTTTTTATTCTGTGACTAAGTACTCAAAGCGTTCATGAAGGTACGTAGGAGAATTAGGATTGTGAAGGATAGAGTAAAGTAAAGAGAGAATGTGGGAATCTCGACGCCTACGAATAGGCAGCCACTTCAAGCGTGACCGAAATTCGGACACGTCATGGTCATACTTCCGGATTGATGATTCTTTTGTTCTTTTTTGTTTGTAAATTAAAAAATATACTTCTTTTAGCTTAAAGATGGATAAAATGTGAAAAAAATGCCTATTGTGAATTATAACCACAAAATACTTATATGAATATGACATAATACCGTGGTATTATGCCATATTAATTTTTTGCGCCATGCTGACAGACGAATATTATTTTTTGTATCTATATTTGTTAGTTTCCTCTATATTGGATACTCTTAATAAATGTAACACCTACATACATGTACACTTAGCCTGCAATAAATGTTTGGAGTTTAAACATACTTTTGTACTTAGATACGAACACAGTCAATTAGGTAAACCGGTCTAATATTGCAATTTCCAACCAGTTTTTCCTGCCCATATTTAGGTTAGTATTTTTATAGAATCTTGACTGTAAATTAAACTTAACTCAGAGCATTTATTTAAGAAATCAGTTAAGTCCATATTAACTAGTAGCCGATTGAAATAATCGGTAATAATAATAATATCCTGGGACATTATTCACATACAGCCATCTGATCCGAACTAAGCAGAGGTTGTGCAGACGCCTGCACAAGAAGCTTCTCCAATCTGTCAAATTTCTCCAATTGAAAGTGAACCTTATGCTTCTGTGATAAAGTTGATAATCTTTAAAAGAAATTTGACAGATTGGGGTAGCTGGATGTGATGGCGTCTGTACTATGGAAACCAGATTACTGATATACTACATATACATACATTCTTTTGCAAATACGTAATTAATATATAGATATTTACACCCAGACTCAGGACAAACAGACATTTTTCTGCACACAAATACCTGTCCTAAAGGAAATGCGGCCCACGACCTGCGCCTGCGGCGTGAAAGGCAAATAGCAGTAGTGAGCCGTCGGAGGCTAATTTGCCCACCAATAAAAAAAAAGTCACCTACCAACCACGCCAACCAGTAAACTAATGTTAGTACCTATTAATAAATTAAACTCAATTTCGAAGCGTCGCTGAAGTTCCATCAGCTCAACTCAACTCTGAACTTGATACCACCGATTTCTTTTTTCAGATGCTAACTTAAATATTACTATTAAAATAATGGCAAACATAAATTAATAACTATAATCTATACAACATGTAACGTAATTAACGCACACCCTCAAACACCCAAATTAGAATATTATGTTGTAATCATAATAATTACATACACTGAATTTTTAATTTAACATTGTAACATTGTTATTTACTAAATTAGATTCTTGGAATAAAGTTTATTTTTCTTTATTTTCTATTGAATGATGGAATTTGTATGAATACAAATAAAATTGCGATTTTAAAAGTCTTATTACATTGACTTACGGTCCATTTCAATTTGTTTTGACTGTACAGGGTTAATATGGCAATAATTTCCGAAGTTTTAATTATTTTGGAATAAAAAATTACCTATATTAAAAATGATATAAATCGATTCAGTAAACGATTCGGAACAAACTATTTTCAAGATGTGCGTTAATTAAGTTACATTTTGTATAAATAATAATATAATCGCTCATAACTTCCAAACGCTTGCACCAAATTGTATAAATCTTTCTTTTATGTGTTCGTTATTTGTCAGGAGGTTTGTATGAAAATATATAGAAATATCCGCAAAGTGAGTGTGCGAATGAGACAGAAGACTGTGAGAGTTCTTTTTTTCTCGTTATTTCTTCAGGACTATTTATTTTCTCTTCGGAAGGAAAACCGAATAATGTTGTACAGACGCCAGCACCATCAAGCTACCCTAATCTGTCACTTTTTTATAGATTTTCAACTTTATCACAAAAGGATTAGGTTCGCTTTCAATTGGGGAAATTTGACAGATTGGAGTAGCCTGATGTGCTGGCGTCTGTACATACAATGCATTGAAATAATTATTAAAATATTAGACTTTAGACAATATTGGCGGCATAAAACGGCAACTTCCAGTCCAAAATAAAATAACAATATTTTCGAATAGCTTCCTTAGTAAGTGCCTAGGTATAGGCTTGCCAGGTGTCCGGCTTTTGCCGGACACGTTTGGCTTATTGCGGTCGCGTCCGGCCAAATATGAACCTGTTTGGCCTGTCCGGCTTTCGTCAGGCTTTTTGCCAGATTAGCGATTCGTACGATGGGATGAATATGCATATATCTGGCACACACTCCATCTTCGATCTCATTCTCACGTATAAATACTTTTTCAACAGCACAGCTGTAAAAACATGATTTTTGGCAATAAAAATAATATGTCCGGCTTTTAGGGCAAAATGTCAGGCCTTATATAGTGCGCAGTCCGGCCTTTGCATTTTATGACCCGGCAACCCTACCTAGGTAGTATCTAGGCACTTACTGCGTACCTAGTAAGTGCAATTGTCCTACACAAGTAAAAGTGTGTAGTCAGTCAGGCAAAGCGATTTCATCTCGTGCAGGTACTTTCTAAATTGTTACTTGCATTGAATTCAGCCAGTCTTTACAGACACGTTTATGTCAAAATAAATGAAGATACAGTTAACACCACGACTGTGAATACTCTTCGATCCATAATGAATCGGGGAAGTTAAGTACCAAAGTTGGCAGCCAATCATCTATAGGCAGACTGCGTGGTTTGTCTATAAATAGTTGACCGCCATAGTGGTTTAAACAACTCTGACACCAGGGTAACCACTGCCCATACGATAAGTGTAAGTGTGAATGTGTCCATAATATTCCGCTATTCCGCAGAAACGGCGCTGCTTATTTGTGCTTATGTCGAATATTCTGTTGTTCACCGTAGCCTAGTTGGTAGTGCTCCTGCCTACGAAGCTGGTGGTCCTGGGTTCGAATCCCGGTAAGTGCAAATATTTGTGTGATGAGCACGAATATTTGTTTCTGAGTCATGGATGTTTTCTATGTATTGAAGTATTTATCTATCTATATAAGTATGTATATCGTCGCCTGGTACCCATAGTACAAGCTTTGCTTAGTTTGGGGCTAGGATGATCTGTGTGACATTGTCCCTAGATATTATTATTATTATTATATTGTTTTTATTGGTCTAGTGATTAGTGGCCCTGAGTGGTAAAGTGCTAAGCCAGAGGTCGTGGATTCTATCCACATCCAAGACAAAACTTTGTGTTTGCACGGTTATTTGTTCTGTATCTGGATTTAATTTATGTATCTACCGTCCTATCTTCATATTGAACTCGCTCGACGTTATATTAACCCGAGAGTATGGACAGCATGAGCTCTGCTTAAGTCAGTCTACTGGCTCTTATAAAGGAGTCTAATAACAAGGGTTAACAAACAGTTCATAGACAATCCATAATATGGAAACACTAGTGTTACATATAAACTATACAATGTTGGTCAAGCGGTAGACGTCGACGTCTTCACGTCAAGTAGAAGACGTCTTCACCCGCCGATTACGAGGTCCTGGGATCAAATTCTGGGCCGGGCCAAAAGTGATTTTGGGACTTTTCTGTAAAAAGAAAAATTTCTCAACATCAGCCCGAAGTCTGGGAGGTGGCGGTATTATACCCCCGTGGCGCGGACAGCACGTAAAGCCGCCGGTCCTGTACCTGACCTCTTTCCGATCGTGTCACTAGGCGTCCCATCGGATCATAAGAATGAAGGAATAGAAAGTGCCGGAGCACTTTGCGCACATACTTGAGCAGTAGGTATAATATGTCCCGCGCAGATGGCTAATCTCTGTTGGGACGGGCCGCCGTGGCCGAAATTCGGCTAGGAGGACATTATTTATTATTATTATACAATGTTGGAAACTTAGCAGCATAACATATTTCGTAATACATACAATTAAAGGTCATTCTGAATGTGAACTAGTCAATAGAGTTCGCATAACGCTGATAATGCATTGGAAAAACACGTTTAACTCGTATGATTCGATAAGAAAGTAATTAGTGCTATAGTTATACGGTTATATCGCCTTAAGACGCGTAGACGGTCTTCTTGCGGTATGCGCGCGGTGGGGGAGGGGAGTTAGCGCTCAACACACAAAAACATCGTATAATAAACACATAAATATAATAATAATCCTGGGTTCTGGGCCCTGGGACATTATTCACATTCGGCCAGATAACTGATATACTACTTTTCTTTTGTAAATACATACTTAAATCATTGACTTATATGTATACTAACATATAAGTCAATGACTTAAATAGATAATTACACCCAGACTCAGGACTAACAGACATGTTCATGTTTAAAAAAAGAAAACTTTATTTGAATCTATGAACCCTTGTGGGAAAGCATCAAATCAAATAGATCTAAGGCTGAGATCTATAGAGCGTACTTTGAGTTTGCTCAGACTTTACTTAGACAGAAGCTAATGCATGTAACGAAATAACAATTGGTGTTTTGACTTTGTCTGTCTTAGCTTATGCTAGCTAATAATCTTTATCTTTACTTTAAAAAGTCTATAAATACCAAATCAAAGTATAAGCTTAGCATACACTTAGCAATGTTTTACGTAAGTAAAGTTTGAGCAAAGTCTAAGTACGCTCTATAGATCTCAGCCTAAGTGTGCTTTGATCCGATGAACAGTTGTGGTAAAGGGGCAAATGAAACAAAACTGAGCATAATTTGAATAAATGAACAGTTGTGGTGAAAAATATTTTTTTAATAAAAATAAAATGCTTTGTGTGGTCTGAAACCACCGATGCAAGTGAAACTTTGTCTCTTACTAGGGTTGTCATCTCTAAAATTTGGCAACCAGGAAACGGCGGGCAAAAACCTCGGATTTTGGAGCCCAGAATCCGGATATGACAACAGTCTCACCGTCGTGGGACTCATTGCCAGTGCCAGTGTCGGTTCGTCCATTGCGGTGGTCCATGACTATAAAATTTAAAACCCAGTCTACAAATGAAACCCCTCCCGGACGCCCTCTAAACTAGGAGAAATCCGACAGATGGCAACCTTACGGCGATAATTAATTCACTGTCGGATATATTCCCATTATGCTTGGTTATTTCCTCGTTGACCGGTTAATTTGACTCATTACCTGTATGGTTGTCCATCACGATCAAGTGAACAAGAACATTTTCAATACACTGGTCAAAACAGAAATACCGTGGAACACTTGCACAATTGAGGAGTGAGAATGTAAATGGTACACGGTCAGCTGATGCGAGCAATGAGCGCCGCCATTTTGGCCGCACTTCGCACTGTTGCGACATGCGATAGATGGGCGAATAAAAAAATAAAAAGCATTATTGTGTATACTGTGTAGTTATGGTTAAATATGATGGAGTTTTTAACATTGATGGGAAACCATGTCCCCCCCCCCACCCTGACCCGCCAGTAGCCTAGCGATTGTTATTATTATGACAACGGGCCATCTGTATTATAGTAATAAGTTAGGGTAGTCAGAACTGTGTAATATTCACGTAGGTTAAGAATTTATAATAATATCTTACGACATTATTCACACACGGTCATCTGATCCCAAACTAAGCAAAGCCTGTACAATGGAAACCAGATACTTTCTTACTTATCGTATAGCCAGTGGTTACCCTAGTGTCAGAGTTGTTCAAGCCGCCCAGTAGGCCTCTGACATGGCTTAACGACTGTTACCTAATGGCTACAACCGGGACCGACACCTTAACGTGCTCTCCGAACCATGGAGACGCTCAAGATTTAAACTACTTTCGCGGTCACCCATCTATGTACTGATCGCGAGCCTAGTTGCTTAAATTCTAGTATATCAGTTATCTGGAAACCAGATAACTGATATACTACATATACTACTTTTCTTTTGTAAAGATATACTTATTTAGGTAATTACACCCAGAGTCAGCACAAACAGACATGTTCATACAAATATCTGTCCTGGGTGGGAATCGCAGTAGTTAGCTTACCGTGGCCGCCGAAGTACGAATACGCTTATAAATTTAACTACTTTCGCGCTCACCCATCTATGGAGTGACCGAAAGCCTAGTTGCTTAACCTCGCCAATCACTTACGGACCAACATCTGGCTATGATCGCCCGTCGATTAAAGGTGTATAAAAGGATCGCCAGTATTGATTCCAAAAACGGCTAAATGATTATAAAATCAAACGTACATAAGAAGACGATGTTAAACATACGAATAAGAAGCCCATTCGGGAAGTATTTTTATTATCAACTACAAAATATAATAATAAAAATTCTGATATATGTACTTACTACGTTTCGAGAATTAGCGTGTTAAATATACATTCAAGGTGAAGATAAGTACCAAAGCAAAGTTCTCGCTAATTATAAAGTAACATTATTCAATACTAATTAAATAAACAATTTTTTTATAAAATATTTCTCACGACAACCCTAACGTCATAACGGTCAAGTGTGAGTGAAAACACGTGAGTCCATAGTCACGTTTTAACAAAACACTGCAATGTCGCAAGTAATGTTATACATTGCTTGCTCATAACGTTGTTCGCTGATTTTTATTTAAACATAAGAAGCAATGGATACGTTTAATGACGGAATGGTGAAAACGATGTATCTATTTTTACTCGAGGTAACACGTGACTGCGGATTTCGTACACGAACGCTGAAGTTACGGTGAAAGGTATAAAAGACAACGATGTTATATTCAATTTTCTAATACCTTTTGTTTTGTTCTGTTGACTTACATTATCACTTCGATTAGTATTTGTCTTACTTAGACAAATACTTAGGTGGTTACGTCACGTGGAAGGCATACCTTTGTGGTCATACGAGTAACAAAGTAATACTTACTGCGAGTATTACTTAAGGATACCTAAACATACACCAGACAGAAATAAAATGGGTACATTTAGGAAGGTATACTATCCCAGGGGCTCTACCGGCTAAGTCGCCGAACATCGTTTTCGTGAATGGCGTTCAAAAAAATAAAGGTTAAAAATGACTTAAGAGGCCTATTACAGTCCACTAGCGCCGCCAATCGAAAAAATGTCATAACTCGTAAATAGAATCAAAAATACAAAATATGTTCTATTATTACTGTGGAAAAGGCAATAACGTAATTGTATAACACCTTATCAACACTTGAAATATAGCTGTTTAGCTAAATCGTGCACTCAAAACATTCTATTCATTTACGAGTAACATTCTATTCATTACGAGTGATTCTATTTACGAGTTATGATATTTTTTCGATTGGCGGCGCTAGTGGACTGTAAAAGGCCCCTTAATCAATCTTCAAATCGGCTTCAACGTTGACAATCGATTCCGGACCATTTATGACGTCACATGTGGTCATGGAAGCCGATTTAACGATTGATTAAGTCATTTTTAACCTATATTTATTTGAATGCCATTCACGAAAACGATGTTCGGCGACTTAGCCGGTAGAGCCCCTGGTGGAGAATCAGAATCTGGAGAAGTCGTACGGAGTCATACGAATGACGTAATGCCACAAGTATTATTACTTGCTAAGCCTTAATAATGCACTACACAGAGAAAAAAAGGTACTTTAACAGGTGTAGTTATTAGCTAGCTAGATCTAACTACTGCGTCGTTGGTCTAGCGGTACTGTGTTCAACGACAGATAACGAGGTCCTGGGTTCAAATCCTGGGTCGAGCCAAAAGTGATTTTGAGATATTTCAGTAAAAAGAAAAAAATCTTAATATCAGCTCGAAGTCTGGGAGGTGGTGGTATTATACCCCCGTAAAACCGTCGTACTTGTACTGATCTTTTTTCGGTCTTGTCGCTAGTCGTCCCATCGAATTATAAGAGTGATGGAATAGAAAGTGCCCCTGTGTTTGCGCACACACTTGTGGTCTATAATATGTCACGCGCACATGGCTTGTCTCTATTGAGACTGGCCGTCGTGGCCGAAATCGGCTAGGAGTACATTATTATTTATTATAAAGTCGTACGAGGTCATACTAGTGACAGTTACTTTGTTACCACGATTATTTCTAGCTTAACCTTGACAATGTAGGTGTAGCTGTTAGCTAAGGAATTGTACACTTTCCAGACTATAAGAATGGGGTTACACATACGCAGTACGTGGTCATACGAGTAACAAAATTAAAACTATGAGTATTACTAGCTAAACCTTGACAAAGTAGGCAGCTGTAGGTGTTAGCTAGGGAATTGTACACTTTCCAGACTAGAAGAATGAGGTTACACATACGCAGGACGTGGTCATACAAGTAACAAAATTAAAACGATGAGTATTATTAGCTAAACCTTGACAATGTAGGTAGGTGTAGCTGTTAGCTAGTGAATTGTACACTTTCCCGACTAGAAGAATGGGGTTACACATACGCAGTACGTGGTCATACGAGTAACAAAATTAAAACTATGAGTATAACTAGCTAAACCTTGACAATGTAGGTAGCTGTAGGTGTTAGCTAGGGAATTGTACACTTACCAGACTAGAAGAATGGGGTTACACATACGCAGTACGTGGTCATACGAGTAACAATATTATAACGATGAGTATTACTAGCTCAACCTTGACAATGTAGGTAGGTGTAGCTGATAGCTAGGGAACTGTACACTCTCCCAACTAGAATAATGGGGTTACACATACGCAGTACGTGGTCATACGAGTAACAAAATTAAAACTATGAGTATAACTACTAGCTAAACCTTGACAATGTAGGTAGGTGTAGCTGTTTGCTAGGGAATTGTACACTTTCCAGACTAGAAGAATGGGGTTACCATACGCAGGACGTGGTCATACGAGTAACAAAATTAAAACTAAGAGTATTACTAGCTAAACCTTGACAATGTAGGTAGGTGTAGCTGTTTGCTAGGGAATTGTACACTTTCCAGACTAGAAGAATGGGGTTACACATACGCAGTACGTGGTCATACGGGTAACAAAATTAAAACTATGAGTATTACTAGCTCAACCTTGACAATGTAGATAGGTGTAGCTGATAGCTAGGGAACTGTACACTCTCCCAACTAGAATAATGGGGTTACACATACGCAGTACATGGTCATACGAGTAACAAAATTAAAACTATGAGTATAACTACTAGCTAAACCTTGACAATGTAGGTAGGTGTAGCTGTTTGCTAGGGAATTGTACACTTTCCAGACTAGAAGAATGGGGTTACACATACGCAGGACGTGGTCATACGAGTAACAAAATTAAAACTAAGAGTATTACTAGCTAAACCTTGACAATGTAGGTAGCTGTAGGTGTTAGCTAGGGAATTGTACACTTTCCAGACTAGAAGAATGGGGTTTCACATACGCAGGACGTGGTCATACGAGTAACAAAATTAAAACTATGAGAATTACTAGCTAAACCTTGACAATGTAGGTAGCTGTAGGTGTTAGCTAGGGAATTGTACACTTTCCAGACTAGAAGAATGGGGTTTCACATACGCAGGACGTGGTCATACGAGTAACAAAATTAAAACTATGAGAATTACTAGCTAAACCTTGACAATGTAGGTAGGTGTAGCTGTTAGCTAGGGAATTGTACACTTTCCAGACTAGAAGAATGGGGTCACACATACGCAGTACGTGGTCATACGAGTAACAAAATTAAAACTATGAGTATTACTAGCTAAACCTTGACAATGTAGGTAGGTGTAGCTGTTAGCTAGGGAATTGTACACTTTCCAGACTAGAAGAATGGGGTTACACATTCCCAGGACGTGGTCATACGAGTAACAAAATTAAAACTATGAGTATAACTACTAGCTAAACCTTGACAATGTAGGTAGGTGTAGCTGTTTGCTAGGGAATTGTACACTTTCCAGACTAGAAGAATGGGGTTACACATACGCAGGACGTGGTCATACGAGTAACAAAATTAAAACTAAGAGTATTACTAGCTAAACCTTGACAATGTAGGTAGCTGTAGGTGTTAGCTAGGGAATTGTACACTTTCCAGACTAGAAGAATGGGGTTACACATTCCCAGGACGTGGTCATACGAGTAACAAAAGTAAAACTATGAGAATTACTAGCTAAACCTTGACAATGTATGTAGGTCTAGCTGTTTACTAGGGAGTTGTACACTCTCCCAACTAGAATAATGGTGTTAGCTAAACGCATTACCGGGTCATACGAGTAACAAAAACTGTGAGTATAACTAGCTAAACCATGGCAATATAGGTAAGTACTACAGACAAGAATAAAATGGGTAAGTTCAGTTAATAAGTGTTTTATCCCAGGCGAAGAATTTTGTTACAACAAGTCCCGCATGTCCTAAAAGGTTACTAAAAGGATCAAAGGGATAGAGCTTTTGTA
Source organism: Pseudoips prasinana (assembly GCA_951640165.1). NCBI lineage: Eukaryota > Metazoa > Arthropoda > Insecta > Lepidoptera > Nolidae > Pseudoips > Pseudoips prasinana. The sequence goes on along the minus strand of OX621249.1, from coordinate 12,505,342 downwards.
CAGTCGACGCCACGTCAGTCAGTCAAACACTTGACTATATTTTATCCCTGACACATGGTTGTGTATAGTTAGACTAATAACATTTACCTCGGCATTAAAGTATCCACGTTGCCTTCCTGAAGAACAATCACCAAACCGTTGAGTATGTAGGTGATGGGGTATGCTGGTAAAAATGAATTTCAATCAATGAGTTTATTATATGTGAGTCTTTGAGCTAAACAAATAAAAAACAATCGGAAAGGTACAGTACTATTACTATCCATGCTTAACATCTTTCTTCTCGGTTGCTGGATATTTATTGTCGGAGTGATTTTAGAAAAGGGACGGAAATGAGTTACAGGAAACCGGGGATGCGGGCACACGCACGCTCTTTGATTTGACCAATGAGCGCGCGCGGTGGCGGAGAGCTGGCAGTGACACATGTCCGATGGGCCTATCCAGCGTTTGCGTAAGGTTAGTACCACGACGTACTATCGACCAACATAGTGTATTCGATGTAATATTCGACCAATCACATTATAAATAAATTGGCTTCATTTCATTATACATACATACATTTTATCTCAATTTCATTATACGGAATGATAACATGACAGAAGTTACACATCAAACGCGACTACTGAAAGGCTCATCATCATCATATCAGCCGAAAGACGTCCACTGCTGGACAAATACCTCCCCCAAAGATCCAGCAGTTTCTAGCGACCCGCACAAGATCATCGGTCCATTATGGGGGAAAGGCTCACTCGTATTTTATGATCACCGTGATCGAGTTATCAAGATGATAACTAAATGTTCTAAATATAAGATTAAAGTATTCTTCTTGTATGGCTTGCAACTGAAACTTGCAAACAGTAACGGACTTCATCGCCTTTGATCTATCTTGTTTACTAAACTGTGAGCTATTGCTATAAATATGACTTTATTACGCAGTTCTAGGTAAAACCTAGAACAGCGTAATAAAGTCCAGGACAGGTAAGTACTACGAACTGAAATAGGAGTGAGGACTAACCTTTTTCTTAGCCAATATTAAGACGATGCATTAATAAACTCTAACAGTAAAACCAAAGGTCAAATTACCTTAAAGCTTAGGAATAAATAAGCATTTAAGATCACGTTTGAGAAAGAACGACCTGTAATATTTTATCTTTTTTCTTTTTTACCGTACTTTATTTTATATTTTTATAATAAAAACAAAAAATTACAATAACTAGTTTTTACTATTTATCTTGTAGTAGAGTCATAGAAGCTCCATATTACAGTTATTTTGCGTAAAAATAAAAGAGCTTCCCCAATTTTTCCCCGTCAAGAACTTAAAACACTTTATCTTAAAACAAGAAAATCTGTATAAAATGGTAACTATACACAGTATACACGTTTTCGTTTCTTTTCAGTTCAAGTGTGGAATGCCCTGCCAGCCCGCATGTTTACACAAGGAAAGAAAATCTAACTCACTTTTGCCAAACAAGGGGGTATATATAGGTATTTACTACCACTTGCTCCAACCTCTGCTATACCCTATCTTCCCACCCTGGGTATAAAGCGATCAAAAGCATATGATCAGTCCAGTATTAAAATTACTTCTTAACTTCACAGAATAATTAACTAGAAAACATTGATTTCTGCAACAACAGCCTTTAGTGAATAATTTTAACTGAATTTGCACTTTATAGAGACAAGCTCTGGTCTAATCTCCAAGTCAAAAGGTTCGCTTTTCACCTGAATACGTGAAGTTAAACATGGCTAAAAGCTTTCAAACATGCATTAGCATGAATATAGAGGAAGATGGTCTAGAAGGGTTATCCGATTCTATCCAGGTGACGTTATTTTACGTTGACAGCACCGGCAGTGTATCGATGGCGTGTTTAATTGTACTAAATGATGTACTAAGTTCAATTGTCGCGTCGGCCCAAAAAGTGTTATTGGGAATTTTCTGACATAATAACTCTTAGCAGCCCGGAGTTTGATCCTTGACGGTGTTAGACGTTCGCGTCTTGGAGAGCACGTAAAGCTGCAGATCTTGCACTTGATCTCTTCAAGGTCGTTTATGAATTTGAGGAAATAAGAGATAGCACCTAGGTTAGCGCACACACTTTACTGCAAACTTGCCTAAAGTGCGATCGCGGAGCAGGAAGAATTAATTACATTAAATTGTTATTACATGTCACTTTCGCACCTGCATAAATACATTGCGTCATACAAGCACAGATGCAACGGCCAATTTCAAATTGTCAAGGGACTGCAAACCTTTTGCTTGCGAGATTAAGATCGGTTTTTCCCTCTCTTAAATGATTCATATAAACTCGCACTTAACACACTTTAGTCCATTAGTAGATTAGCAGATTAGATAGCCGGATATCTAGTAGACTAGCCGCCGTAGCTGTAATTCTGCCTAGAGCGTCTTTATTTTCATATAAAACGTCATTATAGCCTACGAATATTATAAATGCCAATGTTCGTGAGTATGGATGTATCGATGTTTGTTACTCTTTCACACAAAACCTACAGAACGGATTTTGAAGAAACTTTGTAATAATAGCCGGATATCTAGTAGACTAGCCCGTAGCCGTAATTCTTCCTAGAGCATCTTTATTTTCATAGAAAACTGTCATTATAGCCTACGAATATTATAAATGCCAATGTTCGTGAGTATGGATGTATCGATGTTGATGTGAAACATCTATAGCCGCACGTAAAACAGATTTCTGGCGTGGCGACGCATGCCGTGACGCATGCGCAATCGACTTTTTATTTTATCATTATGACATATTTAGTTCCTATCACAATATGTTCTTTTCTGCACATTACTTTTACAAAATAATGTCGATGTTTCACATCTGCCAGGCGTCCCGTGACGGCTCATATTTTTTTTGTTACTCTTTCACACAAAACCTCCCGAACGGATTTTGATGAAACTTTGTAGTAATAGCCGGATATCTAGTAGACTAGCCCGTAGCCGTAATTCTGCCTAGAGCATCTTTATTTTCATAGAAAACTGTCATTATCCTACTAATATTATAAATTCGAAAGTTTGTGAGTATTGATGTTTGTTACACACAAGTTTGTTCCTTCACACAAGAACTACCAGACGGATTTTGATGCAACTTTGTAGTAATATGGCTTATATATTCGAATAACTATTAAGTCCGCCTTTGTACCATTTGATGTGCATAAAGTTATAAATAAATAAATAACTCATAGGCTTATTATATTATCACAACTAATATTATAAAGGCGAACGTTTGTGAGTGTGTGAGTGTATATGTTTGTTACTTCTTCACGCCTAAACGGCTGGAGCGATTTTAATAGAATTTGGTATGGAGATAGCTGACACCCTGGATTAACACATAGGCTATAATTTATAAAGCTTAATGTGGGTAAAACTGCGGGGCGCAGCTAGTATTACCTAATATGCGAAAGTTTATGAGTACGGGTGTATGGATGTTTGATGAAAAACTACCAGACGGATTTTGATGAAACTTTGTAGTAATTTAGCTTACATATCCGAATAACACATACACTACAATTAATAAAGTTTAACGCGGATAAAATCAGGGCGCAGCTAGAACATAATATATATGCACTTTCTTGGATTATGATTTTGAACAATAGTTACCTATCACATTGTTCATATTTTCCAAGCGTAACGCAATGCAATACGTGTTATTGCATATTACGACAAACGCTTGGTAAATCTGTGCTTACGTTCCTACTAAGGTAAATTATTGTAAATGCGTCGGGTTTTGTGGTTTAATTATTATGTCTAAGTATGAATCACTAATTCATCATTAATCAATAACAAGGGTTTTAAGAAACTGTCTTAGTCCGCCATTTTATTACTGCCTTCTCCATAAATAAAATAAAATAAAAAATGTTTTTATTCACGTAGACTTTAAAAAAGCGCTTGTAAATACTCAGAACATGTTTGTAGCAATACAGTTATTATTTCGAGTTAGTAAAAAATTGAAATTTTATGTGTGCCATCTCCGAATATTGTTTTGTATTTTATCGTATGAGGATTAGATTAGTACTAAATATAAACAACGTAATTTCATTTCTTTACTCCGAATTAAGTTGGGAGTAATTGTAAATTGAGTGTATTTTATATTAAGGGTATTCCTGATCATAACGACCTCTGAAATATATTCAACACTTGGGTATTCACATACTTGTACTTGTTACGCTAACAATGTAGCAGTAAAGTCTTAAACAATATTAATAAAACGTGCTACATATTTCTTTTTAATATAGTACTAGGTATTTTAAATCGCAGACACTGAATATTTGGCGAAAGCAGAAAGCTTTCAACCAGTAGTTCCATTTTAGTGGCAAATACTTGAGGGCACCTTTATGGGGTTGTGGTCGCAGTTCCATGAAGCCGCTGAAGTAAAAGACGGAATGCTACCAAAAAGGAGGTGTCTACTGGCATAGACTACAGACCAGGTCTGCAGGCCAACGTTATACTATTAGCACAGAGTATGACATAGACCCGTAAATATTTTTACATTTCGGGTAGACCTTGGCCAAAATAAATAGATATCGTACATAAATCATTTTATATATGTAAATAGTATAGTTAACGCTTTGACGGACACACTTTGACTACACATTATTTTCTAACAAATACTATGAATGTAAGAAAACTCTTACTGAACTAATAAAACAATTTACTGAGGAAACAGGAGGCATTAATGGAATAAAATTCCGGTAGACAGACACAAACACACTCACAACTGCTGGGCAGTTTGGCAAAAATGTCTAAAACTTAAATGTGTACTTTTTTCAATAATAAATAAATAAAAAAAACACACAGACACATATCGCACACTCACACCTAATATTAATTTGTGTATTCTATAGTTTTAATTATATAATTTTAATTCTTAATTCGGTTAGATTTGTTTTGATTTATGAGCGAATACAGACAACGCCAATCCCTCCAATACAGACATTTCTGCTTAAAGGAAGGATTCCTCCCGATGTACAGGGTGTTTGGTGCATCGTGTGCCAAATTGAAATGGTCGACTGAAGGGGTCATCCGCTAGCCTTTCAGACCCCTTAACACCCCTCATGCTCTGTGGATTTTTTTTTATCGACTTTTTATTGTTTTCCAAAAAAAAGACCCAAATTTTACATTCAAATACAGATTTTAAAAAAAATATAAGGCGTAGACTCTGAATTTTAATTTTATTTCGATGTGTATTGTTTAAGAATACTTTTAAATACAAAATTAGTGATATTAGTCACCTAGTTCTTTTTTAATTCACTCGCAAAGGTAAAACTTAAATTAAAGCTGTACATGTTACAGCTGTTTATAAGGCTACAAAAAAAAAACCAATAGCGACCGGGATCTTCCAACTCCCTCATTAATTCTCCAGTCTATCCTCTTTCTAATGATGTGCCACATGCTATAAAAGTATTTTAACAACTTTGTGAATTCGCTAGAATTGTGAATCAAGTCACATAAAACTACATTCCAAATTCTAATGAAAAAATATTTATTGCGGAACTGTTACTTGAGAAAGAGGTAAAATTTGTTTTCTCAATCTTTCACAGTAAAATCTATCTTCTATCTCTTTCTTGCATACCTTAAATCGGTTTGAACAAATCGCGCCGCCCGACCCGCCATTTTTTTAGTCGAGACATCACTGCCTCTGCTACCTAACGTGTGTGCTAGTTCACCATACTCCGCGATTCTTTTATTACTTTGTTATCGTTGAGTTTTGTTGGTTCTTGTTACATTTGTTTAGTTTTTGTTGTTATTGTTAAACTTTGAGTTTTTTGTTATTGCAATGGCGACATTCTCTAACGAAGAATATGCGGACATCATGATGGCTTACGGAGCCGCTAATGGCGTCGCTCGTGCAGCGCAACGACTTTACCAGGAACGCTTTCCTGGTAGACGATCACCTGGCCGCAGAGTCTTCCAAGACACATACCGACGCATACGCGAGACTGGCAGTGTTACTTTTAATGAACCAAGGGGCCATATTGTGCGACATAATGTTGAAGTAGACGAGAGAATACTGGCACTTTTTGAGGAAGACCCTACAAGAAGCATTAGAAATGTGGCATCACATCTTGATATTTCAATATGGAAAGTGTGGAAAGTACTTCGTCAAAACAATAAGCATCCATTCCACTACACTCCGGTGCAAGGTACGTAATTTTAAACTAACTTTAAACCCGTGCAAGCTTTGTTTGACCTTGCCTTTGTTTAGCAGGTAATGGGTATGGTATGGCGTCACTTCCAGGTAGTGAATCTATTAGCACGAACAGCGGGTCCTTTCTTGTGCAATTACTTATTGCCCAAGAGAAATTTAAAAGAGTTTTTTGTTTGTTGCAGGTCTTGAGGGTGGCGACTTTGAGAGACGAGTGGCTTTTTGTCGGTTTCTTTTACACACGGATGTGGATGATCCTGATTTTTTAAAAAGAATACTGTGGACGGATGAATCCAAATTTACCAAGGATGGGATCCTCAATTTACACAATTTGCACCACTGGACAACGAAAACGCAAAACCCACGTGTTAAAAGACAGAAATCTTCTCAAAGAAGGTTTAGTGTAAACGTTTGGGCAGGAGTGATTGGGAATCAGGTAATTGGACCGCATTACCTGCCCGATAATCTCAATGGCGAAGACTACCTGGAATTCCTACAAAATGACCTGCCCGAATTAGTGACCGATGTGCCCGTATTTAATGAACGTGTGCCCATTGTATTTCAAAATGACGGCTGTCCGGCGCATTGGCGATTGACTGTGAGGGAATATCTCGACAATGTGTTCCCCAATGCATGGATTGGACGCGATGGCCCTATTCCATGGCCGCCACGTTCCCCAGATCTAACTCCGTTAGACTTTTATGTCTGGGGACGTGCGAAAGAGTTGGTATATGCCACGGAGGTTCCAACTAGGGAGGTATTAGTCCAACGCATAGAAGCGGCATTCAATACTATTAAGGAGGAAATACGACTTCGTACAACAACTGTTGAAATACGAAACAGGTGTCGGGCCTGCATTCGCAACAGAGGCCAACAATTTGAGCAAGATTTGTAACAATGATTAAATAAATGTTAAAAATGCAATTTTGTTTTTTTATTTCAAGTAAATCCCACGAAAGATACAGATATGAGACACGAATTTACCTAACCATAAGAATGAGATAGCAGATTTATAGGTTTGACAGGTATCATTTAAGAGATTTTTTTTTAAATCATAATTTTGAATATTAGCCTTAGGTGACTCGATTCACAATTCTAGCGAATTCACAAAGTTGTTAAAATACTTTTATGGCATGTGGCACATCATTAGAAAGAGGATAGACTGGAGAATTAATGAGGGAGTTGGAAGATCCCGGTCGCTTTTGGTTTTTTTTTTGTAGCCTTATAAACAGCTGTAACATGTACAGCTTTAATTTAAGTTTTACCTTTGCGAGTGAATTAAAAAAGAACTAGGTGACTAATATCACTAATTTTGTATTTAAAAGTATTCTTAAACAATACACATCGAAATAAAATTAAAATTCAGAGTCTACGCCTTATATTTTTTTAAAAATCTGTATTTGAATGTAAAATTTGGGTATTTTTTTTGGAAAACAATAAAAAGTCGATAAAAAAAAATCCACAGAGCATGAGGGGTGTCAAAGGGTCTGAAAGGCTAGCGGATGACCCCTTCAGTCGACCATTTCAATTTGGCACACGATGCACCAAACACCCTGTATAAAGTGTATTTTTATGGCTCAATAAACTTTTTATTTATAATAAATACACCTTTATTTCGTCAGCAGTTAGAGTGGTTATCAAGCAGTACAAGTGTATGCATAGACGTGATATCGACTGTACTGTACATACAAATTAGCACTCAGCTGTCATTAGCCCGTATATATTTACATGCGTGGGACGGAATGGCAGACCTACGTGGGCGACGCGGAAAATCGCGGAAACTGCCACTATGCAGAATTCCAGAACCACCAACAATCTAGACCACAATTACACAACTTCGTTTCGTTTACAATGGTAGCAATTCTGCCTTTGACCCAGTTACAACGGACAATATGAGCAATGCGTTAGCTAGTCTTATTTCTGTTATGAATTCTAGTAACAAGCGAGTTAAGTGTCTATTATAAGTGACATCCTATCCCCATATCAAACTCGCTGTCATAACCTAAATATTACGGACAGCATGAGTTCTGCAGCGGCTCTGCTTTACCTAGTCTTCTTCTCGTAATAAATTAACAAGCGGATTCAGTTAAGTCTCTATAGTTAATAAGTGATAATCTATCCCTTTAAATCCTAAATCCTAAAATCCTTTTAAAACTTGAAAAAAATGCTCTGCTTTAGCTAGGCTTCTTTCTATTGAAATGTACACTAATAACGAGAGGGTAAGTTATCTGTCTATAATTAATAATAAGTGACCAATATATTGTTATTTTTGTAAAATCTGGTCTCGACTACTACATCAAGTGATCCTGCAAACACTGACGTGACTTTAGCTGTTTATTATCCAAAATATACAAACACCAATTAGCTACCTACATATCTCTTTCGTTTCACAGCACTTATAATTTTTTGAACATTAAACAACAATAGATCTATTTCGGTTCTGCCCGCACTGTCCAAAATAATTGAAAGAGGCTTAAATAAACGCCTGACTTGTTATCAGGAATCAAAAAATATTATCTCTCCTAATCAATTTGGTTTCAGAAAACATATGTCTACGGATGATGTTGTCCTACATTTTGTTAACAGCGTAGTGTAGTAGAATTTACAGAGTAAAAAGAAATGCATTGGAATGTTCCTAGACCTTTCAAAGGCATTTGACACCGTTTCGTTCCCCATACTGTCTACTAGTTAGAAAAAGTTGGTATAAGAATTTAAATTGATCGAAGACTATCTTACAAATAGCACACAAGCCGTGAAATTTTGAAACCACGTGTGAACATACGTGGTTTCCAATTTTCACGGCTGAACAGAGTTTAGATGATAGCGTACCCCAAGGGAGTATTTTGGGCCCCTCTGTTCATTATTCAGATAAACGATCTCTATGAACTCTCGTTTCAAAATTGGCAAGTACTTATAAGCTTAAGCGTTTTTGTTTGACGGTTTCACGTGTGATGAAGTAAGGCACTACGCTTAGGCAGCTTTAAAAAGATTATTACCATTAACAAAACTTGTTTCATTACATTTGCTCATTAAACCTACATGCTACCACCTCCATTACATACTTACTAAATGAAGGTGTGCCTAGTCCCTATTTGGTAAGTACAGACTGTACAAATATGTGTATTTGTACAAACTTTACCGCCAACTGTAACTGTGTGTTGATCTCTAAAAATACATATATTAAGTACCTTGGCATCCATATGGCTCAGTTTTTCTGATGGCAACATCATATTGATAACCGGAATGGCCGTGTTGGATAACTTATTTAAGTATGTCTTTTAGCTCCTTTGTAATAATAATAATAATAATTTATTTCAGAATTTATTTATTTTTATTTATTTATTCATTTATACATTATATGGTATGGTATGTACTATAATTAGTGCGGCTGGTGCTTAAAAAAGGAAAACCTGAGCTATAAGCACCAGCACCTTCCAATTTAATTACTTAATGTATTATACACAAAAATTAAATTAATTAGGTTAAATGTCTCGCTTTATTTACATGAATGGAAGCTTGAGTGTGTGTGGATAGGTGAGTGCGAGTGTAATGAATGTATGTGTGTAAGTGTTGTAATACAATTAAACTGTAAAATTATTATATTAATTAGAGGGATGAATAAATGCTTCTGTTTCGTCATAATTAAGTTTTTTAAGACTAATTGATACCGTTTCTTTCAAGTTATACTTACTTTTGGTTAGTAGGGCTGGTGAGTTGTTCAGAAATTTGTTGTATAGATAGCGACCGAGAAAGTAATAAAATTGTTGTCCAAAAGATGCCTTACATGTAGTGATAACAGGTATTTTATTTTTACGTTGGGTGCGTGTTTGTGTTAAGAAAGGTTGTCTTTGTGGGAGTGTGTTTATATGTTTCTTGGGAATAAATTCTGTGTGCTGTCTTAATATTATGTGGAGTATGAAAATCTGCCTCACACTGAGTACTTCACAGTATTCGTATAACTCTTTAGTAGGAAAAAATTAATATGTATTAGTTACAATGATAACTTATAAACTAGTCTTAGTAAAAAGTATTTCTTGCTGCGTGAGCAACGTGGCAGAGCCCTGGGAAATGTCTACTTGACTGCATGCAGTCGTATCCACCTTCCCAAGACCGGAGAATCCCACCTATCGACCAACGTTTTAAGAATGATATTGGGGCTAACGCGCATACGACGTAGCAGAGATGAGGACCTCTTGCGCATGATGGCCGAAAAACTGTAATGGTGCAGATCTACACTGATCATGACTTATTATAAAAATTATAAATGTGAAAGTTTTTATGTTTGTTAATCATCAATCGCGCTAACACAAAAACAGCTGATCGACATTTTTGTATGCAAAGTTAGTAATTTATTTTCGACTATTTCGATATTCTTCACTTACCTATTTTTAAGTTGCATTCCGATGTATCGTGGGTACAGATAATGATAAATTAATTTCTCAATTGCTAAATAGTGGGTAACACAGCGCAGCTAGTAAATCATAATACTAAAACAATACATTAAATTGCATGGTGTACCACTACAGAGCAGACTACCGTTCGTACCGCGTTCGCACAGCTTCCTCGCGGCGCGGCGTCTCATTTTTAGGGTTACGTACCCAAAGGGTAAAACGGGACCCTATTAGTAAGACTTCGCTGTCTGTCCGTCTGTCACCAGGCTTTATCTCATGAACCGTAATAGTTAGACTATTGGAATTTTCACAGAAGATGTATTTCTGTTGCCGATATAACAACAAATACAAAAAAAACAAAATTAAATAAATAATTAAATTTCATACAACAAACGTGAATTATTTGCTCGTTTTTATAGATAATGGTACAGAACCCTTCGTGCGCGAGTCCGACTCGCACTTGGCCGGTATTTTATAACACATCTCACTTGCCCCACTACATAGCTTAGGATCAGTGGGTACCAATCACATATTTCAGCATAGCTGCATAGTACAGACGCCAGCACATCTAGCTACCCCGCTAGCAAGATTACCCAATTGAAAGTGAACCTTATACTTTTGCGATAAAGTTGAAAATCTATAAAAGAAATTTGACAGGTTGGGGTGTGCTGGCGTCTGTTCATGTCTTGTGGAAATGCAGCGAAGTATAACATAGCTTTTACCCTACACGGCCCCCTATGGACGGTTACATATTTATAGCATTGCAGCAACATCAGGACAAGACCTACATAGATAAGTGAAGTATCCGTTAAAAACTAGAACAATTATTTCAAGTTGCAGGATGTTCGTCATGGCTGGTGAACTGAATACACATTAACATAAAAAAAAAGAAATGAGTATTACTAAGAAAATTACAATAATAATTATTATAATTAGGAGTAGTTAAAGATAAATTATATTTTATTTGAAGAGCTGAATGACTGCACGTGTGGCGCAGCGGCTAAGACAGTCGCATCGCCGCTTCGTGTCCCGGGTTCGATACCCGCACCGGACAACTATTTATAGTTGTTCTGCGTCTGGATGTAATTTGTTCCTGTCTATTAAATGTTTGCAAAGATTCTGAGACACAGGGATAAAATAAAAAAAAAGATGAAAAAGAATCTAGGTATATGGTGTTACTGTTACATAATTTAATAATGAGTACCATATACGCATCAACAGGGCATACAATTTTATTTTTATTCGTTCTGTAGACTGTACTGGATGACTGGGAACCTAACCCACGACCTGCGGCGTGAAAATATAACAATATAATTTATTTGCCAATATAGCAATCAGTTTCATTCTAAACTTAGCAAAACCCAAGCCCTTATTTAATAATGAAACTCAATTACAAGCCCTAGGTACTCAACTCTAGCGAAGCTGTTTCCAGATTCTGAATGGTTAATCCTCAAGACTACTCAAGTTTGAAGCACGGTTTCATCTAGGTTTTATCTGTAGTAGATAGATACTTATCGTCAGTACTTACGCTTGCCAAAACGCTTATTGTATAAATCCCATACGCGTTTTGGTAAATAATCAGTATCTATTCAATTACTAAAATTGTTAATCATTCATCTATACAATCATAAAAAAATTATCATTATATTCACATATATTAGATTCTCTGCTTATTGTGCAAAATCAACAAATCGTGTACCTAAATATATAGGTATATGTAGATTGTAGGTACCTAAAAATAATTATAAATAAATAAATAAATTAAGAATAATAAAAAATATAATGTCAGTAAACGAAGCGAAAGAGGTGTGCAAGGATCGTGACAAATGGGAGTCCGTTGTCTCTGCCTACCCCTCTGGGAGACAGGCGTGAGTCTATGTAAATAAATTATACATTCGGTACTACAAACATGTTCTGACTAATTACAAGCGCTATTTTAAAGTCTACGTGACGAAAACATTTTTTATTTTATTTTAATCACTCTTACCAAAAGAAATAATGTCATTATTTTCCCGTCATCTCTTTGTGGTATCGCTTTAGATAAAGTTTCATTAATTAAAGACCTGGGCATTTATTTTGACTCAAAACTGCACTTTGATACCCACATAGATTATATTATAACTGCCAAGGCTTTTAATTTTAAACCCGCCACTTTCTTATTATTATACAAGTCATAAGACGTCAAGAAACACTGTATTAGCACTGTATTATTATTAAGCAAATTAGGCAATTGTTTTTTTGTCCCAAAAAAAAATTATATCAAACTGATACAGCGTTTGCCAAATCAACTCATTTCTTCTCGGATTTTATTGACGAATATTGATTTTCACATTATTCACAACTTTTAATTACAATCAAATAAAGCCTATGCTATGGAATAATGTAGCTTTCTACTGATGTATGAATTTTCAAACTAGGTCATGTATGTAGTTCCCGAGATTAATCACTTACTTACTTATTATATGGGCAGTGGTTACCGCAGTGTCAAAGTTGTTGAGTTACTTAATTACTGTTACCTAATGGCTACAACCGGGACCGACAAATCTGTCAGTCCCGGTTGTAAGTCCCGGTCGTTAATCAACGAAGACGCTCAGAAATTAAACCACTTTTGGTGGTCACCCATCTATGGACTGACCACGAGCCTAATTACTTAACCTCGCCGATCACTTACGGACCGGTGAACTCTGAACAATTAAGTAATACTTCAAGTTGCGTATAATTTTTACGTATAAAAGTTATCTACATTGGTTTCGTACTAATTACGTGAAGCGAGCTCAGAAAATCAAACGAAATTCCAAAAATGGGCTCCTGTTGGTTATCTTTCACCACCCTGGTTATTTTTTGGAATTATTTCCGATGTGCAAAAACGAATTTTCTACAGAAATGTACTTTAATTTTAATTAAATGTACTTATAGATATTTGAAAAATAACATATCAATTTATGACTCACTCACTGGGTCTTAAACATTTTTATTTGCGATAAAATTATCTTGTGCGATTTATTTAATAATATCGTTAATCATTACACAGGTCTATATCAAACTGTTTAGTCAGCGTACGCCAAAACAAACTCCTTTATTCGCGGAAGTATTGACGAATATTGTTTTTTATATACTGTAGACACGGGTCTCATCGCGATAAATATTTAGGTAAATCATTACCTTGTTTACCCGACGCGACGTTTCGGCATGGATTGCACCAGCCGTGGTCACGGGTCGACTGGTGTGGCTCGGCAGCGTCGTCTCCGTGAAGCTCGGGTATCGGTATCTACCCTCGCATGGTCTTGATATTTTTTATTTTCCTTTACGAAACTGTCGGTACACACGACACTAATGACATCAGCGCCCGGGCGCACTACGTTGGTTACGCGACGATGGCACTTCGTTATTACAGGATTCCAAGATGGTGAGAGGCGGTATCCGTCTTCCCGGTTGAAATTGATATGTTTCTTTATTTCAACCGCTTCACGTACTATTCTGGAGTAATAGTGACGATCGGTGGAGAGGACCTGTGGCTTGTGTAAATTTGTAATCCAGTGTTGGGATCCTGTGTCGACTACGTGCTCAGCTATTGCTGATTTATTAACCTGTCGGTTCCTGACAGCTGCGATATGTTCTTTAGCCCTTTCAGCAATGGATCTTTTAGTTTGGCCGATATAAAACATACCGCAGTTGCACTCAAACCTGTAGACGCCCGGTGTTTGAAGAGGAATAACATCCTTCGGTGTACGCAGCTGGTTGGAGACTTTGGAGATCGGACTATATACAGTCTTGATGGAGTATTTCTTTAGTACTGATCCAACTTTATCCGTTACTCCTTTCACGTAAGGTAAAAACGCTGGTGCTCTGCTTACTTCCGGCTGCTTCTCCCTCCTCTTCGTCCGTTTAATGCCCCCCCTGTAGCCGTTTTTCCTAAGTACCTCCTGAACGTGTGTGAGCTCACTTTCTAAACATTCAGGGTCGCATATGTCATACGCTCTGTTTGTTAACGAGGCAACTACGGATAACAGGTGTCGCGGATGGTGATGAGAGTGGGCGTGTAGATATCTGTCTGTGTGTGTGGGCTTTCTGTATACCGTGTGTGTAAGGGAACCATTTTCTCTCACCCTCAATTTCACATCGAGGAAAGGCAACGATCTCTCTACCTCCATTTCATAAGTGAACCTGATGTTGGGGTGCGCGGAGTTCAAGATAGTGGTCAATTGTTCTACTTCCGATGTGCTACCTTTCATGATACAGAAGATATCGTCAACGTATCGTTTCCATACCTTCACGTGGACCAAATGTTGTGCAATAATATTTTCAAAATGTTCCATCCAGATATTGGTCATTACCGGCGCCACAGGGCTGCCCATAGCCACTCCGTCAATCTGGAGGTAATATTGTCCTTGGTATAAAAAGTAGTTACATTCTAGGCAGTTCTTCAGTAGAACTATGTACTCACTTGGTATGTTATTAGCTGCCAGTTTCCTGCCGATGACCTCAAGGCAGTCTTTGATGGGAACGTTGGTAAACAGTGACTGAACGTCAAAACGAGGGAGAAGCAGCCGGAAGTAAGCAGAGCACCAGCGTTTTTACCTTACGTGAAAGGAGTAACGGATAAAGTTGGATCAGTACTAAAGAAATACTCCATCAAGACTGTATATAGTCCGATCTCCAAAGTCTCCAACCAGCTGCGTACACCGAAGGATGTTATTCCTCTTCAAACACCGGGCGTCTACAGGTTTGAGTGCAACTGCGGTATGTTTTATATCGGCCAAACTAAAAGATCCATTGCTGAAAGGGCTAAAGAACATATCGCAGCTGTCAGGAACCGACAGGTTAATAAATCAGCAATAGCTAAGCACGTAGTCGACACAGGATCCCAACACTGGATTACAAATTTACACAAGCCACAGGTCCTCTCCACCGATCGTCACTATTACTCCAGAATAGTACGTGAAGCGGTTGAAATAAAGAAACATATCAATTTCAACCGGGAAGACGGATACCGCCTCTCACCATCTTGGAATCCTGTAATAACGAAGTGCCATCGTCGCGTAACCAACGTAGTGCGCCCGGGCGCTGATGTCATTAGTGTCGTGTGTACCGACAGTTTCGTAAAGGAAAATAAAAAATATCAAGACCATGCGAGGGTAGATACCGATACCCGAGCTTCACGGAGACGACGCTGCCGAGCCACACCAGTCGACCCGTGACCACGGCTGGTGCAATCCATGCCGAAACGTCGGGTAAACAAGGTAATGATTTACCTAAATATTTATCGCGATGAGACCCGTGTCTACAGTATATAAAAAATTGTACAAATCGCGAAAGTTTAAAAACATGAATATTGTTTTTTCACATAAAACAATCACTGTCACTATAGAATATTGTAGCTTTATGCATTGTATAGTGCACAATCCCCTTTACAATCGCTAAATACTGCCTAGCTAATATTGTTAAGCGTTAATTGACATTGTGTAATACATTGTGTAACCACGAACCGGAAGACGCAGCGTGGGCAGGCCCCCTACAAGATGGACCGATGATCTTGTGCGGGTCGCTGGAAACTGCTGGATGCGAATAGCGCAAGACCGGCAATTGTGGAGATCTTTGGGGGAGCCCTTTGTCCAGCAGTGGACGTCTTTCGGCTGATATGATGATGATGATGATGATGTACATTCAGTTAATTCTTTAGGAAGCAAAGACTGGCTTGTTGGTAGTAGTTAGTGAACCTGACTGCTAAACCAGAGGTCGTAGGTTCGATCCCACCCACGATAAATCTTTTCTGATATGGCTTAACGACTGTTGCCTAATGGCTACAACCGGGACCGACAGTTTAACGTGCCCTCCGAAGCACAGAGACGCTCAGAAATGAATCCACTTTGGTGGTCACCCATCTATGGACTGACCGCAACATAGTTGCTTAACTTCGCCAGTCACTTACGGACCGGTGAGTACATCAAGCTATGAACGAGATTATGATTATCCATTGTATAGTCTACAATCCCCTTTACAATCGCTAAATACTGCCTAGTTAATATTGTTAAGCGTTAATTGACATTGTGTAATCTAATTATCAACATGGGAGGCAGCAGAGAGAATCAGGTCACCGTGTTAGTGCAGTTCAGGTGTTATTTGCACGTTAGTTCCGAAGGGGGAAGATTCAGTAAACATGGGGTCGAACAAACAAGCCGTCATCGCTTTAACAACTTTGTTATTTACTGAAGTAATAATACCTTAGTGAATAAAAACCTCTGTATATTCAGTTAATTCATTAGGAAGCAAAGACTGCACTAGTGGTTTAGTGGTTAGTGACACTTTCTGCCAAGTCGAAGATCGTGGGTTCACGGGGGACAACGTGACTACTTCTGAAATACAGGAGGACATTTTTTGTTTTTATATCAAAGGGCGACAAACGAGCAAGTCGGTCACCTGATGGTAAGTGATCACCGCCGCCCATGTACACTCGCAACACCAGAGGTATCGCAGGTGCGTTGCCGGCCTTTAAAAGTCAGCAAACAAATGTTGCTGAGCCTTCCCCCACCCCAATGAGCTCTGGCGAACTTACTCACACTCGGAAACACAACATTAAAATTATTAATGTTATTATTAAGGAATGTCTTCTGTAAGGTGGAGGTACTTCCCCAGTCGGGCTGCTCTTTGAGCGAATGAACGCTATGCCCTACCTCTCTTGAACATGTTATTTGACAGTGAAAGAAGTAAGCTAACTGCCTTTCAAAGTATATACATTATACCCTCGTGCCTCGGAGAGCACGTAAAGCCGTCGGTAATGTACCTACATGAACACTTTCCAGTCGTGTCGCTAGGCGTCCTATCGGATCATGAGAATGATGGAATAGAAAGTGTCATCTGCGCGGGACATATTATAATATGTCCCGCGCAGATGGCTAATCTCTATTGAGACTGGCCGTGGCCGAAATTCGGCTAGGAGTATATTATTATTATAATTATGCTGAAATTAGGTAGTCTGCATTTCCTGGCCAACTGTAGAGCCTGTTCTATGGCAACCAGCTCGGAAGACCGTACCGTACTCATAAACGAATCTATCTCTCTCTTTTACTTGTATAGGCCATTTTGTTAGCGTAACACTTTGCACAACATTACAAGTACATCGTTAGTACAATATTATACAACATTTAAACACTTGACCATGTCGAATTATTACGTCACTTAAAATGATCTAACCTAAAAGAAACAAAGCTTCCGTAATAGCCTTTATTGTCAAGATTTACAGTTCAAAATGCAGTAAGCAGAGTGTATTTGTTAGGTACCTCAAGGACTAATAGATCTAGGCTATTAATAGGACATATTCTAGTCTAGACATAGCTTCCATGCTTGTTAAGTAGAATTTTCTGGAATGAGGAAGTTTCTAATGGAATAAAAAGGCAGTTAAAAGCTAATAGACGCTCCGAACTAGAGATGTAAAATGACTGAATCTGAGTAGTCACAATTGTCATAAACCTTAAATGACAGGTAATTTACTGTCGTATCAATTTGGCTCAAATATTACTGTACCACCCAACTATTTATTTCTTTAGGAACCAAATTTATATGCAAGTTTAAATGAAGCAACGTTTTGAGAGGATAAGACGACATCAAAGTTGGTGCGCGAGGCGATGCGACTTTGGCATAAAATGCATGCATGATTAGAAATGTAAAATGTTTAACACTATGATTAGATTTTTTTGTTCAAACAAACCAACAGTGTAAAATGTGTAATAATATAATAAATCATTAACACCACATTTTTGTTTCAATTTAGAAGTTGTAGACTCTCAATCACAAGCACTTAAAAGGTAGATACTAAAATATTACTGAAATCAAAATGACAGAAAATGACAATTTTTGAAAGTTAATGACCATTTTGGACCAATTTGATAGTAAATGACAGTCAATCAAATTCAGTTACTTCAGTCATTTTCAACACTACTCCGAACTATGTCTATAAATGCACTTAATGTGGATACTATAATTATCGCTATTTGTCCGATGTATTCTACTGTCTATACGAATACCAACCTAATTAGATCTAGATCATCCATCTCTGCGGGAAGCTCTTAAAAAGCAGTAAACATTGGCCAGTCCTTAATTGATTGCTACAATGGGAAACGGACAGATGTCAAATTGACAGCAGAGTTATTTAAAAATAGACGAGAATATAATAGAGAAAGCAAAAACAAATCGGCTGATAATCTTCTAAGTATAGTTTTTAAAGTTCTTACATACATAAGACTCACGATGGTTTCCCAGAGAGGTAGGCAGAAACAACGGATTTTTTGTCACGATCTTTGCACACCTCTTATGCCTCGTTTACTGTCATTATATTCTTCATAAATGCTCTGTAGTTTAGGGTACTTACATATATCCTGACCATTTTTGAGAAAGTCTCCGATTTGGCCATAGAATGTTCTACGAGGTCTTCCCCTTCCGGTTATACCATTCAAACAGGCCAGATTACTTCTTTTGTCTTGTTTAAAGTTCTTGGCGAGGGACAAAGTGGGGATGATCTGCCCCTTTCGCGTAAAACGACTGTTAGTATGAATGATCTACCTATGTCTCGTTTTTGGACAGTGGTGACCCTAGTGTCAGTATTGTACTTGTAAAAGCCGCCCAATTGGCATTATTAAGACATGTCGGCTTAACCAATGTCATCTACGGAAAGTAACCGGGACCGACAGCTTACGTGTTTGAATTCAGACCAATTTGGCGGTCTACCACCGACAGACAGACCGCGTACATAAATGCTTAACCTCATCAATCACGGACCGGTGAGAACTATTGTTTATGACCGTTTTTTAAATGATATTAAAATTCGTTCCGTGTACCACCTACTTAGAATCGGTGCCACTGGCCTTTAAATAAATTATCATTGGTAGCAATTCTGTTTCGACAGAACTAATTAAAATGACGGAATAATGTTGACGTGGTTTGTAAATCATTGCTTTCCATGCCGGGGTCGCGGGTTCGATTCCCACCCAGGACAGATATTTGTCTAATAACATGTCTGTTTGTCCTGAGTCTAGGTGTAATTATCTATATAAGTATATATTTCCAAAAGAAAGTAGTATATGTAGTATAACAGTTATCTGGTTTACTACTAGCGCTGCTTAGTTTGGGATCGGATGGCCGTGTGTGAATAATGTCCCAGGATATTATTATTAAGAATCAATGAAAAGTAAGAACTTTCGTGCATAGTTGTGCGATCTGAACGAGCAAATAGACAGTTGGAAAAATAACATGTTCTTTCCATTTCCTAGGAAAGAACATGTTATTTTTCCAACTGTCTATTAGCTCGTTCAGATCGCACAACTATGCACGAAAGTTCTTACTTTTCATTTAGTTTCCACTAATAACACATAGTAGGTAAGCCATAAATTTAGAGTAGCATTGTAGGTACTGTTATAAGCTGTTTAGCTATACAAAATACGCTTTCTTTATTCTAAATTGAACTGGCTGTGGTAGTAATAATAGTTTTAAATACTTCTGCCTACGCCACTTAAATATTTGTGTAACAACTAAATTCACCTCAAGTTAGGACACCATTTTGTTGTGTGTTTTGTTATCGAGCGTGTTTTGTTTTCGGAACGTAGTAACACTTCAACGACTGTGATCAAATCAAATCAAATCAAGTAGTTTATTTCAGTAACTTAGTCTATTACAGTATCAAGTGGTTGGAACTACCTTTTAAGCAAATAATCTTGCTTGTGTTAGGAAGCTCCGCTATTCTATAACAATATTACATTAAATTAAATTTAACCGCTTATTATATAAAGATATGAAACTAAAATAAAAATAAAACTTTACGGTAAACTATATAATAAAGAAGGTATAACTATGCTAGTTATTAATTTGACTCAAATATTACTGTCTATTCTCAACTACCACCCAACTATTTATTTCTTTAGGAACCCAATTCATATGCAAGTTTAACTGAAGCAACGTTTTGAGAGGATAAGACGACATCAAAGTCGTTGCGCGAGGCGATGCGACTTTGGCATAAAATGCATGCATGATTAGAAATGTAAAATGATTAACACTATGATTAGATTTTTTTGTTCAAACAAACCTACAGTGTAAAATGTGTAATAATATAATAAATCATTAAAACCACATTTTTGTTTCAATTTAGAAGTTGTAGACTCTCAATCACAAAAACTTAAAAGGTAGATACTAAAATATTACTGAAATCAAAATGACTGAAAATGACAATTTTTGACAGTTAATTACCATTTTGGACCAATTTGATAGTAAATTAAAGTCAATCAAATTCAGTTACTTTAGTCATTTTCAACACTACTCCGAACTGTCTATAAATGCACTTAATGTGGATACTATAATTATCACTATTTGGTCCAAATTATGTCCAATAATAATAATATCTAGGGACAATGTCACACAGATCATACTAGCCCCAAACTAAGCAAAGCTTGTACTATGGGTACCAGGCGACGATATACATACTTATTTAGATAGATAAATACTTAAATTCATAGAAAACATCCATGACTCAGAAACAAATATTCGTGCTCATCACGCAAATATTTGCACTTACCGGGATTCGAACCCAGGACCACCAGCTTCGTAGGCAGGAGCACTACCAACTAGGCTACGGTGACCGTCGATCGTCGTTTGATAGTAAATGACAGTCAGTCAAATTCAGTTACTTTAGTCATTTTCAACACTACTCCGAACTGTCTATAAATGCACTTAATGTGGATACTATAATTATCACTATTTGTCCAATGTAGGTACTCTGCCGACTAGACGGCTGCCAACTTAATTTGATCTAGATAGTCCATCTCTGCGGGAAGCTCTTAAAAAGCAGTAAACATTTGCCAGTCCTTAATTAATTGCTACAATGGGAAACGGCCAGATGTCAAATTGACAGCAGACTTATTTAAAAATAGACGAGAATATAATAGAGAAAGCAAAAACAAATCAGCTGATAATCTTCTAAGTATAGTTTTAAAAGTTCTTACATACATACATACAGAGACTCACGCCTGTTTCCCAGAGGGGTCAGCAAAGACAACGGATTTCCATTTGTCACGATCTTTGCACACCTCTTTTGCCTCGTTTACTGTCATTATATTCTTCATACATGCTCTGTAGTTTAGGGTACTTACATATATCCTGACCATTCTTGAGAACGTCTCCGATTTGGTCAGAGAATGTTCTACGAGGTCTTCCCCTTCCGGTTGTACCATTCAAACAGGCCAGGTATACTTCTTTTGTCTTGTTTAAAGTTCTTGGCGAGGGACAAAGTGGGGATGCTCTGCCCCTTTCGCGTAAAACAACTGTTAGTATGAATGATCTATGTCTCGTTTTTGGACAGTGGTGACCCTAGTGTCAGTATTGTACTTGTACAGACGCCAGCACATCAAGCTACCCCACTCTGTCAAATTTCCCCAATTGAAAGTGAACCTTATGCTTTTGTGATAAAGTTGAAGATCTATAAAATAAATTTGACAGATTGGGGTAGCTGGATGTGCTGGCGTCTGTACAAGCCGCCCAATTGGCATTATTAAGACATGTCGGCTTAACCAATGTCATCTACGGAAAGTAACCGGGACCGACAGCTTACGTGTTTGAATTCAGACCAATTTGGCGGTCTACCACCGACAGACAGACCGCGTACATAAATGCTTAACCTCATCAATCACGGACCGGTGAGAACTATTGTTTATGACCGTTTTTTAAATGATATTAAAATTCGTTCCGTGTACCACCTACTTAGAATCGGTGCCACTGGCCTTTAAATAAATTATCATTGGTAGCAATTCTGTTTCGACAGAACTAATTAAAATGACGGAATAATGTTGACGTGGTTTGTAAATCATTGCTTTCCATGCCGGGGTCGCGGGTTCGATTCCCACCCAGGACAGATATTTGTCTAATAACATGTCTGTTTGTCCTGAGTCTAGGTGTAATTATCTATATAAGTATATATTTCCAAAAGAAAGTAGTATATGTAGTATAACAGTTATCTGGTTTACTACTAGCGCTGCTTAGTTTGGGATCGGATGGCCGTGTGTGAATAATGTCCCAGGATATTATTATTAAGAATCAATGAAAAGTAAGAACTTTCGTGCATAGTTGTGCGATCTGAACGAGCAAATAGACAGTTGGAAAAATAACATGTTCTTTCCATTTCCTAGGAAAGAACATGTTATTTTTCCAACTGTCTATTAGCTCGTTCAGATCGCACAACTATGCACGAAAGTTCTTACTTTTCATTTAGTTTCCACTAATAACACATAGTAGGTAAGCCATAAATTTAGAGTAGCATTGTAGGTACTGTTATAAGCTGTTTAGCTATACAAAATACGCTTTCTTTATTCTAAATTGAACTGGCTGTGGTAGTAATAATAGTTTTAAATACTTCTGCCTACGCCACTTAAATATTTGTGTAACAACTAAATTCACCTCAAGTTAGGACACCATTTTGTTGTGTGTTTTGTTATCGAGCGTGTTTTGTTTTCGGAACGTAGTAACACTTCAACGACTGTGATCAAATCAAATCAAATCAAGTAGTTTATTTCAGTAACTTAGTCTATTACAGTATCAAGTGGTTGGAACTACCTTTTAAGCAAATAATCTTGCTTGTGTTAGGAAGCTCCGCTATTCTATAACAATATTACATTAAATTAAATTTAACCGCTTATTATATAAAGATATGAAACTAAAATAAAAATAAAACTTTACGGTAAACTATATAATAAAGAAGGTATAACTATGCTAGTTATTAATTTGTTGATAGAATGAAACTCAAATACATATATTTCTGGTTAAGTTGATGCACACCAGAATCAGAGCCATAATCATTGAAATATGGACACAAAAGTTTAGCAATATAATGATAATAATCGATGAGTAAGCTGAAGCAAAGTGTATTGTTGTTTATTGTTATTGTGACATCTAATTGAGCCCATTACAAAGCCCACAACCTCAAATGACCTCATTATTGCTTATCACAGTAATGTCTGCGGCTAGGGACCTGTATACCTATACTTGTATATACTTGCCATGATACTTCAGATTGGGTTGGTAGCTTGATGTGCTGGCGTCAGTACAAACCCACACAATTAACGTCTAATTAAAACATCTGGAGATGGCTTTGATATTTCGGATGATAGTTTAGCATAAGAGATCAAAGTATTCCTACATACCTAGCTATAATAAAACTTGTAAGCCGCTTCGTATTGCGGCTTTTCCAATGGGACATAGAACCTATCGCCTCTGCTATCAAACTACAAATTCCATTTAAAATTAGACAGCAAGGGACTGTAAGTTTTCAAAGTATTCCATCGTAATCACGAGCACCATATTACCTACGTCGAAACTGGTCGTCCGAACAAGTTGAACAAAATCAATAGTTACTTACCTAGTTCTAAAACAAGATTTTATTAGAGAATGTTGATGGAATAAAGATTGTCTGGGACGTTTTAGGGAGGGACAAAAAGTACGAAGTTATATAAACTTTATATCTATATTATTATATCGTAGTTTTTACCTTCCTCTGTCATCTGCCTTGGTAGGTAGGCAATAAAAAGTCCTATTCGTTTGCATCAGTCAACAATGATAGTAATTTCTGATGCATCAGTGAAGGAAGTATTATGCAACTGGATGCATATTGCGGATGAATTCCCTCGAAGTTATACTTTAAATATTCATCAACAACGACATTTTATTAGGTCTGTATATAATGTGCACCTAGAAAAGTAGTGGAAAATGACTTGTATGTTCCAAATGAATTCACTCCGAGTGATTGACTTTGGATCAACAACATCAAATTTGACTATATTTTAAAGAACATTATTGATACCAACATACGATTTAACTACTTTGTTTCGATAGGAAAAACCAACACCAAACAACCACACAAAGTCACCTCTAAAGTTTCCGTCCTCTTTTTAGTACTTAAATAAGGTTGCACTTTTTTCGAGCGATAGTTCATGTCGCCTAGCCGTATAGGCGGACAAATTGCAACCTAATGGCAGTAATAATAAGAGCGCATCACGGATATTTTGTACAAAGTACACCTAGACTCAGAGCAACGATTTGATGGTCAATGGTTCTTCTGCGCGGAAATCCCAGCTGCAAATTATAATAGGAGGCAGAGGAGCGAGACGAGTACAATGCATCACCCGCTAATAGGTACAAACAGTTCTGTTTCTTTTTTATTACTGCATCAATTTATTTCCCTAGGTACAGCCAACGCCACATCAGAAGCTACACTAGCACTACGAAAACCGCCCTTACTACTTAGTTAATAAGGACACAGTCAATAACAAAATGTATCCAACAAAATCGTTTTATTGTGACAGATCGGTTTGAAGCCCAGCCCACATGCACATTTGTGTCAATTTGTGACTTCCGACTTCCTTTGAGCAAGCGTACGCAAAATAAAAAAAAACATGCGGGACAGTCTTTGAGGCATTGCTTTGAGGACTGTCGATAGAAGTGAAAACTTTTTTCAATTCTCATACTCGTGACAGATGCTACTTCCCACCTTTGGGCGGTAAAGACTCATAGTACCTAATTGGTTCCCTCCATATGGTGGGAATAAATTTTAAAAATAGAACTATATTTGGTTAGGTATTCGCCAAAGAAGTTTTCACTTCAAAAATGCTTTGGTCGTGTGAGAGTATATGAAACGGCCAGTGTGAATTAAAAAAAGACCCTCCGTCTTACCAATATTCTATCAGGTCACGTATGGTGTTGAAACCGGTAGTAGAGACACCCGCTGAGTTTGTTTCGCTGGGTCTTCTCAGTTGGGGCGCATTGGATCCGGTGGTAGCATTAAAGCGCGACCGTCGTTATAAACACAAGGTCCGCCATAATAATAATATTTATTTCGTACCTTAATATAGACAGAACCATTCGACAATATGTAAAAATATAGCTAAAATTTAAAATTTTGAGAATTAAACCTACACATGATCCTTGACAATAACTTAATTTAAGTTAGTTAAATATCGTTGACAGTAATCGAGGCAAAAGAAGTATGCAATATGCAAAATGCAAGTATGCAAAGATCGTGACAAATGGATATCCGTTGTCTCTGCCTACCCCTCTGGGAAACAGGCGTGAGTCTATGTATGTATGTAAATATCGTTACTGTTATAACATAAATCTTATTGTAAATTATGTCCTACAATCCGTGTACCTAAATATCTATATGTGTACCTAGAAATAATTATAAATTAATTATATATTACTACGAATATGTTCTGACTATTTACAAGCGCTTTTTTAAAGTCTACGTGAATAAAAACCTTTTTTATTTTATTTATCATATTTTATCCTGACGCGACGTTAACATTTTCTATCCATCCCAAAAAAAGTGCACAACGACGCTAAAAATATTTTCACCTCAAAATATACAAAATACCAAGTCGGCCTTTTCGTTTACTTAGCGTTTACAGTTAGCCTAGGAGACTCTCACTGCTTCATCGGATAATAGAGGGGAAAACTATTCGGAGTAATGTTTGGACTACTGCTAGCAGAGAAGAGCGTGGATAGGTTTCATGCCATGATAAGAAGACGTTGTGCATCTATGATGGACAGCATGCGATCCAGTTCGAATAGCATCTATACATATAATAAAATCGTAGGAAAGTCAAAACTGTACATTGAATATTTTTTTAAAGGATACCTGAGGCGTGATCTACAGTCGACATCGAAACCAAAAATATAGTTTTTAGAATTTTTGTCTGTTTATCCGTTTGTCTGTATGTATGTCCGGGCTAAACTCAAAAAGTGCTGCATGGATTTACTTAAAATTTTCCATGAATATTACTAAGAGGTCGGTTCAACATATAGGCTACATATTATCACGCTATCACCTACGTGGGAGGAGCTGTGATAATTTATAAAATTTAACGCGGGTAAAACCGCGGGGCACAGCTAGTTCTGAATAATATGTTGGGTTGCCGCTGGGCGGGACTCGCCTAGCTTGTGTTAAGGCATTTGGCGATACGACACACTACCGGTGGACGTTTCCTAGGTGTATATAGTTTCTAATTTATATAGCAGCACCATAACAGCTGAAGAAGTCCACTGCTAGATGATGGCTGCAAGAATCATTTTCGGGGCATATGCCATAATCGCCACGCTTGGCAGACGGGTTAGCGATCGCATTATGATGTTCATAATACTCAGAAAGAAGCTGTTGCCCGTCCTCTAGTAGATATTCCC
The DNA here is from genome assembly GCA_951640165.1 of Pseudoips prasinana. Lineage (NCBI taxonomy): Eukaryota > Metazoa > Arthropoda > Insecta > Lepidoptera > Nolidae > Pseudoips > Pseudoips prasinana. Next base: position 12,478,584 of record OX621249.1, on the reverse strand, counting down.
TCGGGTCGACTTCTACGCCCCCCACGGGATGAGAAAAGGTGATGATATTCTGATATTAAATAAATAAATAAATAGAATAAAATAATCTTTTATTGCTCTCTTAAAGGTACATGCATTAGTTTTAACAGTTAAGGATACAATAATTGAGCTTATGTTAGACCTTTGAGAGAGCTGGAGTCTGTACTAGGCTTGAGACCTGTATGACAAATCTCCAGGCTTTCTCCAACTTGCATCCAAACTAGTAGCTGTTAAAAGTTAGACAGTGCCACAAGTTCAATTAATAAGTAACATGTTGTATATATATATATATATATATATATATATATATATATATATATATATATATATATATATATATATAATTATGGTGTGGTGAACAAAGTGTATGAATGAGATTTATCTTGTCTTGAGTGTATGTTTTATATTATAGGTATATTATTTCTTTAATTGGGAGGATGATTTTCTGTATTGTCTTTCGTATAGGATGTATGTTAAGTAATTTGTTAATCTTATTATAGGTATAAAAAGCTACCAAGGAAGTAATAGGACCGCTGGGCTAAGGCTGTATTAGCAAGTACTGGAGGGCATACAATGATGAAAGGATATTGACCACCGTCACCACATACACGTTACTTAAATAGCTATTACTAAGACTACTTATTAAAATGAACACGTTTTAGTAAGCAGTTGTATGTACAAATAATATGGATGTTTCAAAACCCTATATCAAAACTAGGGCAAGGCCATCAGGGATGGATCCGTGACAAATGATTTATTATTACGGGCCTGTTGGCGTGGTTGGCAAATGTTTGCTTTACACGCCGGAGGTCGTGGATTCGATTCCCACCCAGGACAGATATTTGTGTGCATGAACATGTCTGTTTGTCCCGAGTCTGGGTGCAATTATCTATATAAGTACGTATGTTACAAAAGAAAAGTAGTATATGTAGTAGTATATATTACTTGTACTTGTTTATTATATTTTAAGTAAAAAAGAGCTATTTAGCATACATGTATCTCATATTGGAAACTTTAGGTCTACAATGTAAGGCTGTTTGTTTCTAATAAATAAATAAAAAATAAAGTTTTTCTTTTGTAAATACAAACCTATATAGATAATTACAACCAGACTCAGGACAAACGGACATGTTCATGCGCACAAATATCTGTCCTGTGGGAATCGAACCTACGACCTGCGGCGTGAAAGGCAAGCATTTACCAATTACGCCAACAAAATACTTATACACTGAATCGTAATTATAAATAACTTGAATTATCATTATTTGTTGTAACTTGATGCACATTACATTAATTATATGCTCCGCCGCGCCATGGCTAAAATGTTAACTAACACACATGGTTTTGTTTAGATTTTCGGTCACATCTGTGATCAAAAATTAAACCAATGTGTGAGTACAGACGCGAGCACATCAAGCTACCAATTTCCCCAAATGAAAGTGAACCTTATGCTTTTGTGATAAAGTTGAAAATCTATAAAAGAAATTAGACAGATTGGGGTCTGGATGTGCTGGCGTCTGTACAATGTGTATCTAGATGTGACATAAATAGTGGAAGAAATTTAAGGAGCACAACATACACATAAACTCAACAAATGAAGAAAAAATCTTCAATTTGTGAAAAATAAACAAAGAAACGTTTTTGCTCCAGATACAAAATGCGTCAGTTGACCGACATATTTGTATGGTTAATGAATATAAACATAACATTATTTAAGACGAGAGGGCTGTTGACATTGTTGAGTCACGATAGAATACCGAAAAACGATAGTCATTAAAATAAAATATTTTTTTATTATTCACGAGAACCAAGAACGAAGAAACCAAGAACCGGAAGACGCAGCGTGAAGACCAATGATCTTGTGCGGGTCGCTGGAAACAGCTGGATGCGAATAGCGCAAGACCGGCAATTGTGGAGATCTTTGGGGGAGGCCTTTGTCCAGCAGTGGACGTCTTTCGGCTGATATGATGATGATGATGATGATTCACGAAGACTTTCAAAACCCGGCCAGGTGCGAGTTGGACTTGCGCACGAAGGGTTCCGTACCATTATCTATAAAAACGAGCAAAAAAATCATGCTTGTTGTATGGGGGCCCCCTTAAATATTTATTTTATTTTGTATTGTTGTAATAGCGGCAACAGAAATACATCATCTGTGAAAATTTCAACTGTCTAACTATCACGGTTCATGAGATACAACCTGGTGACAGACCGACGGACAGACAGCGAAGTTTTTAGCAATAGGGCCCCGTTTTACCCTTTGGATACGGAACCCTAAAAAGCGCTTGTAAATAGTCAGAACATGTTTGTAGTAATATAGTTAAGTATACATAATTATTTCTAATTACATATAGATATTTAGGTACATATATATATATATATATAAAACATTCATAAAATTTATTTTTAATAGTAATGATATTTAGCTAGCTTGCAATAAGTTATTTTCAAAGAGATTAAGTTTAACTATCGATATTTATAATTTAAGCTATATTTTACTACATATTGTCTGAATGGTTCCGTCTATATTAAGGTACGATTTCAATATTCATTTTAAAGATTTTATTATATATTTAGCACAACAGCACAGCTCCACTCCACATGGCCTGGAGTATGACCCCGAACATACCACGATCACCAGCGTCCTCCCTGACCCTTTGTTGGTATTCGTCTTCATCATCCTCCATCGGATGATTTTATTGCACAAAAAGTACAACCCATGCATCGCTGTGGTTCGAACCCCAAAGAAGATGCCCTCCGGCGCAAGGTTTTATTTCCTAGCCGGTTGCAGCCCACGCTCATCTTTATCTTCCGGTGAAGTGAAAGCCGTCTTCGCTAATTGTAAACCTCATGTTAAAAAAATAAACATTTACCTTAGTAATGGAAGCCAACTAAAAAAAATGCTCTTATTTAATAATATAAAAATGAAACCCGTTTTCCGTTGTCACGACATCACGCGTGAACGGCTGGACCGATTTCACTATTTCTTTTTTATTGTGTTTGTTATTGTCAGGAGAAGGTTCTTATGCAAAAAAAAAGAATTTAAAATTGCGCGGAAAATAAGAAAATTTAAGAATACTTCACAACCAAATATTATTTCTAATCTAACCTTAGCGCTTTGGACAATATAACCTTTTTTAATGTAACTTTTTTTTATTTGACATAGTATTGACAGATAGCGTGCGTTAATAGTCATCGTTAAGACAGGACAAGGTCTGTCGGGTCAGCTAGTTTAATAATATAAATGAATTCGAACAACAGTTCTATAAATACAATTTTTACTTTAAAAGACGAAACAACAATAAAATTGAAAATGAATTCAACTTCGATAAGTAGCGCACGAAAACAATTATAACGCAAAAAGTAACTCGCAGTTACTTGTTATTGTTAAATGTATAACAATGTTATTCAGTATATAAGATGAAAAACAACCCGGAAATAATATACGTATGCAAACAATATGGCTGACATCCAAATATTTCGATATAAATATGTATCGCACTCGTGATAATTCGTGGCCTTGGTATTTATGGCCAGTGACATTCGCGTATTCAAATCGTTCCAGTGGTCTTCATATACATTTCTTTAGCATATGACCCATAGATAAGAAGTATTTTTTTTTAAATACAGATAATATTACGTAGGCGTAATATTATAATTAACGACGGGTGGCAAGTATGATTATACGAGTTGCAAGTAAATTTGTCAAATAAGTACACGGGAAAACATGCAATAGCAAATCTTCTTTGATATAATGAAATACAATATTGAAACAACACTACATTTTTGAACTATTCCGTCCGTGCTGTCAGTTTTATCACATTTTTTTTTAAATACATGATTAATAACAAGTTTTTTTTTCCGACTCCTATTATGGAGCAATGGCTCGTAAGTTAATAACAAGTTACTCAGCTACGTAAATTTAGAACTACCTGCTACTACACGTATTATTTTCAAATTCGAGTAGTAGGCTAGCTTAGAACACCACTGCGGGAACGACTTAGACTCGGCCCAGCACACTCTAGCTGACTGCCCGGCCTGGGAGGCCGAAAGGCGAGTCATAGTCGCAGAGATCGGACGGGATCTGACCCTGCCGGCAATCGTAGGGGCGATGCTGGCGGGTGACTCCTCCAAGTGGGACGCCGTGGTCTCCTTTTGTGAGGCTGTCATGCTCCAAAAGAAGGCCGCCGAGCGGGAGCGGGAGAGAGCCGATCCTGCTCGCAGACGGAGGAGGCGTCGGGGCGGCGGCAGCAGCCGGTAGCCCAACTCCCCCTCGGGGCTGCGGCGGCAGTCAGAGAAGTGTACTCTACTGCCGCCACGTGCAAGCAGCTCCGGGAAGACAGCGATCTGTTTGTGGCGCAGTCGCTGTGCCGGACTGGCAGGAATCGGCAATTGGGAAGGGCAAACCAGAACCCTCCCAGAGTACGTGTCCCGAACGGAACGAAAAGGGAGCACCGGAGCAACATACCCGCGTTCCCGGGGCTCCCCCATTAGGCGCCAAGAGAAGTCCACGGCAGGTAGGTTTAGTCGGTGCGAGTCCGACATACCCACCCGTAGACACTTTTTGCGGGTGGCATGCGTAGGCATTCCCCCTGCCTTATCAAAAAAAAAAGGGCTAGCTTAGAAGGCTCTCAACCAGTAGCTTAACCGTCTTTCTTATTGAAGACGGTTAAAAATGTCAACGATGAATCTTCGTCGCCATGCTATAGTTCAGCTGCCCTTTAAACGGTATACTTATATTGGTTTTGGGGTCAAGCTGTCTAGTCTGCTCTATAAGGCACTGCGCAAGGCTGCGCGTAAGCACTTTTTGTCATCAACACGGGATACCCACCACGACCCGGTGTAGGACGTAGAAAACATCAGGAAACATGCACCTAAAGGATTTACATCGGTTTTGGGGTCCAGTAATAAATTTGGCTAAGGTTTAGATATATCGCAGATTTTTCATCCGTTTATCGAGTAATAACTACCGAAAATCCCAACAGCGAAAGTGATTACAATAAATACATTGTAGTTTTTGTCATACCATCACGTGTGAGATTGTTTTATAAATATAAATAGACTGGTTTGTGCCACGTGCCTACAAATAATCTATAAATATTTATTTATAATTTGTAGTCACGTGGCACAAACCATCTATATTCTGTATACTCTATACACATATATGACGTCTTTTGATGATGATAAATGCATTGCAAGTGAAAGTAGTGTTATTACAAAAACTACTCTCATCACTTCAGGATTTTAACCGCAGTGTTTGATGCGTGCGATGATAGATCAGTCAGTCAGTTTCCGGACTGACTGATCACTTGTAATGCATTCATCATCATCATCATCAAATAAGCCGAAAATGTACACCATTGGACAAAGGCCTTCCCCCAAAGATCTCCACAATTGCAAGTCTTGTGCTACTCGCATCTATATAGCGGCGTCTAGCTACCATCATAACGTCACACATCTATGGACTGACCGCGAGCCTAGTAGCTTAACTTCGCCGATCACTTTCGGACCGGTGAGAGCATCTAGCTATGAGCGCCTCGTATCTATAAATTGGTTCGGACTTTGACTTTAGACCGTTGTTATGTTTAGAAAGGCGATAGCGGTCTTGACATGACATAAATTATCATAAAATAACGAAGTGCAAAATAAAGACGAGTATGCGCATGCGACTCATACACATTTCAGTCAATACGGGGAATAATATTTAGTAACCATACAGCTACAAGTAACAACGCATTATCATAAACATACTTCTTCCTGCTAGATAAGCTGTTTCCTTGTTATCAAGTTACTGTGAACCAATTTGTTAGTTAATTACGTAAATTGATACGAATCGTCGTCTGTCCGTCTGTCACCAAGCTGTATCATATGAACCGTGATAGTTAGATAGTTGAAATTTTCACAGATGATGTATTTCTATTGCCGCTATAACAACAAATACTAAAAAACAAAATAAAATAAATATTTAAGGGGCTCCCATACAACAAACATGATTTTTTTACTCGTTTTTAAAGATAATGGTACGGAACCCTTCGTGGCCGAATCGCACTTGGCCGGTTTTTAGTTAACGTTTTGTAAGGGCGAAACGGAGCTCTTTCGTTTAATTATTGTCCTCATGTCCGTCTGTCCACGTGTCTAACGAGTCTGGAGCTCGTGAAACGAATAAGTTGACAAATGTGATATGTGGGCATTTTAAATTGGTATAGTGTCCAAATAAATACATTTAAAACCTACTGAAAACAAATAAATAAAATATGCAGTTAGAACTTAATTTTAGTATTTTTCAGAGTAAATATTTACATAAGTATTTCTTTTTGTTTTCCTAACCTTGACCTTTACCTACCTTGAGCGAAGGACATACTTTTGCCGTAACAATATGATCTATATTTTTAATTGTTTTTTTCTTTCAGGAATACATATGTGGATGCATGGAAAGTGGTCAATTTCAATTATTTTAGTTACGGGGTATATTTAAATTGGGGTCGAGGTTTCTACAAATTAATGGGGTCCTGCACAAAATGCGTCTACAGATGGTTGTTCTTGTTTGTGGATTTAACATTTTTTTGTATATTTTCCATGTTGATGTTCAGACGCCAGCACATCAAGCTACACCAATCTGTCATATTTCCCAATTGAAAGTAAACCTTATGGTTATGTTATAAAGTTGAAAATTTATAAAAGAAATTTGACAGATTGGGGTAGCTGGATGTGCTGGCGTCATTACATTTACGTGCACTCCACCCATCAGGCATCAAGAGAAGTCCACCTTCGTGGGCTCATGCACAACAGTTTGGTGAAGATCATCACATGATCAAATGCATAGACATCAGACAAACATTATTTTTTATAAGATAGATATATAAAGTAGGTATTTATTATTCAATACTACCTCCTATTATATGTGTAGCTACGTGCTTAATTGACATAATAGGATAATGATTAAGGCCGTTTGTAGGTCACGGTCAACGTAATGTAATCGAGAAATCAATAAAAAGTATAATGCGTTATGGTTTCCTATGTCAATATACCAATTGTCAAGTTAGTATACTTCTTTTTTATAAGGCATTCCCCTAATGCCTTCGCATGCCACCCGCAAAATGTGTCAGCGGTCATCGCACTCGCACCCACTAAACCTAATCTTCCGTGGACTTCACTTGGCGCCTGCGAACGGCGAATGGCGCCCCGGGAACGCGGGAATACTGCTCTGGAAGTTGGTATACTTACTTGTGCGAATTAAATATCTATACACAATAACATATAAGTAGTTAATTATATTATTACAAACAATTGGAACGAAGTTCCTCATCGCACGTTGCGAAAGGGGGCTAGACGGAAAAATTAAGACGAAAAGTTGTAACGACACTTTTTGCATTTTTTTTGTTTCTTAACTTGAACCTACTGATTAAGTTAAATTACATTATATTTGTTAATAATAAAAAAAATTTATTAAAACTTAAAAAAATAACATTTTATTTCAATTCCTTTACTAATTAACCGAAAGGAACTTCGTCTCCTTGACAATAACTTAAAAAAAGCTAGCTAAATATCTCTACCATTATAAAATAAATTTTATAAATATTTTAACATTCCGTGTGCCTAAATATCTGTAATATGTAACTAGAAATAATAACTGTATTACTACAAACATGTTCCGACTATTTACAAGCGCTTTTTTAAAGTCTACGTGAATAAAAAGGGTGTTCCATCCGGGTGTCCCTTGACACCTCTCAAGTTTATTACAAGTATTTTTCTAAAGTCTCCGTGAAAAATCTGTATCAAGTAAAACTTCTTTACGGCCGCTTGACTTGAGGAGTAAACTGTTGAAAGCGTGACGACCGTTACGAAAAATGTGATCGGGCGAGGCGAACGTAAGTTGAGAGGGAGATATAAGCTAGTGAAGGTAGAACGATAGAAAGTGAATAAAGTCCTATTTTTTGCGTATTAATCTCAATGATATTAAAACGGGATATACCTAATTCTGGACATTTTGGAATATTAACATTCGCGTTAAACATTTATATAAATATAATTTATATACTTACAATTAAATTAAGTATAATAATTTATAATCGGTTAAAAATAAAAAGGGGTTTATTCACGTAGGCCTTAAAAAAGCGCTTGTAAATAGTCAGAACATGTTTGTAGTATTAGAGTTATTTATAGCTACATATATTTAGGTACCTACACAGATTGTATGAAAACTTTTAGAATACAATTTATTCTATAATAGTTACTTATAGACTATAGTTACTAGATATTTAGCCTCCAAATGGGACGCCGTGGTCTCCTTCTGCGAAGCAGTCATGCTCCAGAAGGAGGCCGCCGAGCGGGATCGGGAACGAGCCGACCCCGCTCGTAGACGGAGGAGGCGTCGGGGCGGCGGCGGCAGCCGTTAGCCCTACTCCCCTCGGGGTTGCGGTGGCAGTATGAGAAGTGTCCTCTACTGCTGCCACGTGCAAGCAGCCCCGGGAAGACAGCGAACTGTTTGTGGCGCAGTCGCTGTGCCGTACTGGCAGGAGTCGGCAAATGGGAAGGGCAACCCACAGCTCTCCCCGGGTGCATGTCCCGACCATCTGGGACACGGCGCAAAAGGGGGGCACCGGAGCAGCATACCCGCGTTCCCGGGGCTCCCCGTATCAGGCGCCAGAAGAAGTCCACGGCAGGTTAGGTTTAGTCGGTGCGAGTCCGACATACCCACCCGCAGACACTTTTTGCGGGTGGCATGCATTAGCATTCCCCCTGCCTTATCAAAAAAAAAAAAAAAAGATATTTAGCCTGCTTAGATTAAGTAACTGTCAAAAAAGACACGTGAATATTCAAATCACACAAATCATTTTTATTTGCGTTGATGGCGTTAACACATGGACTCCAATACATTCTACCATAACGGCATATTGCGAAGCTATTCCGTAATCGGCTTGATAATAATGTAATACGCATTTACTCTATATTAATAAAACGTGACGAAAACGTTATTCTAATCGGATATAACATAGGGTTTATCACTCATAACAAACACTCTTATCGGCCGAATTGCTTCATCTGCAAGGACTATACTTAGTCATAAATATGATGTAACGCCAAAACGATTCCTAAGAAATATGAAAATTACCAAAAAATCCCTTATAATGACAGTAAACGAGGCAAAAGAGGAGTGCAAAGGTGACAAAAGAAAATCCGTTTTCTTTGCCTACCCCTCTGGGCAACAGGCATCACATCCAGCTACCCCAGTCTGTCATTTTTTTTATAATTTTCAACTTCATCACATAAGCATAAGGTTCCCTTTCAATGTTGCTTGATGCAAGCTTGATGCGATGGCGCCTGTACATATGTATTAAATATGAAGTTCAAGTAATACCTCGAGAGAAAATCATTTACACCACTAAAATAATTTAAATATCCTTGAAGTACGTATATATTTCATTATCAAAGGATAACATTAAAAGCAGCTTATATAATATGAAGGCATAACCTCGCAATTTTATTGAGGTCAATATTACGTATTATATTATAAATATTGCATTGACAGTGGTGTTTTTGACTTAATAATTTATTTGTTTAATCAATTTAAGGTGAATGCGTAGGCATTTCCGCAAAGTTCTGCGAAGGTTTTACTTAAATTTTAAAGGCGACGCGTTGAATATATTTGTGGTACCTACTTGATTAAATTTTTTCAGCAATCAAGAGACCCCTATTTCGTCTTTCTTCTCTTCCTTCCAAGATCTTTTAAATGAAAGCGTATTGCCTCATTTGTCATCTGATCCCTAACTAAGCAGAGCTTGTACTATGGAAACCAGAAACTGATATACTAATCGCACATCCATTTGTCGAGCTCACGTAGTACACTCGAAATTGGCTACCGTAGCCAACCTTCTCAATAAACTGTTGTGTGCACTGAGCGGCCGCGAGTTTCTCATCAACATAATTATTATTCTAGTAGTATTGAATATTCGCGAGCTATCGGGCTTTGAGCTCATCGCACTTTGTATCGAGCTTAGCTTCTTGTTGCTCCTCAAAAACGTTTTGTGTATGTGCCTATAACAACTGCCTTAAGCCGAAATCCGAATCCCAAATAGAGTGCACGCCGTAACGGATTACTTAGTTTCTAGTTTTAATAGATAGACGGCTTGAATCCCAATGGCCTCTCCAGTAAACCAGTGACAGTCTTCTAGAACAACCGTAAACGTGATGATATAAAGAAAAAAAAATACCAGAATACCGATTAACAGTAGCAGGATTGGTGTTCAAACTTTATAAGACTTCTTAGACTAAAACCGAGACCGAGATAAGCTTGAAAAACAAAGTAGCACTCACTAATCCGTCAATGAGCTGGGAGAATAAGCTCCTAACAGCGCGGTCAGTCTATAGATGGGTGACCGCAAAAAGTAGTTTAATTTTTAGCGTCTCTGACTTTCCAAGTCAAGGGTCATAGTGGGCGATGGTGGTAACGCCGATGTCGATACGATATATTATATTACTAGCTGTGCCCCGCGGTTTTACCCGCGTTAAATTTTATAAATTATCATAGCTCCTCCCCCGTAGGTGATAGCGTGATAATATGTAGCCTATATGTTGACCCGACCTCTTAGTAATATTCATGCAAAATTTGAAGTAAATCCATGCAGTACTTTTTGAGTTTAGCCCGGACATACATAGGTACAGACAAACAGACACAGACAAAAATTCTAAAACTATATTTTCGGCTTCGATGTCGATTGTAGATCACGCCCCAAGTATCCTTTTCAAAAAATATTCAATGTACAGTCTTGACTTTACTACAATTTTATTATATGTATAGATAATAGATATAGTGTGACTTGTGTCTCACAGAACCCAAGTGTATTTGATTTCCTTAGTAAAGTTAACATATAGTTAATAACTATAATATGTTAATATAATACATTATTATTATATTCACGACCGAAACAATATTATCCTTAGACAACGAGCTTACGCAAATCACCTTCCCAGTGTACGTGCTGACAAAATGCTAACTACCCCCATTAACTACTATATGCTTTCCATTCACATAACCTTACATAACAATAAGACCACCCATACGCAAATTTATACATCTAGTAATATTACCCAACACTGCACTTTGCGTGTTAACTCACAATCGCGCACAACGGCTTAGCGATTGTGAGTTACGCAAAGGAACCTAGTTCAAAGAGATTTTTCTGCCAAGAACAAAAAATGACAGCAGTAGCCTGGAGTCTGCCCTCGGTCCAGCACAAAACAAAATTGTCATTTTATTTTATTGGTTAGGAAAAAAAACAGTTACACATTATATATTACTTATTAAATAATAACAATGAGTAACCCACAACATTTTACACCGATTATGTGCGCAAAATATATGTTGAAAAAAAATGGTAGTCATGGTGCAAAATTCACAAATATTATGTCGGATTGTCGTGACAAACCGACATTCTTCTGTTTGATAAGACTTTTTGAGCGATATGCGATAGTTTGTCGTGAAAAAATTATCAAATCTACTTTACTAAACAGAAAATTATCGTGACCTTCATAACATATTTGTAGAATTGTCCGACAAGTGTGACTGCGGTTTTACCATGTCGCGAAATAATGTTTTGAATTTGTAAGGTGTAAGAAAGTATGTATAAAAGGTTAATTTCAAAAAAATAGTTCTTAAATCGAGCAGTAAGAGTTGTGCTGATCAATACTGGGAACAAAATAAAAGCAGAATCAATTTCTCTTTCACATTTAGAGATTTCTTAATTTCAGATTTTTATGTGAAAATATGACAAAAGTGGATATAATTGTCACGACAATCTGACCACTGTCGAATAATTTGACCCTGTTGATATGACATTTGTCGAATTTTATTAAACACGTTTTAATACGACAAGTATGTCCAGTTTTCACCTGTCGATTTTGGCCATCTTTGTAACTTTTATTAAACATCCTAAGTGCAATAATTCCACAATTTTGTCGTATTATATGTCGAACACATGTGATTGTTTAATACCAATTCCCGTGAAATACATATAAGTGGACAGTGTAACAATGGACAATAACTGAGAAAAAAATCGTTCCTTTGCGTACGAAACCTTAAACATTCAGAAAAAACCGGCCAAGTGCGAGTCGGACTCGCCCATGAAGGGTTCCGTAGCAGCAAGTATTTCAGTTGATTCAATGAAAGCAAATTGCGGTTTACGATATATGACGTATTAAAAAAAAACTACTTGCTAGATCTCGTTCAAACCAATTTTTGTTGTTAGTTTGCATAGTAATGTATCATATATTTATCTCATTTTAGAAGTTACAGGGGGGACACTCATTTTACCACTTTGGAAGTGTCTCTCACGCAAACTATTGAGTTTAGAAAATAATTATATTAGAAACCTCAATATCATTTTTGAAGACCTATCCATAGACACCACTCACATGTATGGGCACAATGAAAGAAACAATTATGAGTTTCAGTTCTATGTATTATTGATCTTTTTCCATTTTTGTGTAAAAATCTTAATGCGGTTCACCGAATACATCTACTTACCAAGTTTCAACAGTACATCTCTTATAGTTTCGGAAAAAAGTGGCTGTGACATACGGACGGACAGACAGACATGCCGAATCGATAAGGGGTTTTTTTGCCATTTGGCTACGGAACCCTAAAACTCACCAAGTTGTCTGTTACAACTTAACTTAAAGGTACTTTTGCTCATAAATATTAGGACCGGTGACTAATTACTAGTGTAACAAAACACTGTATTAATTTCAACCTTATGTGGTAACTGGATGATCCATACAATATACTACACAGACAGACAGACATGCAGAATCTATAAGGGATCCGTTTTTTGCCATTTGGCTACGGAACCCTAAAAATCACCAAGTTGTTTGTTATAACTAGTACCTTTTGCTCATAAATATTAGGACCGGTGACTAATTAGTAGTGTAACAAAACACTGTATTAATTTCAACCTTATGTGGTAACTGGATGATCCATACAATATACTACACAGACAGACAGACATGCAGAATCTATAAGGGTTCCGTTTTTTGCCATTTGGCTACGGAACCCTAAAAATCACCATGTTGTTTGTTATAACTAGTACCTTTTGCTCATAAATATTAGGACCGGTGACTAATTACTAGTGTAACAAAACACTGTATTAATTACAACCTTATGTGGTAACTGGATGATCCATATAATATACTAACGGTTAAGTAAACAGTGATATATTACACATCCACATAAAACACGTGCAGATAAATACCAGTAGATAAGATGTCGGATGATATTATATCGACACGTGACAAATACAGCACTAATATATATTTAATTCCTATTAACTGCACGTATTATTAGTATTTTCCTGTAACTTCATATGATTGAATACTAGTATATTTTATATATACAAAAAGTAACTTAATTAACGAACATCCTGAAAATTGTTTAGAATCGTTTACTGAATCGATTTATATCATTTTTAATATAGGTAATTTTTTATTCCAAAATAATTTAAGTTACGGAAATTATCGTTATTTTAACCCTTTAAAGTCAAAACAAATTGAAATGGACTGTAAGTCAAAGTAATAAGACTTTTAAATCGCAGTTTTATTTTTATAAATACAAATTCCATCATTCAATCCAAAATAAAGAAAAATAAACTTTATTTCAAGACACTAATTTAGTCAATAACAATGCATAAACATGTTACATTAAAAATTCAGTGTATGTATTATGATTGCAACATAATATTCTAATTGGGGTGTGTGAGGGTGTGCGTTAATTACGTCACATGTTGTATATATTATAGATTCTGTTGCGAATATTCATAGGAATGAAAAAACTTAAATTACTATATTACTGTGTCCCGCGGTTTCACACACGTAAAACTTTATAAATTATAACCAATGTGTTATTCGGATATATCTACTTATGGGCAGAAAGGACACATATGGCACACCTTTGTGTCAAAGCATTACAAGCCCAATATGCGTAGAAACCGCTTCGTTATTTGAAGATTCACCTTCACTTAGGTACCTGACACATGACAATCAATAAATGCGACGCTACAAGTAATTCGGCGCTATTTTACCGAGCTAAAGTGACAGAACGATTCTAGAATGTTCAGACAAAAACACTTGTACCTACATAATGAGATTTTTTTAAAGAAGTGAACCTTCTGTACGTTAAACTAACTATCATTATTATGTGGTAGGTACAATTCATTGATTCTATGTTAATATCGCCACAGAACCTTATTACAAAATGTGTAATGATGCGGAACATTTCATTGTGAAATTACATTGCGTATCCTCGTAAGTAGTCATGAAAATAATTCAAGTAGAAACGGCAATGTAGATACGTATTTCATTATTTATCAAATGCGAACGTGACATTTCATGTCGTAAAAGTCACAGTTTAATAGGGTCAGTTAGTTGATCGTTATATAGGAAAAGTACTAAGTATAATACTGCCATACAATCACTATATCGCCGTAACAGAACAGCAGCTATCAAGCTAAATTAAACTTTAAGGCCGTGACATAAAATAGCATTTACCATGGCACAGTTTTATTTATAACGGCACTTTAGCACATGAACGGCAGGATAGTAACGTCATACGATAGTAGAACTATATCAACACATTTGTCTTGTCCCGATTAATGATGGATTAACTAATAGCTTATCAACGCCAAACAAAACGTGTTTGCACTTTGAACTAATAATCGTCGATTAAGAAAAAACGTGGGGTATTCGGTGACGGTGATAAATATCGCCATCCTATCTAACCCCTTGGGGGACGTAGAAGGCGTCCCAAAGAAATATCTTCCAGATATTATACTTAGAGGCCTTCTCGGCGGCTTGAAAAACTATGACACCAGAGCCACTGAACTCTACCTGCCGGCCGCTTTGTTAATGGCCCATATACTTTCTAACTTGAAATTACGTTTAAAGACCTAAATTATTTTTACTTGCACCCTCCACGACATGAATTTAACGTGTTTGTAGCCCCTATAAAAAGCGGCCAAGTACGAGTCGGACTCACCCATGAAGAGTTCCGTAGCAGCAAGCAACATGATACGAAAGTTCTTGTAATTCGTTGTAGCTTTATTAATAGTATATTTTTTTTTAAATTAAGTATTCTTACGTACGCACGGCTATATATCAAGCTACACATTTCCCGTATAAGCTGATCCCGCGTTATATAGGATTTCCATACTATGAGAGGTCAGCTTATACGGGAAATGTATAGCTTGATATTAAAGACATACGATATATCGATACATACGACTCAAGTCAGTGGGTCTCTTTAGTGTGCTTCCTGCAACAGGACTTTCAAAACCAAGTTTGGCTTTGCTAGTCATGCTCGCGCCCATGCATGGCCCCAGGCCAACACAAGCTAAGGGTGTGTTTTAATACGTGGAAAATTTTGTAGTTATTGCATTGATTTTGTCTTATATACTTACTTAACTAATAAGTGTTATTTGTAATGTAATAACGTTTTTTTCCCAAATAATAAAAAAAAAGAAAAAAAAGGTGTCGCCGTCGACGGATACATCTGGGAGGACATCATCAAGGAAAGATAATTATTTCTAGTTACATAGATATTTTAGATATGTACCAGAAATTCCAACTCAATTACTATACAGTTATTATAACAATAATGTACAAAGGGCGGTCTTATCGCGTCTTGCAATTTCTTCCAGACAACCTTCGGATCGTACCTTGAACTCTGTCAGTGAAAGTGCCGTAAAAATCGATTACGCCGTTTCGGATAGTAGCCGTATGAAACATTGAGAAAAAATATGTATTTTCTCAAAAGTTAAGTGCCGTTACATACTGACATTTCATTATTGTTTATGTAATGATACAGCTGTGTGGTGACGGCCTAAGAATATCACCACCCCCTCTCATCCCGTGGGGGGACGTAAAAGTCGTCCCGAGGGAATATATACCAGAGAACGGGCAGCAGCGTTCTCCTGAGTACCATGTCCACCTTACTGCGATCGCTAACCCGTCTGCCAAGCGTGGCGATTATGGCAAAACCCCTCAAATGATGGACACAACCAAACCGCGTGGTCATGGGGGACTTTAACGCGAAGCTGGGCAAACGATTCGGTAATGAGCTGAGAGTGGGGCAATTTGGAACTGGTGACCGGAACCCCCGGGGCCAAATGTTGGCCGACTTCATGGAGAAGGAGGGACTCTTTATGATGAATTCCTTCTTCAGGAAGCCGGATCACCGCAAATGGACCTGGGTGAGCCCCGATGGTAAGACTAAAAATGAGATAAACTTTATCTTGTCGACGAGACGACAGATGTTCAATGATGTCTCCGTGATCAATGCGGTTAAAACCGGGAGCGATCACAGACTGGTCAGAGGCTCATTGAACCTTAATGTCAAACTCCAGAGGTCCCGACTGATAAAGTCTACGCTCCGACCCTTACCTATCCACGTCCAAAACCCCGAACCATTTCAGCTCGAACTGCAAAACCGTTTCGAATGCCTAGCAGACTGCGAGGAAGTGGACTCGTACTATGACAGGCTCGTAGAAGCTGTCCATACGGCTGGGTCTAAGGTCTTCAAGGCCCGTCGTACAAACAGAACTAAAAAGATCTCTGACTTTACCCTGCAACTTATGGAAGATAGACGGAAAATGGTTCTGACATCCTCAGATGATGCTACCAGATATCGGCAGCTCAACAGACAGATCTCAAAGTCTTTGACTCGCGACACGCGCCAATTTAATACAATTAGTATTAAAGAGGCCATCGAGCGGAACAAAGGCTCCAAAGTGTTCGCAAGAGCTCTGTCTGTTGGACAGAGCCAACTGACGAAGCTGAAGACTGAGGATGGTAGAATCGTCACGTCTAAGCCTGAGTTGCTGGGAGAGATCAAGAAGTTCTACGGACAGTTATATACGACAACACAGCCACCTGTCAAAAGTCATGCCTCAGATCCCAGAGCACGACTAACCCGACATTACACCGAAGACATCCCGGACGTCAGCCTGTACGAGATTAGAATGGCTCTCAAACAACTCAAGAACAACAAGGCGCCTGGTGATGATGGAGTTACAGCAGAGCTTCTGAAGGCGGGTGGTACACCAATCCTACGGGCCCTTCAGAAGTTATTTAACTCCGTCATACTAGATGGTCAAACGCCACAAGCATGGCACAGAAGTGTGGTGGTGCTCTTCTTCAAAAAGGGCGACAAAACCCTATTGAAGAATTATAGACCCATCACACTGCTGAGCCATGTTTACAAGTTGTTTTCGAGGGTCGTTACGAACCGTCTCGCGCGCAGGTTTGACGACTTCCAGCCTCCCGAACAAGCCGGTTTCCGAAAAGGCTTTAGCACCATAGACCACATACATACGCTGCGGCAAGTTATACAGAAGACCGAAGAGTATAACAAGCCACTGTGCTTAGCGTTTGTGGACTATGAGAAAGCCTTTGATTCTATCGAAACATGGGCCGTGCTGAGGTCTATCATAAGGTGCCAAATTGACTACCGGTATATCGAGGTGATAAAGTGTTTGTATGAAAACGCCACTATGTCAGTGCGACTCCAGGAACAGATCTCGAAACCTATCCACTTGCAGCGAGGCGTGAGACAGGGAGATGTTATATCTCCGAAACTGTTCACCGCTGCATTGGAAGACGTCTTCAAGCTTCTGGACTGGAAAGGCTTTGGCATCAATGTCAATGGCGAGTACATCACTCACCTTCGATTTGCCGATGATATAGTAGTCATGGCTGAGACCATGGAAGACCTCGGTACAATGCTCGATGACCTCAGCAGAGTCTCTCAACAAGTGGGTCTGAAAATGAACATGGATAAGACGAAAATCATGTCAAACGTCCATGTTGCATCCACTCAATTGAAAGTTGGTGACTCTGCACTCGAAGTTGTAGAGAACTATATTTACCTAGGACAGACCATCCAACTAGGTAGGTCCAACTTCGAGAAGAAGGTCAATCGTAGAATCCAACTCGGATGGGCAGCGTTCGGGAAGCTACGTAACATCTTCTCGTCCAAAATACCGCAGTGTCTCAAGTCGAAAGTCTTCGACCAGTGTGTGTTGCCAGTGATGACATACGGAACAGAGACGTGGTCGCTCACTATGGGCCTTATTAGAAGGCTCAAGGTCACCCAAAGAGCAATGGAGAGGGCTATGCTTGGAGTTTCCCTGCGGGATCGCATTAGAAATGTCGAAATCCGCAGGCGAACCAAAGTCACCGACATAGCCCGAAGAATTGCCAAGCTGAAGTGGCAGTGGTCAGGGCACATAGCTCGTAGAGCCGACGGCCGTTGGGGCAGAAAGGTTCTCGAGTGGCGACCACGAACCGGAAGACGCAGCGTGGGCAGGCCCCCTACAAGATGGACCGATGATCTTGTGCGGGTCGCTGGAAACTGCTGGATGCGAATAGCACAAGACCGGCAATTGTGGAGATCTTTGGGGGAGGCCTTTGTCCAGCAGTGGACGTCTTTCGGCTGATATGATGATGATGATGATACAGCTGTGTGGCTAACGGCATTAAATATCACCACCCCCTCTTTTTCCGTGGGGGTCATATATATCAAACCTAGGGAATATGTACAGTCGCCAGCACATCAAGCTACCCCAGTCTGTACCAGAGAACGGCCAGCAGCGTTTCTTTCCTGCCTGACATTAATTTATTTTTATTGTTTAGTACCTTATATCAAAGCAATAAGGTTGGAATTGATGTGCTCCCTTAAAGGTCGCAACCTGACTAGGAGCGCAATAGTAGGTACTTTATTACCCATTGTTACGGTATAGTGCCGGCGAAAGTTAATGTAAAAGAGTCCACATTCCACTAAAAGTATCAGTCTACTATCAGTCCTTAAATAATAGGAGCCAGATAGTCTCGGCAGTAGCAATAGGCAGTCGGCCAGAGGCCAGGAAAAAGGATTTAAAGACCTCAGTTTAATATTTTTAGGAAATATTAATGCATTAGATTTTTAAATCAATAAATAGGATCTAATATTTTAAGTCTATTCTTGACGACAAACAAACACCAATCTCAATGACTGACGTCATATGTAAGTAAACAGACAAACGTCAATGTCAAATCGCATTTGACTGTACCCAGATCTACGGATTTGTTCAATTACGACACTAAAACTTCACAAAACATTTAAATAATATCTTGCAAGATATCTTATTGTTTACTGACACAACTTATATTTACTATTTGCTGTGTGGTGGCAGCTGCGAATACCGGAATATCATCACCCCATCTCATCCCGTGTGGAGCAATGAAGTCGACCCGAGTCATAGTACTCAGAAAAATGCAGCGGCATTTTTCTGAGTACTATGCCATACCATCACCATACAGTACTATGCCATACCATCATACTGCGATCGCCAACCCGTCTGCCAGGCTTGGCGATTATGGCATATCCCCAAGATGATTGTTGGGGGACAGCAGTGAACTTCTAAAGGGTCTTATGATGATGATGATGATGATGACACACGTATGACGTATTGCCGAACGGCGAAGTATTAACGCGACAAACTTAAAATAACTAGTGCTTGACATCTTTAAAATGAGTAATGGAATCAGGCGTTACTTTGCGGAAATCCATAACAATCAAAATACAAAATCAATATGTAGTGTTAATTAGCGGAATTAACACTACATATTGATTTTGTACTTTGATCTTTAAAATGAGTTTAATATATTAAAGTGCGGGTGGGAACCGAACCCACGAACCACGGACTATTCGGCCTCATGTGGGTTAACCAACTCAGTTCAGACTCGAACCTTTCTAAATCATTTTTTTTTGTCCTTGTATACATATTGTTACAACCAGTCTGAGTCTGGGTGTAATTATCTATCTAAGTATGTATTTACAAAAAGGAAAGTAGTATATGTAGTACTTATATCAGTTTTCTGGTTTCCATAGTACAAGCTCTGCTTAGTTTAGGATCAGAAGGCCGTGTGTGAATAATGTCTCAGGATATATTATATGTATATATATATATATATATATATATATTAATATTATGGTTCATTTTAATCAGTGTCCGAAAAGTATTTCGAACTCCTATTCCTATTAACCCTTTTCGTTCAAGGACGTTTATGCGCCATAAAACCCGATCAGTAAGCACTTTATCGCTAAATAAAAATACTATTATCTACTTAACTCGGAAGATAAGGAAGACCTACAAACACGCACACATTAGTTGATTAGCCCATGACATTGGAAGGTCGAATATTCGCATAACACCAAAATAAGTGCCCACTTAAACACTTTACATAATCACACGGCCAAATTAGCCGGAAACTAGAAATTCTCTACAAAGGATGACCAAGAAACCTCGGAAGTTTATACATAAATATTTTTTATTGATTTTGTGTCCATTACAATTATAATATCAGAGGCAATCCTTCAACAAGTTACAACTTGCAACAGACTGCACGTGTGGCGCAGCGGCTTAGTTAGTCGCCTTACCGCTTTGTGTCGTGGGTTCGAGTCCCGCGCCGGACAACCATTTGTGTGACCCATAAGTAGTTGTTCTGAGTCTGGATGTAATTAGTGTCCGTGTATTATATGTTTGTTCAGTACCCCGCGACACAGGGATTACATTACCTAAGGGTCAGCGCAGACAGAGAAGAGCGCAGCGGAGAGGATTTTATTAAGGCACTAGAAAATCAACTTTAAAATTATTTAAATAAAGTGCATGTATGCTTGAACATTATAATGCGCCAGACTGCGCGAGCATTTTGTCAGGTTCAAGCATATATTCACTTTATTCCTATAGCTCTAAAGTTGATTTTCTAGTGCCTTAATAAAATCCTCTCCGCTGCGCTCTTGTCTGTGCTGACACTAATACGGGCGTTGTCTTTTTTAAAAACAAAAAAAATACGTTTTATCCACTTGAGACCAACTTATGATCTTGATCTCGCTAAGAAATGTTGGCCACAAAGATACATTAAAACCTTTAGCGTTAAAAGTAGTTAGCCCTGGGGATTGTAAGTGAAATCTCGCGACATTTCTCGATTAGTATCCATAATCTCGCGAGATTAGAAAAAAAAACTAATCTCTAAATCTCCAAGAATTTTTGTACAAGGTGGACTTTTCGTGTTGCGTTGCCTGTGACAACTTCGCGTGCTTAAAGCACCTAGTAATTACAAAGGATACATATTAAAACAAAAAAAAACACTGGTATATAACCCCATCTCCCAAACTCCTTTCTGCATTCACCACCGAGATTGCCGGTTAATGTTAACCGTTCAGGCTTTCATTGCTTCTCCGGATAAGAAGCGAACATGGGTCATTTAGCCATATATAATACCTACTATAAGGAGTATACATCAGTCGACATACTGTACTTGCACTATAACAACTACCCTTTCTAACTTCGTAATAAATACGAAGTCAATGTTAACTATTATAATTTCTAATTTCCGTCTGATAATTCTGTATAACAGTGTTGCGGAATGAGCCCTGGTACGTTTTTAAATACAGTAATTATTTATTGTTCAAATATTTAAATCATATCGATAACATTGTATTAATCATCTATTTACTGTTACAATAATTATTGTTATGTTATATCAGTCAATCAATAAATATTGTTGTAAGTGATTATGTGAAGTATGCCGTCTGAGAAAGTAAGAAATGCCCTACCCATCGCTCTATATTAAATTCATACACACTATTTATGAATACAACAACAACATTAACAAACTGTTGAACAGATATGGATATGCTTGTATTTGCAATGTAAAATATAATAAAATCACACAACCACAGTATCCTCGAAAATATCAGACACTAATATTGTTAACAGTTGCATACACGTAGAAGGCAATGCTGCGCAATTTATTCAATATCGAGATCTGGTACGATTTAAAACCGAGATCGTTGGAGTCGAAGCGCGATTGCATTCCCTAACTGCGGGTAGTATGACACAAAAACAAAGCTGCGCAATTTATTCAATATCGCGAGATCTTGTACGATTTAAAACCGAGCTTGTTGGAGTTGGAGCGAGACTGCATTCCCTAACTGCGGGTAGTATGACACAAAAACAAAGCTGCGCAATTTATTCAATATCGCGAGATCTTGTACGATTTAAAACCGAGCTTGTTGGAGTTGGAGCGAGATTGCATTCCCTAACTGCGGGTAGTATGACACAAAAACAAAGCTGCGCAATTTATTCAATATCGCGAGATCTTGTACGATTTAAAACCGAGCTTGTTGGAGTTGGAGCGAGATTGCATTCCCTAACTGCGGGTAGTATGACACAAAAACAAAGCTGTGCAATTTATTCAATATCGCGAGATCTTGTACGATTTAAAACCGAGATTGTTGGAGTCGAAGCGCGATTGCATTCCCTAACTGCGGGTAGTATGACACAAAAACAAAGCTGCGTAATTTATTCAATGTCGCGAGATCTTGTACGATTTAAAACCGAGCTTGTTGGAGATGGAGCGAGATTGCATTCCCTAACTGCGGGTAGTATGACATTTTGTCGAGCGACATTATTAAATAATAAAATCTGTTCTCATTTCCAAGTAAACTTTCTTAATCATAAACTTGTTAAAAGGAAAGTTTAGTCACGGATTTTATCAGGGAATGGAGAAATTGAGTAAATTTTAACAACGAAAAGCATCCTTACTGGCTACGTAATAGAGACACTGTGAAGTTCATAATGTATCCTCTGGCGTGCACATAAATGCTTGCCGGATTATTTTGCCACGCTTTCCGAGAGCCCCGCCTGGACATCAATCGCCGTGGGCCCATGGCCGATCTGGTAGTTCCTAAATAGACTCCGGACTGAGGTGGCCGAAGCAAA
Organism: Pseudoips prasinana; assembly: GCA_951640165.1. NCBI lineage: Eukaryota > Metazoa > Arthropoda > Insecta > Lepidoptera > Nolidae > Pseudoips > Pseudoips prasinana. The sequence goes on along the minus strand of OX621249.1, from coordinate 12,455,755 downwards.
GAAAACATGTCTAGGTGGGAACTGTCGAGCAACCCCAAAATGGACTGTATTTGTGGAGCATCAGTCCAATCCATAGCCCACCTAACATCGTGTTCAGCCTGTACTGCCGCATGGTAGGATCTTAGCAGTATCATCATAGCCAGATGCTTCCACCGGTCCGTAAGTGATCGGTGAGGTTAAGCAAAGAGGCTCGCCGTCAAACCATAGATGGGTGACCGCCAAAGTGGTTTCATTTTTGAGCGTCTCCGTGATTCGTAGAGCACGGTAAGCGGTCGGTCCCGATTGTAGCCATAAGTCAACAGTCGTTAAGCTATGTCAGAGGCCTACTGGGCGGCTTGAACAACTCCGACACTAGGGTCTGCTCATACGATAAGAAAGTAAGTACAAGAAAGGCAATCAGTGTGGCCACGTTCTGGGCCATGGAACTTTAATTAGTTTCCCATCGACACGCTAAGAAGAAAATAATATATCCATCGATGTGACGATACCGACGCAAGGTGACGAGGACTCCAATGTCTCTACAACGTTCAACCAATCCCATGCTCGTAGTCATATAGACTTGTGTTCTTTCTGTGATTTTATTGGTTGAATAAGACTGACTACGTCCCAGGGTTCTAAAACGGGCCTGTTGGCGTGGTTGGCACATACTTGCTTTTCACGCCGGAGGTCGCGGGTTCGATTCCCACCCAGGACAGATATTTGGGTGCATGAATATGTCTGTTTGTCCTGAGTCTGGGAGTAATTATGTATATAAGTATGTATTTACAAGAAAAATAATAGTAGGTATATCAGTTATCTGGTATCCATAGTACAAGCTCTGCTTAGTTTTGGATCAGATGGCCGTGTGTGAATAATGTCCCAGGATATTATTAATATTATTATTTCGACAAAATATAGACTAGTGAGATGTTGGTTGAATACTGCAGAGACTGATGGCACTACACGGATCTAAAACCGCTAATTACAAGACTCTTGCGCTTGTAGTCTTGTTAGTAAAATCTCAATAGCAATTTTAGACTTTATAATCTGTGGTTGAACACGCTACTACTAAACCAATGAGGCAGTGTTTGGTATAAAACCTACGACAACCAATAAATCGAATTGGCTGCCCTTGCCAAAGCCGGTATCGAAAAGACAAGTCTGATTGATGACCGACATTCACGAAATCACGAAGCATGAGTTGGAACAATACAACCTAGATTTCGAATTTCGTAAATTCGACTAAATCGAAAATGTTACATTATGTATTAGTGTTTTTAAACTTTCGCGATTTGTACACATTTTTATATATTGTGGACACGGGTCTCAATCGCGATAAAGATTGAGGCAAATCATTACCTTGGTTACCCGACGCTTCGGCATGCACCACAGCTGGTGCAATCCATGATTTGCCTAAATCTTTATCGCGACTGAGACCTGTGTCCACAATATATAATAATAAATGTATGTTTCTTTGTAATGGATAAACGCAAAAACAACTTCATTGATTTAAAAAATTCTTTCTCACCTATGGAAATCGACATTAACAGCGAGTAATATGTCCGATCCTAACTTCAATGGTATTTTCGTGATGTCTGCTATAAAAATGTCGTAAAATACTTAAACTATCATCCATAGCCGAGTATCGAACGCCAAATAGTGACTTTCATACGAAATGTTGACTGGTAGTGGTAGTAACGTGGTCGTGGGTTCGATCCCCTCCCAGGACAGATTTTTGTGTGCATAAACATGTGTGTTTATCCTGAGACTGGGTGTAATTATCTACAGAAGTATGTATAAGAAAAGTATGTATATGTAATATATCAGCTATCTGGTTTCCATAATACAAGCTCGGCTTAGCTTTTAATCAGATGGCCAGTCAGTGAATAATCTCCCAGGATATTATGATATCACGTTTATGACACTATTATTTACAATATATTATATAATGGTATTTTATTACGAATACAACTCATAAAATATATGGGCTACATGGAGAGAAATTCTGCACAATCCACATCCTGGCATTCGCCACCAAAGCCGCCTTCTGCATGTAACTCTCCAGCCAGATATCAAGCCCTAAACTTGCAAGGTTGATTTTCAGGGATTTAGGAATAACTCCATTTGTGGATATAACAATAGGTATTATTATTATCAAAGCATCTAGTGTCTTTTGGCTCTAAAAACGTCAGTCTCTCGAAGCTAGCTGCAATAGGTTAAATTGGTATCCGACCTCAAACAAATGACAATAGACCATCAAGAAGGTAAAAACCAAGAATTAATTAACGGGAAGAATGCCGCCGTTCGGCATTTCTCAGTCGATTTATCGGTGGAATTTGGAACAGCCGACAAACGGGACAAGGTCATAGGAAGGGTGAAGTTCCCCCGACTCTACCCGAATTTGTTACAAAGGCATTTCAGTCATTTAAATATTTTTTACTTAATACAGACAGAACGACGTTCAGATATAACGATCATCAGGATTTAACTTCTATCATTAACTTTATCTATACATATAATAAAATCGTAGTTTTAAATAAGTTATATTATATAGTTTTAAAGGATACTTGGGGCGTGATCTACAATGGATATCGAAGCCAAAAATATAGCTTTTAGAATTTTTGTCTGTGTGTCTGTACGTATGTCCGGGCTAAACTCAAAAAGTACTGCATGGATTTACTGCAAATTTTGCATGAATATTACTAAGAGGTCGGGTCAACATATAGGCTACATATTATCACGCTACCACTTACGGGGGAGGAGCTATGATAATTTATAAAATTTAACGCGGGTAAAACCGCGGGGCACAGCTAGTTAACAATAAAATCATAAAAAAAACTTTACTTTTTTACATTACGAATTACGATTAGTGTTACACCTTGTATACTGCAATGGTATCCCGAATCGGGCTTAACGTTGGCGTTATTAGAACCCCCGTGCCTAGCGGAACGCCTAAAGCCATCAGTTCCGTGCCTGACGTCTTTCCGGCCGTGTCGCCTAGTCGTCCCATGAGAATGAGGGATAGAAAGTGCACCTGAGTTCTCGCACACACTTGTGCACTTTAAGATGTCCTGCGCAGATTGCTAGTCTCCATTTAGACTGGACCGAGACTGAAATTTGACCAGGAGGTTGTTATTATATAGGAGGACGTTATCTTTAGAGATCTGCTTGGCTATATTATTAAGAATAATAATATCCTGGGACATTTATTTACACTCGGCCATCTGATCCCAAACTAAGCACAGCTTGTACCATAGAAACCTGATAGCTGATATACTAAATATATATACTACTTTTCTTATGTAAATACATACTTATATAGATAATTAGCTGTACCCCGCGGCTTCAACCACGTTAAACTTACTTAAAAATTGGCAAATTTTTCATACTAACTTACATACCTTATTTTACGCCCTTAGTGGTGGAATTTCCAAAAATCCTAAAATGAATATTTTTTATTTTTAACTGCAAGGCCAAATACTAATTTTCATGCCTTAAACTTAAAAAATGACGGATTTTCATACAAATTTTCAACCCCTATTTAACCCCCTTAGGGGATTAATTTCCAAAAATCCTTTCTTAGTGCTTCCCTACGATATAAAAGGAACCTTTGTGCAACATTTCAAGTTTCTAACCCTTATAGTTGAGGCCCTGCGTTGATATGTCAGTCAGTCAGTCAGCTTCTCCTTTTATATATATAGATTAAGTTCTTACACCCAGGCTCAGGCCAAACAGACATGTTCATGCACACAAATATCTGTGCTGAGTGGGAACCTCCGGCGTGAAAAGCAAGCATTTGCCAACCACGCCAACAGGCCCATATATAATTGTTTTTCTTTATTTTACTACGCAACATTGTCCCAGCAGTCACCTTCAAGAGCCATTGCCAAGGACGTTGGAAATCAATAGGCACGCCACCATAACTACGAGTATAAAGAATACTTAGAGCTATGGAAAATAAACGCTTTTACTCTAATGAGGCAAATTATTAATAAAGAAACAATATCCTGGGACAATATCCACACACGGCCATCTGATCCCAAACTAAGCAGAGCTTGTACTATGGAAATCAGATAACTGATATCTATACATATAATAAAATCGTAGGAGAGTCAAAATTTTACGTTGAATATTTTTTTAAAAGGATACTTGGGGCGTGATCTACAATCGTAATCGAAGTCAAAAATATAGTTTTTAGTTTCTTTGTCTGTATGTCTGTTTGTCTGTATGTATGTCCGGGCTAAACTCAAAAAGTGCTGCATGGATTTACTTAAAATTTTGCATGAATATTATTAAGAGGTCGGGTCAACATATAGGCTACATATAATCACGCTATCACCTACGGGGAGGAGCTGTGATAATTGGTAAAACCGTGCGGCACAGCTAGTTATTAATAAATAAACAATATCCTGGCACATTATCCACATCTGATCCCAAACTAAGCAAAGCTTGTACTATGGATAAATGATATATAATATACTAGTTTTCTTTTGTAAATATATATTTTTGGTGGGTTGGTTTGGCCATTTTGAACAAAATCTTTGACATTTTATTTTCTTAGAGTATTCATGTAATCTCTAAAATAGGATTTCAGTAGCCCCTCTTCCAATCAGGAGTAGGCCCTCTGCCTGGTATAAGAACGATTGTTTTCTAGAAACATTGCCGTCTGATATGTTCACAGTTGCATGAAGGATCATATAATATCGATAATTCCTTCCAAACTATTACATTTTAGTTTTATTGCATTATTAACAAAGCTTACCTTACCCCGCATCGGGTGCGAACCCCGTCAGACAATTAAATTCATGATTTCCCATTTTTGCATTGTGAATAATACTATGCCTCTATTACTGTCATTATTTTCTTCGTACATCTTCGCCGGTTTAGGGTACTTCTGACCTGTCCTTTCTTGAAGACGTCTCCGATTTGGTCAGAGAATGTTCGACGAGGCCCTTCCGGTTGTTCCATTCACACAAGCCAGGTATACTTCTTTGGTCGATCTTCTTTCATCCTTTCGAAATGGCCAAACCATCTCAGCATTCCTTTTTCAATCTTTGTGACTACATCCTCTTTCACACCACAACGCAAAAGACGTGTGCAAAAATCGTGACAAATGGAAATCCGTTGTCTCTGCCTACCCCTCTGGGAAACAGGCGTGAGTCTATATATGTAATAATACTATGAATAAAACTAAAATATTAATAGTAAATACGTTTATTTTCCTATCCCAAATTGCAACTTAAGGCTAGATTATAATTTTACGTAGTACATTATATAATATATTAAATTATATATAATATTCAAGTAATGTTAAATAAAATAGAACAATATATAATATTATACATTGTTGTGCACTGTGGGTCCATGTGCAAACACAGTATATAATTTAATCTATATAAATAAAAAGAAAAGTCCTGACTGACTGACTGACTCATCAACGCCCAGCCCAAACCCTTTGACCTAGAAAGCTGAAATTTTGCACAAATGTTTGCTTTATTATGTAGACAAGGAATAAGGAAGGATTTTTCGAAATTCAACCCCTAAGAGGGTAAAACAGGGGCGCTAAGTTAGTATGAAACTTTGCCGTTTTTGAAGTTTAAGGCATAAAAATTGGTATTTGGCCTTCCAGTTAAAAATAAAAAATCACATATTTCAGGGTTTTTGGAAATTCCACCCCCAAGGGCGAAAAATAGGGGATGTAAGTTTGTATGGAAAATGTGACAATGTTTAAGTTAAACGCATGAAAATTGGTATTTGGCCTTTTTGTTTAAAATAAAAAATATATATTTCAGCATTTTTGGAAATTCCAGCCCCAAGAGCGTAAAATAGGGGGTGTAAGTTTGTATGAAAAATGTGACAATTTTTAAGTTAAACACATGAAAATTGGTAAGCATTTCAGTTAAAAATTAAAAATATATATTTCAGGATTTTTGGGAATTCCACCCCTTAAGGCGTAAAATAGGGCATGTAAGTTTGTATGAAAATTGCGCCTTTTTTTGAAATTAAACCCATGAAAATTGGTATTTGGCCTTTCAGTTTAAAATAAAAATATGTAATCCAGGATTTTTGAAATTTCCACCCCCAAGGGCGTAAAATTGGGGATGGAAGTTTGTATGAAAAATCTGAAACGTTTTAAGTTAAACGCATAAAAATTGTTTGTAAACTGCGACTTGAAGTTAAACGCATGAAAATTGGTACTTAGCATTTCAGTTGAAAATTAAAAATATATATTTCAGAATTCCACCCCTTAGGGCGTAAAATAGGGGATGTAAGTTTGTATGAAAAATGCGACATTTTTGAAGTTAAACCCATGAAAATTGGTATTTGGTCTTTCAGTTAAAAATAAAGCAATCCAGGGAATAATTTGTTGTTAAAAAAAAGTAATCCAAAACTGATTCAATAGATCGCCACCAACAATTTAAACAAACTCAAATTTAAAAAAATTAGTTCTTATGCCAAGTAGCTTAAAATGTCGTGGTCGTTGTCGTCTAAGTAAAGATTTAGCGTTTTATAAGATTTGTAACTTCTCTTTATAACAAATTAAAATAACGACATTTTGATGAAATTGGGATAAATAACGAATGTATCTAAAATTTGAGTTAGCGTAGTATAAATTGTTGGTGTCGAGATGATCGCACCCAAAAAACATCATCTTAATTTTACTGATCTACAAGTTCACAATTTTGTAACTAGAGGGCGTTAATGTCGTTTCAGATCGCGCACTTAATTGGCATATCGGTTAAAATAAATAAATGCTTGAAATAAAAGGTAGTCCAAAACTGAATCAATAGATGATCGCCTAAATCTCACCCAAAATATATACACACATCTTATTTTACCGCTTTACAAGTTTATATTTTTGTTAGTAGATGGCGTAATCATCGTTTTAGTTCGCGCTATGGTTTCGTTCACAAAATGTCGCAACCTAATCTAATGGGAGTTACCTTTGTGATTAATGCATCGTTGATTATTATTTTACTTTATTTTACTTACTGACTATACTTAAGGACAATTGATATGTATTCTTTGATTTTTGCTTGATGATATCGGGTCCTTTTTGTAAATAACAGTAGCAAAGTAGTCTTTAATTTATTTCTGAGTAAGGTTATTTATAGGTTAGGTTTTATTCAATTTATATTGCTTATTTGTTTTAAAAGTTATATTTTTTAGATTAAGCTAGAAGAAAGTAGTTACATTGGTCATCATTCAAAATTGTCGCGGACAAAGTCGCGGGCACCAGCTAGTATAATATATATAGGTGTAATTAAATAGGACATTTATTTACGCACTTTTTATAGAGTTCAAATCCGGTTATTATTGTTACTGAAAAAAAATTGTTTCTTTTTTAGGGTTCCGTACTCATGAACCGTGATGGTACTGAGACAGTTGAAATTTTCATAAATGATGTATTTCTGTTGCCGCTATAACAACAAATACTAAAAAATAAAATAAATAGTCAAGCCATACAACAAACGTGAATTTTTTGCTCGTCTTTATAGATAATCGTACGGAACCTTTCGTGCGCGAGTCCGACTCGCACTTGGCCGGTTTTTATTATATGAGGCACAGCCCGCACTAGAGAAAGGAATCTTTGTACCGCAAGGGACTTTACCAAAATGAAGTTCACGGACACCAAGAACAATCACAATGTCCTGGGGCTCTACCGGCTAAGCCGCCGAACATCGATTTCTTAAATGGCTTTCAAATTAATAAAGGTTAAAAATGACTTAATCAATCGTTAAATCGGCTTCAACGTTGACAATCAATTCCGGACCATTTACGACGTCACATGTGCTCATGGAAGCCGATTTTGCGATTGATTATGTCATTTTTAACCTTTATTAATTTGAACGTCATTTAAGAAATCGATGTTCGGCGGCTTAGCCGGTAGAGCCACTGTGCGAGGATCGAAAATGCGGGAGCTGAGGAAGCTACTGTAACGAGGCTACCACTGCACCTCACGTACAGTCTTGCTTGCTTATATTATGGGTAGTTATAACCTTAGCGTCAGAGTTGCTCAAGCCGCCCAGTAGGCCTCCGACATGGCTTAACGACTGTTGTCTAATGACTACAACCGGGACCGACAGTTTAACGTGCCCTCCGAAGCACGGAGACGCTCAGAAATTAAACCACTTTGGCGGTCACCCATCTATGGACTGACCGCGAGCCTAGTTGCTTAACCTCTAATATTTGTTTTGACCTTCAAAAACAATTGTTATCTTAGTACGAGTTTCAGCGCGTATAGAGGTTTGAATCATTGTAATTGAGTGTAGGAATTACTGTATCAAATTCAAATACTTTATTTCAGATGAGTCAACAGTGTTAGTCGAAAATATTGTCACACTAACATTATAAAGGTGAAAGTTTGTGAGTGTGTATGTTTTATACTTCTTCACGGTTAAAAGGCTGGAGCGATTTTAATCAAATTTCGTATGGCTTTATTAGCTGACACCATGGATTAATACATAGGCTATAATTTATAAAGTTTAACGGGGGTAAAACCGCGGGGCACAGCTAGTTAGTAATAAAGCTACAATACAACTAGTATGGATTCTTATACAGTGACGCTGTAGAGGGGCGTCCCACCGATCTGAGAAGACGCTCAGGAGACTATTAGTGGCGGTGTGCAGTCGGCCTACCATTGATGCGGTCCTCTTTCTTATTCATCATCATCATATCAGCCGAAAGACGTCCACAGCTGGACAAATGCCTCCCCCAAAGATCTCCACAATTGCCGGTCTTGCGCTATTCGCATCCAGCAGTTTCCAGTTTTCAATCACTTTCTTATTATGGCGTAGAAATCATCAGAGTGCGCCTCCTCAATCATACCGGACGCACTACAGTGCCAGGACAACCGCAACAATAGCCTGAACGCCTTATTATTATTATAGTATAGATCTTTCGTGCTTACTTGACACCTGGCATTTACCGTATCAAATAACTCAGTTACCAGATGATCTTTCTTTAAAATACGGGCAGTGGTTACCCCGGTGTCATAGTTGATCAAGCCGCCCAGTAAGTATCTGACATGGCTTATTGAATGTTTTCTAAAGTCAACGATCGGGGCCGACAGCATACCGTGCCCCCGAAGCACGGGGGTGCTTAAAAAACTGCTCTATCGTTCAGCCATCTACGGTCAGACCGCGTGCCTAGGAGCTGGCGTATACGAAAGATATAGGTACATGATTTTTAAAAGGTAACGTCATTTATGCCCGGTTCCTATATTCCAAAAACGAATCGTTTCTACTACGAATACTTAGAATTTCTACCAGGCGTAACGCAAAACCGTTCCTAAAAAATACTAGTCGTTATCCAAATAACGAACGTCTGGTTACTAACGGATGGGAGGATGTTAGTAATCTTATTGTATGGAGATGCGTTCGAAAGTGTTCCTATAAATATTTTCTACTGTCACGGAACTGTCAAAATAACGAGGCGTTACTGCTTTGATTACTAGTCGAATTCGGTCGGTTTACCAGTCGTTTGTATTTTATTTTGGTAGTTGACATAGTGTTTGAGGAGATTTCCGTGATGTCTAGCTCTGAAACTGATAGAGAATTCATGGTTTTGTTTTCCGACGGTGAATGATCAAGAAGTGGGAAGAAGAGTTTATAAAGAAAGGGTTGATTATTTTTCCGTGCATGATTGCCAAGAGTTCCAGTTGAGATTTCGGCTCGATAAACCAGCTGTGGAACAACTATTCCATGAAATTTATCCATAATTGACAGTGAAAGGAAGATGATTTGTAGGTACATAATAATATCTTCTAAGATTTCATAACTACAAACCTTAGATCAAATACTCAATTTAAAAACTTATTTAGAAACCATGGAATACTCCTGGACAGATGTCAGACGCCAAACGCATGCGCTATGCGCTTTCCTGTTACGCGTTTTGTTCACACCATGCACGCGTAACATCAAATTTTCAATATTAATGATTTATAAATATATTTTAAACCTAAAACGCAAATTAAATTATTACTGTAACTATACGGTAATTTGTACTATGACTCATATAATATTCCAGAATAATAAATGATTTTAGTTGCATAATTGATGTACGATGTTTTGTTATAACTAAACGTAAAGAGGAGCGAGAGGTTCATCGCTGAACGAGTCGTAGGTGGTTTAAACTACAGATGTTCGTCGCAGGTAGGGCATTGTGGAACGCTAGTTTTGCATCGGTATCGGATTACGGATCGGATTACGTAATTACGGATGGTAACGTTGGTCCAATGACGGATCGTAAAATAAAGGAACCGGGCATTAATGAGCTAAATGTGAACCCATTAAGCTGATGAAATTAAATACACCCACTTTTTGTTTTTTTTGAGTCCCCGTACTAAATGTATCAACTGATAGTCGTTATTCTTCTATGGGATGTTATCTCAAGTATTCTACATATTGGGGGAGGTACTACAGTGTTTAGTTTCACAGGCAAATTAAGCTCTAAAAGACACTTCAGCTATTTAAGACTACTCACCCCACGGGATGTGATGGGGTGGTGATACCCACCGTCGCATCGCCCCAACCAACAAGGAGACTACTTATAAGAAAATGCCATAACATCCTATTGGATTCAAATTTCCTTTGTATCATGATTGATGATACAATATGATACAGAATTTGGGAAATGGACCCAATTCAAAGAGTGTATTCCGCTGTTTTTCATATAGTGGACAAAAGGCATAAAGGTCAAGCAAACAGTCTGGCCACAATAAAAAATAGCACCTATCGAACTGTATTTACAGTTGGTATTAGTATGGCACTGGCCTTCCTATTAATGTAGCAGGGTCATTCATAAGATTAGGTGGTTATCATTGGCGAAGGGGGAATATTTTAGAAGCGAAGCCGATTACCCAGAAGTCATTGCGATGAGAGTTGTCGCTTAGAGATATAAGTATTTATATCGTAAAAAATAGGCCTAGATGATATATTCAAGTTTATATTAATGAAAAATTAGTGGAACCGATTTATTTTTGTTCGATTTTCATTTTACTGAAAACTATTGACCGACGTCTTTTTTGCTATATGCATTATTTGACATATTTTAATATAATCGAAGTGTCATCTGTCATAGATATTATTTTACCGAACTATTTTTCACCGCTTTACCAAATAACTTTTTGCTATTGGCCTTTTTTGAACTTAAAAAAAAACGGAACGATAAAGTTGTAGTTTCAGGTGAAATTAAATTCAGTCAAATATTTTTTTGACCTTATGATAGGTAACCAATAATTAGAATTATGTTTATTTAGGGACTTTTCAGGCATAGTTCAAAGTTGTAAGCGAAAAATGTCAAGATGTACAGCAGAATCAAAACATTTACAATGATTAAGAAAATAAACACGGACACTCTCGTGCCTGAGGAAAAATCCGGCCAAGTGCGAGTCAGACTCGCCCATGAAGGGTTCCGTAGCAGCAAGTATTTCAGTTGGTTAAATGAAAAGAAAATTGCGGTTTACGATTTATGACGTATTAAAAAAAACAACTTATTAAATCTCATTCACACCAATTTTCGGTGGAAGTTTACGTGGTAATGTACATCATATATTTTTTTTAGTTTTATCATTCTCTTATTTTAAAAGTAACAGGGGGGGGGGGGGAGGGGGCACTCATTTTACCACTTTGGAAGAGTCTCTCGCGCAAACAACTAAGTTTAGAAAAAAATGATAATAGAAACCTCAATATCATTTTTGAAGACCTATCCATAAATACCCCATATGTATGGGTACGATGAAAAAAAAATTATAGTTTTAGTTCCATGTATGGGGAGCCTCCAAAATTATGGTTGTTTTTCTATTTTTGTGTGAAAATCTTAATGCGGTTCACAGAATACATCTACGTACCAAGTCTCAACAGTACAGATGATATTTTCGGAAAAAAGTAGCTGTGACATACGGACGGACAGACAGACATGACAAATTTATAAGGGTTTATTTTTTTGCCATTTGGCTACGTAACGCTTAAAAGGAAAAATACCAGCCAAGTGCGAGTGTTAGAACACGAAAAATTCCATTACATCATTGAAGATTCGAGTAAAAAACAAGGAATTATCCCTTTGTGTTTGTTGTTATATAGAAATTCCCAATTCGTCACAATTTCCCTGGCTTCCTATTACGGTCCACAAGATACAGCCCACTGACAGACATACAGACGGAAGGACGGCGGGGGCTTAGTAATAGGGCTCCCTTGGCACCCTTCGGAACCCTACACACCATATTGCTGTGATTGCATTGAATGTGATGATCGATCTATCGTTACGGATAGTCAGAAGCCGAATAGGATCTGATATCTGGTTTCTTAGTTTCTGGTACCTTACGGGTTTCGAGGTCAGATGCCAATCACTCGAATAATTCTGGTAGCTAGACGCAATAGATTAGACTGGGAGCCGAAATAGATATAATAATACGTAATGACTGGCATTTTGGCCGATTAGTGAACCTGACTTCTAAGCCACAGGTCGTGGGTTCAATTATTTATTCTGTGTGTGTCTGTAAATTTATCTGTAATATGTACATAAGTATCCAACTAATATTATAAATGCGAAAGTTTGTGAGTTTGGATGTATGTTACTCTTCCCCAAAAAAACTACAAACCGGATTTTGATGAAACTTTGTAGTAATACAGCTTATATATCCGAATAACTGATATGCTATCATTTATAAAGTTTAACGCGGGTGAAACTAAGTGACGCAGCTAGTTTAGAAATATATGTTAAAGTACGTTTATGAGTTATCTAGTTGGCATGTACAGACGTCAGCACATCAAGCTACCCCAATCTGTCAAATTTACCCAATTGAAAGTGAACCTTATGCTTATGTGATAAAGTTGAAAATCTATAAAAGAAATTTGACAGATTGGGGCAGCTGGATGTGCTGGCCTCTGTACCTACAGCATCTGCCCAGTTTGGGATCAGATAACACTGCTATCTGTTAGTTGTCCTAAGATATTCATTGAATTGCCAATATAGAAATCACGTCTGTTTCCCAGAGGGGTAGGCAGAGACAACGGACTTTCATTTGTCACGATCCTTCACACCTTATTCGCCATTTACTGTCATTATATTCGTCATACATGCTCGCTGGTATAGAGTACCTACTTCTGACCTGGCCTTTCTTGTGAACCACTCCGATTTGGACAGAGAATGTTCTACGAGGTCTTCCCCTTCCGGCTGTACCATTCACAAAGGCCATGTATACTTCTTTTGTCAATCTTCTTTCATAATTACCAATACTCTTAACCAACCTATTTTTCAGACATCTTTAAATCTTTTTATTAAATTAATGCCGGACGCCAGCACATCCAGCTACTCCAATCTGTCAAATTTCTTTCATAGATTTTCAACTTTATCACAAAAACATAAGGTTCAATTTCGATTGGAGACATTTGACAGTTTGGGGTAGCTTGTTGTGCTGGCGTCTGCTTGACGGTAAATTTGTTGGAGATATAATCAATGACGTTAACAGACGCTCCCCATCAACGAAGTAGGTCGAAAATAAAAACTACGCAAATAGATCCGTCTGAGTTCCATTCGGCGATTCAGCGTCGCTGCACAGGAACTAAACTACCGGGAGTAAAAAACCTCAGGATTCGTAATTCGTATTAAAGCATAGTATAGGTCACAGTAGTATATCATTTCATTTAAACCATTAGTTCATGGTTTTTGATTGTTAATATTAAATACAATTAAGTTTGTTTAGTATAAGTTAAAATTATTTAATGTTCAAAATTGTAAAACCACTTAAATTAAGCATCTACCTATTAGGTTGAATTTTTCTGTCGGTGATTCTAAGAGACCTGGTATCCATAACACAAGTTAAATCTTACTTTGGATACCAGAGTGTCAATTATATACTTACAGTGTTGTATCCTATTATGTAAGCTAATAATATTATAATGTATTTTGATCTGTAAGTGGTTCTGTACTACAATATTTTGGAAATAAAGTGATTATTATTATCTATATATATATAAAAATCAATGCCACTTTTCGTTGTAATGATTTAACTCAACAACGCCTTTACCGATTTGGCTAATTTCGGTCTTGAATTATTTGTGGAAGTCCAGGGAAGGTTGGTACGTAGAGAAAATTTAAATAAAGTCTTGAAAAAGTGTAAAATCAACATCTTTTAGCAATCTAAAATTAAATGAACATAATAATTTTTTTTATTACTATGCCTTATACGTAGCGAAGCACGTACCGGGCCGCTAGTTATTTATATAATATGTATTTTTCGTATTTGACGGGCCTGTGGCGTGGTTGGTAAATGCTTGCTTTGCACGCTGCAGGTCGCGATTCCCACACAGGACAGATATTTGTGTGCATGAACATGTCGGTCTTGAGTCTGGGTGTAATCTACTATATAAAAATAAGTCGGGTTTTCCTTCCTGACGCTATAACTCCAGAACGCCCGAACCGATTTCCACGGTTTTGCATTCGTTGGAAAGGTCTCGGGCTCCGTGATGTTTATAGCTAAGAAAATTTATTAAATTTAACGCGGGTAACACCGCGGGGCGCAGCTAGTCTACTATATAAAAATAAGTCGGGTTTTCCTTCCTGGCGCTATAACTCCTGAACGCCCGAACCGATTTCCACGGTTTTGCATTCGTTGGAAAGGTCTCGGGCTCCGTGAGGTTTATAGCAAAGAAAATTTATAATATTTAACGCGGGTAACACCGCGGGGCGCAGCTAGTCTACTATATAAAAATAAGTCGGGTTTTCCTTCCTGACGCTATAACTCCAGAACGCACGAACCGATTTCCACGGTTTTGCATTCGTTGGAAAGGTCTCGGGCTCCGTGAGGTTTATAGCAAAGAAAATTTATAAAATTTAACGCGAGTAACACCGCGGGGCGCAGCTAGTCTACTATATAAAAATAAGTCGGGTTTTCCTTCCTGGCGCTATAACTCCTGAACGCCCGAACCGATTTCCACGGTTTTGCATTCGTTGGAAAGGTCTCGGGCTCCGTGAGGTTTATAGCAAAGAAAATTTATAATATTTAACGCGGGTAACACCGCGGGGCGCAGCTAGTCTACTATATAAAAATAAGTCGGGTTTTCCTTCCTGACGCTATAACTCCAGAACGCACGAACCGATTTCCACGGTTTTGCATTCGTTGGAAAGGTTTCGGGCTCCGTGAGGTTTATAGCAAAGAAAATTTATAAAATTTAACGCGAGTAACACCGCGGGGCACAGCTAGTTATCTATATAAGTATGTATTTACAAAAGAAAAGTAGTATATGTAGTATATCAGTTATCTCGTTTACGTAGTACAAGCTCTGCTTAGTTTCGGATCAGTTGGCCGTGTGTGAATCCCAGGTTATTATATTGTAGCTCACTCGAGTAATTCAGTTCATAGACTATGACGCCGCAAAAATACGTAATTGAGTGAATTTAAGGCGCTCATGGTCAATTGCTCACATCGGTGCGTAGATGTCCGTAAGTGATCAATGACGTAAAGCACCAAGGCACGCGGTATAGATGGGGGACCGCCAAAGTGGATTAATTTCTGAATGTCTCCGTACTTCGGAGGGCACGTTAAGACTGTCGGTAGACAACCTGTCGGACTGTCGGTTGACCGTGGGTGAATCCCAGGTTATTAACCTCGGATTCACACACGGTCAACTGATCCGAAACTAAGCAGAGCTTGTACTACGGAAACGAGATAACTGATATACTACATATACCTACTACTTTTATTTTGTAAATATATACTTATTTAGATATTTGCACCCAGACCCAGGACAAACAGACATGTTCATACACATACATATCTGTTCTGGGTGGGAATCAAACCCACGACCTGCGGCGTGTAAGGCAAGTATTTACCAACCAACTGGTCCGTTCAGTGTCACATACCCCAAGTAAGTAGTAACACCACGCCTTTACTTCCATAACTTATCTACAAGAATAAGTTTATCGACAAAAACCAACGGTTACACATAAAAATTCAGGTACGAAAATTAAATTGCTTCCTATGGGAATAGGGCACCCAGGAATGCCTTTTAAGCAAAATACGATACAATATCAGATAAAGCGAAGAAGATTATCTACACGTCCATTTGTAGTTCACTGTACGTACCAATGAAGCCTGAAAAGTTGAGAACCCGAGGCAGTATGACGCACATAGAAGTTTGTACCTATCTACGTACAATTTGATAACGTCTTTATTACTTACAAAATAAGGTCCGTTTACGTAGCAGAAGTGTATCTACTAACGTGGCGTTGATTTTATGTACAGGTAGGTAGAGTAGCTACATAAGCTATACTATTTTTTTTATAGAGTAGAGGGGCGCGCAAGTCACCAGCAAAAAAGTGTCTACGGGTGGTCTGATGAGGGGAGCCCCGGGAACGCGGGTATGCTACCCGCCACGTACATAAGCTATACTATAATATTATAAAGTGAAATTAATATTTTTCTGTATAGAGTAAACTATATACTCAGAAACTACGGAACTGCTATTAAAAATTCTTTCACAAATGGAATGCTGCAGTATCATCAGTGAGTAACATAGGCTATAATATTGTTAATCGAATTAAATTAGGGATCCCTACAAAAACTATAGTAATGAAAGCTAAAGTGTAAAAATTTCAACAATAAATGATCAAACATAAAAATTGTACCTACCTACTTACTGCATATTTTAGAACATGTCAATATCTTCCTAAATTTGCGATATCATATGTCCAAGTATTGTAGTTACGTTATTATAACTACTTATTAACATATAAATCTACTATATAAAAATAAGTCGAGTTTTCCTTCCTGACGCTATAACTCCAGAACGCACGAACCGATTTCCACGGTTTTGCATTCGTTGGAAAGGTCTCGGGCTCCGTGAGGTTTATAGCAAAGAAAATTTTTAAAATTTAACGCGGGTAACACCGCGGGGCACAGCTAGTAGTTAATAAATTTGCCGGCCGAAATTAACCACGTTATTCATGTCTTGGTATTTAGCATTAACCAAATTATTGTTCGTTGTAAAGCCTGTTTCAGTACCTGTAGATCACTTTTTAAATTATTGTAATCCATTTAAAAGATATCACGGATTAAAAATACAATTATTTGAGTTAAAAATAGATACTTAGATAGGACAAAAAAAACGCTATAATTATACCTTTTGCACGTCATGTAATTTTAATTAGATATATATTTAGATAATTCATTACAGCAAAAGATACGCATTCATTTTAAATTCTAAGCCACGCTTCTGATTCCAATATAATACTTGTGTAATCATATCATGTGCTAATGTACTACAACTCATGGCAGAGGTTTCAGATCATATTTCAAAAAAGAGGAAGTCTCTCCCAATTCGATATATTAGCGGTGAGTGACAGTTGCCCGTAAAAATTGATCCACTCATGCACCTCCTCCACCTCACTAACCTGGAGCAGAGGTTCGAACTCCAAAGAGCATCTTTTATCGTACGGTGACCAGTGAACGCAAATAAAGGTGACACAGTAAAAGCCATGTAGGCTAACTCAAAAAGAATATAACAAACTACGTACTAACTGTTAACATAAATAAAAAAAACCGGCCAAGTTCGAGTCGGACTCGCACATGAAGGGTTCCGCAGCAGCAAGTATTTCAGTTGATTAAATGAAAGGTAAATTGCGGTTTACGATTTATGACGTATTAAAAAAAAACTACTTACTAGATTTTGTTCAAACCAATTTTCGTTGTTAGTTTACATACATACATAGACTCGCGCCTGTTTCCCAGAGGGGTAGGCAGAGACAACGGATTTCCATTTGTCACGATCTTTGCATACTTCTTTTGCCTCGATTACTGTCATTATATTCTTCATACATACTCGCTGGTTTAGGGTACTTCTGACCTGCCCTTTCTTGAGAACATCTCCAATTTGGTCAGAGAATGTTCGACGTGGTCTTCCCCTTCCGGTTGTCCCATTCACACAGGCCAGGTAGGTATACTTCTTTTGTCAATCTTCTTTCATTCATCCTTTCTAAATGGCCAAACCATCTCAGCATGCCTTTTTCAATCTTTGTGACTACATCCTCTTACACACCACAACGCTCTCTTACATCAGTATTTCGAATTCTGTCTCTCAAAGTCACACCACACATACGTCTCAGAGCTCTCATTTCCACTGCATTTATTTTACTTTCATTCTTTTTCTGCCATACCCAGTTTACATGGTAATGTAAATGATATATCTTTTTTAGTTTTATCATTCTCTTATTTTAGAAGTTACAGGGGGGGGGACACTCATTTTTCCACTTTGAAAGTGTCTCTCGCGCAAACTATTCAGTTCAGAAAAAAATGATATTAGGAACCTCAATATCATTTTTGAAGACCTATCCATAGATACCCCACTTGTATGGGTAAGATGAAATTTTTTTTTTGATTTTCAGTTGGTATGGGTATGGGGAACCCCCAAAATTATTATTATTTTTCTATTTTTGTGTAAAAATCTTAATGCGGTTCACAGAATACATCTACTTACCAAGTTTCAACAGTACAGCTCTTATAGTTCCGGAAAAAAATGGCTGTGACATACGGACGGACAGACAGACAGACATGACGAATCTATAAGGGTTCCGTTTTTTGCCATTTCACTACGGAACCCTAAAAATATATCTTCTTTGCTAACCAGAATAGGGAAACGAACGAAAGTACATAGTTATTGGCACCAACTTCAAATGTTAATGTTGGTTTTTAACAGTCCAGGTTATGTAAACAGATTGTTGTTGCTCTTTAAAAATAAGCCTATTACTTAAAGTGCGCCCGACCAATGTTAATTTCTTATAAATCCTAAGATTATAAGCTGTTTCTAACAAAATTTATTTGAAACCACCTTGCAAGCATATCCTACAAATCAATTAGTAATAATCAAAATCTGTTCAAACACCAAAGTAATAGGTGAAGATCACACAAGAGGTTTTACCCATCCCTAAGGCAGTATGTTTCTAATTGATTGGTTTGAACTTTATTCGAAACCATTAAGTAGTTTTAATTATGATGGCAAATTATGGATTTCCTAGTCTAAAATATACTCCACCCAGTATACAATACAAGCTAAACCCATGCCATGTTTAGATAATACATTAGATTGTGTAATTTTAGTGTTTAAATGTATTTAAATTATAAGGTTAGTAGTATAAACAAAACACACTTTATTCGGTTTTATTAATTTTATTGCATAATTTGAATCCCAAAAACAAGTAATCAACAAATATCAAAACAGTCAAAGCATATAGTTGCAATTCAGGAAAGAACCATCCTTAATAATTAACAGTTTTAAACAAAGATACATTAATCAACTCCAAATAATTACAATAAAAAATGTGGCCTGTTTTGCGTTCATCTACAAGAATATCAACAAACAAGTATAATAATTCTTAAAGCAAACAAATTAAATATTGATTTGTGAAACACTTATAGTAAATGTTCATCAAACACTCAAAATAATACAATTAGTTGGCAAATATTGTCTTTTCAATCAGTACAGTACCATTTGATGATGTGATATGCCATATATCCCTTTCTCTGGAGCGCGACAACCATTTTGCCATTTAAAATTCATGCTTAAGACAGGCTCCACGGATATGTCCATATGGCCGATATCTTTATGCAAACAAAAACTGGTTGCGCACCACAAGGATGGATTAAAAACATTAAAGATGAAAAATAACTTTTATGGAAAAGCATTATGTTAATCTTACTTTAAAATTTATAATTATGCAAGACATTGTCTTTACAATATTTTTTATGAGATTTTCTGTTTTACATTATTAACATTTCTACTTACGTACTTACATAATTTTTAAGCTTTTCCATCCAACATATCAATATATAAATGTACTTACTTTGAAGACAATAGAGTTTTATTTATTTGCAATATTATGTACAATCTCAAGATTTTTTTTTACTTTTTTTGTCTCATAAAATCTTTACACTTATGAACACTTATAACAATTTAGAATATACTTTTAATTAATTTCTATTTAATGTTTAATGCAGACCACAGTTTAATGGAGTCACATAATTGATGATTCTGCCCATAATATTGTATGATATTTCACAACTGTTCTGTATAAAAGGAAATCAGAAAATAATGTATATATTATATAAATTACTTATAAGTTTTTGAAGTATTGACGGAATGTAGGACTGCTTAAAGCTTTATGAAAACCAATACACTTAACAGTACACCAATATTAAAATAAGTTTAATAGTAAGTTGCACTAATACAATACTACCAAATTTATACTTTAATGTTAGTGATTTACTTAAAACGTATAACAGATAGATATGAGGAAATTTGGCCTTTGAATAGGAATGGCATTAAACAATTTCATCCACCCCAAATGCTGATCTGGTAAATAATAAGATGGATTTGTACTAGGTTTAATTGTTGAGCCAAAACAGTGTCTTGTCACAACCAAGTGCTGATAAATATTAACTGAACTATGAATAAGCTCTATTGTCGTTTAATAAGGTTATTTTTTTTAATTTTATTCTTTGAATGTTAAGTTAAATGCCATTACTATCCATACTTTTAAGCCCATAGTGCCAGTAAGAGATAGAAAAGAACTTCAAAAAGATCATAATTTGCAAATTAAAAAACAAATGAGATTATAATGATAATTATTTCTTGAAAGGTTATTAAAACCTTGACATTTGATCATGACCATTTATATTAATTTTCATTATTCGATTATTTGGAACTGTTTAGTACATTTGTGAACTTGATACTTGCAATGGAGTCATAATACCAGGGACTATGGTTGAAATCCAGGTTCTAATAACCTTTCAAGTAAGGTTGCGATCCTGAACAGCATCCAAGTGTACATTAGAATCACAAATTATTAAAGATTTAAATAGGAATAGGAAATCCAATGTGAAACATGTTGGAAAGGAAAAAATTTAAGCATTTATGCCAGTATTACTAATAGAGAATTCTTTGTTGGATAGTATTTTTGTTTAGTCACAATAATACAAGCCCCACAGACAAACTTGTTCACCAAATATTGTTTACAATATGTATGCTTGTTGTTGGGTATGATTGGTTGTTATGACAACAAGGATTGAAAGGCATCAGATCCTACTTCCCCATAGACCTTAAATCTCTGAAGTAAGAGACAAAGGCAAGTTCAGCATGCTATTGAGACTACTTACAGTACAATAGAATATTTATTCAGCTACCTCTGTTGTTTTTGTAGGTCTGTGGCATTCCTTGCTTGTTGTCTATGACTTACAGGTCTGAGGCACTTTGTACATAAAATGGAAGAACAGTGAAGGGCATTAATGTGGTCCAACTATGTCTATGCTAATTAACACTGGTCTTAATTTAGTGCAAAATCAAAGAGAAATAAGTAAACAAATTATAAATTAAGTACACTATTGGTAATATGTCATTGCATGTTCCATATCACATATATGAGATAGTTCAACATATTTGATGAATTCTACATAAAAGATACTGAATTTACATCTGTTGTCTGGAACAGGCTATGATGTATATTATATGGATATTAACATAGTATCATACAAGACAATCAAGTAATAGTGAAAAAATGTGATTAGTTTTTAGTGCATTCCTTGGTGCAATAGTGTAACTAGAAAGTACTAAAATAATAACTACTAAATTCACTATGAATTCTACATAAAAGATACTGAATTTACATCTGTTGTCTGGAACAGGCTATGATGTATATTATATGGATATTAACATAGTATCATACAAGACAATCAAGTAATAGTGAAAAAATGTGATTAGTTTTTAGTGCATTCCTTGGTGCAATAGTGTAACTAGAAAGTACTAAAATAATAACTACTAAATTCACTATCTCTAATTTAAAAATAAATAAAACAACTATGTAATATTTTATTCATAACCTATTTATATTAAACCCCATAATTAGCCCAATGTGAATCTTCTTTTACCTTTTCAGCCTCTCTTAATATCTACAATGCCATCCAGCAAATACCAGCACTGTCCATGTTATTAAAAAATTTACAAAAATTCATAGTTTATATGATTCAAAAATATACTGTGAAGCTATCGAATGTTTGTATTTCTACTTAAATTTATCTATGGTCTACTATCACATTTGGTATAACAAGGGCTAGAATGCGATTGATGATGGAGGCATGGAGCATTCCCCTACTGTCACACGGTATGATGCTAGTTCACTAATACCATGGTAATGCACGAACGCCGCTACAATCACAAGCACATGGAATATTTGATGTGACTGGAACCAGATGTCACACTTACCAGGGAACCAGCGCTCTGGGACACGCAGGGCATAGAACATAGCTCCTAATATGTACAACAAGCCCATCAGGACCAACCATCCCAATGATGCCTTACTCACTTGACTGAACCATCCTTCAGTAATCCCATAATGGATTGCAGGCACAATGCCTGATAGACCAAAGCCCATAAACACCCCCGCGCGAAGAGGTCTCAAACGAGGCTCTGAGAACTTATCCCAAAGTGACACTATTATTGACAAAATTCCTAAAACAACCACTACAGATAAGTATATAATCTTGGGCCTGTAATGGCAGTAGAAACTATAGTATAACCATGGAACAAATGATCCCATGATCAACAGTGCAATTCCACAGTAATCCAACTTAGAAAATAGTTTCCCGACCATCTCCGAGTGGCAGTAAAGAGTGTGATACGCGAACGAAAAGCCGAGACACACGATGGCGCCGATAAAGAATACTCCAAAAATCATCTTCTCCTGCATTTGGATCTCGATGGAGGGCCGCGACAGGAAGTAGATAGCGACGCCGATGAACGCGATGCAGCCGAGCAAATGCGTCCAGATGTTACCTGTCTCCGTATGGATGCGGAAGATAGAGGCGAAGCACGCGCTGAAGGACGGCAATGGAGGCCGGTGGCCTTTGTGCAGGTAGTCGTTGTCTTGCAGCCAGCGTGGCAGATGCCGGAAGTGACATACGTTCCAAGATGCCTCCCACACCTTGCGCACGAACTCTTCCGCTTGCTCCGCCGCGTTATGTGCTAGCGCGCCCAGGTCAATCTCATCCGAGAGAACACCAGCCTTCAGCACCTCCGCCATCTCGGCGTCGAGCAGATGCTGGTCCTCGGGCGTGGAAGGCAGCGGGCAGCCATCTTCTTCCTCTGCGAGCACTTCGTCCAGCTCGTCCATCTGCGAAGCCAAGCTCTCTCCTTCGGGATCCCATCCCTGCCGTCGACGCAGCCCGTCCGAGGACGCGCTGCGGGATCCCGTGTCCGAATCGGTCTCCCACATCCTTGCGCCGTCAAAATTCACGATAAAACACTACGGCGACATACATTAGCAGTCGCGACCTTTGTTAGCTGTACACATACAGTTATTCGTTGGAACTCCAGTTACGTCACGGAAAAGGTACACGATACGTGAAAAGTCTTCGCATAAAATGAGTTCGAATCGTTCGCAAAGAGGCGTTTTGGTTTTTAATCAGAATAAAACTGTTCGGCCATAGCTACAAAAATTTAGTGTGCTACATAAATCTACAAAATCTATGCACAAGTCGATCAAATACGAACAGCTGCACAAAACTGAACAAAATTGAACAAATATCCACCGACTCGTTCAATTTCTATTCATGCTTCCCGTAAATATCGTTTTCTCTCTCTTGTCTGGAGCTAATACAATATTTCTATCGCACACAAGGTCGCAACACGATGCAACGTCACTTCTTCTAGTGATGTTCTACAAAATAATACATTAAAACCGTAATTTTCAAGAAAATCAATACAATCGTTATGAAAAACATATTTTATTACGATATTTTATTCACTAGTTGTTCATGATATTTGGCGTTTTACCACTGCTATTCGGCGTCAGTAGTAAATAACTTCTGGCCTGGCCCACGCTGAAGTTCAAAAACCTTTTAACGATGTCCGGGTATAAGGCTTTTACGGAATATTATATAATTCTAGCTGTCCCGGAAAATGTAGTATTGCCTTACAATGGAAATAAAACCCGGAAACTCATCACAGCGTCACCTATCGAGTCCAATTGTAAATCTAAATCATCGAGGGACCCAAAAAATCAAAATGGCTATTAAAAAAAGTGTTCGGTAGTTCAGACAACTCATAAAAATATACCAATATATCTCTAAGTTCATAGATATTATAGACTAGCGGCCCGTCCCAGCTTCGCTTGGGTATTAATTTATTAATGCAAACATTTTGTGATAAGAAATCGCTGTACTAATTTCATTAAAATCGAGAGGATCTCCAGAAAACCTCGAGAAAGGCCAAAAAGGCCAGGTAAAAAATAATGCGAATTAAAATATTCATCAGTTATTGTCACGTCCGCTGCCTTGGGAGCCAACTGGCCTCTCTCATACATGTTACCCTCCGCACCTTGTCTTGCCTTAGTAGCCTTTTAAGCACCGGGATTTTTATTATTGCATTTTTAAACATTTGATATCTTTTAAAGGAAATATCCGATTAATATAATTCAAAAGTGATCTACGGGTACTGAAACATCCTTAACTACGAACGTATTTATTTACGAGCTATGGTAATTTATAAAATAGAACGCGGGTAAAACTGCAGGGCACATCTAGTAAGTAATAAGTGGTTTTAATGACGTAACTACAATAGTATTGCGAAGTTTTCACCACTTTTAGGTTTCGGCTATTAAGTAGGTTGTTTTTATCAATGAGGCTGGCCAATGTTTTATTCTAGATATGCGAAAGTAATAAAGAAGAAAATACAAGAACATCTGCATTTTTACAGCAATACAGCAATCAAAGTACGCATTTTTGAGCGATATTATTTTAAACTGCACGCGGCTTTTGATCGCCCTGTGACGTCACGTGTCCCGTCACGCAGCGCGCCGGCCGGTTTGCGGGTGCAAATCTAGTTACTATTCATTTAATCACCGCTGCTGGTGGCGCGTACTTGCGATTTTATTATGAAAAAATTAATAGAAAATGCTGTGCTGTGCCCAAGAGTTTTGATTCCAATGTTAACACACCCAAAAAGTGTTTTTTGTATACCTAAAAATCCTATGATAAGGAAGAAATGGATGACCGCAATACGCAGACAGGATTCAATAGGACTGAAAACTATTGCATTTTGATATGAATATTATTTTGCTATAATAGTTCGACATTTAACCTAATGTTTTTATTTTCGATCATGAGGACTATGAACATGTCACACAAAAGTTTTCCCACGCGAAATAATAACTTTTATAGGCAAAAGTTCAAATAATGTTGCTAACAAAAGGTGCGGGAATTTTTTCAATCAGTTGCTTTATTTTTAAATTTAGACTTTTATGTTTGTTACAAAATAGTAACTAACACAAAAGTCTAATCTTTATTCTTAATTATATTTGTTCAAAAGTTCAACTGGGCCTTTGGATACGTTATTGTTACTAGTTTTAGTCAGGGATTTCGGGTGTTCGCTTTCATTACAACGCTCAAAAGTCTTAAAAAAAAACATCCTTTTTTATCCTCATACCACAACATTGTGGAAAACTGTACATTATATTGGCTAAGCATGTTAACGATTTTTAGGAAATTACCGTAACAAACCTTAACTGAACAACACTAGCGTGCTGAAATTTCATTGGTCCGTTTTCGAAAGTGAGACGTCAAAATTCCAACCAATAAACTGACTGACATTCGCCAAAAGAATGAAATCGACAAACATAACCTCTTTCGTATTATAAAGGAATCCCTTGTGAAGGGATTATTATAAAATAAAGTAATTCAAATAAAGTGAATGTACTTACTTCTTGAACATTTTGATATTCCGGGAAATCCAAGCTAAACAGAATGTTCTTGAATTGACACTTTTCAAAGAGAGAACACACACAGTCAACACACAAATTTGAGCGAACGAACGAACCATTCACTCATTCTATCCTGACATTCCTGACCAATGAAGGACAATGCTCGTTGAACTTTGTTTTTTTTTTTTTACGATTCATTTCGGATACTATGTCTTTTTAGTTAGACTAAGGACTTCTTAAGTAGTGTTTTTACGAATAGGTTCTAATTTTGAGAAGTCCAAGACTTGAGCAATTTAGAAGAAATTATTTGCAAAAGTATTACTATTATGGACAAAAGAAAAAAGAACACCCATATCCTTCGAGTATTTAGCCCATATGGGTCTTTAGATAAAAATAGAACAAAAGATAAAAATAGATAAAAATAACGTAGGATTAATTTAGATAGTGTTTCTTGTTGACTGCAATAAATATAATATTTGGTTCGTACGGTACCAATGATGAGTTAGGTAGTTTAATACATATCTGTGAGATAGGTGGATTTTTTTAGTAACTAAACAGGTGCATTTTTATTTTCCACAAATTTTCACATTAATCTCCTGGCATACATATATAATGTAGCAACCAACCATGTGTAGCGACAAATACACTGTGTGTAAACCATGACAGTTTTAGACACCATTAAAAATTTTGCCATATATATATGTATTTTCTCTTACATGCCAATATAATTGAAATAATAGTTGATTCGTTGGTATTATTCATTGGTAGTTCTCTTGCATCCCACTCAGAGGCACGGAGGAATTGATGTTGGAGCATCCCTTCCTGGACGAATTGTCAATTCGGGGTCTATGTAGTGGCCCTGGGAGTCCCAATGGATTGATTATACCTCCTTTTTACACAATCAATTAACCAATCGGTGGATAGGCTAAAATCTTTTGAAGTATAGGGTGGCATAAAAACGTCGAGTATTTATATATCATATAACTGGATCATCATATCTTCAGGTTGATTTGTTTGTAAATTACAAACAAGTTTTAGGATCTTATTGTTTTAAAGCTTACGATTTATAATTTATTAATTCTTTAAGTGGCACCCATTAAATACACAATTGTAAAACAGTGATGAGCACAGCATTTAGCTCAAATGCAATACATATAGTTGTGTGTACAGTACTGATATTGAGGTTCCACATTGTCAGAAATTGAATATAATTTTTATTTGAGTTATTCAGAATTTAGAAATATTCATTTGTGAATTTCTTTTATAATAATAATAATAATAAATCTTTATTTCGAACATACAGTCCATAGTCTACAAAAAATAAAAAGAGACAAAATAGGTACCTAAAAAAACACAAAAACACAAAATGAAAATTCAGCATCATCGCACCTGGGCACTGTTAGAGTTCGTATACTCATTGGTGTGAAGCTATGGTTAGAGCTGGCCGGTTGCAAACACCAAAATTGTAACTTGTCAGTATGTTTTCAAATAAAACAATTGTTATTTTTCATTGACTGAATAAACAATAATATCTTACGAATTTTACCTTTTATTCATAATAATCGGTAGCAAACGTTATAAAACGTTAACATGGTAGCAGAGTGAAAGACGTTTTGAGCAGAACGTATTGCAAAACGTAAGAATTGTGAGATTCAGAAGAAGTTCCTTCGAAGTCGAAGTTTAAGGAAGAGAAAACATTTTTTGTCTGCAAGATGGAGCAAGCTATCTTAGAAGCAACAAAAATAAAGGTTGGTCTCTTAAACGATTCGAATTGGTCGACATGGAAATACAAAATTACAGCAGCCATGAGAGGACTGGGACTTCTGGACATAGTTGAAGGAAAGGTCAGTAAACCTCAACTGTCGGATCCAGAAAATTGTGAAAAATATAATTCAGAGTTGAAAAACTATCAGAGAATCAATAGCGCAGCTCTATTATTAATTACCACAAATCTTTCGGATGAAAATCTTCAAAAAGTTATGAGATTTAACGAAGCAAGAGAGATATGGGCGGAATTGACCCGAATCTATTCAGGTGTATCACAAGACCGAGCATATGACCTTTGCATGAAGTTCTTTGGCTACAAGAAAGAGTCCGACAATGACATGTCAACTCATTTGTCAAAAATGAAGAATATATGGTCAGAACTAGAACAAGAGATGAAGAAAACTGAAAATAAAGGTGAGCTACCGGAGATCTTCTTGATTTGCAAAATTTTAGACACCTTACCAGAAAAATACTTCACTTTTAAATCTAGTTGGCTATTGATAACAAAGTCAGAAAGGACAGTAGAAAACTTGACGAGCCAACTTTGTACATATGAGCGATCACTATTAAGCAAAGATGAAGATAAAGAAATAGAGGTCCTAAATGTTCAAAAGAACAAGGGAAAACAAAAGATCACGAGAGATAAATGCCATTATTGTGGTAAGATTGGACATAGAGTGAAACAATGCGAAAAATGGATGTCTGATGGACGACCACCAAAACCGTCAACGACAAAGAGCGTTCCAAATACAAATGTGAACATGAGTCTTATGGCAGTTAACAGTAAGATGGATGAAGACCATGATAACTGGTTCATAGATAATGGGGCCACAAGTCATGTAACAAATAGAGATGATTTGTTTGAGTCATTCCACTACTTTGACGATTCATACACAGTAACCACTGCGAATGGAGAAGCCATTCAGGCGCTTGGAAAAGGAACACTAATAGTTGAAGCTGACGTAGGAAGAGGTTGCAAACAACTGATCACGCTAAACGATGTTTGGTACGTACCCAGCGTGAAGAAAAATCTATTCTCGGTTTTATCAGCACAAGATAGACTCTCAAACAGTACTTTTATGTCAACAGCAACAGAATGTAAATTATCAGTCAAAGGAACAGTCATGCTTATTGGAAACAGGCAGATACAAGGAGGTCTGTACAAACTACGTTTGACAAACAGAAGGCCTTTAAAACCTGTAGAAATAAACACGATAGACTCAAAGAATTTACTTCAGCTATACCATGAAAGATTAGGACATCAAAGTAAGACTCATGTGAAAAGAGTCATTGAGAGGGAGCTTGGGATTAAACTGAAACTTGATAGCGAAATTTGCGAAGGCTGCATTTATGGCAAGGCGCACAGGCAAAAGTTTGGTACGAGAGAGAGGGCGACAGAAGCAGGAGCATTGATACATGCTGATGTATGTGGACCTTTCCCGTACTCAATGAGCAAATGCAGATACTTTGTACTATTCAAAGATGATTTGTCGAAATTTCGATTTGTGTATTTTCTAAAACAGAAGTCGGAAGTAAGTCAAAAACTGAAGCAAGTGTTAGCCGAGATAAAAGTTATGGGACACAACGTGAAAGAGCTTCTGAGTGACAATGGAGGAGAATTCGACAATGCGGAGGTACGAAAAATACTTCAAGAAAATGGTGTCATGCAAAGACTTACGATGCCATACACCCCAGAACAAAACGGATGTGTAGAAAGAGACAATAGGACAGTTGTCGAAGCTGCAAGAGCTATAATGCATTCAAGAGGGCTACCTAAAGGCTTATGGGCAGAATTAGTTTATGCCACAATATATATTCTGAATCGGACTGGACCAACACCATTTGATAAAAGTCCATATGAGATTTGGTGTAAGAAAAAGCCAAGAATCCGGCATTTAAGAATATTAGGAAGCACTTGTTATGCACATGTACCAAAAGTAACTAGGAAGAAATTGGACAAGAAAGCAAAGAAAGGTATACTTATTGGATATGATAATGATGAAGGGTATAGGATATGGATCAAGGAAACAAACAAACTAGTACGATCTAGAGACGTTATCTTTGAAGAGAAGACCCTAGAATCAACAAATCAAGATCCAATACCTATAGAAAATGGTTCAATGAGTTTTGATGCTCCAATTCCTTTACACTTCGACATACCTATTTCTTCAAGTAGTGTTATACCCCAGACTGACACTTGGATTCAGGTATCATTACCATTGAATGAAAACACCGAATCAACGACGGTGAATATAGATGAACCTGTGATTGAGACCGAAACACAATCTGCAGAAGATATAGAAGCAGAACAAACTATAGAAGAGTTATTTACAGAACCAGAGAATGAAGCATTCAGAGAAGATACTCATATTGATCGATCTTTAGAAGATGTTCAGAGTGAACGAAATCTAGAAACAACACCACACAGAATGACTTTGCGAGATCGTTGTAATATAAAACCATCTAAAAGATTTGATGACTTTGTTCTTAACTGCGTTGAAAAGGTTTATGGTCATGAAGAGGAACCAAAGACTTTCAAAGATGCTATGAAGTCTATTGAGAAAGATCAATGGTGCAAAGCCATGGATGAAGAAATAAGATCCTTGGAAGAGAACCAAACATGGGACTTAGTGCCATTGCCCAAGGGACGCAAAGCCATATCTAGCAAATGGATTTACAAGATTAAGCGAAACTCAAATGGGTCTATAGATAAATACAAAGCCAGACTTGTTGCGGTTGGCTATTCTCAAAAGAAAGGCGTGGATTTTGAGAAGACTTTCAGTCCAGTAGCAAAAATGAGCACAATCAGAATACTATTGAGTATTGCCGCTCGAGACAATATGGTCTTAGCTCAATTTGACGTATCCACCGCATTCCTTTATGGAAGCTTAAATGAGGAAATCTATGTCAAACAGCCTGATGGATATAATAATGGGACTAACGAAGTATGCAGATTGAAACGAAGTTTATATGGGCTAAAGCAAGCGCCATTATGCTGGAACAATTGCATTAAAGACTTTCTTCAAGAACAAGGGTTCCTACCTGGTGAAGATCCTTGTTTCTTCTCGATGAAGAGGGGAGAAGGTAGACTATTACTAGCCCTATATGTTGACGATGGTATGATTGCTGGTACCTCACAGGTACTAATTGATGAGTTCCTCGAGAAGCTTGAGAAGCGATTTAAAATAAAGGCCCAACGTAACAAGAAATCTTATTATTTTCTAGGACTTGAGATACAAAGAGAGAAAGATTGTATCAAAATACATCAAGGTGCCTACACTAAAAAGGTGCTTGAGAGATTTGGTATGGAAAATTGCAAGGCTGTTGCTACACCAATAGTAAAGGACTCTGAATTGAGAGAAGAAGCTAAAGGAGAACATGGCTTTCCATACAGAGAGGTCGTTGGAGCCCTTGCATACCTGATGGTGGGAACAAGACCCGACATAGCTTACGCCGTTGGTGTTGCATCCAGACACCTAGAAGCTCCTACAAAAACAGATATAGCAAAAGTAAAGTGAATATTACGATATTTAAATGGTACGCGAGAGTTTTGTCTTACCTATAGGAAAGGCACTAAGAAAGAACTGGTCTGTTACAGTGATGCTGACCATGGTGGAGATCCCAACACTGGAAGATCAACTTCAGGTCTAGTATGTGTCTATGGAGGACTGATATCATGGAGAAGTCAACTGCAGACATCAGTTGCTATTTCAAGCACTGAAGCAGAAATTGTAGCTGCCAGTGAAGGAGCCAGAGAAATCATATGGCTCAAGCGATTAATTAAAAATGTAGAACAATTAACGAGGATTCCTGTTCTATATGTGGATAACGAATCAGCTATCAAATTGGCTCAGAATCCGCCGTATGAGTTCCACAATAGAACTAAGCACATCAAGTTGCGGCATTTCTTTATTAGAGAAGCTGTAGCTGATGGAAATATGAGTACTGCAAAGATTGGAACTGAAAACCAAATTGCAGATATGTTAACAAAGCCACTGTACAAACCAAGATTGGTACAACTATGCCGACAGATTGGGCTGGAAGCATGACACAAAATGTTGTGCTGTTGTACTCTGGGCACCATAAGCTTCAAGAGAAGATGTTAGAGTTCGTATACTCATTGGTGTGAAGCTATGGTTAGAGCTGGCCGGTTGCAAACACCAAAATTGTAACTTGTCAGTATGTTTTCAAATAAAACAATTGTTATTTTTCATTGACTGAATAAACAATAATATCTTACGAATTTTACCTTTTATTCATAATAATCGGTAGCAAACGTTATAAAACGTTAACAGGCACGCAGGTAGGTCTTCAGTATATCTGAGTCGTACCTGTCGGCAATGATCCGCAGTATGCTATTAGAGCTGCCCCGTAATCTGCTTATTGATGATGTTAGCCTCTTGCGTATAATGGCATGAAATCCATCTGTTCTTTCTTGGGTAAACATACCCGAGGCACTACAGAATGGAGGCAGCCCCAACAACATCCTGAAAATATAAATTTTATGAATTAAGAAATTTTCATCATTAGATAATGGGCAAACAAACATTATTACACTATACATATATAATCTTTGCTTTCCCATTAAGTAATGATGAATAGAATATACTAGTTTAAATACAAATGTAATTCTCTTAACACTAACATCAAGGATTATTTTATATTTAATGCGTGTACTTCACTGGCCGGATAAAGCTATGTAAAATGTATTGTATGTTTGATTTGACCTTTATAAAAATACTGCATAATCTAAAGACAGCTTTAAATACGTATCCGAACGCATTAATACATGAAACTTCACTCAAGTATTGACATGACAATGACAGTTCTTCGGTTGTCAAAATAGAAAATCCGTACACGCTGCTACACATGTGATTTCAAAAAGTTATTTGAAAACAATTTAAATTTATATTTAACCTTAAAGACAGCAGACATACAGATAAGGATTATATATATAAAATAATGGCTACTTTGTTAGAAGTATTGGTGACTAGTGATTCAAATAATACGTTGTGGAGCGGTTGCGTTTGGGATCCGCACACGGGTACCAGTCTCATGACTTACAAAGGTGGTGGAACTGTTGAAAATAACACCCTAAGTTTTATCGGCACCGATTACGTTGCAGCCGTAGAGAAAACTAAGCCCGTATTACATATCTGGCCAATTAATTCGTACCAAACTGTACAAGGTATTCGTTTCATTCTGCCCGGAAAAGCTACTGCGTTCGCGGTTTCACGTGATGGAGTGTACGTAGTAGCCGGCATCGATGAGAAAATATATTTGTGGCAGCTATCCTCGGGTAATCTCCTAACCATTATAAATCGACATTATCAAAAAGTGGTAATACTAAGATTTACTCCAGATGGGAAGTATTTTGTATCTGCAGCAGATGATGGCATGGTTATGGTTTGGTCTGTAGCAACCGTGTCAGCCAATCCTGAAGTAGACCTAATTTCACAGACAGCAGCTGGTCATCATGACCCGGTGTACATTATGTCAGATCATTCCCTTCCTGTAACTGATTTGACTATAAGTAAAACTGGAATGCATGGGCGCCTGTGCACGGTATCAAGTGATCGAACATGCAAGATATATGATTTATCATCTGGAGAAATGCTGTTAAATTTAGTCTTTGATGTTCCCTTGTCTTCTGTGACAATGGATGTGTTAGAACTTAGTCTATTCATTGGAACAACTGAAGGAAATATTCACCATTTAAGTCTAACAAATCCTCCAAGGAACAGAGATTTATTAGTGAATACTGAGACTAATTGTTCTACTTTTGTTGCTCACAAAAAAGCTGTTACTTGTTTGTCTGTTTCTATTGACGGTGAAACTCTCATGTCAGGGTCCAATGATGAGCAGGTAATCCTCTGGCACATACGTAGCATGCAGCCTGTGAGAATAATTCGTCACAAAGGGCCTGTGACAAATGCTTTCTTCACTGTAAATATACCTGCAATCTTCAAACAAGAATTTACTCCCAATATCATTTTACACAGTTTAGAAAGAACACTAGAGAAAGATGCAGAAGAAGCAACGGAAATGGAAGTTCTTATAAATAAGAAAATTAACTTCTGGCCGGAGCGGAATTTGGGTGACGAATTAAATCTGCCTACTAGTGAATTGGAAACTGATTTTAAATTTAAAGAAGACGCTTTGAAGGAGGAACTTAATAAACTGAAATCAATCAATAATAACTTGTTTTCTATAGCTGTTCAAAATACTTTGAAATCTGTTCCAATGTCAGTTAATACTTCTAATAAGAAAAAGAAAAAACAGAAAAATTAGGCAAATAAATTACTTTAACACTGCTATATTGTTTTAATGAGTTGAACCAATGACAAACTACCAGTATGTTGTTATTTTGGCACTCCTAAATGAGCTAGTCATTTAGGAGTGCCAAAATAACAACATACATTGCAAAAAAAGTTGGTATGACCTACCACCCTAATAATTTGCAATAAATATTGTAAATCATTAAAAAGTATTTAAATTCTCATGCAGAGAAACAACGTGTAATTGCAGTTTTTCTAGTCCTAAATATATATTATTTACAATATAAAAAAATATAGCTCATAATTATTTACAATATTTATAAATATGTTCTTTAAACTAAGTATTTATGGGAAGTTGCTTGTCTTTTGCAATGGTTTGGATAACGTAAACTTATGCAATGAAGATTGTTTTTTCTTTATAAAAAACAATGCCTGCCAGCTAGCTTACAAACACGAAATTCGCGGTCACAGCACACCCAGAGCAATAATAACAATTTATAGGTACCTAACACAAATAATAGTCTGGCTCGAACCAGAAACTTGGGGGTAGAGAGATAGTTACCCCACTATAAGTATTACTCTATGGAGGTAGTAGCGAGGCAACAACCTTAAACACTGTGCCACAACATCTCTGATACATTTGTGAAGAAACACATCAAGACATCAATCAAATTATTAGAAACCCAAAAGGAGTGGTTACCTACATGGATTAGTTCATTTATTGGAACTATTTTACCTTAAATTCTCAAGAATAAAGTAATCCCAAATTATTTTTTGTAATTTAAGTAATCTATGTTTCTATAGCAAGAGTTTAAAAGCACTTGTTGAACAAAACGGAATATCTGAAATGTTCGTTGGAGAATCTTTATCAAATCAATGAATTTGTCTTAAAATATACCCTATAATTACATTGGTTCCTTGCTAATAAGTTCATACATAATGTTCACAGAGTACAGTGCCTAGGTACCTAATAATGTTCATATTTAATTTCATTTCGAACAAACCGTTCAACATCGTTTATTTTTTTCATTCCTGTATAATCTGTGATCAATAGTGTTGTGCGTATGCCATGTGTACTATTTTGTGCATACTACATCACGAATGTACTGTATTTGTGTATAAAAAGAAAATTAAGCATCATAAGTAGATTAATCAACGTAACTTACATAATTAACTTACAAATTATTCTAAATTGGTGTGCTGACTACCTAAAAAACAGAAAATATAGGTTAAAAATTGCAGAGAGCTTGAGCGACACTTTCAGTCACACACGGCACGGCCCAGGGACCGGTTTGTGGTCCATTGGATTTCCTGGCTTACGTAAATAATTTGAATGATATATTCCTTAACTGCAGGTTATACATACCAATTTGCCGATGATACTTGTATTGTTATCACAGGAAAAGACTTTAGAATTATCACCACATATTTACAAAAAGACATCGACAGACTCGGCATGTGGTATCATAATTTAGGGCTTGTCTTAAATGCCCAAAAAACTAAATTATTGCACATAAAATCGCGATATCTAAGAAATGACGCATTTATGTTGAAGTAAAGAGTTTGTAATCTCATTTAATTATTTTTTATATAATATAAATGTAAAAGATCACTCGTGTTTACATTTGAGTTTATATTGGTATGACTAATAAACCCTACCATCTAACAATTGTAAACCCAAATTAACTGCGCGCACCCACTCCTGTTTCCATATGTAAACGCCACGTGATAACAAATACCCTTTAATCGATGAAGTGCCCTAGGTAGACATGAGTGTTAACCCTCATGTTTACCTAGGGCTAACCATCGTTAACAAATTTAACTGGGGCCCCCATATAGAGAGAGTCTGTGACAAGCTACACGCGTTACTGTCTAAATTTTACTTAATAAAAGACAGCCTGCCATTTAAAACGCGGCTCTTACTGTACAATGCCTTTTTTGACTCAGTTGTGGATTACGGATTATCTAGTTATGGTGGAACATACAAAACATACCTTGATTTAATCTATAAGTTACAACTACGAATATTAAAACTGATAGACGTACCTAAACCCACATTTGATAATTCACACGATATCTATTTTAAATTATGCAAAACGCTGCCTATACATGATAAGGTAAAACCACATCTGCTAAAGGAACAATTATTTAATAAAGAATTACAACAAGTAATAAATCATTCTGTATACACGCGACGCACAAAACAAACTCGTAACTATGGGTGCAATAAACTGTTATGGTGAAAGAACGACCGCTTATCTGATTCCGAGATTAATAAACACTTTACCTACCTCCCTACGCGATAATATTAGTGTAAGTAACATTAAATATAAATTAAAAGGATACTTTAGTTCGCAATTGTAACGTTACGAATATATATACTTTACAATTGCGAACTATATAACACCTACCTAGATGTTGTGAATTGTAATGTTAAGTAGCTTAGGTAAGAATATAAGTCGAACCTAGCTATTATATTTGTAAGCTACACAACGTACTACAAAAGTAGCACGCACAAGCCCAAAAGGTTTTTGTGTTACTATTATTGTTTCTATTTATAATATGTATCCTTTGTGTTTGGTAAATAAATAAATAAAAAAAGAATCAACTAAGAACATTTAATTGCGGTTTCTGGTGGTGATATAAGCTAGGAGTTAAAAAATAAGTATGAGATGGCAAATGGGTGTCAACTCATTATCCTCTATCTTTTAAGTGTAACGTTGCATAAGTAAAATACATTTGACCCTGTAGGCTGTAATATACAACATTTAACCACAGACAAGAACATTTTTTTCACATTAAATACATCGTAAATCGTGAATGACCACTTTTTTCAGACATATAAGAAATTAAATTTATGATTATAATTAAGTTATTCTACGTTATATTACTGGCGTATATTGCAATTGGAACGATGGTTATATGCTGATGATAAATTATTTTAAATGAAAAATAATTGCAATCTGGAAAGAGATGAAAATTGGAAGATAATGAAATGAATTTTTTTCAGCGCTTGGGTATTTACATACACTTGTACTTGTCAAGCTCACAATGTATTACATAAACACAGTTTAAAAACAGTAATTAAAGCAATAAACATTTTTGAATCCGTCCGTGCGGTCTGTTTCGTCACATATATTTTTAATATCCTTAAACAAATAATAAATAGCTAGTTACTAAGCTATTATTGTTACATTTAGCAATAGTATATTATAATTAAAGAATTGAAAACAACGAACAGTTGGCTAGTGCGAACGGCTCTCAACCAGTAGCTTAATTTAAGCGACTAATACCCAAGGGCACCCTAATGGGGTTAGGGCCACATCTCAGGCGGCCGCTGAAGTAAAAAGATTGAATGGATATGTTTTAAATATGATGTTTCAGTTTTTAAGCATATCTACGTCCCATAATGAAATCAACAGATTTTATAGATACCTAATAATACCCAGACTCAAGACAAAGAGACATATTCACGCTCACAAATATCTGTCCTGGGTGGGAAAACTGCGAAGTGAGCCTGGGAAAACAGGACAGTGTAATTATTCTCAACTGTCACCTTCGGAAACCATTTCATTTCTGAGGATGCGGTATGGTAAAATTGGTTTCATTTTGTATTAATGTGTGTACACTGCTACTAAAATGTATGTGTACTATTTGGTAAGATTTAGCATACCATGGACAATGTTTTGTTTTTTTAGCAGTCGCAGCAATGGTCGAACGATAGATAACTGTCAAAACGTCATCCACCGTTTTCGTTTTCGCACTCGACGCATTTCAATTTTCTGTTTCAAAAAACGCCCGATTTTATGTTGCGATCCAAACTCTTAAGTACAATGCGGTAAAATAGCAAACTTATAATCAATAATAAGATTACAATCATGTTTTTATGACCAGTCTCGTTAATAAGGTGAGGTATTTATGTAGTTGTAAAAATAAACTGAGGTGAGCCTGCGTCACACACAAACAAAATATTGTAATGTTTACGATTTTTAGGAGACGAGATGTCGAAAGCCGTTATTATTCCGGAGTGTAAAAAAGACATTGGGGGTTTAAAAGAAGAAATATCGTTGTCACCACCTGAGAAAATAGATGGTGCTATGAACCTATTTAGCAGACTGCGTTTTGATTTTTTTAAGAAGAATTCACCGGAGAGTCCTACAAGCACGGAGCCGCCTGCCACTTATTACGGAGTTTATATACCGTGTGAAATCAAGAAAGGACCTGATGAAGGTATTTTTGTGTTTATTTTCTTAGAGTTCTTTAAAATGTTTATAATAATTTCAAGGTCTGCTTTTTAGAAGACTCATCTTTGGTAATCAAAGGATTTGTGTACTTGCGACTTTATCAAACTGTGTTTAAGCAGTTGTTTTTCTAATACTAGATCTAAATAACAATTGTTATATTGTCTTTTCTGTGATATCACAATATAAACAATAATTGTTGTTAGTACTATTCTTTATTGCATTGCACATTATATGCATTACACATTTATACTCCTTCTGTTGTTCTCTTAGGCCCAGTTTTTATCTTGTCAAAACACAGAGCTGGTGCCTAAAGTCTGTAAGTTTACCAAAGTCATTACATGGCCAGACAAAGATTCCGACACTCATAACCAGATTAGTCCTATTAGCATCCTATTTAACAAAGATCCAAATTCGATACAAATAGCACACTATGCCATGGGCCTTAATTTTCAGCTCCTGCCTGATTGTAATGATAAGCATTAGAAAGTAACAAAAGTCTGTCACTTAATTGTGTATGTCTTTTTAATACAAGTCAAATGAAAAGCAAATCTATACATATAATAAAATCGTAGGAAAGTCAAAACTGTACATTGAATATTTTTTTTTAAATTATACTTGTGTGTATGTCTGTCTGGGCTAAATTCAAAAAGTACTGTATGGATTTACTTCAAATTTTGCATGAATATTACTATGAGGTCGGGTCAACATATAGGCTACATATTATCACGCTATCAACTAAAGGGGGAGGACCTGT
This sequence comes from Pseudoips prasinana, assembly GCA_951640165.1. Taxonomy (NCBI): domain Eukaryota; kingdom Metazoa; phylum Arthropoda; class Insecta; order Lepidoptera; family Nolidae; genus Pseudoips; species Pseudoips prasinana. The sequence goes on along the minus strand of OX621249.1, from coordinate 12,416,987 downwards.
GATAATTTATAAAAATTTACGCGGGTAAAACCGCGGGGCACAGCTAGTAAACAATAAAATAATTAAAAATTTGTTGGAATTGAAACAAGAGTTGAGCACTAAGTTCTGCCCTTTTTGTAATTTGTGTTAATAGTAAGTATCTATAATTTAGACTATTTATTTATGAAAGGAGGGAAAGTTTATAACCTGAACTGCATAATTAAAAGATGACAACCTAAATAAAATAAACAATAAAAAAGGTTTTTATTCACATAGACTTTAAAAAAGCGCTTTGTAAATAGTCAGAACATGTTTGTAGTAATACAGTCATTATTTCTAGTTACTTATTACAGATATTTAGGTACACAGAATGTTAAAACATTTATACAATTTATTTTATAATGGTAGTGACATTTAGCTAGCTTGTATTAAGTTATTGTCAAGACTTAAACTGACCAGAAACCTCTAAATATAACTAAAACGAGAAAACTGTAACTATTAAAAACTTTGCATTTTATAGTTGCAGTTTTCTCTTCTTTAGTTATATTTCGAAGTTTCTGCTCAGTTTAGGTAGTAAACTTTTTATTAAGCAGTTTTATGTCACTATTCCTAAAACTCATTATCAAACACAGTCTTAAAACAATAGCTAAGTGGCACTCCATCATTGCCATCGTTTTTCTATTGTGCATGTGGCCCATTGTAGACAAGAGTTGCAGGTATGATTGCCCCAAGTTGTTCTTGACACTGATATTGGGATTTTATTGTCAAGGAAATAAAATACTTAGTATTAGCTGAGAATCAAGACAATTTGTTGATATTGTTACATTCTTGACGGTCACCGTAGCCTAGTTGGTAGTGCTCCTGCCTACGAACCTGGTGGTCCTGGGTTTGAATCCCAGTAAGTGCAAATATTTGTGTAATGAGCACGAATATTTGTTTCTGAGTCATGGATGATTTCTATGTATATAAGTATTTATCTAACTATGTAAGTATGTATATCATCGCCTGGTACTCATAGTATAACCTTTGCTTAGTTTGGGGCTAGGATGATCTGTATGACATTGTCCCTATATATATATATATATATATATATATATATATATATATATTATTAGTATTGTACCTCCAATTACATGTAATACTATTAGTCCAGCACAAATATCTCTCTTGCTTTCTATTAGCACACATTTATTTACACTTGTCGGGCATCTTGGCGTGGGTGGCAAATGCTTGCTTTTCATGCCGGAGGTCATGGGTTTGTTTCCAACCCAGGACAGATATTAGTGTGCATGAACATGTCATGTTTGTCCTAAGTCTGGGTTTAATTTATCTATATAAGAATGTGTATGTATTTACAAAAGAAAAATAGTATAAGTAAATCAGTTATCTGGTTTCCATAGTATTTTGGGATCAGGTGGCTGTGTGTAAATAATGTCCCAGGATATTATTATTATATATTAAGGGATCTCCAACAGAGGATACTCACAATACAATGTTGTTCATTACAAATAGGAAGCCATAGCATGCTTTATTTAATTCCTATGTGAACACTTTTAATAATTATATACTTAAATTGTGACAATTACCTGTTTTGTCTGGATATTACATTTAAATTTTAATTATTTAATAAACAGTTGAAGTCTATATTCTAATAATTCTGAAATTTAAATTGTAATATAAATGAGGTAAATGTTTGTAATAAATTAAATTAACTTTAATGAACTAATGCTGTGCTGCTGTGTGGTGACGGTGACAAATATCAGAATCAGAATAGGGCGTAGAAGTCGACCCGAGGGAATATCTACCAGAGGACAGGCAGCAGCTTCCTTCTGATTACTATGACCATCTTACTGCGATCACCAACCCGCCTGCCAAGCGTGGCGATTATGGCATATCCCCCCAAGACGATTCTTGAGGGAGGCTTGTCCAGCAGTGGACTCATTTAGCTGTAATGATGAACTAATAATTTAATGTAATAGGTCCAGTACTGTTGACTATTCTTTGTTGTGTTTGGACACTAGCTAGTACTCAACCAGAAGCTCTTATTGTTTTACTTTATTTACATTTTGTATGTTATCAGTATTGTTGTGATAAGCAAATGTGGGTCAATAGAATATAATGTCAGATTTCGTAAAGATACAATAAGCACTTGCAAATTTTATCTTGGTTTTGATGCTAAAGTAAAATTATCAGTAGATGAGTTAAGGGGGAATTTAACGACTATATAAAAAATGTACTGGAACTAGATATTTTTGCTGGCATTTATAAAAAATTCTTAAAACTATACCACATGTTTTGGGTACCTATAAATACTTTATTGTACTGTAAGAATAGGTGATTTTCATCTCTAAAAATCTATTTTATGGAGACTCCACTTAAAAATATGAAAACTATGGTACCTAAAGAATTCTCAAAGTTAAAGCTTATTTATAATCGAAAATAATATAGTATATTTATAATTTATAGGTAGGTATATTTTTAATTTATTCGTCTTGAACTTTATTACAAGCTAGAGTTCAAAATATGGTGGCAATTATATGACCACTGCCCGGTAAAGGGTTAATTAAGCTTGGCAATAGATATCGAGAATGAAAATTTTGTTTTGTAAGCTGGTTTTGCATTGATATCACCTATGCAGAATGTATATATCCCTGGATAAACTGGAACACCCATGTTAATCATCTCTGTTGTTTGGGCGAACAAAGGGTGGGCGAAAAAACCGATAACAAATCCATCCTTCTCAACAAATCCTATTTCAATTTTAAACTAATGTTACATCTGTTGTCTAATCTGCATCAATAATACAAAGATTTGTTATAAATGTTCGCTATATATTATTGATGGAATACTCCCATGTTTAGCGAGAAACATTGCCATATCTATAATCAAGGTCATGTCAAAGGCATTGTTTGAACTTAAATAGATTACCAATCACAATTGCAGTACATATTTTTAATTGCGTTACATCGCAATCATAAACACTACTACTGCTACTAACGAGCAGCATTTTCATCCGCAGAAAAGCGGACCCAGTCTTGTTTGTGATGTTTGATTATTGGGTCGAACTTAAAATATAATTCGAATTTTTCGGTCGGCTTTTTATCAACTAGGAAGCTAATAGTTATTGATTGAGCCACCAACTGCGTTCTCTGTTCTCGATCTTTTTAGTTAGCGAAGACCAGGGGCTCTATCGGCTAAGTCGCCGAACATCGATTTCTTAAATGGCGTTCAAATAAATAAAGTTTAAAAATGACTTAATCAATCATGAATAGTCTTCCATGAGCACATGTGACGTCATACATGGTCCGGAATCGATTGTCAACGTTGAAGCCGTATTAAGGATTGATTAAGCCATTTTTAACCTTTATTTATTTGAACGCCATTTAAGAAATCGATGTTCAGCGACTTAGCCGGTAGAGCCCCAGGGATGGCGAACCTTTAAGTATCATTACTAAAGAAATGTTTAATGAGACCATAAACGTGCCATTAAATAATTTTGACTTTGTGATTCGGGAAAATAATAATAATAAAATTATATTTCGCGATGTAGATTTTAGGTAAGAAAACAAAGGAGCTTGCGCCGCGCAGCACCTTTTTTTTCGTAGTGCCTAATTATTCGTAGTGCCTAATTAATTTTGTGATCAATTACGTGCCCTAAATATTGTGTCGCGTGCCTTTGGTTCGCCATCCCTGGCCTAGACTATCACTCATTATCATCATATAAGCCGAAAGACGTCCACTGCAGATCAAAAACCTCACCCAAAGATCTCAACAATTGCCGGTCTTGCGATATTCGCATCCAGCAGTATCCATCTTGTACGGAGCCTACCCACGCTGTTTCTTCCGGTTCGTGGTAGCCACTCGAGAACCTTTCTGCCCCAAAGGCCGTCGGTTCTATGAGCTATATGCCCCGCCTACTGCCACTTCAGTTTTGCTATTCTGCGGTCTATGTCGGTGACTTTGGTTCGCCTGCGGATTTCGACATATCTGATTCGATCCCACAGGGAAACTCCGAGCATAACCCTCTCTATTGCTCTTTGGGTTACCTTGAACCTTCTAAGAAGGCCCATAGTGAGCGACCATGTCTCTGTTCCGTCAGTCATCACTGGCAACACACACTGGTCGAAGACTTTCGACTTGAGACACTGCGCAATTTTGGACAAGAAGATGTTACGTTACCATAAAATGGGTGTAATTATCTATATAAGTGTGTACATATATACAAAAGAAAAGTAGTATATCAGTTATCTGGTTTCAACAGTACAATATCTGCTTAGTTTGGGAGCAGATGATCGTGGGTGAATAATGTCCTAAGATATTATCATTATAATCAATCAATCTATTCATTTTAATAAAACAGGATACATATAGTTGGTAAACCATAATACATTAGGATTGCGCTGAATTATGACCTCAATGAAGTATGCAAATGTTTAATAATACTAGTCAATGAGTCATTGATGAATGTTCATATAAGTATTACTTACTTGCACATTCATCATTGACTGACATATCCAGCGGATTGGAGCGACCCTCACAAGATCATCAATCCATCTTATAGGTAGCCATGCTATAACACTGATCATAGAGCTACTGCTCGTACTGGTCTGCAAGAAATCGGCAAGGTTAAGTTACTAGGCTCGCAGTCAGTCCATAGATGGATGAACACTGAAAGTGCTTTAATTTCTGAGCGTATCCGGCTTTGGAGGTCACGTTAAGGTGGCGGCCTGGTTGTAATCATTAGACAACAGTGCTTAAGCTTGCACAATTCTGACACTAGGGAAACCACTGCCCATACGATAAGTAAGTAAGTATAATACTGATGAGTATTCCTTTGTTGAACAGAAGCTCTACATGTCTACAAGAACAAGGCGGACGCTTTAGACCTGGTACGAAGATACAAGTCGGCGCGATTCAAGGCGTTCCCCAACCAGAAGGATGCACTGCAGTTTGCGTTGCGAGGAGCTGAACCCACCGACACTACAGATGGCTGCGATAACTGTAAGTTAGCTTTTTTAGATACAAGTAGGTAGACCATCGTATGGTCTTCCTTATGAATTGAGACTTGCATGTCGTCACCAAGTGTTGCCGACTCTGGCACTCTATTATTATTATTATTTGCGATGATTCACTAGCAGTTTAAAGCTGATGCGTGTATTTTTATTTGTTCAAGTATACTTTAGTTTTTAACTATTCATGGCCAATATATGGTCCAGTCTGTTTTTAAAAGAGTTGACAAGAGGGTGTATTTATCACACTTTGTGGAAGTTTATTCCAGTCATCTATGACACGGTTTGGCAAAAAGTGTTGGCGTGGATTGCTTGATTCTGAACCGTGAAGTTTAAGCGAGTGTCCTCTCAAGTTCTTATTTTGATTTTTCATATAAGTGTTGAGCAAGTCATGTTAGTTATGATATGTATTTATTTTATTTATTTGTTCGGTAATACAAACGGTTACACACTTTTCTTAATAACTAAGTTATAGTTTATAGGATTTGTTAATAAACCACATCGTTATCCACATCTTAAGAATTAGTAGACTGTAGTATTTTACTCCTATGTTAGTGTGGTCTTTTACGATCTAATTACATTTTCGTAGTGTTAGGCCATATTCAGGCCTGATATAATCAGCCATTTACAATACGACGCCATAAGTACATCGGCACCGCCCGCGCCAGGGCGCGATCAAAAGACAGACAAAACTTCTAACTTCTTGTCGGACAGACAACGCAGCTGATGACGACGAACCCAGTCCGCATCATTTAGTTCCTCACCGACCCGAGCTCGCTTCATGTCCTGTGGAGGCGGGTAAACCCCCTTCAGCGTCACCGTCCCAAGCGTGGCGATTTACGTTCACTTCTGAGCTGTAATACGTCTAAAGAGGTTTCACTTCAAAAGTGCACCAAACCACTGGGCTATATGTAAAGTTAAAATTATATTCAGAGTATACAAGTCTGTTGAATATATTATTCAAATAAGTCAATTAATATTTAAAAATTTATGAATAATGATCGTGAATATTTAAAATGTTTTGTGTTCATACTACAATACTGCGCTCAAATCCAGATGCTCTCATCGGTCCGTGAGTGAAGGCTCGCGGTCAGATCAAAGATGGGTGACCGAATAAGTTGATTCATTTCAATGTTTAACGTGGCACGTTAAGCTGTCGGTCACTGTTGTAGTCATAAGACGACAGTCGTTACGACATCTGGGCACAGCTAAAGATTAAAAAAAAATAAGAATATGTTAAAACAAGCGAAGTGGTTTTATCTGTGTGCGTCTCCGTGTTTGGAAGGGCACGTTAAGCTGTCGGTTCCGGTTGTAGACATTAGACAACAGTCTTTAAGTCACGTCAGAAGGGCATATTGGGCAGCTTGAATAAAGCATCTTCTACACGGTTGCAAACCAACGTACCAACAGAGGTCACCCTGGTGGTTGCCATATACTCTATATTTAAATGACATTTTTTCTAATAGGCTTTTTTAAATATTTTAGTCTTGTGATTTAAATTTAATGTAGGTTAGTTCCTGGAGATTTTATTTATTAATTAATTTATTTATTTATTGATAAAAATATAAGCTTACAGTTAACACCAAAGCGCTTATAATTTATACTTAAGAACTAAAGATTATGATTATGATTGCGATACATTAAAATTCTATAACTATAATATGTCAAATGAAATATGAAATTAAACAATAATAAAAACAAATACAAACACAAAAAAACCTACATTGATATTAAGATTTGGCGCTATTTAAATAATCCAATACATTTCAAAATTTGATGGTACTTTGTTATATATTTAGATACTCGGTCCGACAAAAGAAGGATGAACCTTGTACAAATGATGAGATTCGGCACACAATTTACGTCATCATCTAGACTGCAGTTGTGCAGTCTAGATGGATGGCAACCACCAGGGTGACCTGTTGGTACGTTGGTTTGCAACCGTGTAGAAGATGCTTTATTCTGACACTGGGAAGTACCCTGCGACACGGGGATTCTTTTAAATAGCGCGGGCTTTGTCTTAAAAAAAGAAATCTTATGGATTTCATAGGTAAGTTCCTGGAGATTTGATGGTATTTTGTTATATATTTAGATACTCAGTCCGGCAAAAGAAGAATGAACCTTGTGCAAATGATGAGATTCGGCACACAATTTACGTCATCATCTAGACTGCACAACTGCAGTCTACATGGATGGCAACCACCAGGGTGACCTGTTGGGACGTTGGCTTGCAACCGTGTAGAAGATGCTTTATTCTGACACTGGGAGGTACCCCGCGACACGGGGATTCTTTTATATATAATAATATAATATCAATGTCACACAGATCATCCTAGCCCCAAACTAAGCAAAGCTTGTACTATGGGTACCAGGCGACGATATACATACAATAGATAGATAAATACTTATATACATAGAAAACATCCATGACTCAGAAACAAATATTCGTGCTCATCACACAAATATTTGCACTTATCGGGATTCGAACCCAGGACCACCAGCTTCGTAGGCAGGAGCACTACCAACTAGGCTACGGTGACCGTCGCCGTATATAGACACACATATAGCCCGGGCTTTGTATTAAAAAAAGAAATCGTATGGATTTCAAGGTCAGATGACAGTCATCCGTTTAATTCTGGTAGCTAACAGTCTAGCATGGGAGTCACCCCAATGTAAATGGGACAAAAAGTTGAGATTATTCTACTTGAGAGTAAGGTTTTTGTTTAGGATAGGAGCCAATTTAGTTTCTTTATAACAACTGAAAAGTTCAATGGCCTTGCAATCTATATAAATGATAATATTTGTGCCACTAAGTAGGTGTTCAAGAACGTACAATGGATACAGTTTAGCGTCGAGAGCGTTTTTATTGCGTAGGTAGTAAGGATCATTTTTGAAGTGTAAGTGTATTCACATACATGATACCAACTATACTCGCACTTTCCTAGTTTTATTATCATTTACAAATATTGTAATCTTTGCTTTCTTGCTGCCATAGTAGTAATTTTATTTGGGTCCTACTTACTTATCGTATGGCCAGTGGTTACCCTGATCAGAGGTGGTCAGAGGCCTACTGGGCGGCTTTAACAACTCTGTCACTAGTGACAGAGTTGTTAAAGCCGCCAAGTAGGCCTCTGACAGGACTTAACGACTTTTGTCTAATGACTACAACCGGGACTGACAGCTCACCGTGCCCTCTGAAGCTCGGAAATGAAACCCACTATGGCGGTCACGCATCTATGGACAGACCGCGAGCCTGGTTGCTTAACCTCGCCTATCACTTACGGACCGGTGAGAGTGTCTGGCCAAGAGCTGACTATTTGTTTTATTCATAACTAGCTGTGCCCGCGGTTTTACTCGCGTTAAACTTTATGAATTATCACAGCTCCTCCCCCGTATGTGATAGCGTGATAATATGTACCCTATATGTTGACCCGACCTCTAAGTAATATGCATGCAAAATTTTAAGTAAATCCATGCCGTACTTTTTGAGTTTAGCCTGGACATACATACAGACAAACAGATAAACAGACAAAAATTTTATAAACTATATTTTTGTCTTTGATATCAATTGTAGATCACGCGCCAAGTATCCTTTTTAAAAAATATTCAATGTACAGTTTTGACTTTTCTACGATTTTATTATATGTTGTTATATTTGGACTACGTTTTAATCTTATTTTTGAACGTGAAGTACCTACATACATTACATTTCACTGCTTCACCGGAGAATAGAGGCGAGCGGGGTTCATGTCGTCTAGAAAATAATCTAAGTAACTTGAGCTAGAGGGAACCGCCTTTGTGGTTCGAACTCGGCTCGCAACTGTCGGTTTGTGCGACTGTGCGTCCGTAAGTCTACGTAAATTTTATACGCGGGGAAGTGAGCTTTGGGATCAGGGGCCCTACCGGCTAATTCACCTAACATCGATTTCTTAAATGGCGTTCAAATAAATAAAGGTTTAAAGTGACTTAATCAATCATTAAATCGGTTTCCATGAGCACATGTGACGTCATAAATGGTCCGGAATAAATTGTCAACATTGAAGCCGATTTAAAGATTGATTAAGTCATTTTTAACATTTATTTATTTGAACGCCATTTAAGAAATCGATGTTCGGCGACTTACCCGGTAGAGTCCCTGCCCTTGACTATCGAGGGGTGAGGGAGAAGGGGGGAGGGGGGGTTTATGAATAATAATAATAATAATCTTTATTCAATAAATAAGGATTTTGTACATAATATCTATCTTAAAGTTAAAAGTACAATTTTTGTAGTAAACTATTGTGAAGATAGAGTAAACGGCGGTGTCCGTGCTAGTATACACTGTGTGACAGACACCAAGGCCCCCTCCTCTTACAATTTAAAGAGCACATACAATTATAGGAAAAAAAATAGTTTAACATAAAAAAAGGCTTAAAACTAACAACTAAAACTAGAATTAAAGTATAACAGAAGTAATTAAAGCATGCATGGTAAAAATGTGGGTGTGTGTGTGTGTGTCAGTGTATGTGTGTGTATTGGTATATGTATATGTATATATATTATAGCATATAAGTAAGTAGTTATAGGTCACTAACAATCAGACCTTCAGTAAACTCATAAGATTGACCCTGTAGGGCGTTTGATACCAATGACTTGCACTTTTGTGTAGAGTGAGGATATATATTGCAAATTTTATTTATTTTATTGTAGAGGCGACTACTGAGGCATTGATAGTGTCGGCCTGCCAGTGCAGATTTTATACGAACTGCTGGGCAAATCACATCTTTACGGCGCTTCTTAGCTAATGCCTGAGGTTCGTATGAAAGGGAAGAGTGTTTGCGAAGAATGGTTCGGAGCACGAATATCTGCCTGACTGTAAGTACTGAGGTGTCTTTGTATAGCTGGTTTGTAGAGTAACGGAAAGGTTTACCTAGGAGGACTTTTAGGACAGCTCTCTGCGCTCTTTCAAGTCGGAGCATAGAAGTTTTAAAAGCGCCTCCCCAGACTACTATACAATAGGCCAATATAGATTGGACTAATGATAGGTAGACAAGTCTTAATGAGGGGTAGATCTGCAACGTATCGCAACTTTTTAAGTGGGAACATTAACTTTCGAATACGTGTGATAGTCGTATCAATATGATTTCGCCAACTTAGTGTGCAATCAATTTGAACACCCAAGTACCTTACCTCACTAGCTCTTTGGATCGCAAGACAGTTACAAGTAGCAGATGTAGAAGTACAGTTGTGAGCCTTGATGTTTAATATTTTGGGCTGTGATTTGGAGTTCGCTGAAAATGCAATAAAGCGGGTCTTGGAGACATTCAAAGTCAGTGAACTAACTGCAAGCCACTCCATGACAGTTTTAAGAGCGTTCTCCGCGGAGGATTGTGTGGACTCCCAAGTGTCTCCGCTAATTAATAAAACTGTGTCGTCGTCAAAACCAAGTATTTTGCTATTTGGAATAGAGAGAAGGCAAAGGCTATTTACATACAAAAGAAATAAAGATGGCCCTAGTACGCTGCCTTGTGGTACACCGAAACTCAAGCCCACATCCTCACTACAGTAATTATCAACTTTAACGCATTGGCTCCGCTTTGTTAAATAGTCACTAAATATTTTGAGGGCAACGTCTCTTACACCATAAGCTTCTAACCTATCCAGCAGGATGGGAGTAGCAACCGTGTCAAAAGCTTTGGCCAGATCTAAGAAAATTCCAATAGTTTTGACACCAGTATCAATGTTTTGTACAATTGTATTGGTCAAGTCTAGGACTGCATCTTCCGTTGATTTATTTTTTATACAACCGTACTGATTAGGCGCGATTATCTTATTATACTCTAAGTAACATAATAGTCTTTTATTAATGACATTTTCTAAAATCTTTGAGAGTGTGGTCAAGACTGATATCGGCCTAAAGTTCTCAATGCGGTTTCTACTCCCACTTTTGTGGATAGGATGAACGAGTGCTTTTTTAAAAGCGCCAGGGAATACTCCTTTTTCTAAGCAAAGGTTACACATATGAGAGATTAGAGGAACTAAAACATGGCGGGCAGACTTTATCACAGAAACTGGAATTCCGTCATAACCAACTGCACTTTTATCTTTTAAGCTAGAAATAATAGAGTTTATCTCTGCATCGTCCGTGTCAAGTAAGCCAAGTGAGTTGCCATAAGAATAGATATGAATGTAAACTAAGTTTTATAGAGAGAGAGTACTATGGTGGTTGTTTCTTCTCATTTATAATAATAATAAGAACTTCTTGGCCATTAGCTGATCCTAAACTAAGCAGAGCTTGTCCTATGGAAATCAGCTAGCTGATATACTGCATAGGTATACTACTTGTCTTTTGTTAATACATACTTATATAGATAATTACACCTAGACACAGGACAAACAGACATGTTCATGCACACAAATATCTGTCCTGGGTGGGAATCGAACCCACGACAACTGCTTTCTAGGCGGACGTATAAATTGTTCCAATCGGTTCGTTATCATTATATGTAAACCGATTCCTGTCTGCAAGAATAGGTAAGTAGTAATACATATATATAAGTGCGAGTTGTTTGCCCTATCATACGGGGCAGAGGTTTTATCATATCTATACATATAATAAAATCGTAGGAAAGTCAAAACTGTACATTGAATATTTATAAAAAAGGATACTTGGGGAGTGTTCTACAGTCTATATCGAAGCCAAAAATATAGATTTTAGAATTTTGTCTGTTTTTCTGTATGTACAGACGCCAGCACATCAAGCTTCCCCAATCTGTCAAATTCCTTTAATAGAGTTTTAACTTTATCACAAATGAATAAGGTTCACTTTCAATTGGGGAAATTTGACAGATTGGGGTAGCTTGATGTGCTGGCGTCTGTACATATGTCCGGGCTAAACTCAAAAGTACTCCTTGGATTTACTTAAAACTTTGTAAGATTTACTAAGAGGTCGGGTCAACATATAGGTTACACTTACATATAGGTTGCCTTATATGAATGAAAGAAAAGTACCGATTTGAAAACTGCTATGTCAGCTTACTATGCCTATGCTCACTCACGGCTGAACTATGGTATTATTTTGTGGGCTAATAGTGTTGATGCTGGAAAATTATTTATTTTACAAAAAAAAATGTCAGAATCTTAGCAAATATAGATTCCATGGAAAGCTGTCGACCGTATTTTGTTAAACTGAACATCCTTACACTCACATGTATGTATATATTGGAGACGTGTAAATTTGTAAAAAACCACCCATCATTATTCCCCCTAGCGAGTGGCCAACGACCGCATCAACGCAGCTGTAGAGATCCAAATAAACTAGCTATACCCCCCTCGAAATAAGCCATGTTTCATTCTGGTCCCTAAGCCATGAGCGTAAAAATATATATTAAAACACCAGACAAAATAAAAAATATTGAATTTGAAACTAAAGGAACATTCTTTTTGGGCCCACTAGCAACGGTTGCGTATATTAACCATATAAATCTTTAAAAAAATACCATAATTATTACAACAAATGAGTTCAAACTTATAAAGATATGTAACCGGAATAATGAATCATTAAAAAAGTACTTTTTTGATATTCGGTTACGGCATCTCCGCCATTTATACAAACAAATGGCGAGGATTGCCAGCTTTTAGGGAATTCCCTAATTTTCAGGAAATTAGACTTGATTTGTAGCCTTCTGACACGTGAACTGTTTAGCTCCATAACAGTTAAATTGTCGCGATTTCATACTTATGTAAATATATATAAAACGGATGGGAAGAATAATAGCTCTCTCAACAACGGATATATGGTTATTTGGTTATTTGAAGTGAAATAATCTTTAGCGGCCTTGAGCACTATTCTTGGGATGGGTATAAAATGTTAAACTCACGTCAGGACATATTATTTACAGTCCATTTATATACTTTTGTCACAGATATGTACGGTTGTGAATGGGACAATCGAGAAATTATATAATGATCATTGGCAACCCTGAACACTTAACGCCACATCACTTACATTTTCTTTCGAATTGTGTGATTGTATTTTTCTTAGTTTCTCGTATTTCTTTGAAATATTTGTCGAAAATGGCTTCAATGCGTTCAACTCTTAGCGAACAGAACCGTTGTGTCAGTTGTGCTGTACGGTTTCAACGCAATGTGCAAAGACAATTACTGTCCGAGACAGCTGTAGTTCTGCGTGTCAACTTGCTACTATGTGGATTTCATGTTTAAATTGTCATATTTCTCAGGATTCCGGTTAGACATCCTAAAACTACTACTACCCCATTAATCTAAAAATCATAAAGAACAAATTGACATAGGTTTAATTAATAAACGCCAAAACTTTAGGTGGGCAGGTTTAATTAATAAACGCCAAAACTTTAGGTGGGCCCATCCGCCATAAAAAAAGAAATGGTCTCCTTTAAGCATGAACTGCAAAAATATTTAATACAAAATTGTTTAGGCTATAATGCCTAAATGAATTCTTACAAAACAGATAGATAATTAAAATAATACCGACGCGTTAACGTAAATAATAATAATATTGACTATAATCTCAATAACTTTTCCTTCCTACTGTCTCACAATATTATTAGAATCGAAATACCATAAATTTAATTAAATTGCCGAACATATATTTGTATTATTATTCATTTATTGTACCTTATATTGCTATGACTACCTATTTACTTTTATAACTTATTGAAATATGTTAACGAGAATCACGATCTGACCTTAGAAATAACCATTTATATTGTAGCGCTGTGCCCTAACAGGGTTTATGTTGGAAACAAATATACCTGTAACACCTATTGTAAACCCATGAAAATAGCAATAAATAAATAAATACATATTATCACGCTATCACCTACGGGGGAGGAGCTGTGATAATTCATAAAATTTAACGCAGGGCACAGCTAGTTTATAATAAAGTTCGTTTACTATCATCGACCATTGCCAGTATGATCACGTAAACAAAGCTGAGAATTTATTAACAACAATGACACATGGTTGGCGACCGTTTGAGAAGTGACAAAAAACAAAACATCGCGCGAATTTATTCCCACGCAATTCTTTGCTCTTCCGGAAATGGATCGAAGTCGTATTATAATACTCCACTAATTTAAAACCGTAAAACAAACTGGGATTGGTTAGGATTTAATTATATAGGATTAGGATTGGACTGTTTGGAATAAATAAATACCTATCTTGGGACACACACACACACACACACACAACTAATTAATAGTAATAATATTTTAAAAGAGATAGGGCATAGCGTTATTTCCTTAAATGAGCAGCCCGACTGGGGAAGTACCTCCACCTTACAGAATACATTCGTTAATAATAACTTTAATAATTTTAATGTTGTGTTTCTCCGTGTGAGTAAGGTCGCCAGAGCTCATTGGGGTGGGGGGAAGGGCCAGCAACACTTGTTTTGCTGACTCTTAAAGGCCGGCAACGCACTCGCGACTCCTCTGGTGTTGCGAGTGTCCATGGGCGGTGGAGATCACTTCATTAGGTAACCCACTTGCTCGTTAGTCGTCCTCTGATATAAAACTACAATAAAACGCACTGCCGCCTGACTAGGTGAAACAATTCATTTTCTAACTCCTCCTTTTATTTCTTTCTGATTAAATTCGTCGCGGGATCCAAGACAGTTAAAGCGATTATCCGGGACGTGCCTGAGCCTCACCGCTAGAGATGTAAAATGATTGAATATGACTAGTCACAATTGTCATAAACCTTAAATGACCGTTCATTTACTGCCAAATTCAGTTAATTTGACTCAAATATTATTGTCTATTTCGAACTACCACCCAATTATGTACTTATTTAGGTACCCAATTTATATGCAAGTTTAAATGAAGCAACGTTTTATTTTCTATTATATCATGAGCGGATAAGACGACATCAAAGTCAATGCGCGGGGCGATGCGACGTTGCCATTTTGTCTTAAATGCACATCATCATCATCATCATATCAGCCGAAAGAGGTCCACTGCTGGACAAAGGCCTCCCCCAAAGATCTCCACAATTGCCGGTCTTGCGCTATTCGCATCCAGCTGTTTCCAGCGACCCGCACAAGATCATCGGTCCATCTTGTAGGGGGCCTGCCCACGCTGCGTCTTCCGGTTCGTGGTCGCCTTAAATGCACGCATGATTAGAAATGTACTAAAATATTACTGAAATCAAACTGAAAATGACCATTTTTGACCAATTTGACCGTTAATTACAGTCAGTCTAATTCAGTCACTTTAGTCATTTTCAACACTACTCACCGTTCAGTGTCATTTAATTGTGTGCCACTGTTGATCCTGGCTTACAGGAGTTGCAGTGGTGGGTAAGAGGGAGGGACTAGACCCGTCAAAAAGAAAAAAAAATGACTAGGTGAAACTAGGCAGAGCCTGTATTAGGGTTTGCAAATGTGATTAATTACAACTAACACACTGCTGTCTGATCCCACACAGTCAGAGCCTATACTAGGTATAGCAACCAGTCACCTGATAAAATATGTATATATATATCTAAATACTGGCTGCGCCCCGCGGTTTCACCCGGGTATAACTTTATAAATTATAGCCCATGTGTCAGCTAACTCCAAACCAAATTTTATTAAAATCGCTCCAGCCGTTTAGACGTGAAGAAGTAACAAACATACACACTCACACTCTCACAAAAGTTCGCCTTTATAATATTAGTGTGATAAATTTCACGCAGGGACAGAACAATAAACCAAGCTTATTACACAAAGATTTGTCCTTGGTGGACACCACCAAGGACAAATCTTTATGATACCCCTCTCTAATGATACCCATCTTTATCACCCTGATAGCTAAGCCCGAGCTCGCCCTCAGGTTTAGCTATCAGGGTCACTTTCCACCAGACCAACAGACGATTATTACCTAACTAATCTCTTTTGGCATATAGCATAGCATCATCATGTCAGCCAAAGTACGTCCACTGCTGGACAAAAGCCTCCCCAAAGAATAGGAGGGGGGATATTCCATAATCGCCACGCTTGGCAGACGGGTTAGCGATCGCAGTTTGATGGTCATAGTTCACAGAAAAAGGCTGCTGCCCGTTCTCTGGTAGGTATTCCCTCGGACGATTTCTACGCCCCCCACGGGATGAGATGGGGAGATGATATTCTATGCCGTCACCGCACAGCATAGCATAGTTATGCCTAATTATACTTTGGCATTGTGTCAACATCGTAATTTATGAGCTTAATGCTTTGTTTAAAATATAAGTATATTCGATTTACTTATGATTCACAATAACTTGAGGCGCTCATAACAAGATGCTCTCATCGGTCCATGAGCGATTGGCGAGGTTAAGCAACTAGGCTCGCAGTCAGTCCACAGATGGGTGACTGCCAAAGTGGTTTGATTAATTAAGTTTAAGCTCTCGGTTGTAGTCATTAGACAACAGTCGTTAAGCCATGTCAGAGGCCTACTGGGCGGCTCCAACAACTCTGATACTACGGTGACCTCTGCCCATACTATAAGTAAACTAAGTATATTAACTAATTTATGACCTACATTATAAATGTTAAAAAAAGACAACGCCAGCACTAGGTAAAATATCACACTAAATTTTAAAGGCGAAAGTTTGTGAGTGTGTATGTTTGTTACTTCTTCAAGCAAAAACTACCGAACGAATTTTGATGAAACTTTGTAGTAATATAGCTTATATATCCGAATAAAATATATGCTATAATAAATAAAGTTTAACGCGGGTAAAACCGCGGGGCACAGCTAGTATTTCTATATAATAATATCCTGGGACATTATTTACACACGGCCATCAGATCCCAAACTAAGCATACTACATATACATACATATACTATTTTTTCTTTTGTAAATACATACTTTTATAGATAATTACACCCAGACTCAGGACAAACAGACATTTTCATGCTCACTAATATTTGTCCTGGATTGGAATCGAACCCACGACCTCCTCCTCTGACCGTGGTGTGAACAGCAAGCATTTGCCAACCACGCCCACAGGCCCTATATATATACAATATGTATACACAGAAATATACAGACGTAGGTATCGAATATTATAATACATGATAATCTACATTTCACGTCCGGACATCAATATTGATATAAACCGTCCTTGCGGCGCCTAAATTAGATTAGTTCTATTAATAACCTGTAGTGTAAGGTGGCGTGATAGTCGGCAGATTCGTTCAAGGATGGCTAAATGTTCTACTGTTATACGTAACGTTCGAAGTGTATTGTGTATCATACGATTATAGCACGACGCTTACTAGAAATATAATAATAATATCCTGGGGCATTATTCACTCACGGCCATCTGATCCCAAACTAAGCAGAGCTCGTACTCTGGAAGCCAGATAACTGATATTTATTTATATTTAGAAAACTAACAGCTATACAATGGTAATAAAGATAACAATCTAATGAGCGACAAGAAGCCAATAACAGGACTTCGCTAATAGGCAATATTTGAAGTTAGTTATGTACTCAGAACCATTTAGACAATATGTAGTAAAATATAAATGTCAATACATAATATTATAAAATTCAACTAAACATAATCTCCTTGACAATAACTTAATACAGGCTAGCTAAATGTCACTACCATTATAAAATAAATTGTATAAATGTTTTAACATTCCGTGTACCTAAATATCTGTAATATGTAACTAGAAATAATAACTGTATTACTACAAACATGTTCTGACTATTTAAGGCGCTTTTTTAAAATCTACGTGAATAAAAACTTTTTTTTTTTTACTACTGTGTACGTTTCTCTGCACTGTTCTTGGTACATTTAATGGGATTTTCGGCAGAAGTTCTGGACAATCAATAGATAACAATTTCAAAAAGTAAATAATTTCAGCTATTTCACGGCGAGTGACCAACGGTAGAATGTGAAAGAGCTTATGATATTCTTCATGTGTATACCTACTGTTCATGTGTACAATAAAGAGTATTGTATTGTATATGTAGTATATAAATACTACATATACAAATATGTACACCAGAAATAAAATATAATTACAAATCAATTATTATATTTATGTACAAAGAGCGGTCTTATCGCTACTTGCAATTTCTTGCAGACAACCTTGGGATGGACAAAACTAGTGACAAATGAAAAATGGGTAGTAAAAAGGTCTAACAAATGATAGTAAAAAAATAATAAGGATTCGATAAAATATGAATTTAAAAGCAATACTGTAGTAAAGATTAAAGTGAGAAAGCTCCTACAATATGTAGGTACAGAAACCAATACCTATTCTAAAGTTATACATACTATAATATGTATACATGCAATACATATAATTACATAAATATATGCTTACATAAATAAATATACATAGGGAAACACATTATAGTAACAATTCTGGGGCTCTACCGGCTAAGTCGCCGAACATCGTTTTCGTGAATGGCGTTCAAATAAATAAAGGTCAATCGTTAAATCGGCTTCCATGACCACATGTGACGTCATAAATGGTCCGGAATCAATTGTCGACGTTGAAGCCGATCTATTTATTCATTTGAACGCCATTCACGAGGACGATGTTCGGCGACTTAGCCGGTAGAGCCCCTGATGCTACTAATCATTTTAGTGTTCAGATAAATAGTGCTCTTTCACTAGCCTTTTAAAGGTGAACACCGATTGGGCGCGTCTTACCAATAAAGGTAAAGCATTCCACAAACGCACAGCTTGTCTGGACATTACGTACATATACTACTTTTCTTTTGTAAATACATACTTCGACATATAGGCCTTTACTGGGCGGATTGAACAACTCTGACACTAGGGTAACGACTACCGATACGATAAGCAAGTATAGATATGTAATTACACCCAGGCTCAGGACAAACGGACAAGTTCATGCACACAAATATCTGACCAGGGGCTCTACCGGCTAAGTCACCGAACATCGATTTCTTAAATGGCGTTCAAATACATAAAGGTTAAAAATTACTAAATCAATCGTTAAATCGGCTTTCATGAGCACATGTGACGTCATAAATGGTAGGGAATCGATTGTTAACGTTGAAGCCGATTTAACGATTGATTAAGTCATTTTTAAACTTTATTTATTTAAAAGCCATTTAAGAAATCGATGTTCGGCGACTTAGCCGGTAGAGCCCCTGGGCGGGAATCGAAACCACTGCGGTGTGTAAGCATTTTACCAACCACACAAATCTGGTGTTGTAACTATTTTAGCGTTCTCCCTACCCAAGACGCTAAGAAACTTGCCGTCTTTAACATAATGTAGGGGAGGAAACCCAAAAAACTGAACAAATTAAAGAAAATCAGTCTTTGATATACGAAAACAATTATTTTACCTCCCTTTACAAAAAGTATCAGCTGATCGTATATTCTTGTATGGGAAGTTAATCTTTCTTGTTTGAAAATACAAGATTCATATGCAACATAGTAACTAACATCATCATATCAGCCGAAAGACGTCCACTGCTGGGCAAAGGCCTACCCCCCAAAGATCTCCGGTGTCCATCATTTGGAGGGTTCGTCATATACGCCCCCCTTGGCAGACGGGTTGGCGACAGTAAGATGGTCATAGTGCTCATGAAAACGCTGCTGCCCGTTCTCTGGTAGACATTCCCTCGGGGCGACTTTTACGCCCCCCACGGGATGAGATGGGGCGGAGATATTCTTTAATATTATCATAATATACAACCATAACTATTGTATTATCTATTATATAGAAGATATATTTATCATAATTAATCATAGAGATTGTCTTTTTTGTGTATTTACCAAGCAAATAGATAAGATATTTGGAGTCAGAAAATAATATATTTGTCAAACATGTACAGCGCTCTAAGCCAGCTGCTCTGGCCTTTCCGTAAGTGATCGATGAGGCAGAGCACCTTGGCACGCAGTTGATCTATAGATGGGTGACCACCAAAGTTGATTAACTTCTGAGCGTCTCCGTGCTTCGGAGGGTACCTTGAGCGGTCCACGTTTTTCATTAGACAACAGTCGTTAAGTCATGTCGAACGCCTAGTGGGCAGCTTGAATAACCACGATAATATGCTAACCATTGCTTATATTATACCTACTTCTTAGCATTCCATGGATTCATCGCGTGATAGAGGAGCGAGACTCAGACGTAGGTTTAAGAAGACCCCCTGTGATGCATCAACGCTCACCTTCTCTGTCTAAATGAACTAATAATAACATGTTTTCATAGAAGCTCACCGAGAGAGTGTGCGCCTATACTCTGTCTATTTTTATTTATCTCGCCCATTTTGGGCCGGCTAAGATCTATGACCATACCGCCTCGTCTTCAGTTGTAATATTTATATTTCAAAGTCAGTCAGTCATGTCCGTCACGTCCGTCACAGTCAAGTCATAGTACCTAGGTAGTAAGAAAATCACAATTTACTGCAATATCGCCCTTTGCTCCACTTGTGTACGCTGTCGAAGATGTTATGTCTAAAAATCCACCATATTTACACATAAAAACTCGAATTTACACCAGTTTTTGAAAATAAAACATAGCCTCGATGCGTCCTTTTCCGCGTTGGCGCCAAAACTCCATACGCTGTCTAATCGTTTATTTTTTTGACAGTTCGAAATTAATGAAGTACTCACACGAAACCGATTCGATTTAAAATAATAAATAGAGGGGATTAAGTTCGGCTTCCTATGCTGTCTGGAAAATAAGGCAATTGTCAGATGAACAAACTGCTAGATTAGTGTATTTCGCGTACTTTCATAGCATTATGTCGTATGGCATTCTGCTGTGGGGTTCGGCGGCTGACATAGGTACTATTTTTGTATTGCAGAAAAGAGCAGTCAGAGCCATTTATGGTTTAGGCAGTCGCGATTCTTTGCGAAATTTGTTTAAAGAAATAAATATACTTACTGTGCCATCGGAATATATATATCAGAATATAATGTTTGTTAGAAAAAATATTCATAATTATAAAAAGAAAAGTGAACTGCATAATATAAATACTAGGAATAAAAACAAACTAGCCATGCCAGGCTTTAGAGTAAGCAAAACTAATAAATCATTTTTAGGAAATTGTATTAGGTTTTATAACAAGCTTCCTACTCAAATTACTGATCTACCTGACACAAGTTTTAAAACACATATTAAACGTATACTTATGGCTAGGGGTTATTACACCACTAAAGAGTACATCGATGACAAAGACGTCTGGCTCTCACTTCCTACCTGCACATTGCTCGCTGGAGATCTTGTAGCCATATAGACATGACTGATCTGCTGTGTTACGTGAACTATCTGTAAATGATTGCTATCATATACTTAATTTAAAATTATTGACTGTCTCAAAATGAATAATGTTATTGTTTCGAAGTTTTTCTTTTGTATACCTAAATATAATCTAAAATAATAAGCATTCAGACAACCGATCGAGCATATATTGTGTTTGCCTACTAAATAATTACTCTAATTGGACCAAATCCCGTGTTCATGCCCGCTTGAGTATGTTTCGCCGGACCGTCTCAACTGGGTCGTGTTGAAACCGGTAGTAGATGAACCCACTGAGTTTGTTTCGCTGGGTCTTCTCAGTTGGGGCGCATTGGATCCGGTGGTAGCATTAAAGCGCGACCGTCGTTATTAACACAAGGTCCGTCATAATAATAATACCTTTAATATAGACAGAACCATTGACAATATGTAGTAAAAATATTAGACTTAAACTAGATAATTAAACATAATCTCTTGACAATAACTTGATACGAGCTAGCTAAATATCATTTCTGTAATAAAATAAATTTTATAAATGTTTTCATACAAGATGTACCTAAATATCTATGTTACTAGAAATAATATCTAATGTATACAACTATATTACTACAAACATGTTCTGACTATTTACAAGCGCTTTTTTAAAGTCTACGTGAATAAAAACCTTTTTTATTTTATTTATTTATTTTTATTTGAGAAGAACTTTTGATCGATTTAATGCATCAAAATATGTTTGGTTTAAATATTATTTATTCGTTTGACGGGCCTGTTGGCGTGGTTGGCAAATGCTTGCTATTCTCGCCGGAGGTCGTGGGTTCGATTCCCACCCAGGACAAATATTTGTGTGCATGTACATGTCTGTTTGTCCTGAGTCTGGGTGTAATTATCTATATAAGTATGTATTTACAAATGAAAAGTAGTATATGTATTATATCAGTTATCTGGTTTCCATAGTACAAGTTCTGCTTTGTTTGGGATCAGATGGCCGTGTGTTAATAGTGTCCCAGAATATATGGATATGTCCCCAGAATATGTTTATTAGTTTTAATTATTGTTGTATTTTATTGTAAGGTACTATATCTATAACTCTGTGATTAATTATTTGCAATGAATTAAGTCGTAATCTTTGAATTTCACTTCACACCAAGAGTAAAGACCAATAACTCTGTCCATACATTTTTTTTTCTTTTTTTTACACACAGATCATCATAGCCCCAAACTAAGCAAAGCTTATACTATGGGTACCAGGCGACGATATACATACTTATATAGATAGATAAATACTTAAATACATAGAAAACATCCATGACTCAGAAACAAATATTCGTGCTCATCACACAAATATTTGCACTTACCGGGATTCGAACCCAGGACCACCAGCTTCGTAGGCAGGAGCACTACCAACTAGGCTACGGTGACCGTCTACGGTTGTTTGTTATGCACAGCAAATCATTAGGTGGGCTTTACCCGTCAATAAACAACAACATTACATAGTATAGAAAAAGAAACGGTTATTCATAGGCGTGAGCTGTCAAAAAGATAATAAATGACGGCCCAGATTAGAATATTCTGCTTAATTGGCTAGAATCTGTTGAGATTAGCCACCATTACGATAACTCTAAACTAATTGCACGTAACCACGAGGAACACACATTAGTTGTCCTACTTAAGCATAATGAGCCGAATGAAAGTCGCGTGTGACTCGGTCAACGGTCTCATTACCCAGTAACTGCTGGTGGTTAAACAGACGGACATGATTTTGTAGAAAGCTGGTAAATAGTATTTAAAAGGTAGGCTTACCTTTGGAACCTAACACTAAGAATATCATTACTATTATAAATATATACTTAACGAAATTACTACAAACATGTTCTGACTATTTACAAGCGCTTTTTCAAAGTCTACGTGAATAAACACCTGTTTTATTTATTTATTTTATTAAAAAGACCTGTAAACAACCTTCGTCTCATTATTTTTATTTAGTTGTATATGGTGGCATTCAGTGATCAGTACCATACATATTTTGCCAACACAATCATCATAATATCAGATGTCCACTTCTACACGCTCATGCGTAAAAATATTGCCTCCCTGGTGCGCAGGTGGCGGGACAGTCCCAACAAGATGCTTGTTGTATTTGCTGAAAGAATGGAGAGTGCTGTATTAGGTAGGTTCTTTCAGTTGCATGTCATACGACCTACTGATAGAGCCTAGTGCAACAGAACTTATAAATTGTTATTTATATCAGTAAATTAAAATTAGATTATAAGTATTAACATAGAATAAGTAAAACATTACTAACCGACTAAAACTAGCATATTAAGTTACTAACATATTTTTAAGACAATTTGTTACTAACACAGTGGAGCCTATGTTGTTCTTAAATAAAGAATTATTATTATTATTATTATTATACTGCTGATAAAAAAAACACGTCTCTGACCTCACAAATTCATTGGTCCATCTTGTAGAGGGTCTACCCGCGCTGCGCTGCGTGCGTCTTAGCCAAGACATCAGCTTACAAATATTAACATAGTACTAACGGACCGTCCCATCTTCGCTGTGGTAAATATATAGAAAGATAGATTAGTACTTTATTTGGACAAATATAACATCTATATATATAAAAATCAATGCCACTTTTCGTTGTAATGTTATAACTCAACAATGCCTTTACGGATTTGGCTAATTTTGGTCTTGAATTATTCGTGGAACTCCAGGGAAGGTTTGTACGTAGAGAAAATTTTAAAAAAATGTTGAAAAAGTGTAAAATCAACATCTTTCTATGCTCCCATATACAAACAATTTGTACTAATACTTAAAAGCGTAGCGAAGCACGTACCGGGCCGCTAGTACTTAATATAAATTCCTTACACTAAAATGTGATCATCTTTCAATTTTCCCCGTGTTTTTAGGGTTCCGTAGCCAAATGGCAAAAAACGTAACCCCTTATAGATTCGTCATGTCGGTCTGTCTGTCCGTCCGTATGTCACAGCCACTTTTCCGAAACTATAAGAGCTGTATTGTTGAAACTTGGTAAGTAGATGTATTCTGTGAACCGCATTAAGATTTTCACACAAAAATAGAAAAAGAATAATAATATTGGGGGTACCCCATACATAGAACTGAAACTCAAAAATCTATGTATGTATAGGTCTTTAAAAATGATATTGAGGTTCCGGTAATATTTTTTTTTCTAAACTGAATAGTTTGCGCGAGAGACAATTCCAAAGTGGAAAATGAGTGTCCCCCCCCCCCCCCTGTAACTTCTAAAATTATAGAATGATAAAACTAAAAAAAATATATGATGTACATTACCATGTAAACTAACAACGAAAATTGGTTTGAACGAGATCTAGTAAGTAGTTTTTTTTAATGCGGTTAAATCGTTAACCGCAATTTACCTTAAATTTCATCAACTGAAATACTTGCTGCTGCGGAACCCTTCATGGGCGAGTCCAACTCGCACTTGGCCGGTTTATTATTAACTAATATGACGGCGCTGAGGCAGTATGGTTCTCGAGTGGCGACCACGAACCTCTTCATATCGTCTTTCGGCTGATATGAATAAATAGCAGTTATTATGACTTAACTATAAACTGGGATTGGATCCGGTGGTAGCATTAAAGCGCGACCGTCGTTATTAACACAAGGTCCGTCATAATAATAATAATACCTTAATATAGACAGAACCATTGACAATATGTAGTAAAAATATTAGACTTAAACTAGATAATTAAACATAATCTCTTGACAAGAACTTGATACGAGCTAGCTAAATATCATTGCTATAATAAAATAAATTTTATTAATGTTTTCATACAATGAACCTAATGTTATAATGTACCTAAATATCTATGTTACTCGAAATAATAATGCATACAACTATATTACTACAAACATGTTCTGACTATTTACAAGCGCTTTTTTAAAGTCTACGTGAATAAAAACCTTTTTTATTTTATTTATTTATGTAAACTAGACCTGTAATCTCATGGAATTTTGTAGGTAATGATGAGAACTGTAAATATGTAGTATATTATTTTATGTATGATCGATAGTTTGCGGAGCATAGGTACGCCAAATAATGTCATCTATAGGCATTTGTTTGATATGTTGGGCTACTTTATAGTAATTGACGTCGGGATCAGAATTTTGTCGAAAATAAATACAGCACATGATAGTTTCTGATAATGTAGCTTTCTATAGGTGAGATGTTTTTAAAATCAGTCAAATATGTTTGAGCTTTTATACATTAGATTTTAATATTACAAAATAAGTCTACAAATAATGCCTGTTAAAAAAGCTTTGACAATGCTTCATTTTGAAAGTCTTTGATACAGTAAAAGTTTTCTGAAGACAACATTCTTCGCAGTTCTACACAGAACTGCGAAACGAGTATGAGGTATGTCGACACTCCGTCCGAGCGGTGTATGCTCTCAGTCAGGTCTTCCGTGAGTGCGATTCCCGCACCGAACCATTCAAAAAGTTTAATGAGATTAGTTTTCCTTCAGGGACTATTTTAGTATTACGACAAAGGATGTAATATATTAATACTCAAGTGCTTAGCACTAAATTTCATAATTACGTTGGTAAATACTTGCCCATGCCGCAGGCCGTGGGTTCAATTCCCATACAAGATAGATATTTGTGAGTATATGTGTAATTATGTTCATAAGTATTTATTTACAAATATAAGTCGTATATGTAGTATATCAGTTATCTGGTTTACATAATACAAGCTCAGCTTAGTTTGGTATCAGATAGCCGTGTGTAAATAATGTCCAAGGATATTATATATTATTTATTTTGCGCGTATAAATGTTCGATATTTCAAATAGCCCAAACATATCGAACAGTACAAAAAGTCTCTTCTTTATATCTACAAAAGTTTTGAACTAGGCATGACGAAACATGGTTGCAAACTCGCAAATTAAATAAATTTGTAAGTAATTAGTTCGGAAACACCTCTCTTCAACTTAATACTGGCGTTCATAGCCACGATCTGCGAGCTTAAACACCTATCTATGCTCTTGCGGTCAGCCTAGAGATGGGTGACGTAAACCTGCGTTTTAGTTCATCGTTACTCAAACTAAGTAGGTGTAATAAATGTTTTATGTTTTTTAAACTTTATATAAGCTCAACAGGTATTCTACATTTGCGTGTCAATTAAGGGAATTAGTCTCAATGTGTAATGGTCGCCGAGCCCCAAAAAAGTAATCGATAGAAAATAATATCAGGTCACACGTCAATCACGAATGTAACCTATTATTTTTCCATATTAACGTAAAACTTAAAAGTTGTGCTGATGGTAAGCGGTGGCTGTATTTTACGATGAATGCAACACGCGTGGCCGACTATTCAGTTCTTACATTTTTATTTTAGTACTAGCCGTGCCCCGTTGTTTTACCCATGTTAAAGTAGTTTTGGCGTAAAAGAGTAACAAACATTTGTAGACTATCTATACTCACAAACTTTCGCATTTATAATATTAGTAGGACGTGTACCTAGCGGTTATGGCAGTGCACGCCGGAATAGCTCGCAGATGGTAGATTGTTTCCTACTTAGGTACTTGACACTTATCGTCATATTTTGGACAATTCACACAATATCTTTATTAATTGTAGCCTATGTGTTATTCTGATGTATAAGCTATATTGTTATAAAGTTTCATTAAAATCCATTCAGTAGTTTATATGTGGAACAGTAACAAACATCCATCCATACATCCATACTTACACACTTTTACGTTACGTTTATAATATTAGTAGGATTAGCTGACCCGGCAGATTTCGTACTGCCTCAATCGATTAATAAAAGACCTAAACTTTTGAATAAAATAATCTTAATACAAACAAAACGAATCCGTATTTAATAAAGAAGTTTTTTTTTAATGAAGCATGAAGTTTTATTATTATTTTCGACACATCATGTTGCTTACTAACAAATCAGAGTTTTCCTGAAATACTGTCTATTTATAAGTTAGGTTCATACTTTTTCCTTGTTCTGAAGTACGACAGGATGGATTTCATAAATTTAATTTATGACAAAACTTAATATTTATCAATTTATAAAACATAATAATCTGATAGATTAACAACTGAAGTCCGCTAAAATTAAGTTAGCGGAGCCGACTAAATTGATAATCAGTACTACTAATGATCTATTACACTTTGTGAGTATACAAATTCACTCATCCTCGTCATATCAGCCGAAAGACTCCCACTGCTGGACAAAGGCTTCCCCTAAGATCTCCACATTACCGGTTTAGCTTTATCCGCATCCAGCGACCCTCACAAGAGCATCGGTCCATCTTATAGGGGGCCTGCCTACGCTGTGTCTTCCGGTTCGTGGTCGCAAATGCACTCAATAGTCCGTATTAAAAGATCGGCAAGCACCTTAGCTTTGAAGCCAGTCTGTAGATGGGAGGTAATAGAAGTTTAAATTCTGAGCGTCTAAATGTATATGTAGTCTTTACTTTTTAAACCACCTTTACAACCTAATTAAAACCGCTATAGTAAGTAACCACTACGAATACGATAACTTAAGTAATAATTAAGTACTTTGTTAAATATCTAAAGTCGTAATGTTTCACTGTAACGCGTGGCCTATCAACGTGTTTCTATCGTCATAATTTTAAATAATAGCCAAGGTTTACAACTTTTTTGTCAAAAGTAAAAGGAGTTATTTTCGGAACCCAAATGTAGGAAAACGTGAGCCGACATCGGTTTCATTGAGAAGAAAATAATGAACGTTTCGTATTTGGAAAGCTGAAGCCATGAAAACAATATGGCTGTGGAAACATTCAAACAAAAACACGTTGGTAAAAACATGGTTTTTTTACGAAAGCAAATTTTCGCTATTTAAAACTCTTTTCCCTCTCGCCAAGAAACCATATAAACTAAAATTACTCGTTAAAAAAAAACAAAGCACAATGTTTCCTTTGTCTCTGAGGTTTATGGGGCAAGGGATGAGGAAATAATTTTCTCAGAGTCACCTCAGTCGACTGCCAAACTGTTTCGAAGTTGGTGGTGTATTTTGCGGGCCAAACTTGTGTGAAAAACCTTTTTTTTTAACTCGATTGTAATTACAACAGGTAAGTTAGATTTTAACACTATTATTTCGTTATATTTTCGAATATCCCACTCAAAATCTCTTTTAGATTCGAAAACGTGGTGTTGGGAAATGTCAAATTTGATTTCTTAGAGCAGTTGTAACGACTGCCCACCATAATATAACCGTTAGGGTTGTGACTTTGATGTTAAATTAGATCTATTTAGTACTTTGTTTTACATTCGTTTCACAACTACCTACTAGCTAAATAATAATATCAAACATTTGTGATAAAAATATTAATTTTGACGAAAAACGTACATACATTTAATGTTTTTGCAAATTAATTTAAAGTGGCTTAAAATGAGCAACGAAGTTAATTTCTATATATTTTCAGATTTTTTGTCTGTTTGTTGATTTCTTTGTTTATTTTGCACACATATCTTGAAACTGGTTTTAGTGTTATTAAGAAACATCTTAAATAAGTTAATCTTAAAGGTACTGAGTTGTATTAGACCTCGTATCTACATTTATTTTAGATGCTATTAAACCTAAAAATTCTGATATATAGCTCAATAACTTTATTTTGATTAAACGTATTTTTTTTCGCATTTATTTCAGGATGAATAATAAGCCTAAAAACATAAGAAAAATAGGATCTAGAACAAACAGAAATTATTCAGAAGAAATGTTAAAGTTAGCAGTGTACATGGTAGAAAATAAGAAAATGTCAAGTCGGGAGGCAGAAAAGACATTCGGGATCCCTCGACGGACAATATTGAACAAAGTTAACAAAATACACTTGAAACCCGTAGGCGGTCGGAAGAAACTCACTGACGAAGAGGAAGAAAAACTGGCAAACGTCTTATTAGCTTCAGCAGATTACGGCAGCCTCATTACGAAAATGGATGTCAAAATATTAATCTATAAATATGTAGCAATAACCTCGGGGACTGATTTGTTCAATGGCAAATTACCCAGTGATACGTGGGTGGAAGGGTTTTTGAACAGATATCGTTCGAAATTGATGAACAGAACGACTCAAATTATAAAAAAAGTACTGGCTGAGAAAGCATTCAAAGAAATGGAGCAGTTTTATGCTAATTTAAGTAAAACGTTAAATGAGATACAACCGATGAACATACTGAACTACGACGAAACTAACTTGTCTGACAATCCAGGCACTTCAAAATGTGTTTTTAGAAGGGGCCTTTTTGGTTTTTTCTAGAAGGTTTTTAGAAGAATCCTTTCAGGATGTTTTACATCCTGAAAGAATGATGAAGAAATAGTATTATCCCCACCAAAGAATTTTAGACTAAATGTTTGATATTATCTTTTATCCTTCCTACAACATGCAATAAGAAAATCTTTTATAAAGGAATCGCCAACACGCGAAGCCTAAATCTAGCTGTAATTATAATATATGATCTCAGGAAATAGTGTTACTATTTTGTTCAAAAATAATAATACCTCAAGGAGTACATCAATGATTATTTTTGATATATTACTAGTTTGTTTTATTAGTCTTGGATAATTAAAAAAAATCTTAACATACCTGCTGAGATATGCTTAAATTTTAATTTATTATATATACCTATATATTGATTAAATTTATGATAATCTATGTATAATGTTATAAAGTTTATTTCTGAAAGCTTTATCTTGCATTTAGATTTATTTTTCTTGTATGTTCCTATTATGTTTAAGAGTTTGTGTGTTTTAATCTTCATGTGCATTTGCTTAAAATTATGGCTAGTTTAAGATTGCTCCAAAATTTATAGATAAATGTTTAAGAGCAAAGTTACATACGATTTATTTTTTATTTATTTAAGGTTAGAAATTGTTGTAACTGTACTGATTAACAATAAAAAGTGACAACCCTAATTCATCGTATTATTTGAATTAAAAATTAAAAAAATATGTTTTGTGACTTTGCCCACTCTAATTTTACCTACAATCGTGGTCAACTTATTAGGGACATTCAAGATAGTGAAGGGCTATAACCGTTTATGTATGTACATATAAATATAAAACCCTATTGATTTCTCAGCACCTATTATTTGCATAATGTGGTCCGATTATTATGCTACAGCCATTTAGGCTGTAAATAAAAGATTAAATAAATAGAAAAAGTATTTAATATCAAAGATTAAACATGATTAAACATGTATTAAATATTAAGGTACAATTCTGTAGTGGACATTTAATTAAGGACAGTAAAGTATAATGAAACATACAGTTAAACAAAACTTATAATCTGCAGTGTTATAATATCTTTAACAGCTCCATTTTATTACGTGTAAAATCAGTACCCAGTAGCAAAACCTTTGTTAGTAATTACCGCTTGACACCGATGTGGTATAGACATTATCAGTTTCTGACATGTTTCGACAGGAATGTTTGCCCATGTAGATTGTCTATTTTTGCTAAAATATATACTAATATTTTGTAACTTGTCAATGGCTCTTCCTGTAACTGAGATGTATGAACTTTACTATCTATGTATTTTGAGCGGAGTTGAGCGTGCCCCTTGTCTTTTAGTTTTCTTCGTAGATATGGGCGTCATACATTTCCCTTATGGGCCTATTCATACCACGTTTTTTAAACGCGCCGTCAACGTGAGTTTTAGTATCTCTAAGGTGACAAATCAATTTTTTTGTATAAATTAATAATTTTTTGATACTTGTCCGGGGGCTCTACCGGCTAAGTCGCCGAACATCGTTTTCGTGAATGGCGTTCAAATAAATAAAGGTTAAAAATTACGTAATCAATCGTTAAATCTGCTTCCATGACCACATGTGACGTCAAAAATGGTCCGGAATCGATAGTCAACGTTGAAGCCGATTTAACGATTGATTAAGTCATTTTTAACCTTTATTTATTTGAATGCCATACATGAAAACGATGTTCGGCGACTAAGCCGGTAGAGCCCCTGGTCCGTTTTCAGATTATAATTTTCGCAATTTAGGTTATCAATCTATGGTTAGCACTGTTTAATTCATTTGATAGCTTTTCAATTTTATTGTTCAAATCTATTGTGGTTTCATTTTCTTCAGTTGAGATATTAGGTAAACTCATTATAGTAGCATCAAATAACGATGAGTTGTTGCCTCTATTTGATTCTTCTTCTAAGGAATCCGATTTAGTTTTTTTTCTCCGAGTAATATCTTCGCTATTCATTTTCCTTGTAATTAATCTATAATAATTAATAGTAAATAAATAATTTTATCTTCTAATTTGTGATAATTAATACTTTGATTTTTATAAATCCACAATTCCAGATATAATATTGCGTTTCTATTCACACATAAAGAGGATATAGGTAATAGAAATCGTAATCAAAATATAATTATTTAGACGTTAGTGGTTACAAACAAACAAGTATTTTATTTTGGCCGAAAAGATCACTATTAGTATTCCAAGTGCGGATGATTCGTCATCAAACAATTTAAAAAGGGCGACGTTTCACCCAAGGATGTAATCTTTCGCGGATGAAATGTCACCTAAGTCGAAAGTTTTAATAGTAAACTGTTAAGTTGAATTCCAAACTTTACAATAAATTGTCCAAAAGGCAGTGATCCCATGCTTATTTAGATTTGTTATTCTTGTGTTAATTTCGGCTTTTTGCACTTAAAATATTATTAAATTTCTGGAGCTCTAATAAAGCACTGTTAAAGTGTAACTACATACACACACATTCGTTTATTATAGATAAATTATAATCAAATATCAAAAATGGGAAATCATAAATTCAATCGTCCGGCGGGTCTCGAACCTGCAGAAAAAAAATATAATCAGACTCACAAATAATGGTGTTCATCATTTGTCCAGGATGGGAATAGAACCCCCGACCTCTGGCTGAGCAGTCAGGGTCACTAACCGCTAGACAAGCAGGCCAATCAATGTTAATATTCCTATTACAGCCGTTATGGGCGAGAAGCCGTACCCGTTCAAAGCGCCATCTCCTCAAGACATGGTGGCCCTGCGGAAGGCGATAGAGGCGGGACTGGCCGGCACGGTGCGTGACCGCGTATGGGACAACCCTAGGTTTCTAGTCAGCAGCGGAAATACTCCCGCCATATTGCAGGTAAGATATAAACACTTTTAATGGAACAGATGCCAGCACATCCAGCTACTCCAATCTGACAAATTTCTTTTATAGATTTTCCAATTTTATCACAAGTGCATAAGTTTCACTTTCAATTGGGGAAATTTGAGAGAGAGGTACGAGGGTGCGTTTTTAAGTTCGCGGAATGGGGGGGAGGGGATAATAATAGGTCATTATCGGGATGGCCACGACTTCAGCCACTCAATATTAGTATAAATACTATACAAGTTTTATCTTAATTGGATCATTAGTCTCTGAACTATCGTCAAGCAAACAACTCAATCGGGAAGAAAGTGTGAATTATGGAAAAAATCGAGTACCGTGCCGTAATAAAGTTCCTTACCAAGCAAGGAAAGTCAGTTCAAAATATACTGGAAGAGATGAAATCCGTTTACGGGGACTCTTGCCCGGGTAAAACCATGGTTTACAAGTGGCACAGTCTCTTTAAATAAGGCAGGACCTCACTTGAAGACGACCCTCGGCCCGGACGGTCGCCCGAGGTGACTACTCCGGAAATCATTAAAAAAGTCGAAAAAATTATATTGGAAGATGCCAGACTAAAGAAGAAACAGCTTGCAGAAATGGTTGGAGTATCGGATACGACAATTTTCAAAATTCTACATGATCATCTTGGCATGACAAAGGTCAGTGCAAGATGGGTGCCAAGAATGCTCACGCCGCCTCAAAAACAATGCCGCGTGGAGTGTTCTCGCACGTTTTTGGACCTCTGTAACGAAGATAAGGATGGACTTTTAAGTCGAATTGTTACTGGAGATGAAACTTGGGTTCATCATTATGAACCTGAGTCGAAACAGGACTCTATCCAGTGGCACAAAAAAGGCACATCACCACCCAAGAAGTTTAAAGTGACACAATCGGCTGGAAAAATCATGGCAACAGTGTTTTGGGATTCGGAAGGGATCCTGTTGATCGATTATAAAGATAAAGGCGTTTCTATAACCGGACAATACTACGCTTCCATCCTCGAGAGGTTAAAGAAAGCATTAAGAAAAAAGGAGGGGAAAATTAACCAAAGGTGTCCTCTTCCAAATCCTTCTTCCTTAATCCTTCTTCTACACGACAACGCGGCAGTTCACAAGAGCCGTGTTGCTTTGGCTGCCCTGCATAACGTGGGCTTCGATATTTTAGATCATCCACCCTACAGCCCAGACCTGGCTCCCATTGATTACTACCTCTTTCCAAAACTCATAAAAGAACTTCGTGGGAAGAAATTTTCTACTGATGAAGAAGTGAAGGACGCGGTTTCAGCCTATTTTTCGGACAAAGACAAAACATTTTGTTATGAAGGTATACATAAGCTAATTGAAAGATCTGAAAAATGTATAAGGGTAGCAGGTGAATATGTTGAAAAAGAAAAATAATTTTGTATTTTTATTTACACTTCTTACCCTCCATTCCGCGAACTTATAAACGCCCCCTTGTAGCTTGATGTCCGGCGCTGGGGGCTAATCCCAGCGCGAGAGAGTTTGCGGCGCCCGGCTGGCTTCTCCCCGATTGGGCGCCGCCCACTTTGACTCGTCTTGTATAAGCGGTCCCGGGAAGAGGTAACCTGCTGTAGCTCAGGTAACACGCTTGTGTGTACTGGGGAGCGAGGGAGGCATTCAGGCCCCTCCCCTCCCCGGGCGAGAGTCTAGCGGACGCTCAGTATACAGCGGAGGTACTGACGAGATCGTTCACGAGTACATATAGCCCCCGCTACAGGCACTGTGAGGCTGGCTACCGTGGTGGTTTTAGTGGGTCGAGCACCACACCACGTGCCACTAGACCATTTAAAAAAAAAAAGGTTCATGTGCTGGCGTCAGTACTAACATTAGTAGTTATTAGTAGAATTAAATATTATCTGCCCAAAATTGGGCAGCGCTGACCGCTTTGGCTAAAGCGTCATACAACCCCTGAAAGGCACAGGAGACTGGACTGGAGGGACAAACAGCCACACTCGCAAATGTTTTGTGATATGGGAATGTAACCCCATTTGCACATGTTTTCTTTCGATATACCAACCTGGGTACGTAGTTTATTAAGAGTCCTCCAGGGGGCTACCGGCTAACTCGCCGAACATCGGGATAGTGATCGGCGTTCAAATAAATAAAGGTAATAAATAAAAATAATATAATCAATCGTTAAATCGGCTTCCATGAGCACATGTGACGTCATAAATGGCCCGGAATCGACAACGTCGAAGCCGATTTAACGATTGATAAAGCAATTTTTAACCTTTATTTATTTGAACCATGTTCGGCGACTTAGCTGGTAGCCGTAGGTGGTAGGTAGTAGGTTGGTATATCGGCAAATTATGTCCCGGATGTAATTTTTCCTTTGTTGAGACAAACAAAGGAGGAGCAAATTTACCTCGCCATAAGGTATCCCACCCTTTCTGTGCATCTATCGTAGGTGCGTTACGGTAGCTGCGGTATGGATTAATGGTTTTGTGTTTAATCCCAAAAAGTGACCCGAACCACCCAGAACCCATACGGGTTTAATTTATAGAAAAAAAACAACGCCTGCATTAATGAAATTAATCGCTGTGTAGCGGAGTACTTTACAAACATATAATTGACCGACACAAAACAGCCAAGCTTAGGATAATATTTATGGGTCACACAAATAGTTATCTTGGGCGGTAATCGAACCCGGGACACGAAGACGCGAGGCGACTGTTTTAACCGCTGCGTCACACGTGCAGTCACGTGTTTGGGTGGTTTCGGTTACTTTTTACTAGAAGCTACGAAGCTATTATACGCCTGTGTGTCGGTCTTGCACGTGATCACCTTCGTTTTGGAACGAAGTTCCTTATCGCGCGTTGTGAAAGGGGGCTAGACGGAAAAAATTCTTACGAAAAGTTGTCACGACACTTTGCAGCTGTGCGGCGTGCGCATGTTTCTCTCTCTCTCTCTCTCTCTCTCTCTCTCTCTCTCTCTCTTATAGAAAGCAAGCCAGATATTTTCATTTCTATTTCGCATTGAACAGTGTGGTGTCGCGACGATTATTTTTGTTGAGTGTATACAGGTTTTTTGTACATAATAAATAATAAGAAATAACTTCGTTCCATCCGGGTGTCCCTTGACACCTCTCAAGTTTTTTTGTCTTATTGGGTTTTCGTCTTATCGGATTCTGAGAATGCGGGATAGAAAGTGCATCCGTGTCCACACATTACTGCAGTATATCCAAAGCTTCTTTAGCCTACTGTAACCAGTTACCTTCAGCCGGGCTTTATGCATGTTCGCCGGAGGTCGTGGGTTCGATTCCCACCCAGGACAGATATTTGTGTGCATGAACATGTCTGTTTGTCCTGAGTCTGGGTGTAATTTATCTATACAAGTATATATTTACAAAAAAAAGTTGTGTATGTAGTATCTGGTTTCCAAAGTACAAGCTCTGCTCAGTTTGGGATCAGATGGCCGTGTGTGAATAATGTCCCAGGATATTATTATTATAATTAGTTTTACGAAGAGAGTGCACCCGTGTTCGCGCGCATAGTCCTGCAATATATCCCAGGTAAAAACCGATTACTGTAGAATATAGAATATTCTACAGTAATCGCTTTTTATCGGTATGTTTCCGGCTTCCCTGTACATAAATAATTATTTATCTGCTCATATTAAATGAAGCAAGACTGGCAAAGTTACGCTTTTAAAATTTGCATGCAATTGTTATTTCAATGTCGTTTGCTTAACAGCGCTAATGTCACTTATATAAGTCCATCTTATCCTTATTATTATTATATATAAAACGTAGAATTAATGTTAATATGAATTCAAGTTTAAATGATAATAATGACTTTGATTTCAAAATCACTCAGTAGGTACTGAGAAAGAATGATAACAATAAGGGAAAATTATTTATTGGTGAAAATTGTTTTCCTTATTTTTCTAAAATGAGATAGTATTTAGAAGGTGGTTAAATACATATTTTTTTGATAAAAGGTAGATCACCACTTATAATAGCACAAACTTCCTGCCAATAGCAAACCTAAATCATATGTGACAAGCAGCTGTATTAAGGGGCCTTTTACAGTCCACTAGCGCCGCCTATTGAAAAAATGTCATAACTCGTAAATAGAATCAAAAATACAAAATGTGGTCTATTATTACTGTAGAAAAGGCAATAACATAATTTTATAACACATTGTCAACACTTGAAATATAGCTGTTTAGCTAAATCGTGCATTTGTAACAAAAACGGCCGTTTATGTTTTGAATGCACGATTTAGCTAAACAGCTATATTTCAAGTGTTGATAAGGTGTTATACAATTACGCTTTGCCTTTTCCACAATAATAATAGAACATATTTTGTATTTTTGATTCTATTTACGAGTTATGACATTTTTTCGATTGGCGGCGCTAGTGGACTGTAATATGCCTCTTAACTCAATGTTTATGTCTCCTTGTCTACCACATGACCTACATAAACACATACAAACTTCAAAAAACACTAACAGCGTGGGCTATTACGGTTTTAATACTAAGACACTTCAATACGTATCATTAATAGCCATATAATAAATCTTAGTATCAGCACAGGTACATATTTACCCAGATGCTTTGAAAGCATCTATCATAAAGCCATTATTTAAAAAAGACAATATATATCTTTTGCAATCATATCGTCTCATCGCATCAATTCCAATCATTTTTAATTTATTTAAAAGATATATCTACCAGGCAATATTTCTTAGTGAAAAAAACCTATAACAATATATCTGAATACTTTTTAGAAAAAAATAATGCATTTGTATGATTATGGTTGTTTATTTTTTGTAATGTTGTAACGTAATTACGTTATATATGTACCTATATTGAATGTGTAAAGTTGTTCCTCTTTGTTTTAGGCGTTTGTTAGAGCCAATGCACACCAAGTTTTATAAGCGCGCGTCGCGTTGCCTTATGGTAAAATATGGCTAAACTGTATACTATTTAACACCATGTACTGTAACCATTATTGCGAAATAAAATATCTTATCTTATCAAATATTGTGTAATAATTAATTTTCTCATACATGAAAAGTAAGAAAATTACAAATATAAAATTTGTAGTTGCGACTTCGGACTGCACCCTACATGATTTATATTCATAATTAGCCCCGGTAGGTAGTAGGGCTCAATGAGGTTGCAGATTTTTCAACCCAATAGATTATCAATAGATACCCAATAGATGATCAGATTCCGGGTTCTTTAATTTTTCGGGCAGAACATTGTCTGCTGGGATAACTAGTTGGTAATAGTTGTGGTATGGGATAATGCCTCGTTGGTCTAGCGGTAGCGTGTTCAAATCACGGGTCGGGCACAAAAAGTGATTTTGGGATTTTTCCGTAAAAATAAATTTCTCAGTTCTCAGCCCGAATCTGGGAGTTAGGGGTATTATACCCCCGTGCCTCGGAGACCACGTAAAACCGTCGGTCCTGTACCTGAACTCTTCCTGGTAGTGTCGCTAGGCGTCCAATCGGATTATGAGAGTGATAGAATAGAAAGTGCCCCTGTGTTTGCGCACACACTAGACAATTGCGCAGGTCATTTTATACACAAGGCACTATAAAATGACCTGCGCAATTGGCCGCCGTGGCCGAAGTTCTGTCGGGAGGACATTATTATAATTATATATGTTCTGCAGGAAGGTTGCCGCTACAACGCATTGCATGTGGCCGCCAAATCTAAGAACGCGGAGATCTGTAACCTCATTCTGACGACGGTGGGCAACCCGGCTTTCGTGCAGGCGCTGTACGGAACCGACGCAGATCCTGACTCGTGTAAGGTAATGTTTGTGATTATAATTCATTATTTTAATTAGCGTTCTATGTTATTATACATTTCGTTGTCTATCATAATCTCCAATGACGGTATTAATGAATATACAAGGAAATTAAAGTAGATGATGATGAGTATGATGCCTCGTGTACCTCTTAAGCATCTTCTACACGGTTGCAAACTAACGTCCCAACAGAGGTCACCCTGGTGGTTGCTATCCATCTAGATTGCAGTTGTGCAGTGTAGATGGTAACCCTGGTGGTTGCCATCCATCTAGATTGCAGTTGTGCAGTCTAGATGGTCACCCTGGTGGGCGCCATCCATCTAGATTGCAGTTGTGCAGCCTGGATGGTCACCCTGGTGGTTGCCATCCATCTAGATTGTAGTTGTGCAGTCTATATGGTCACCCTGGTGGTTGCCATCCATCTAGATTGCAGTTGTGCAGACTAGATGGTCACCCTGGTGGTCGCCATCCATCTAGATTGCAGTTGTGCAGTCTAGATGGTCACCCTGGTGGTCGCCATCCATCTAGATTGCAGTTGTGCAGTCTAGATGGTCACCCTGGTGGTCGCCATCCATCTAGATTGCAGTTGTGCAGTCTAGATGGTCACCCTGGTGGTCGCCATCCATCTAGAATGCAGTTGTGCAGTCTAGATGGTCACCCTGGTGGTTGCCATCCATCTAGATTGCAGTTGTGCAGTCTAGATGGTCACCCTGGTGGTTGCCATCCATCTGGATTGTAGTTGTGCAGTCTAGATGGTCACCCTGGTGGTTGCCATCCATCTAGATTGCAGTTGTGCAGTCTAGATGGTCACCCTGGTGGTTGCCATCCATCTAGATTGTAGTTGTGCAGTCTAGATGGTCACCCTGGTGGTTGCCATCCATCTAGATTGTAGTTGTGCAGTCTAGATGGTCACCCTGGTGGTTGCCATCCATCTAGATTGCAGTTGTGCAGTCTAGATGGATGGCAACCACCAGGGTGCCATCTGTTGGGACGTTGGTTTGCGACCGTGTAGCCCTCCCCTAAGTGTCCTCTACTATCTAGTATAGGACACTAAAAAGGGATTGCTATTGCCGAAAGAGACTGTTTCAATATGAACATACATATGTATTGAGTGAGAAACATAAATGTGTATTTATGGAGAGCGGAATAGTTTGTGAACAAGAACACAATTATATTGTTCTTTAATTAATTCACCGACGTCGAGGAGGAGGTTATGGAATCTACTTTTGTATACTATGTATATTACCAATTATATTACAATTTATATATAATGTATATTTCACTTTCCATAAATGTGAATGTATGAGGAGCGGAATAGTATGTGAACATGAACAAAATTTTATTATTCTTAATTTTATCAATTGACTTCGAGGAGGATGTTATGATTCGATTCTCGATTTCTAGGTTGTTTGTGAACTGATTATCTTTAATCGATAGGGAATTTATTTATTTATTTATCAGTAACAATAAAACATTGTTTTTTGATACATTACACAAATTATGAATTTATACATATAAATATAAAAAAAGAAAGAAATGAACCTCAAGTAATGATAAAAATAATAATAAAACATGATTACTAATCACTATAATTACAAATAGCCTAAGGCATCTTATTTAAAATGAATTGTATAAATTTAAGCGCGGATGGGAATTGAACCCACGAGCCACGTGATATCCCGCCCCATGTGCGTTAACTGCTCTACCACCGCACCGTGTTTCTCAGACTCGAATTTATGCAATCCATTCCATATCGTCTTAACGCAATTAAGTCGCTTTTGCAGCAATCTTACACGAAAACCTACACGGCTAACCACGGCTGGAATGCCAATACTTAGATCGGACTATTCCAACACATGGCATTTTAAATTATTAAATACTAGATGTGCCCCGCAGTTTTACCCGCGTTTCATTTTATAAATTATCACATTTCATGCCCCGTAGGTGATAGCGTGATAATATGTAGCCTATATGTTGACCCGACCTCTTAGTAATATTCATGCAATATATGAAGGAAATCCATCCAGTACTTTTTGAGTTTAGCCCGGACATACATACAGACAAACAGACGCACAGACAAAAATTCTAAAAACTATATTTTTGGCTTCGCTTTCTATTGTAGATCACGCCCCAAGTATCCATTTCGAAAAATATTCAATGCACAGTTTTGACTTTCCTACGATTTTATTATAAGTATAGAATAGATATATATTTTAAACATGGTAAACAGACAAGTTTCACACAACCTTTAAAAATTAATTGTATAAATTTAAGTGCGGATGGAAATCGAACCCACAAGCCACGGGGTATCTTCTACTGGTAAATACTGAATTTTCCACGATGTTTTATTGTTACTGATAAATAAATAAATAAATTCCCTATCGATTAAAGATAATCGGTTCACAAACAACCTTGAAATCGAGAATCGAATTATGATCCTCCTCGAAGTCAATTGATAAACTGGTTTTGAAGGAATTCGCGGACATCCTGGTGGACCGGTACCTCAACACGCCAGACAAAGCGCTGAACGAGACTCCCCTCCACTTCGCGACCAAGTTTGGCGCCGTAGACGTGGTGGATGTGCTGACGTCCTTCACGCAGTGCAACCAAGCTGCTGTCAACAAATATGGCGAGGAACCCAAAGATGTGAGTTTCAACTAACCATGGTTGGTGTAGGAACTGGTTTGTGGCGCAGTCGCTGTGCCGGACTGGCAGCAGTCGGCAATAGAGGAGTGCAATCAAGAGCCCTCCCAGGGTACGTGTCCCGACTATAAATAAATAAATAAATAAAAAAGGTTTTTATTCACGTAGACTTTAAAAAAACGCTTGTAAATAGTCAGAACATGTTTGTAGTAATACAGTTATTATTTCTAGTTACATATTACATATATTTAGGTACACGGAATGTTAAAACATTTATACAATTTATTTTATAACGGTAGTGACATTTAGCTAGCTTGTATTAAGTTATTGTCAAGGAGATTATGTTTAGTTGAAGTTTATAATATTATGTATTGAAATTTATATTTTACTACATATTGTCTGAATGGTTCTGTC
Organism: Pseudoips prasinana; assembly: GCA_951640165.1. Taxonomy (NCBI): domain Eukaryota; kingdom Metazoa; phylum Arthropoda; class Insecta; order Lepidoptera; family Nolidae; genus Pseudoips; species Pseudoips prasinana. Next base: position 12,375,797 of record OX621249.1, on the reverse strand, counting down.
TTTATTACTATCTGGGACATGGTACAAAAGGTGGGCAACCGGAACAGCATACCTGCGTTCCTGGGGCTCCCCCATCAGGTGCAAAGAGAAGTCTACGGCAGGTTAGGTTTATTCGGTGCGTGTCCGATATACCCACCCGCAGACACTTATTGCGGGTGGCATGGATAGGCATTCCCCCTGCCTTAACAAAAATAAAGGCGTAGGAACTGACGGCATAGAATATCGTCACCCCATCTCATCCCGTGGGGGTCTACCAGAGAACGGGCAGCAGCGTTTATCTGTGAAGTATTACCTGCGATCGCCAAGCGTGGCGATTATGGCATATCCCCCCGTTCTTTGGGTAGGCTTTTGCCCAGCAGTGGACGCACTTTGGCTGACATGATGAAGTGTAGCACATACCTATATTTTTGCTATTTGAAATGTTTATAAATAGCTAGATGCTCTCACCGGTCCATAAGCGATCGGCGAGGTTAAGTAACTAGGCTCGCGGTCATTCCATAAATGGGTGACCGCCAAAGTGGTTTAGTTTCTGAGCGTCACCGTGCTTGAAGCTGTTGGTCTCGGGTTTAGTCATTAGACAACAGTCGTTAAGCCATGTCAGTGGCCTACTGGGCGGATTGAGCAACTCTTCTTTTCTTTTTTTTATATATAACTTATTTATATATTTGTGTGTATGTTTATATTTTATTCATGTTTTTAGACTTATTTACTTTTTGATTTGTTGCACACCTACTATTTTGAAAGTAATTACAGCTCCTATCCATCCAAAAGTTGTCTGGAAGAAATCGCTTGATGCGATAAGACCGCCCATTGTACATGATTGTGTTATTAGTGTCCTATGAATTTGTCGTGTGTGAGTGTGTACAATAAAGAGTATTCTATTCTATAACTTAGTTGGCAAACAAGCATACGGCCCATCTGATGGTAAGTGGTCACCGTAGCCTATGAACGCTTAACGCATAACGTCGAGCTTACACTGCAGCCCAGAAAAGTTTGGTCATTAAAGTGGGCCCCGTAGCCCTAGTACAATTAGTTTTGATTGTTTCCAGGTAATCTGCAAGCGTGTCGATGCTCACAACCCGGAGGTAGTGTCGCGCATTGCCAGCTTGTTACAAGAGCGGTACTACGTGCCCGTCTTACACACGGAAGATGGCAGCGGCGTGCCCACTATCGGCAAGCCCTTCACCCCTTCTGCACCTCCCGTGAGTGTCTCACCTACAGCCTGCCATCATAGTCCAAGAGCTGGCACGCATTTTTGGGTAGGTATTTGAGGCAAGCTGAAAACTTGTCCTATAGCTCTTCAGACACACCCCAACACGGAACTGCAGACCTGGCTGGCGGGTAGCGGGTCTAAACATTTTTGAATTTTTTTTTATCCAAAGAATTTATTTGAGGCAAGCTGAAATTTTGGTATATATAGTTTAATGTTTATACAATACATAAATAACATTCTGTCAAAATTTCAAGTTGCCTCAAATACATTTTTTCGATTTTTTTGCAAAATATTTTTGCACACGCTTGGCAGTGCTAAAGACCCGACAGAATCGCCTGTCTTTTTTTTGTATTGTATAAACATTAAACTAAAACATATCAAAATTTCAGCTTGCCTCAAATACACTATTTGGTTAAAAAAAAAATTAGAGGTTGGTTTAGACCCGCTACCCGCCTGCCAGGTCTGCAGTTCCGTGTTGGGGTGTGTCTGAAGACTTATAGGACAAGTTTTCAGGTTGCCTCAAATACCTACCCAAAAATGCGTGCCAGCTCTCCTACTATCATCATCATATTGGCCACAAGATCTTGGTAGATGATTGTTGCAGCGTTGCTGTCGCTATATTTGGTTAATGTCGCATCGTCTTTTGTGACTTATCAGTCCAATGGCCGCTCGGCATATCTTGCCACACCTGTCGCAGATAAATTGCGAGTCCACGGGATGGGGGGAGGCGACGCGGAGCCTTTTCTGCTTCAGTTTGTCCAGCCAGGCTTCGCCAGCCTGCCAATAACTTCAATAAATATATATTATTCTGGGACGTTGTTCAGACACCGCCATCTGATCCCAAACTAAGCTGAGCTTGTACTATGGAGAGCAAATAATTGGTATACTACATAAATAATAATAAATATCATGGGACATTATTTACATACGGCCATCTGATCTCAAACTATGCAGAGCTTGTATTATGGAAACCAGATAACTGATATACTATATATAGATAATTTTATCCAGACTCAGGACAAACTGACATATTCATGCACACAAATATCTATCCTTGGTGAGAATCGAACCATCGACCTGCGGAGGGAAAAGTAAGTATCCACCAACCATGCCAACCGCGTTAGTATTAATTTAGTATTAATATAAATGATTAAAATAATAAACTTTAGTAATATAGTTAAGTATACATAATTATTTCTTCGTATATATAGATATTTAGGTATACGGATTGTTAAAACATTCATACAATTTATTTTATAATAGTAATGATATTTATCTAGCTTGCATTAAGTTATTGTCAAAGAGATTATGTTTAGGTTTAATTATCAAAATTTATAGTTTAAGATATATTTTACAACATATTGTCTGAATGGTTCTGTCTATATTAAGGTACGAATTCAATATTATTATTATGGCGGACCTTGTATTTTTAACGACGGTCGCGCTTTAATGCTACCACCGGATCCAAAATGCGCCTCAACTGACAGGATAGTGGCCGAATTTCAAGGTGTAACTTAATAGTGGAAGAAATTTAAGAAGTTCAATGTACTCATGACGATTAAATTATTAAAGGTAAGTGGTAAGGGTAACAGGTAAATTTTGGCCCCTCATACTAGATAAAGATGAAGAAGATTAGTTGGACGGAAAGAAAAACAAATGTGGAAGTATTACGAATTGTAGATGAGAAGAGATGCATATTAAGAACCATAGAAAACAGAAGGGGAAAGATGTTAGGGCACCTGATACGACTGTCGTATTACGACATGACACTTTTATGTGGAATATTATTGATGGCAAAATAGAGGCAAAGAGAGGACGAGGAAGACCAAGAAGGATAAGGATCAGATAAAGGAAAAGTTAAATGTAATGTCGTATCAAGAAGTGAAAGCGCTCGCCGAAAGCCGAGCTGAATTGCCGAAGCTCCACCGACATAAGTAAAAGAGAGATAAAATTTGAGAATATCACCACTCTATTTCTTCCTGTGGAAGGCGTGGAAGTCGTATCCAGGGAATATCTGCCAGAGAACAGACAGGACTCTCTCCGAGTACTATGACCATCATACTGCTATTTTCAACCGTGACAATTATAGCATATCCCTCAAATACATTTCGGGGAGGCTTTTGTCTAGCAATGGACGTCTTAGTTAAGTTAGGCGGTAATCGGTACGGCAGTTTTGACGGTTATATATGAAAACTTACTATATGTGTATAAAAATATCGATTCCTTCTGTAAAAGGAGCGATACACATAATGTAAATACTAGATATAAGAATAATCTCATATTGCATACTACCCGTCTCCACAAAATAAGTAACTCTTTTATGGGGAAATGTATAAGATTCTATAACAAACTTCCCAATGATATTAGATAATTATTTACGAATAAGTTTAAAAGAATTATTAAAGCCAAATTGTGTAGCAGGGAATATTACAAAATTTCTTATTAATTGAGTGATAAAAGTGCTTGGGATTGAGTTGTTCTGAGTCAACACACATGATTGTAATTAATCTTAAGTATATTAAAATATACTTAAGATTAATTACAATCATGTTTTAAAAAATAATTCCTACTGAGTTTTCTGGCAGTGTTTCTCAGTAGCTGCCACGTCATGCACTGCACGGTAGGGTAAAAAAATATGACGATTCCACATAAATGTAAAATTTTTACGGAATAAATGATTTTGACTTTGACTTAAGTCATATGCGTATTCATTAGATTGAATCCGTTTCCCAGGAGATCAACCCGGACCCGCTGTCCCCGCGCTACGAGATCCGCGCGTACGCCGGCCCCATGGGCCCGCGCCAGGCGGACAGCTTCCGGCGCCGCTGGAAGACGCCGCCGCGCGTGCCGCCCGCCGCGTCGCCCGCCAGGGAGCACGCCCACGCGCGCCCGCACAGCTTCCGGCTCAAGGAGCTCACCAAGGGACTCGAGGCTGTCGGCAGGTATGCATAAAGCGTTCATTCGTTCAAAGAGCAGCCCGACTGGGGAACTACCTCCACCTTACAGAAGACATTCTCAATAATAACATTCATAATTTTAATGTTGTGTTTCTGCGTATGAGTAAGGTTGCCAGAGCTCATCGGGGTGGGGGGAAGGGTCAGCAACCCTTGTTTGCTGACTCTTAAAGGCCGGCGATGCACCCGTGACTCCTCGATGGGCGGCGGGGATCACTTACCATCAGGTGATCCACTTGCTCGTTTGTCGCTCTATTAATTTATATAAAAAAAGATAACTAAGCTTGTACCATGGAAACCAGATAACTGATATATATACTAGTTTTCTTTGGTAAATACATTCTTATATAGAATTACACCCAGACACTGAAAAAATAATGCTCATCACACAAAGATTTTTCCTGGATAGGGTTCGAACCCGCGCTCCTCAACGCCACCCTCTAGCTTAGCAGTCAGGGTAACTAACCACTAGGCCAACAGGACAGCCAAAGAAATCAAGAAAACGATGCTTAAATTTATAAAATCGTAGTTTCATATTCTCCATTTCCTTCTCCAAAAGGGAACCGATTGAATTTTTTAAGAATCATATGACAATAAAATTGGCTAGTCCTGAAAGGATTTTTTTGTTGCAAAACGTTAGATTTATTTGCCATAAATTTTTTCGGCATTTTGAAAAAATAAATACATTTTTGGGGACGTCATAACTTATGCAAAAGTTCATTTATTTACAAAGTCGAAAAGGTTGGACATAATATTGGATAGAAGAAAATGGAATACATTTTGGACTATGAGGATTATACCTAGATCTAATTACAAAGTAATCAAAAAATTGGACATCCCATTATAGCCTAACCAATACAATCCATGGTCTTCAGTTTCTTAATCACTAACCTAACATATCGTGTTTTGCCACAGGAATTTAGCGGAAGAAATGAAAATTGGTTGGAAAGAATACTGGCCGTTTTTAGACACGTTCACAGATCTGCGCACTCCCGAGGGTCTCACTCTACTGGAAAACTATCTCAAAGCCAAATATGAAAGCGCCTGCTCGTTCGCATACAGCGACAGTTGTGTGCAATCACATTACTCGCCCGACGACCTCTCAATATCAAGAATAAGCCTCAGCATCTCCCAGCAGAGTCCAACGAAAGATAATCTCTCCCCTATTTCAGAACTATGCGTCGCTTTAAAGTCCTGCAAAATAACAGGGGGGAGACCAGCGCATTGGAGGAAAACGGACCCACTGAGACAGAGACAATGTAGACAACCTGTCACCAAACTCGTCAATGGTGACGTTAATCCAATAAGTCCGCCTATCCAACCTACCAATCACACAGTCAGCCAACTCCTTTGCATCGAGCGCACGTGCCAAGTGTTCGCCAAACGAATAGCGGACGCTCTAACATTCTCTCTTACTGCTGAGCCGGAAACTGCTGGAGAATCTCTTAAATCGGAAGCCAAACATCTCCAACACACCATATACTCATACATGTACGATGAGAGGTTTCAGAAGATTGACTTCGCGCTCACACACTCCAGATTGGCACAACTAGTCGTATACAAATTGAAGCAGCAAACTAAAGATCTTGACGATGTAAATAATTTATTAGAGTTTTTAATTAAATTGCGTTGTCCGAACGACGATATATTTAGTTCGGACGATGAGAGGAAACCGAATTATAGGGGGAATGTTACGAGTAGACCGAAAATGACGCAGGTTATAGACGGTCACGTTAGGTGCTTGTCTAGTTTTATATGTGAAGAGTTGACTGAGGAGGAGGTCACGAAGGCGCCTGCCATGTCGGAGATCGAGTGCACGGAGCTGTGGGAGAAAGCGGCCAAGTGTAGGTCAGTATTATACAGTAGAACAATCTTTATGTTTTGTTTGAATTATTTATTGATCACCAATTGCTTCATGGTGTAGTGACGGCAGCGAATATCAAAATATCACTCCGTCTCAACCTGTGTGGGGTGTAAAAGTCAACTGGAGGGAATGTCTCATCATCTCTACCAGGGGACGGGCAGTATCGTCTCTCCGTGTACGTCTGCCAAGAGTGCGATTGTGGCATATCCCCCCAAGATGATTCTTTGGATAGGCTTTTGTCCAGCTGTGGACATCGTATAGTATATAAAAATCAAAAGTTTTCTATATCTCGCCAAATATGCGATTATCATAGCCACGCCTTCGATGCATATGGCATTACTCACGCCAGCCCGAGTTCTGGCTATAGAAGAATTGCATTAGCTAATTTCCTTAAAATGACACAAGCTGTGATAGTATCACTTAGGAGTCTAAATACAAAAATTTATTGTTGCTTATTTTACAGTATCTTAAAATATTATTCTTGTTCATCAGCTTCATTATCATATCAGCCGAAAAAATCCATTGCTGGGCTGATCCCAACTGCCTTGCGCTGCCCGCCCCCTAGGGCATCTCGTGACCCTTGTAGGATAGTCGGTCCACTTTGCCTGCCCACGCTGCCTTTCATTATTCTTATTATTTATTTATTTTTAGTCATTATGATTCGGTGTCATCAGCTAATTTTAAATATGAATATTTCCGCCTCTTTTTATGTTTTATATATTTTATCGTCAGTTTCGCTATAATTCGGAGTCTAGTAATAATGTTATGACTTTTTTTGTAGGTGCGGCTGGAAGGTCGAAGTGTTCGAGAGGAACAGCAAGAAGAATGCATCTTTTCGGAAAAATAGATCTATTCTGTCTACTAGTCCTAAGGGCGAAAGCTTCGTGAGAAGACTGACTTTTGATCATGAAATAGGTGAGTATTGGTCTATTAAATGCCATAAGTACATGTGGCTTCTACCCAAATCTGACATATGATCTTTATTTATATGATCCATATAAATGAAGCTCCTATTTCAGCCGCCTATCTTGCACCTGAACTCCTGGAATTCTTTTCGGTTTGTTTGCCCAACCGATTAGGAATTCACAATGTTTGCTTCACTTTTGCATTATTAGACTCACGGAATTGACTAGACTTTGCGTCTGTTAGGTGTTCTGGTTACCAAATCTGTGTTATAATGCTGTGTTCCATTTTACAAATTACCCTCCAAATGAATTTAAATTTAAACTGACTGTGGGAATGAAATGTTTGAGTTAAATTAACTTAATTCATTATATATAATAGAATTAGAGAGTAATTATTTTACCATCCATAATGTGTGTTGCTTTACGTGTTATAAAAAATGAAGTTTTATTACTACATATTGCTAAATAACCCACCTGCCACCTCTACCTGTTCTATTTGGCATTTTTGTCGCAGAATAATGCATCTTTTAGTAGGTACAATGATTTTATAAACTAGTCTTAATAGATTAAATAACTATTTTATAGTGCAAGTATCTTCTTATTTCAAAAAAAAAGTATAGATTATGTATACTTAATATATAAGCATGAGTAGCGAAAGTTACCAGCATACGTTTATTTCGGGCGGCACGCGACAGCCCACTTGTTGCGCGTGCTGACCTACTTGTCGCGTCATACCTAAAATTCGGAGTGAACCAGGCCTGACGCACTCAAATCCGCACGTATTTGTGTATAAGAATTGCCTTTCCCGTTACTTCTAGGGTGTGCGAGTAAGCTCTTCATGTTTTACTTCACTGTTGAGCAATGGACGTACAAAGTGGAAATAACATATTATTTTGTAACCTCGAGGAACTACGACCTCGCATTACCGGGCAGGCTGATTTACGTTAGAATGTCATTGTTTGTTGGTGAGTTATTCACTCAAAGCTTGTATCACTCCAGTACCATGGAAGAACTTCAAATCGAAATTGATATTTACCAGTACAAACTATGAGTTAAGTCTAGTTCAGTAAGTTTCAGCTCTAGTGACCCTACATGTCACTCGGGGGTAGCAACATTTAAGTGACGTAGAGGATAGCATACTATATAGAATACACTCGAGGCATTATTATGTTATTTTTGTGCTCCTAGGTGAGATGTTGCTTATGCCAACCGCAACCAGGCAGAGTTGCCATCATAATGGGACTTAGTACCGTGGCTGATAATAGCTTTGGGAATATAATAAATGAAAGCCGCTGGATGCGGCCTGCAATTGTGGAAATCTTATGGGGAAGCCTATGTCCAGTCTTTCGGCTAGGGAGCTACCGGCTAAGACGCCGAAAATCGGGATAGCGATGGGCATTCAAATAAATAAAGTTTAAAAATGACGTCAAATAGGCTTCCATGAGCACATGTGACGTCATAAATGGTCCGGAATCGATTTTCAACGTCGAAGCCGATTTAACGATTTATTAAGTCATTTTTAACCTTTATTTATTTGAACGCCATTCACGAAAACTATTTTCGGCGACTTAGCCGGTAGAGCCCCTGGTATGATGATGAAATAGATTTGTTTGGAAAGATACCACTGGGGTATAAATAACATGTTCCTGATACATGTACTTGTCTATGCAGTGTAATACTAGTCCCACCTTACACCGTGCTCTGCATGCGCGAGCACCTATCACATCACATTATCAGCCTGTAATCGTCCACTGACATAGGCCTTCACCAAAGTTTTCTATAATGTTTTTTGCGAGATTGCGACCGCAGTTAGTACACAGGTCGCGCTGCTGCCCGACTATATATATATATATTAGATATAATATATATAATAGGCTAGCTGTGCCCCGCGGTTTTACCCGCGGTAAATTTTATAAATTATCATAGCTCCTCCACAGTAGGTGATAGCGTGATAATATGTAGCCTATATGTTGACCCAACTTCTTAGTAATATTCATGCAAAATTTGAAGTAAATCCATGCAGTACTTTTTGAGTTTAGCCCGGACATAAATACAGACACACAGACAAAAATTCTAAAAACTATATTTTTGACTTCGATATCGATTTTAGATCACGCCCCAATTATCCTTTTTAAAAAATATTCAATGTACAGTTTTGACTTTCCTACGATTTTATTATATGTATAGATATTGCTACTGACATTATGAAGTTGAATGCTTCGGAATTATGAACATTAGAGACAGAGTACTTAGTAATTGTGATTGTTAGGATGAAAAATGTTAAGATGAATATTTTCGGATTTCCAATTATCGGAGTTGAAAATTTAGGTGAACTTTGGCGTACCCCTACAGTGGTCGACTAATGACGGCCAGCCAAAATGTGACCATATGACTGGTCAAACGCTGTAGAGAACGCTGTAACCATGAGCATATAAAATATGATGGTTGTCTCGGATAACAGTTACCTAGCCGTAATAATATTGTCTTGGCTTCGATGCCCCAATGTCTTATTCACACGGGCCTGTTGGCGTGGTTGGTAGATACCCTGCTTTTCACTCCGGAGGTCGTGGGTTCGATTCCCACCCGGGACAGATATTTGTGTGCATGAACATGTCTGTTGGTCCTGAGTATGGGTGTAAATTATCTATATAAGTATGTATTTACAAAAGAAAAAATAGTATATGTAGTATATCAGTTATCTGGTTTCCATAGTACAAGCTCTGCTTAGTTTGGGATCAGATGGCAGTGTGTGAATAATGTCCCAGGATATTATTATATTATTATTACTAGACTACATACAATCAGATTTATATGAAGTAATACGATCATAGTCATAGAATGTCGATGTACTCGAAGAGGCTTCTGCATTGTTGCATGAGTACTGTGATACTGTTAAATTTGTTACCTCTAGTTTGTCATAGTGAATACAATTCGGTTCGGATTTCTTGCCACGGCATTGCCTATCATACTTAACGCATTTTAATATATGTTAGTAGCGAAATATCTCATCTGCTTCCATTCATCTCATTTTGTCATATTGTTCCAGTGCCTTTCCTATTTAAATCTGTCAGAAAAGCAAGACCCCTTTTCTTACTCCTTCTACGGCTTGATTATGGCTTTAGTTCTTACGAATATCATGATTATACCATGGCAAACGATCATATCATATTGCAAAGCTAAGAGTAAATCTTTGTAAAGGGAACTCGTAAATGTATCTGCTGATGTGTATCATTCGTAGCTTAATGTTAAACCGCCGTAACTTTATGATCTCCCAGGTTATTGATTAGATTGACGTTTACATTGCGAATAATGCAAATCTGATGAAACCTAAGATTAGATTCTAATTATTATTATTTACTAGCAAGACCCACCACACTCTGAACAGGAGCCCTTGTTCGAATTGCGATTTGCAAAATCAGTTTATCTATTCTCAATTGAGATTCTTTCGTACATGAAGCAATTCATTTTCATTTAGGTACATATATATCATCATCAGCTGAAAGACGTCCACTGCTTAACAAAGCCCTCACATAACTTTAAGATTATTGTGTACTAGCTGTGCCCCGCGGTTTTACGCGCGTTAAGTTTTATAAATTATCACAGCTCCTCCCCCGTAGGTGGTAGCGTGATAATATGTAGCCTATATGTTGACCCTACTTCTTAGTAATATTCATGCAAAATTTTAAGGAAATCCATGCAGTACGTTTTGATTTTAGCCCGGACATACATACAGACCAACAGACAAAAATTCTAAAAACTATATTTTGGCTTCGATATCGATTGTAGATCACGCCCCAGGAATCCTTTTTGAAAAATATTCAATGTACAATTTTGCATTTCGTATGACTTTATTATATTATTGTGTATTTACAGTTTATACATTCCAACATCAGCAAGTCTATATACCATAATATTATTATTGTTCACAATCTACTACTCTGCTCGTTAATTTGTTTCCGCTATGAATAATTGTCTAAACTGCCGATGTAATGGACTTAACAATGAATCGGGTTAGGCAAATTATTTGGTTCCAACTTAGTTTTAAGTGATTATATGAAATTAGTAAAGTGATTTAAAAAAAATATTTCAATTACATTGTTTGCTCATATACATTGTTAATTTTAATGCATGTCGTCGCAACTAATTGAAACTGCACTATTGCTTGAGCCACTTATAACATTGTATGTGATTAAAAACTGACAAATTCCACCTATTGTACTTTTTCCTTAGACTGATCTTAATAAAATAAATAAATAAGTAATAACACAGTCTTAAAGACTTTGGCCTTCCACGAAAATTATTTTTTAATAAATCTCCGGTAAATATGGCATGATATATTCAGGATGCTGTTAGGCCTAGCACGCTTTTGTAGAGGCCAGGGTTGATGGTTTTCATCCAATTATACGGAAACTGTGCACTTCTATTCTCGGTAGAATACGTGCTAGCTCCCACAGCATCCTGAGTGTATTGTGTGTTAGATGAAATGTGCAGCCGTATCCAGTGAGCCAGCATGGGGCTGCCATGCTGGCTCACTGGATACGGCTGCACACGTAGGTGTCAGCCGTTTCAACATTTGTATAAGAGTCTCTTACTAGCACTAGGTTAAGACTTTTACTAACAATATATGGAAATATGATCAGAAATAAATGATTAATAATAATAATCGTGGCACCTTTACCATAAATCCAGGGACCGGACAACCCCGCTTCTGAGTTAAGCCGTTTGATAGGGTAACCCGTTCATTGGGTAACTCGTATCGCAGTGTTACCCTTTGATTGACTTACAGCCTCGAAACCCAGTGAAAGGGTTAACACATTTTTTATGGTAACCCCGGGAAGGGGTTAACCCCTTCAATGACTTAAGCCCTTGAATAGCTTACCTTCTTGAAATGGTTTTATTCGAGTTAACCTGAATTACCCAATCAACTTAGCAGCGTGTAGATGGGAGTAGGTATACTCGCACCCGTGCGGTGCCTCATTGCCTAACTACTTTTAGGTAGGTACAACAAATTTGACGAACGAACGACTTTTTATATTTTAAATTTGAATGTTTAGTGACGACAAATAGTCGAGCTAATAATTAACGTGTTATTTAAAGAACTGACTTACTTTAATCTTAATTTTGTGACAATCTGTATGATGTGATTATATTTTGTTAAATAATTATTATAATATTTTTCTGTGTGGTGATGGCATAGGATATCATCACCCCATTTTATCACGTAGGGGGCGCAGAAATCGACCGAGGGCATACCTACCAGAGAACCGGCAGCAGAGTTTATCTATGAACTATGACCATCAAACTTTCTTTCGCCAACCCGTCTGCCAAGCTATGGGGCTCTGGGGGTCTGCCAAGCTCCCATTCTTTGGGGATGCTTTTGTCCAGCAGTGGACGTACTTTGGCTGACATGAGGACGATGAAATAATTGACGGGCGTGTTGGCATGGTTGGCAAATGCTTGCTTTTCACGCCGGAGCTCGTGGGTTGGATTCTATTTAGGACAGATATTGGCGTGCATGAACATGTCTGTTTATCCCGCATTAAGATTTTCGCACAAAAATAGAAAAAGAACAATAATTTTGGGGGTTCCCCAAAAGAACATACATAGAACTGATTCTAATTGTTTTTTCATCGTACCCGTAATTGTTGGGGATCTATGGATAGGTCTTCAAAAATGATTGAGGTTTCTAATATCATATTTTTCTTAACTGAATAGTTTGAGCAAGAGACACTTCCAAAGTAGTAAAATATGTCCCCCCTCCCTGTAACTTCTAAAATAGGAGAATGATAAAACTGAAAAAAATATATGATGTACATTACCATGCAAACTTCCACTGAAAATTGGTTTGTACGAAATCTAGTAAGTAGATTTTTTTAAGACGTCCTATATCGTAAACCTTTTTTATCTTTCATTTAATCAACTGAAATACTTGCTGCTATGGAATCCTTCATGGGCGAGTCCGACTCGCACTTGACCTGTTTTTCTAAATATTGAGATGTTATAACGTTTTTCGATAAAAAGAAGGTTACCGCCGCTCTTGCAAGTAAATTGCAAGTTATTAGCTTTAACAGCGTGTTCATTTCTGATTACATTAATAAAGATATGGACGTTTGTATTAATAGTTATAGTATTTACATATCTCTCAGTCACGAACATTTTAGTCTTCGATCATACCAATTCAATCAATATCTTCTATTATTCTAGAGCAATGAGCTGCCAACAATCTTGTAATTTTTTTATAATAACTGCCATTGTTACTAGTGATTGAAAAATAATTCAACACCTCTCAAACTTAATCTTTTAGGAAAACGCCTGATTGTTGTTTTAAAATTTTCCAAACAGCTAAATTTCTAACTGACTAACTTGGCCTTGTCTGAAATATTGTAACTTAATGCCTAAAGACCTTTTAAGATTAGATTAGCGTGGTGCTTAAACAATTTAAGAACAATAAGGCTCCTGGTGATAACAGAGTTACAATAGAGCTTTTAAGGCGGATGGTATACCAATCCTACGATCTTTTCAGAAGTTATTTAACTTCGTCATACTAAAAGGTCAAACGTCACAAGGATGGCACATATTGGTGTGGTAGTGCTTTCTTCAATAAGGGCGATAAAAACCCTTTGAAAAAATAACAGACCCATGACGTTACTGAGCCACGTTTACAAGTTGTTTTCGAGAGTCATTACGAATCGTCTCACGCACAGGTTTGACGTCAACCACCCTCCTGAACAAGCCGGTCGCCGAAAATGCTTTAGTACCATATACCACATACATACGCAGCGGCAAGTTATTCAGAAGACCGTGGATATATCCAGCCATTATGCTTAGCGTTTGATTGAATCGAAACCTGGATGTACTGTGATCTTTCCATAATTCCAAATTAACTACGGTATGTCGAGGTGTTAAAGTGTTTGTATGAGAACTCGCAACGTATACGATTGCAGCGAGGCGTGAGACAGGGGGATATAACATCTCCATCTCCAGAACTATTCATCGCTGCATTGGAAGATGTCTTTAAGCTCCTGGACTGAAAGGCTTTGGCATCAATCTCAATGGCGAATACATCCCTCACCTTCGTAATCATGGCTGAAACATTGAAATACCTCGGTACAATGCTCGAAGACTTCAGAAGGGTCTCTCTACTAGTGGTTCTCAAAATGAACATGGATAAGACGAATATCATGTTGAACATTCAGGTAGCACCCATTCCAGTTAAGGTAAGGGACTCTGCACTCGAGGTTGTGGAGAGCTATATCTATAGGTACCTAGGACAGACCACCCCACTAGGGAGGCGGTCCAACGCGGTGGTTTTCACCGAAATCTGCGTGCGCAAAGAGAACGGGAGGGCGCCAGAAGAAACGTTCATTGAGTACCGTCGGGATGACTACCGGCACGAATTAGTGCACTGGCGCGCACGGCTAGAGTTACGCCTAAACGCGCGCCAGCGTGCCGTCGGTTCCACCCTACCTCACCTCAAGGCCTGGGTGGAAAGGAGTCTGCCCAACACACTCTCGCTGAGTGCCCGGCCCGGGTGGCCAAAAGGCGACTCAAGATCTCAATCGGGACGGGATCTGTCCTTGCCGGCAATCGTAGGGGCAATGCTGGTGGGTCACTCTTCTAAATGGCACGCCGTGGTCTCCTTTTATGAGGCAGTCATGTTCCAAAAGGAGGCCGCCGAGCGCGAACGGGAGAGATCGCAGACGGAGGAGGCGTCGGGGTGGCGGCTACAACCGGTAGCCCAACTCCCCCTCGGAGCCGCGGCGGCAGTAAGAGAAGTCAATGTTACCAGCTAAAAGAAGACAGCGATCTGTTTATGGCGCAGTCGCTGTGCTGGACTGGCAGAAGTCGGCAAATAGCGAGGACAATCCAGAGCCCTCTCAGGGTACGTGTGGGACCATCATACCATCTGGAACTTTTCGCATAAGGGGTGCACCGGAGCGACATACCCGCGTTCCCGCGGCTCCCCCATCAGGCGCCTAGAGAAGCCCACGGCAGGTAGGTTTAGTCGGTGCGAGTCTGACGCATCCATCCGTAAACATTTTTGCGGGTGGAATGCGTAGGCATTCGACCTGCCTTATCAAAAAAAAGGTAAGAGGTCCACTTCGAGTAGGAGATCAATTGTAGAATCTAACTTGCCTGGGCAGCGTTCGGAAAGCTAAGCTTCTGGTCCCAAATACCAATCAAAAGTCTTCGATTAGTATGTGTTGCCTCTGATGAATTAGGGAACCAAGACGTAGCCGCTCACTACGGGGCTAATAAAACGGCACATGGTCACCCAAAGAGCAATGGAGTACGCCATGTTCGGAGTTTCCCTCCGAGATCAAATCACAAATCTCAAGATCCAACCAAGAGAGGCAAATCATAAAAACCGACATAGCTTGAATAATTGCCAAGCAAACGTGGCGGTGGGCAGGGTACATAGCTTGCAGAATCTACGGCCGCTGGGGCAGAAATTTTCTCAAGTGGCGACCATGAACCGGAAAACGCACCGTGGGGCCCCCAACAAGATGGACCGATGATCTTGCGAGGGTCGATGACAGCCGCTGGATGCGGGCAAGGCAGGATCTGCAGTTGTGGAGTATCTTTGGGAAGCAATGGACTTTGCCCAGCAGAACCTTCGGCTGATATGATGCTAATGGTGATGGTTATGATGATGATGCATCTATTCAATAACGGTGTACGCCACCACGCCTCCGCGGTTTAACTTTAACAGAATGAAAATCAAATTCTTTGTTATAATATAATTATGTCCTCCTAGCCGAATTTCGGCCCCAGCGGCCAGTCTCAATTGAGACTGGCCATGTGAGTGGGACATACCACAAGTGTGTGTCCAAACACAGGGGCACTATCTATTCCATCACTCTCATTATCCGATGGGATGACTAGCAGAACGACCGGAAGGTCAGGTACAGGTTCGACGGCTTTACGTGCTCTCCGAGGCATGAGGCTATAATACCGCCAACTCCCAGACTTCGGGCTGACACTAAGAAATTTTTCTTTTTACGCAAGAATCCCATAGACACTTTTGGCCCAACCCGGGATTTGAACCCAGGACCTCGTTATCTACGTTTAAAGACGCTACCAGTAGACCAACGAAGCGTAACACATACTTTAAAAAAAGAACTGCTAAATTGCTTTTTCTTAATTCTGTAGTACCTACCTACCGAGTTCCAAATTAAAAGAAATTATGACAATAAACAAGAACAGACACGAAAAATTTAATATTACAATGTTTAGCGACAAGCAAAATTGAACTTTAAAATAATAAATTCCAAATTATTGCGACTAGATGTCACGCGCGGTGGTGTTTATGCAATTACCAAACCAATTTCGATGCGAAAGAGTGCATATTACAATGTCTTGGCTGGAATGGCTTACCCTGTTACAGTGTTACAGGGTATGAAAGGGTAACCCTTTCGGAAGCGGTTCATTACACCCGTTCGAAGGTGTAACTCGTATCATAGGGTTTATTTTTTAAGCGCTTAAAAATACCCGTTCAAAAACCCGTTCAACGAGTATCCGGACGGTCCCTGCATAAATCACACTCAAACAGAACTTCAGGACTTAGAAATTATAGTAATATAAACACCTATATTCTCGTTGTTATAGGCGATGTGAAGACGCAACACGAGGAGCCGACGTTGCCGGTGAGCGTGAACTCTCCGGCCGGGGACAACGGCGCCGCCGTCTACACCGTCGATATGGCCAAGTGCAAAGTGGTACAGGCCGAGGTAATCCCACACAACTCGTACAATTAATATATAGTTAAATAGCTGTGCCCTGCGGTTTTACCCGCGTTAAACTTTATAAAGGTCAGGTCAGAAGTACCCTAAACTGGCGAGCATGTATGAGGAATATTATGTCAGTAAACGAAGCGATAGAGGTATGCAAGGATCGTGACAAATGGAAGTCCGTTGTCTCTGCCTACCCCTCTGGGAAACAGGCGTGAGTCTATGTATGTATGTATGTAAACTTTATAATTATAGACTATGTATGTTATTCGGATATATAAGCTATATTACTGTTGGCGTGGTTGGCAAGTGCTTGCTTTTCACGCCGGAGGTCGTGGGTTTGATCCCCACCCAGGACAGATATTTGTGTGCATGAACATGTCTGTTTGTCCTGAGTCTGGGTGTAATTATCTATCTAAGTATGTATTTACAATAGAAAAGTATTATATGTAGTATATCAGTTATCTGGTTTGCATAGTACAAGCTCTGCGTAGTTTGCGATCAGATGGCCGTGTGTAAATAATGTCACTCGATATTATTATTAAGTTTAATCAAAATCGGTTCGGTAGTTTTTACATGAAAGAGCAATAAACATCCATTCATCCATACTCACAAACTATCGCATTTATGATATTAGTAGGATTAATAATACTATAATTCATGTTCGGACTATTTACAAACGCTTTTTAAAGTGTATATAAATGATTTGTGATATTAAATTATTTTAGTGGTGTATAAGGCAGAGGCGTTATCGACAAATTTCTAATACAAACTATGTTGCAGATATCGGACGACGACTCCCCGACATCGTGTCCGTCGGACGAGGAGTTGTACCACACCGCGTCGGAACAGTCGGACCACGAAGACGCCATGCTCGAGGCTAGCGACAGAGCGCTCGCTGAACCTTACATCTATGGGTAAGTATTAGTCTATAGTTATTAGTTTGCACTCGAGACAGACCATCCAACTAGGTAGGTCCAACTTCGAGAAGGCGGTCAATCGTAGAATCCAACTCGGCTGGGCAGCGTTCGGGAAGCTACGTAACATCTTGTCGTCCAAAATACCGCAGTGTCACAAGTCGAAAGTCTTCGACCAGTGTGTGTTGCCAGTGATGAGCAGAGACGTGGTCGCTCACTATGGGCTTTATCAGAAGGCTCAAGGTCACCCAAAGAACAATGGATAGGGCTATGCTCGGAGTTTCCCTGCGGGATCGATTTAGAAATGTCGAAATCCGCAGGCGAACCAAAGTCACCGACATAGCCCGAAGAATTGCAAAACTGAAGTGGCAGTGGGCGGGGCACATAGCTCGTAGAACCGACGGCCGCTGGGGCAGAAAGGTTCTCGAGTGGCGACCACGAACTGGAAGACGCAGCGTGGGCAGGACCCCTACAAGATGGACCGATGATCTGGTACGGGTCGCTGGAAACTGCTGGATGCGAATAGCGCAAGACCGGCAATTGTGGAGATCTTTGGGGGAGGCCTTTGTCCAGTAGTGGGCGTCTTTCGGCTGATATGATGATGATTCATTTATAGGCTTATGCTAACCTATCGCTTTAAAATTTGACTATGTTTCAGTTCAAAGTACTTACAACTTTGTATAATAATTTTATTTCGATCGATTTAGTTCTTTTGAACTGCGCCGTAGCCAGACTTGTTTTTGTCCGATAATTTTTTATTCAGCGGTTTCTAGACTTCTTGAGTGGTGATTTCGTACCGGAAGACGCAGCGTGGTCAGGCCTCTTACCAGGTCGATCTATCGATGATCTTGTGAGATTCGATGAATTATGATGATCTTTTTAGTAATAATATCCTGGGACATTATTTACACACGGCGATCTGATCCCAAACTAAGCAGAGCTTGTACTATGGAAATCAGATAACTGATATAATACATATACTTAGGTATTACTTTTCTTTTGTAAATACATACTTGTATAGATAAATTACACCCAGACACATGTTCATGTACACAAATGTCTGTCCTGGAATCGAACCCACAACGTCCGGCGTTAAAAGCAAGTATTTGCTCACCACGCCAACAGGCCCGTCTTTGTGGGAGACCTTTGTCCAGCCGTGGAGGTTTTTCGGCTAATATGATATGTGTTTTCTTTTTTTTATTACTAAGTGCAGCCTTTCCTTATTCATCTTAGGAAGTTATGGTGTGGAAGCTGACCCAAATAAACTCACATTTGTATTTTGAATATTAGTATTCTATAGGTCTAGCTATGGTATGGTACTAATAGTCTGCCTCGGCTTAAATAAATAAAAAATAAAATAAGGTTTTTACTCACGTAGACTTAAAAAAGCGCTTGTAAATAGTCAGAACATGTTTGTAGTAATATAGTTGTATACATTATTATTTCTACAGTCTATTTTTCCTTACTTGTCTTATTTGGTAAACAAATATGGCGTACTGGTAACCAAAGACAATTGATAGAGTTGGGAAATTATCGAATGAAGGACTGAACTCAAAAAATTTCACTTGTCAAATAATACTTTTAGTCTACGACCAGTTACAACAAAGACTTTAGTTTTTAAAAATAATGCCTTACATTACCAAACACACATAACTTGAGATATATATAAACATTCTGCTTTATTATTTAGTTTTTTACATTAAAATAATACAGTTCACACTGGTCAGAATCATTCATTCCCTTTTCCCTTCTCTAAGTTCCAAAGACAAACTAGCATTTTGAAATGTCAAATTGCCAATATAATTTTTAATCTGTGGAAATGGAGTCTGATATTATTTTGATTTTAAGAGAATTAATGTGTTTGGATGGTTAATTTGAAGCAGTTTTTGGTGATATTTATATAGTATGTGTTTCTTCCAACAATCAAGATGTTCATACCTAACTAAAAGTGCGTGATTGATGACGAAACTAGTGATTTTCGTACCGAGTAGTGTTTGTTTACCAAATAAGACAAGTAAGGAAAAATAGACTGTAGTAACATAGATATTTAGGTACACATTGTATTGATTGTATGAAAACATTTATAAAGTTTATTTTATAATAGCAATGACATTTAGCTAGCTCGTATCAAGTTATTGTCAAGAGATTATGTTTATGTTTAATTATCTAGTTTAAGTCTAATATTTTGGAACGAAGTTCCTTATCGCGCGTTGTGAAAGGGGGCTAGACGGAAAAAATTCTTACGAAAAGTTGTCACGACACTTTTTGCAGCTGTGCGGCGTGAGCATGTTTCTCTGTCTGTCTCTCTCTCTTATAGAAAGCAAGCCAGATATTTTCATTTCTATTTCGCATTGAACAGTGTGGTGTCGCGACGATTATTTTTGTTGAGGGTATACGGGTGTTTTGTACATAATAAATAATAAGAAATAACTTCGTTCCATCCGGGTGTCACTTGACGCCTCTCATTTTATTTACTATTTTGACTACTTGTAGCTCGGAGCCGACGAAGATGGACCGCCTGGTGCTGGAGGCGCTGGCGGACTGCAGCATGAGCGCGGAGCAGTTCCCGCACGTGTACCGCTGGCGGCACAGCGTGGCGCTGCACGCGCCGCACGACAGGGACAAGTGCGTATCGTGCATTGCCATATTGCTCCGACACTCAGTAGCTCTGCGATACTGGCCCCATTGCAATAAACGTTAAACTTATATTTTATTTTATTACTTAAGGAAAACTTACAGCTAGAATACAAGTGACACACAGAATAGAAGATGAAGGCCAATTAAAAGTTTTCACAGATATACACAGGTTTAGGAAGAAAAATACACATACTGTATTTGACGTTGTTAATTGATTTAGACTGCTGCAATAGATAGAGATAGAATACCCAATATTATACGGGCTCAAATGAAAAAGTACAAAAAGTATATGAGATATGATATATAATAGGTTGGGGGAAAAGTTTCTTCGCATTTTTTCTTTCGCATCAACTTTTTTAATATAGTTTATTTACATTCACAAATCTAATATGTAGGTATATACGATATATTTTTTTGTCTATTCATAGGAATTTGACATGACATGATAGATAAAAAATAATTAAATAATGTATTTTCTTAATCTATGCTATGCACCTAAGGTATTAAACAAATACTCATTCTTTACATGTATACTACGGGGCAAGCAATTTAACCAAAATCGGTTCAGTAGTTTAGACTTGAAAATGAAACAAGCAGACTTACTTTGCCATTGTTTTGTTAAATAAAAATATCATCTGATGACACTTAATAAGCAAACTCGTTCGGTCAGGTAATAAATAACACGTATATTGCTGTCTCGGTCTCACCCGAGCTTTGTTGCGGTCGCGCAATAATACAATGTATTATATTTTATTTCATGATCCCCATCGGCCACAGTAATGCACCACTTACCATTGAAAAGTATAATCATTTGTCTTTGATTCCCCCAATATTTCATTTCTGTACGCCGTAGGTATATTTTTCATACTAAATGGGCCATTACCTTTAAAAAACTTTTAACAAATTGTGGAAAAATACTTCCACAATTTGTTAAAAGTTTTTTAAAATCTCCATGAGTAATTCATGAGCAATCATTACAATAAATGGACCTGGAACAAAGACAAACATAAAATAGGTGTTAGTAGATTAATATATACGTATTATAGCTAAGTTTACCATAAAATGTACAATTCATATGATATTCCTACAACTTTAGTTTGTTAGTATATATGTATTTAATAAACATGTTGATAATTTGGGGGTCAGGGAAGAATGAAAGAAGATGTCTAACATTGACTGAGCGTTGAATTTTTAATTTTGAGATGACTTAATCAAATGACTGGGTGCCATATAATTGACAATTTAAAAAGATGTGATCCAAGGAACCTTCATCTAGACCACACTCACATAGAGAATTGTCTCTGACTCTAATTTTATGTAAAAATACTGGAGTCCAACAAAAACCAAGATCAAAATACCGCGACAAGTGGTTTTGGCAGTCCTCTCGTGATGGGAACCTGACACTGCCCAAAGAATTCTGAAGAGACCGGAATAGGTAGAAATCTGAAGGTGCAAGGTCAGGACTATACGACGGATGCATTAAGGTGTTAATGCATCCGCCGTATAGTCCAGCCAAACTCTCTTAATTTTTGATGAGTGGCTAAAGATGTGTGAGGTCTAGCGTTATCATGCTCTGATACCAATAATCTCAAAAATTTTTGAGATTGCTATGCATAAAAATATAACCAATTTCATTGGAAAGCATGGTATCATAAAAAAAAGATCAATATGGGTTTCAAAAAGGGAAGTCCACGACATTGGCTTGTTTTAACCTAATGCATGCAGTTATAAGTAGTATAGATAGAGGCAATAAAACTACTGTAATATTATTCGATATGTCAAAAGCATTCAATTTTGTTTCACACAACTTATTAATAAATAAGCTAGAGAATTATGGGATCCGTGGCCCTGAACTAAACTGGATTAAAAGCTATTTGGAAAATAGAACACAATGTGTGGAAATCCCAAAAATAGATACTAACCTTAGATTAAAAGCGTATAGATCTAACTTTAAGCATAACGCTTCTGGAGTCCCTCAGAGAAGCATTCTTGGCCCTCTTCTGTTTATTCTATATACAACGTGTAACAGAAAGTGTGAACGTAACTTAAGGGGGTTATAGGGTATCAGGACGGCTACCTATGGACGAAACTTCAAACAGAAATAATCATTTTTTTATTCAACTAGTAATTTATTTTTATATCGACTACCTAAATCAACAAGTAAGATTACCGACGTTATGAACAACACTAAGCAAAACTCAGCCGCAAGGGTAATGAACCTTACCGAGAACTCTTTGGGTACCTACTACTTAGACTGTAAATAAAAAGTGTGGTTCTGTACAGTCACATAATTTATTACACGTGTTTATTTTAACATTCAATCAAATGTTTAACTGAATTTTTGCTCTAAATTCATATAAATTTGATAACTAGGAAAAATCACTGAATTTAATTTAAAATGATATTCCGCAAGATGTTGGATCTAGGAGAAATAAATAATTTAATTGACTTATGTAACTGCAGATATTTTTTTGTGTGTTAAATAGTAAGAATATTAAATTTTTCTTTCAGTATGTGAATTTAATCTGGCCGGAAACGAATAGGTACTTAATTTTTAATACAAACTAACCAGATAAACACACGCGGTACGACTACTGATAAATTACGAAAAAATATGAATAATGTACTAGGCTCATATGAACATTAGGGGACATTTCGAATTCCGTCCTGATTTTGTCGCAAGGAACTCTAATACGGCGGCGAATACAAAGGATTGATGTAGGTAAATAATAAATGGTTAAATATTTTTTAATATTCATCAAAGCGGGCCCCGCGCGTGGCGGCGCCTTTGAGAGAGTCAAAGATGCCGCCACCGCGCGCCGCGCCATTTGAATATGTTCGTGTATAACTCATTGGTCTAGCGGTAGCGTGTTCAACTGCAGATAATAAAGTCCTGGGTTCAAATCCCGGGTCGGGCCAAAAAGTGATTATGGGAATAATGAAGTCCTGGGTTCAATTCCCGGGTCGGGCAAAAAATTGATTATGGGAATAATGAAGTCCTGGGTTCAATTCCCGGGTCGGGCCAAAAAGTGATTATGGGAATAATGAAGTCCTGGGTTCAATTCCCGGGTCGGGCCAAAAAGTGATTATGGGAATAATGAAGTCCTGGGTTCAAATCCCAGGTCGGGCCAAAAAGTGATTATGGGAATAATGAAGTCCTGGGTTCAATTCCCGGGTCGGGACAAAAAGTGATTATGGGAATAATGAAGTCCTGGGTTAAATTCCCGGGTCGGGCCAAAAAGTGATTATGGGAATAATGAAGTCCTGGGTTCAAATCCCGGGTCGGGCCAAAAAGTGATTATGGGAATAATGAAGTCCTGGGTTCAATTCCCGGGTCGGGCCAAAAAGTGATTATGGGAATAATTAAGTCCTGGGTTCAATTCCCGGGTCGGGCCAAAAAGTGATTATGGGAATAATGAAGTCCTGGGTTCAAATCCCGGGTCGGGCCAAAAAGTGATTATGGGAATAATGAAGTCCTGGGTTCAATTCCCGGGTCGGGCCAAAAAGTGATTATGGGAATAATGAGGTCCTGGGTTCAATTCCCGGGTCGGGCCAAAAAGTGATTATGGGAATAATGAAGTCCTGGGTTCAAATCCCAGGTCGGGCCAAAAAGTGATTATGGGAATAATGAAGTCCTGGGTTCAATTCCCGGGTCGGGACAAAAAGTGATTATGGGAATAATGAAGTCCTGGGTTCAATTCCCGGGTCGGGCCAAAAAGTGATTATGGGAATAATGAAGTCCTGGGTTCAAATCCCGGGTCGGGCCAAAAAGTGATTATGGGAATAATGAAGTCCTGGGTTCAATTCCCGGGTCGGGCCAAAAAGTGATTATGGGAATAATGAAGTCCTGGGTTCAATTCCCGGGTCGGACCAAAAAGTGATTATGGGAATAATGAAGTCCTGGGTTCAATTCCCGGGTCGGGCCAAAAAGTGATTATGGGAATAATGAAGTCCTGGGTTCAATTCCCGGGTCGGGCCAAAAAGTGATTATG
The DNA here is from genome assembly GCA_951640165.1 of Pseudoips prasinana. Classification (NCBI taxonomy): domain Eukaryota; kingdom Metazoa; phylum Arthropoda; class Insecta; order Lepidoptera; family Nolidae; genus Pseudoips; species Pseudoips prasinana. The sequence continues at coordinate 12,351,584 of OX621249.1, read as the reverse complement.
GGAATAATAAAGTCCTGGGTTCAATTCCCGGGTCGGGCCAAAAAGTGATTATGGGAATAATGAAGTCCTGGGTTCAAATCCCGGGTCGGGCCAAAAAGTGATTATGGGAATAATGAAGTCCTGGGTTCAATTCCCGGGTCGGACCAAAAAGTGATTATGGGAATAATGAAGTCCTGGGTTCAATTCCCGGGTCGGGCCAAAAAGTGATTATGGGAATAATGAAGTCCTGGGTTCAAATCCCGGGTCGGGCCAAAAAGTGATTATGGGAATAATGAAGTCCTGGGTTCAATTCCCGGGTCGGACCAAAAAGTGATTATGGGAATAATGAAGTCCTGGGTTCAATTCCCGGGTCGGGCCAAAAAGTGATTATGGGAATAATGAAGTCCTGGGTTCAATTCCCGGGTCGGGCCAAAAAGTGATTATGGGAATAATAAAGTCCTGGGTTCAATTCCCGGGTCGGGCCAAAAAGTGATTATGGGAATAATGAAGTCCTGGGTTCAAATCCCGGGTCGGGCCAAAAAGTGATTATGGGAATAATGAAGTCCTGGGTTCAATTCCCGGGTCGGACCAAAAAGTGATTATGGGAATAATGAAGTCCTGGGTTCAATTCCCGGGTCGGGCCAAAAAGTGATTATGGGAATAATGAAGTCCTGGGTTCAATTCCCGGGTCGGGCCAAAAAGTGATTATGGGAATAATGAAGTCCTGGGTTCAATTCCCGGGTCGGGCCAAAAAGTGATTATGGGAATAATGAAGTCCTGGGTTCAAATCCCGGGTCGGGCCAAAAAGTGATTATGGGAATAATGAAGTCCTGGGTTCAATTCCCGGGTCGGACCAAAAAGTGATTATGGGATTTTTCCGTAAAAAGAAATTTCTCAGTATCAGCCCGAAGTCTGGGAGTTGACGATATTACAGCCCCATGCCTCGGAGAGCACGTAAAGCCGTCGTTCCTGTGCCTGACCTATTTCCGGTCGTATCGCTAGTCGTCCCATCGGATCATGAGAGTGGGCACAGGCAGTGCCGAGTGCAGGGGCACTTTCAATTCCACCTTTAAAATTTAGAGTGATACACTCTAAATTTTAAAGGTTTCCTGTTACGAAATATTAATCATTCATACAATACATACAAATAAAAAAATATGAATAATGTACTAGGCTCATATGAACAGTAGAGGACATTTCAAATTCCGTCCTGATTATATCCAAAGATACACTAATATGGCGGCAAAATCAAAGAGTTGATATAGGTAAATAATAAACGGTTAAATATCTTTTAATATTCATGGAAGCGAGCCGCGCGCGTCGTAGATACCTAGGCGGCTCTTTTGAGCGGACTCAAAGACGCCGCCAAAGGGGCCGCGTTCGATGAAAGCCGCCAAATTCATCAAATATTGTGCAATTTCATTTATTTAATAAAAATATTAAAATCATCAGTTGTTCGTAAACTGTTGTCTATTTAGGTCGTGTTTAGTTACTAAATCGTCTAAAATGTCGTTTAGTAATGAGTAAAGTGTTCCGCGAAATCCTTAACTATGTCGTTTAGTGATCGTAATAATTTTGAACATTTCGTGCATTCATCTATGAAAGAATAGCCTCAGACGTGCACTTTGTGATGATGAGGATTCATAGGTCACAGAATTTAAGGCTGTTTAATTACGAGGAACCTATGTCGTGAAGGGTACAGTGTCGCGATGGAGGCCACGCCTCTTTATAACTAAGAAACATGAAAGCTTTACGATTCTATGAATATGTTGTACATGAGAGAGACTCGTGTTAGTTGGCAAGTCTTAGAGTCAAGCTTTCGGTGTCGGTGCAGATTTTAGTGAACGTGAAATAATGAAATTCTTCCATCAGTACTGAAAACAACTTCAACTAGAAGTTAAACTATAAAAAGATTCTCGTAATGTGTTTGTGTATCACGTACTTATACGATGTAAAGTATCCAATAGCTATTCAGCAGTGCTATAAATAAAAACATAACTCGAAAATAAAACAAAATATGTGTAGTGAGTGCAATCGGAATCAAACTACCAGGAGTGCATAGAAACACAGAGGTATGTCAAACAATTTCTAGCGTAAATCAAAATCAGCTGTGCTGTGTTAGTACGGATGTTCGTTATATCGATAAAAATACTTGTCGATATATTGAATGGTATATTATTTTACGATCAAGATTAAAATGATGGTATTTCGGTATGAGATTTTGTGTATAGGTAGGCTTAAGGAGACCGTATATGCCCCTTAAGTTACGTTCACTCTTTCTGTTACACGTTGTATAAATGACCTTCCAGACGCGACTAATAATCCTTGTTTTTTATTTGCTGATGACATATCATTATTAATCACATCTAGCAAATCTGATATTGACAGCTATGAAACTAATATAAATAATTCATTAGAATCTGTAATTAAATGGTTAAATGTAAATTTGACAAAAACTAATTATATTCAATTTGACACATATGGACGAAAAACTATGACTTTAAATATTAATTATAGAGGTATAAAATTAAAAGAAGTCAATGAAACCAAGTTTCTTGGAATTATCCTTGACAAGTACTGTAACTGGAAAGAGCATAGTGACAAACTTTGCAGTAGAATTAATAAATTTGTGTATGTATTGTATGAGCTCACAAAAGTATCTGCAATGAAAACTGTCTTAGCAGCTTATTACGGGCATGTAGCTTCTATTTTGAGTTATGGTCTGATTCTGTTGGGCAACTCAACAAACATTCAAAAAGCTTTTATTGCACAAAAAAAATGTATTCGAGCGCTTTCTGGTCTATGTCCGTGGCAATCGTGGTAACCGATTTTCCAGAAGTATAAAATTATGTCATTACCGTCCATGTATATATTCGAATGTAGTAAATTGGTTAAGGAAAATCCTGAACTGTTCACAAGAGCCCAGGAACTATTCCCTAGAAACAGTCGAAATCCTAACAGAATAGTTTTACCAGTGATTCCTAGGACAACTTTATTCAAGAAAAGAAGCTACGTGATGTGTGGACGCATATTTAATAAGTTGCCTGTTGATATTAGGGAACTACCACTTCGGAAATTAAAAAAAAAACTCAAAATATGGTTATTAGAAAGAACGTTTTACACGGTAGCAGACTTCTTTAATAGGACTTAACATATAATTTAATTTAAGTATTTGCATGTCACTATGTATATGACTAAGTGTTGTGGATCTGTTTTTATATATAAGACCTCAATTGTTTGTACCAACATTTATGGCAAATAAATTAATATCTATCTATATCTATCTATCATGATGAAAAACCACACCCCTTCTGTTTATTAATTCCAGCCGCTTTCTCTCAACTTGTTGCTCTCATCAGCTGTTCGCAGTACAGTTCAGAATCGATGGTCCTGCCTGGTGGTAACAGCTCATAATGAATAATGCCCAATCCAATCACACCACACACACAGCATCACGTTGTTGCGAGTTAACCCGGGTTTCGCCACAGTCTGTAAGCCTGACCGGCCTTTGACCACGACCTTTTTCGCACGTTCTTTTGCGTACGGAAACAACATTTCAACACCGGTTATTAGCTTCTTCAAAAATCGTTCGGTTTCATTACGTCGTAAGAAAGAATCACAAATGAGTACCCGGTTCATTCTTTCAGTGAGCTCGTGAGTTACCCAAATATTGAGCTATTTTGTGTACCCAGTTTTTTCAAATGCGCCAAAACATTTTTGTGGTTAATTCCCAGCTCTTCAGCTACGTTGTAACTACTGATATGCAGATATTGCTATCCAAAATGGCATCCATTTTATCGGTAATAGGGCGACCAGAGAGACGTGCATCTTTGACATAAAAATTTCCGGATCACAAATAACAAATCTGGTTTAAGAGTTTGGTCAGATTTGTGCTACTCTCACAGATACTGCACCAGGTCCATAAACATCGCAAATATTTTTCTCGGCTTGCGATGCATTTTTACCTTTTTTGTAGTAAAATTTTAAAATGTATCGAATTTCTTCATTAGATTAACTCATCTTGACAGTACGAAAAACAAATAAAAATCACACATTTTCAGAATTATAATTTGGAATTATGTTATTTAAAATTTAAACTTTCAATGATACCAAAACCAGGCAGATTCAAATAATATAGCCAGACAGATTTTATGACAAGTTCATACATACTATAATGCGAAAAGACTTTTCCTCAACCTAATATATCCCGGGAAATCCGGCCATCTGATATATAAACGTTTATCGTTAAATATGGCAATATATGTTAAATGTCACTTTATATGCATTTAGCCCGACTAAACAGTTCGCTCGGATTTTGCGAGGCGCTCATATGTAACCCTATCAACCTACATTTATAGTAGCAGCCTATTGTTAGCAAAAATCGTCTTTATTAACTGCTTTCTAGAAGAAGTGGTTTTCAATGTTGACAACTTGATTCGTCAAAGCTCGTAAACCGACTTATTATTCAAAAGACCAGGATCTCAAGTGGCTCCTGATCTGTCCGCGCAGGAATACTCGTCTATTGTGTATCCTCTTTAATATCCTACATAATCCTTCATCTCCGTTCCACTAACGGGAGCGTTTTTCCTACTGTCATGTTCCTAATGCCCCCTGTAGGTCACACCTCAAATACCTTCTTAAATTCCCATTGCATAAAACAGATTTCTATTCACATTCCTTCACGGTTCAGGCAGTCAGGTTGTGCAATTTTCTCGTAATTCAAAAACATTATCTCTGTTTAAGAAGCAAGTAAAAGTTCGCTATCGAACGACAAGGAGATAGACACCCGTATAAGAAGAGCATCTACTGTTTTTGGCAAGCATTTTTCGCGCGTGTGGATAAACTTACCTACTTACACCAAAGTCCTTGTATACCAAACTTGCGTCTTGAGTACTTTGCTATATGCCTCAGGAACTGTGAATACATACGCTAAACACGAATGCAAACTTTGCAAATGCAAAACCTTTCGTATGCAATGTCTTAGAATTATACTTGGCGTTAACTGGAAAAACAAAATGAGTAACGAGGTGGTTCTTGCAAAAACGGGTTGCTGCAGCATGCCTGCCATGCTTAAGCAAAGAAGACTTCGTTGGCTTGGCCATGTACATCGCATGGCCATCGAGAGACTACCACGCCAAGTAATGCTGGGTCAGGTAGCAAACGTGAAAAGACCTGTTGGACGTTTAACTTTTTGACGTTTGTTTTTCAACGACTCCTGCAAGCGATATATGATAAGATTTGGAATTCCAATCAATGGTTGGGAAGAGCGTTCTGAAAAGAGACCCGTATGGTGTCCTGATATAAAAATCGGTGACACGAAACACGATGAAGACTTGTTGCAAAATCTCAAGCAGAAAAGTCTACGTCGTGCATTACCACCTCCTGTGGATACTCCTTCACATTAGTGTTACAGTGCCTGAATATTGATAAACATCATGTTCCCGGGTTTTGGCAGATGGCAGCCAGCTGTCCTCGAAGCGGATGAGAGCACGTACGAGAATATCTCCTGGACACCGAACTTGTCACAGTGCGGCAGGCCTAGCATCCGAGCCGTGACACGATGCTCCACTCCCAAGAGGGATGTGCGGGACGACTCCGGCAGAGGAGTGCCTTTGCAGGTATGTCGATACTTTGAAATTTTCGTTAATGGTATTTTTTGGCGAGGCGACTGTCATAGCCGCTGTGCCATACGTGCAGCCAAATGTTCTTAACTCAAAGATGTAGGGAGTTAGGTTCAAATCTTTTTTTTTTGGAGAAAAACGGGCTGTCAGAGAGAGTTTAAGTGGAATCATTACTATGACCATTATATATATTCCATGAGCCATTGAGAGATATAAGTTTATACCCGAATTAACCAGCGTCAAAATTTTCTTTACGTTATGCCCAGAATTCTAATTTTTGTAATTTTCTTCGGGTTTTGACTATAGAATGCACTGTCTATGTTGGTGGTTTCTAGATTCATGTCTATTAGTTTTGGCGAAATGCTCAAGTGCCATTATCTTAGGCAAGTACAATACTGCGAACTTGGTTGAACCAGTACAACTATGGTCAATGTTGGATCCTGTATTATGACAACATCAATTTCGTCACAGGATGTTAAGGACATAATACATTTCAATACTATTGAGTCACCGACAACATTTCTTCGATATTAGTATTTCGTCAGTATCAAACTAGATATCTGCTGCAGAAATATTAGTGTGCACATGCGTGTGTACTTTCTATCCATCTTTCTTATGCTTCGATGGGATGGATAGCCGACACAACCGGAAAGAGGTCAGGTACAAGTTTGACGGCTTTACGAGCTTTCGGCGTCCTCTCGACCTCGTCGACGGCGTGACGTAATACCGCCAACTATCAGACTCCAGGCTGATTCTGACAATTTTTTAATAGAAAATGCCAAAATACTTGATATACTAGCCTAAGACAAGCCATGCCATCGCTGGACTAACGAGGATTCGCCATCTGATCCCAAACATAGCAGAGCTTGTACTATGGAAAAAAACAAACAGACATGTTCATGAACACAAAAATTTGTCCTGGGCCTCTACCGGCTAAGTCGCCGAACATCGATTTCGTGAATGGCGTTCAAATAAATTAAGGTTAAAAAAGACTTAATCAATCGTTAAATCGGCTTCCATGACCACATGTTACGTCATAAATGGTCCGGAATCGATTGTCAACGTTGAAGCCGATTTAACGATTGATTAAGTCATTTTAAGCCTTTATTTATTTGAACGCCATTTAAGAAATCGATGTTCGGCGACTTATCCGGTAGAGCCCCTGGTCCGTGGTTTGATGGATATTCTAATATGTCGCCGTGTGCGCAGGTGTCGACGTGGCTGCGCGTGACGGGCCCGCACTCGCCGCGCGGCGCGCTGGGCGGCAAGCACTCCAGCCTGGGCTTCTAGCGCACGCAACACGGAGCCACGCACTGCCATAATGCACACAGCAAACATTTAACTTCTAAATTATATACAGAAATACTATTTTTACCTCTTATCACATATTTTCCAGTCAAATAGTACTAAAAGAAAAATTACTAACTTTACTACTTTCTTTTTTTTGCAGCAATTATGCCTAAATGTTGCAAACGCCATTATTTTACAGTTGTGACTGGAATGTGTGCCAGTTGCGTTCACTGATGTGTGCCGCTTGACATGATATAATTTTCAAATGTCTTATTAGAATATTTAATAACTGAAAACACATGTAATTTCTTTATAAACTAAAAAATCAAATGTGCCGCTTGACATGATATTATTTTCAAATGTCTTATTAGAATATTTAATAACTGAAAACACATGTAATTTCTTTATAAACTAAAAAATCAAATATGTCTACATATTTGTTCTCATATTTGAAAGGGAATATTTTGATTTTTTATTAAAATAAATAGTAAATTAATATATATCGTTTATTTTTTCAATAGAATATTGTTTATACTCATGACCATTATTAAGACATTTACTGATATTTTTGACATTTGATACAAAATTCAATGCAGTTCAATCTATAATAGTTATCTTAGCTACCTGTAACATTATGGTTAGTGCCTCATTTACTTTCTGTGACAAATTTTAATTAGATGACATATTTTATTGTTGAATTTCTATAAATAATTTAGGAATTGAATCTTTATAGTATAACATTTTTTTTTCGATGAAGACATTTGTATTAAATATTTAGTTATTTTTTTCTTTTCTAATTGGCATTGTACTTTTTAACAAGTAATGTATAATACGGATATAATTAATTTTAATATGTTGGAATGTTTTGTTACCGGACAAACCCGTTTCCAGAATATATATTTCAAATAGATAGTTATTCATATAAAAAGTAACCTTAGAAGATTTGATGTAAATACGACTATAGTCGCATAAACTATATATAAAGCAAAAATCTGTCACAAAAACTAAGCAAGTTTATCTAGCAGAAATATAAATTCAGGTTTAACCGGTAACATATTACACCAAAGCTGTGACTTATACAGATATTATAAGGTGGTTGGTCAATAATATTTAAAATTAAAACGTACGGAACATAAAAATAAATATGTAATATATATATACAAGTTGTAACTTAAATAGTGGATGAAACTAACTTACCGCTATCTACCGATGAAACATGACACATGAGAGAAACCGAATTTCTGAAATACAAAAAGAATATTTTCGTTTTTTCCCATACAAAATGTATCAGTTGATGGTTATACTTGTATGGGAAGTAATTTTTTTGATGTTGTGTATTTTACATGTTGTTTAGTTTCATAGTTAAATTAAGCTCCTTTCCATTATTTATATAACACCTTGTATATATACAACTTACTATATTGTTTCCACGTTCAAATACAATAAATATTTAGGCGAATCACTTTTATTGAAATTAGCATCACAAATGATAATAGATTAAGGAAATCCGTTGAAACTTACGAAAATTAAAAGACTAATGTTGCATAAATGGATAAATGTTTTAGCTCGATGCGGGCAATCAATATTGTTTACTTTTGTGCCTTTCATCAATAATGGTATTACAGATTTACTTCTATTAATTACACTTTGGACGCCATTGTCACAAATACGTGACAGGCGAAAACTTATCCCGTACGCCAAAATCAGAAAATTGTGATACACGATAGAAGTGTTTTTCCTCTGGCATTTAAAAGGTAAATAATGTAGACAATCTGTTCTCATTCAATATATTTATTATAAAGTGTATAAATAGTTAAACGGAATTATTCTGGATCTTTCCAACCGAACCAATGTTTTTAAAACATGTTTTGGTTGAAACTTCCAGAATAACACTACAAACAATTTAAAAAAGTGGCAGAACTAGAAATGTTCATTGTTTACTTGTGGTTTTTGCCAAAAAGAAAAAAATACAGTATCCATTTGATGATGAGTTACTGATAATGTGGACAATCTGTACACAAATAATAATTGTAGAGGTAATTCTGGAACTACGGACACGACTTAACCCGTTAACTGGTAGTGGCAATATTGTTGCCACCATATTTTGAACTCTCTTGCTTTGGTATAAGAATCAAAATCAATCAATTAGAAAATAACCTGCTCCCAGTTAAAGGGTTAAATTATTGTATTGCCGAAAGCGATGACGAGTTGTCAGTATTGTCTATTAGAAAGTAATAGATGGTACGTGACTACCATCGGTCTATCCCGTGAATAAACTTTCAAGGGCAATGATGTTATAAGTAAAAAGGTGTAGATAGGTTTCCAACCCAACATTCGATCTTCAAAAACGGCACACCAACGCACACATAAATAACTTAATATTGCAATATCACACTACATTACGATTAGACGTCAAAGTAAGATGGCATGATTCAATAATCGTGAGCGAAAACGAGACAAATGTAATTTGCGATATACCTACGTTGACACTAGCGACGCGATACTGACTGAAGTAAATTCTGGCTAATTTGCCGCTCCCGGAGCGCTTTTAACCTATCTACACCTTTTTACTTATAACATCGTTGTCCAAGGGTAAATAGATGGTATGGAAGTTGTTCAATCTTTATTTCAAACTAGCTGTGCCCCGCGGTTTTACTCGCGTTTAAACCATATAAATAATAGCCTTTGTGTGATCCAGGGTGTCAGCTAACTCCATACCAAATTTTGGTAAAATCGCTCCAGCCGTATAGACCTGAAGTAACAAACATACACACTCACAAACTTTCGCCTTTATAATATTAGTGTGATTACATATTATTTTATTTAACATAGTAAATGTAAAGCTTTCAGAAATAAACAGATTTCAGGGGCTCTATTGTTGGCGTGAGGCACTTAGGTAGACAACGGACTTGATGTAACTAATATAGTTGCATAATAGTTAATATACATATGTCGATACATTAATAGCTCTCGTTAGTTTTGATATTGAGTCAAATATAGTTTTTGTATAAATAGAATTGACAAATATATTCAATGGAGAAGCGTCCTTATATTATCAACAAATCTCATGTTTTAAATTAGTTGTTACTTTAGCAATTTATTTTCAGTAATTTTATCATTTATTCATTAGTTTTGTTTAGCTTTTCGATATTATTTGAAAACGCTATTATGCTGTTATGTATAAAACTGAATGTTAATGTTATATAGTTGCATTTGTTCATTACAATATAGGGTGTCCTGTATAACAATAACTGGCGAGTGCCAATATTTTGTTTGTTTGGAATGTGTTAAGTATTAAATATACTAAAATGTCAATATTTTTTGAATAACATTACTATAGTACTATCTTTGAAATTAAACTACGATAATTTAGATACATATATCTAAATTATCGTAGTTTAATTTCAAAGATAGTACACCATTTATAAAACTTTGGTCATTTTTGTTGTTGGAGTGTACGAGACACCCTATATATCTTCCGTTTTATATGACAATAAAGTTGTTGCACTGCGTTGATTAGCATTTATATACATTAAATAGGTTGCGAAGTCGAATGTATGCCAAATGAGGAGTAAGTTGTTGATCCAATGTGAAAGTTTGTACTTTTATATTTGAAAGAAATTTGAAATTGTATAATAAATGTATGTTTTATATGATATATGTTTTAATTCACATAGACAAATAAATTATGACTGGTTCTTATATATGTTATTTTTATTTCACTATTTCGTAAACAATCAAGGACATACAACAATTAATATTTTACGACAAATATTTTTTTTGCTCAAGCAAACTTATTATACATTTTAAATTTACTTACGAATTTAAACATTACATTATATTTCTTGCCCGAGCATAGAAATGAGACATTCATAGGTAAAGGTCCCAAGCCTTGTTAGTGACTTACATATATGTAATATCTCTCTAATCTGCAATGGATTTTTATAAGGGATCACAAGTGTGCGTCACGATTCCTCCGCCACGTTATCCAAACAGCCAACCAAAAGCTGCCAACTGAAAGCCCCTCTAACTTCTTTAGCTCTGCTTTGACCATTGTTTGGTTTGTTCCCTTCGATTATGACTAATTTCGACAAAAATTTTAGCGATTTCTTTTTCGGTTTGGATAACGTGGCGGAGCAATCGTGACGCACACTGATCGCACTAGCAGCGAATTCTGGAAGTTATGATTTAATGATTGGTGAAAGAAGTAATGATTTTTAACTTGTATCATGTAATTAATCAAAATAAATAATCAATATAGTAATGTTAATTCCGCTAGTTACAAAGATATTTTATTCTATTCTTTAGTTTAATCATGCCAGGATGCAATGTGCACCGCCCTCTCGTCCGCAAAAATAAACACATGCAAGAAGGACACTATAAAAAGCAAATAACATGCGCCAGTAGGATACCCAACACGTGTTCGAGTCCTCCACGGACCATTCTCAAGGGATGCTAACCGCAAGTGCTCGAATGATTTGTAATTTGCTTTTTATATTCTCCTTCTTGCATGTGCATATTTTTGCGAGCGGGAGGACGGTGCAAAATGCATCTCGGCATGATTAAACTACAATTAGCGGAATTAACACTATATATATTGCTTTTGTATATTGATTGTTATGGATTTCTGCAAAGTAACGCCTATTACATTACTTATTGTATCATGGAGTAAATTTCTTTCTTTTAAATTTAGCGACTATTTAGTATTCGTTACTTAAATAAATACCTAAGGAATTTATTCCACAGAGTAAGCGAATAATGGTTTGCATTTAGCACACTTCAAAAAACGTCCATGAACCCCGAACTAAATTTAACTATAGCCTTTACTTCTGGACCTGTCACCTATTATGAGCGGTTTGGTACACAAATACAAAACTTAATAATTTCATATTTACTTAAGGGTCCCAAAAGTTCTCATCTTCCGGTGTCTTCGGCAAAGATATCGGCGAATTGTTGCCATATTCGGAACGACTGTTGTAATTATCGACGTCTGCCGAAAAATCATCGGCATATTCAAAGTCTTCTCTCATTTCTTTTTCATTTTCAAATTCGCTGATAGAATCTTCCAAAACTTCTTTGTGACTTTCTAGAATTTCCTTGGACTCTTGGAAATCATTTACAGGTATCATTTGACTGCTAGATATTCCGTTGATGGATTCTGCATGGAATGCAGGCTTGAGGATGTCATTGTTAGAATGATTTTCAGCCTGTTCAGAAAATTCGCTTTGCGCGGGAGACTTGGTATCAATTTCATCTATACTTTTGGGTCCGCTAAAAGTAGGCGTTGTGGGTCGTGTGTGGAATATAGCGTCGAGAACGTCGTTTCTTGTGAGACGTGCGGCCTGCTCGGGTGACTCCCTGTGACTAATTTCTTCTTTGATACTGCTAGGCATCGATAAGATTACTACGTTAGATAACTCGCTAGGATTGTCTCTTTCGGCTAGTGTCACTTGTTGATCTACAGAACTTCTGACAACAATCAACATATTTTCAGTTTCTTGATCATGTAATTCTACGCTTTCCACTTCAATCCTCAGCAAACTCCTATCTTTGATATTACTATCTTTACTAGGATCTACATCTGGTAGATCTAACGTAGTTCCGGACGGGAACCTGTCGTCAGGGACATGGTATATTTTGTTAATGTTTTGCTTCAATATTTCCAGTTCGGCTTGTTTGTCGTGTTTAAATTTTTGCAAATGGTTATAATCCAAATTTTCTTCACTACCAATGCTGGGTCTTTTAGATTTTATATTTCGTGGAGTGTTGCATACAATAGGATTATCTCCTTGTTTTACTTCTTTGGCAGACTGATATAGTTTTCTGAATTCCATCAATGGTGTCCCGAGAAAATTATCTCTTTCCATTCGCATATTTTGAAAACTATTTTCATCATTTATTCTAGAGAAGACTTCAGGAATAGGATTGGCTTTTTGTACTGCAGTCTTGTTTCCGAAATGTGTCCCGCCAATATCAATCTTATTATAATTTCGAAGGAACTTATCAAAATCGTGTTTTAATGATTTCGGTATGTCTATATTACGAGAATTGTTGTTATTATCGCTTTTGTTAGGTTCTACTAGCTTTTGAAATGATCGGCTCCGTCGTATCTCTGAAACAAACATCTGACTTGAATTCGTATTTCTGCCACCTTAAAAAGGGAACAAAAGTTGTTTGGTACATTTCATACAGACTGTGCATGCACAGAATAACATTCGCAGAATATTGATCAAGCAACGCTGTTGTGGACACGTGTGTCTACGTATAATTTGCTTTGGATTATTAAGTACCTTTTTTGGTGGTGCTAAAATAAAACTAAACTCGGTGATATCGATACCGACCAACCGATATCCCGGTTTTTTTTTGATAGATTATATGGATTGCGCTGGAGGAGTGTGGACCGACTTCGTCCGCCTAAACGCACCAACTACCGAGGGTTCAATAACCACCCTATTGCGGTCCAGTGTACGACGAGTCGACGAATAAGAAAAGGGCAGTTGATAGTGCACCGCAATTTTTGTAGGTTGGTTTTAACTAAGTACACAAAAGAGCAAATTATTTATTTTCGGTTCCGGTTAGTTTTCATCATAAAATTTACGTAAATAATAATATCCTGGGACATTCACACATGGCCTTCTAATACCAAACTAAGCAGTACTATGAAAACCAGATAACAAATTTTCTACATATACTACTTCTCTTTTGTAAATACTGTACTTACATAGATAATTACAACCAGACTCAGGATAACCAGACATGTTCACGCACACAAATATCTGTCTTGGTGAGAATCGAAAGTGAAAGACAAGCTTCTTGGTAGATGCTTATCTTTCACGCGTGATTGGTACCACGCCAACCGGCCCTTCATATATCGTCATACAACTAGTTTCAAATAATACATAAACTAACCTAAATTATTCACGATGGGTTCATATTGGTTCTTTGTGACGCCGCTTCTCTCGAGCCTCAGCTCTGACTGTCGCCTCCTGAAGTTGAGATAAGAAGTCTCTACCGCCTCGGCCTCTATCTCCAGTTTGCGGAGTCGGAGTTTAGCTTCCCGGAGTACGGTGTTCGGACTCTTCTCGCGGGCTGGAGGGGTGTCGTTATCTTTTATGGTATCCATGCTGTAATAGGCCATGGGGTTATAAATATAGGAACATGTTATGTGTGATACATATAGAAGAAAAAACACGTGCTACTCGTATATGCCAAGTGCATAAGTTAATATTGCTACTGGTGGACTTAGCGCTAAAAGCGATCTCTTCTAGATGACAGTTATTTGGGTGATGCAAATATTATTTCAACAGCGCAATACCGCAAAACTTGTCGATAAATGTAGGAATGGAATGCTGTGGCTTATTGGGTGAAAGAGAGAATGTAGTAAGAGTGAAGGAGATAAATAGATTTAAGACAAGGATGTTGAAATGGTACGGGGTACACGAATAGTCATATAATAATATGGAAAAACTAAGATAGACAAGAAAATAAACTGAAGTAAGTTTTAAGAGAGGTAGGGCATAGCGTCAATTCGCTCAAAGAGCAGCCCGACTGGGGAAATACCTCGACCTTACAGATGACATTCCTTAATAATAACATTAATCATTTAATGTTGTGTTTCCAAGTATGAGTAAGGTCGCCAGAGCTCATTGGGGTGGGGGGAAGGATCAGCAACATTTGTTTGCTGACTTTTAAAGGCCGGCAATGCATCCGCGACACCTCTGGTGTTGCGAGTGTCCATGGGCGGCGGTGATCACTTACCATCAGGTGATCCACTTGCTCGCTTGTAGCCCTCTTATATATAAAAAAAACTGAGGAATCCATCTTACAAAATCAATATCTACGACATGATAACTGGAAAACAATCAAAACTAACTTGCGTAACTTCTGTTTAGCTTCTCTTAGAACAGACTTCGGACTTTTCTCTCTGTTTCGATCAATGTCGAAACTGATCGGGGACTGTCTTCGCGTTCTATCGCTACAATTGTAAAACAGGCCGTTAAGCAATTTCAGCTAAATTTTGTTAGTCAAAAATAATATGTATTTGGTTACATTATGGTACCTCTTTTAGATAAAATACAACATGACAATTCACACTGTGTTGTTTTTGTACTAGGTACTCGAATGCTTGGTGGTATGAGTTTTCTTTGCATGCCGTTTAGTGAGATTAAGAGAACCTAGGAGGTTTTCTGTGCTCCACTGGACAGTAGCTGCGATAATGGTTAGAAGATATTTACCACCATGTCTCGTGTATTTTATCTATATTTACTATCCCAAATATACGTAGCAAAACTGTCCAGAATATCAATTGACAAATCATGCGATCACTAGCATTAACCGGTTCAGTGCGGTAATGTAGCAAATATCTCGTGGCGCCTCTGAGGAGCCAATCGCCATGAATTGTACCTTGTCACGTCTTCTAAGTTCAATTGCGCACCGATATTGAACGTATGGTTCACACGTCAAAGGTTTCCATGACGGCACTCGGGCGCCATCCGCATTGAATCGGTTAATTAAATAAAATACAACAGCTGAAGCTATTTGTATTATATTGTTTTAGTATTTCATAAATAAAGGGTGGTTAAATTTCAAGGGCCGATGTTGATTTTGAATAAAACACAAATTATTTAAAAAATTATTAACGTTTCTTTTTATAATGATATATTGGTATAACTCAATTACGTATACAACAAAATAGCGGCCAAATGACCGCCGCGGCCTCGGTGGCACACCTCCATCCGATGGTCCTAATTTTCGATGACGCTGAGGCATAATGGAGGTTCAATGTCGTTAATGTGCCGAATTATCTCATCCTTTAGCTCTTGAATGGTTGCTGGCTTATCGACGTACACCTTTTCTTTCAAATAACCTCAAATAAACAAGACTAACGGTATTAAATCACAAGATCTTCGCGGCCAATTGACAACGCCGACGATGTCGCCGACGTGAGATTCGCGGCCTTCAAAATTTTCGCGCAATGAGCCATTGTTTTGTTAGCTGTGTGGCACGTGGCACCGTCCCGTTGAAACCACATGTGGTCCATATCTATATCTTCCAGTTCGGGCCATAAAAGTTTGTTATCATCTCACGATAGCGAACACAATTCACAGTATCTGCCTGACCGGCTTCATTTTCCCGATGATGCCGCCAGCCCATAAACTGCACAAAACAGTCACTCTTTGTGGATGCAATGGTTCTTCGACAATTACTCTTGGATTCTCAATCGCCCAAATGCGGCAATTCCGCTTATTGATGAATCCACTGAGGTGGAAAAGTGCCTCAAAAATAACGAAGTGCACGATGTCCATTTTTATTTGAACGCCCATTTTCATAATAGGCCTAAATAACTTTAATGCTTTGCTCGATTGCGTAACTTTCCATGGTTCAAATTGAGTTAGTCTGAAGTTGAGAAATATCAAAAGAAATGCAGAAAAGAACTTGACGTTACACGTTCTACATCGGCCCTTGAATATTTAACCACCCGTTAGTAATTCTATTTATTTTTTTGGATAGATAAGAGCTTCCTATCTCATTCTGTGGGGGCCGTAGAAGTCGTCCGGAGGCAATATCTACCAGAGAACTGGCACAGCGTCTCTCTGAGTACTATGACCATCATACTGCTATCACCAACCCGTCTGCCAAGCGTGCCAATTATGTGACATCCGTCCAAATACACGCCTGGATGTCTTTGACCACCAGTGGACCTTATTCAGCTGATATGATGATGATAACGTGTTTTGACGTCAGATGTCAGTAGGTTAAGTTAGAAGTCAACCTCAAAATACAAATGGGAAAAAGGCAAAAAATAGAAGTAGAATAAATTACCGAGAAGGACTATTTCTCCGAGGCTGAGCTGTGGGAGCATGGCTCTGCTGGTGTTTATTCCGTGGCGAGTTGCTAGCGCTTGCCATAGCGCTACCTGTGCAAGAACAACATTTTATACAACCATGTTTACATATAAAGGTATACTGAGAAGGTTTAGGCATTAAGCAAGGATGGATGAGAAAAGTGTGAAAGTTAGAAAAACCTGGCCCGTGGGAATAATAATATCCTGGGACATACCCATGCACAATACCCGTGGGTAGAAGTAGAACCGGAAGGGGAAGGCCTCGTAGAACATCTTGTCACCAAATCGGAGATGTTCTCAAGAATAGCCTGGTACCCTAAACCGGCGGGCATTTATGAAAAATATAATGACAGAAAACGGGGCCAAAGGTATGCAAAGATCGTGACAATTGGAAATCTATGAATGTAAGTTTACAGTGGAGTATCTGTAACTCTTGTAAGCCAGGATCAGGACTGGCAACAGTTTGGCATTGACCAAGGTAAGAAACGTTTTAATGTTTTTCTTATGTTTACCCATTCATGGACAGCGAAAGATTCGTTACACTCCGGGTTCATACGCTAAGGTTGGTAGTTCTTAAGAAAACAATACAAATCATAAAAGGCAAATCTCTCCATTCTACTCATCGTCTTCTGCGATTAATTCGACTGAGCTGATGGTTATGGCAACCAGACAACTGATATACATACTTAGATATTTCTTACTACATACATATTATAGATAAATTACACCCACAAAAAATCGTTCTGGGCTTAGATAAGTGTTTAAGTACACCGCAACACATGACCTCATTTCCCTAGTCTGGACCATGTCTTTAAAAACATCTAGAGGCTCTATTTCAGACTTCTCAATGCTTACTATCAGACGAGGCTATAGTGAAAAAAAATTAAAATCGTACCCAATCGGTCCCGTATCGGCGACACGGTGCGCTTGGTGACGCCGGCTAGCGGCAGGCGCGAGCGCAGCGCACGCCATTGGGATACCATCTGTCTGATAACATTAATAAAAAATTAAGGCGTTCATAGGTTATAGTTAATAGCATAGATACTCTCACCGGTCTGTAATCGATCGGCGAGGTTAAGTAACTAGGCTCGCGGTCAGTCCATAGATGGGTGACCACCACAGTGTCTTCGGGCTTCGCTGTCGGTCCCGGTTGTAGCCGATAGGCAACCGTCGTTAAGCCATGTCAGAGGCCTACTGGGCGGCTTGGACAACTCTGGCACTAGGGTAACCATTGCCCATACGATAAGCAAGCAATAAAAAAATCCTTTTTTAAGTGGAATGTGTCATTTATCGTCATTCTGCAGAAGAGATAATCCACCTTCTTGATCCCCAGCACTTTCAATAGGCCCCATTCTTATTCTGTCCCCGACTTACCGAATTTCGGCCACAGCGGTCAGTCTCAATGGAGACTAGCCAATTGCGCAGGGCATATTATAGTGCACAAGTGTGTGCGCAAACACAGGGGCACTTTCTATTCCATCACTCTCACGATCTGATGGGACGAATAGCGACACGACCGGAAAGAGGTCGGGTACAAGACCGACGGCCTTACGTGCTCCCTGAAGCACGGGGGTGTAATACCGCCAACCTCCAGACTTCGGGCTGACACTGAGAAGTTTCTTATTTACGGAAAAATTCCATAATCACTTTTTGGCCCGACCTGGTATTCGAACCCAGGACCTCATTATCTGTTGTTGAACGCGCTACCGCTAGACGAGATATCTGTCCCGCAGCATGCTAATAAAGAGTCCAGACCGCTTCTCCAGATACCAGCACCCAGCTACAAGTTTCCATAAAACTGCATTACCTCCTGGAGGTAGGGTGTCGGTCCCGCAGAACGCCGATGAATGGCAGTGTGTCTCCGGGCACCAGCACTCTGGGCTCCGCAGAGCTGAAGAAACTTAACTCCTCACCAGCACCCTTTCGCCAACCCACGTTCAATGCACTGGTGCTGGAGTTTGTTGGTACACTGTGAAAAAAAAGACAATTGGTCATATTAATGGATGCTTGGTGTATCAGAAACGTCGAAATCCACAGGCGAACCATACCATACATAGTTGCAAGAATAAAAAACGGGACCCTTATAGATTCGTCATGTCTGTCCGTCCGTATGTCACAGCCATAGCCATATTTTTCCGAAACTATAACAGCTGTACTGTTGAAACTTGGTCAGTAGATGTATTCTGTGAACCGCATTAAAATTTTCACACAAAAATAGAAAAAGAACAATTATTTTGGGGGTTCCCCATACATAGAACTGAAACTCAAAAATTTTTTTTTTCATCGTACCCGTACATGTGGTGTATCTATGGATAGGTCTTCAAACATGATATTGGGTTTTTAATATCTTTTTTTCTAAACTGAATAGTTTGCGCGAGAGACACTTCCAAAGTGGTAAAATGCGTGCCCCCCCCCCCCCCACCCCAAAATTGGTTTGAACGAGATCTAGTAAGTAGTTTTTTTTAATACGTCATAAATCGTAAACCGCAATTTACCGTTCATTTAATCAACTGAAATACTTGCTGCTACGGAACCCTTCATGGGCGAGTCCGACTCGCACTTGGCCATTTTTTTAAATATACATACATTCATAGACTTACGCCTGTTTCCCAGAGGGGTAGCCAGAGAAAACAGATTGCCATTTGTCACGATCTTTGCACACCTCTTTTGCCTCGTTCACTGTCATATATAAAGTTTTATTTTTCATTACAGCTGCAAGAAGTCCACATCTAGACAAGCCTACCCCGAGAATCATCTTGAAGGGATATGCCATAATCACCTCACTTGGCAGTCGGGTTAGCGATCGCAGTATGATGGTCATAGTACTTAGAAGGAAGCTGCTGCCCGTCCTGGTAGATATTCTCTCGGGTCGAGTTCTACGTTCCCCACGAGAGGAGATGGGGTGATGATATTCTGATATTCGCCGCCATCACCACGCATTATAATTGTACATACAATACAAAGAAACACCCAGACCAAGACAAATTAAGACATATTCATACATCAATATTTGTCTCGTGCGAGGATCGAAATGCAGGTTCATTACCAACGGAGTCACTGCGGTCGTCAAAGAATAAAATATATTAATTAATGTTTTGTTTTTAAAGTTAACTCCCAACTTATTTGTATGACAACGAACTTGAACAAAATGTATATGGGACCACCATTTTCCATTGAGTAAAAGAATAACAACATACAAGATGGACCGATGATCTTGTGCGGGTCGCTGGAAATCGCTGGATGCGGTAGCGCAAGACCGGCAGTTGTAGAGATCTTTGGGGGAGGCCTTTGTCCAGCAGTGGACGTCTTTCGGCTGATATGATGATGATGATGAAAGAATAACTATCAAGATCTGTTCACAAACAACGGAGAAACCTCATCACGTACGCAATGGATAACCTCCCACTTTTGAAGTCGGTTAAACCATAAACTTACTTGTGCATCATGTTGTACCGCGGCGCGGGCTGCGGCGGCGCCGTGCGCGGGCGCGGCTCTACCCGCACCGGCGCTGCGTCGCTCAGCTGTTCCAGTTGCAAGCGTTGCTGCAAAAACAGATAAACAGCAACAAAATTATACTATATTTAAAGACACCTCTTTTAGGAATTACAGCATTTAGCATTACCCTTAAGTATAAATAGGAGAAAACCTCAAAAATTCTGTGGTCACGAGAGGCCGGCGCCTTCACGAAGAGCAACAGTTGCACAAGAAGTTATATCACCCTCTCATACATCCCCATACATTCCGGCCTTGAAGTTCGCCGAATATTCGGTATCTGGTATCCGGCCAAATGACTATTTATTTCATCTCGTTTTGTATTCCTTACTCAAAGGCAAATGCCCACGGATAGTACCTATCGTTGAAAACTAAGTTGTGCCACATGATCATTACAAGTAAAAATCCTATTTTTAATTATCATAATTTAGTATCGTAATAGAAAAAACCAATTATAAGTCCTTTTATTGTTTATGCATTATAAACGAGCGGCTCCATTAACAAAATGTTGCCGCAAATGAAAATAAATTCACTCGGAATATTTAAAGTTAATAATCGATGGACACAAAAGAAATAAGGATTTATTTCAGCCAAATTAGTATGTTACTACGCAATAAAATAGGCAATAGCACTTAGGAATGGTAAATTATCGCTGAATATTCTTAAGTCTATTCATTTTCGTTACGTTGTGGTGCAAGTTTCTGCTTTGTGCAATAACCAAGACCACTAAGCCATATTCCTACTGAAACAATATTTCTGTTCTACCTAAACTAATTATAGATTTAATACTTAAAAAGAAATACTTATCATTTCTTTTATTTTCTAAATGCTAGAATATAAAAACACGAACATATAAAATGAATGACACGTCACGACATGATAAGCAAATCGATAAAAAAATCGATATCTGGTTAATATTTTTGGCAACACTTAAGTGATCTTTGACGTTATGTGACAGTGCAACTGCGCAAGTCACTACTTGTTTTTATCATAGTGTTTGGCGAATGTTTTGATATTTTATGATATATTATGATTATTTTTATGCAGTTGTGGATTATTCGTAACAACTCGAGTGACTTTGAGAAAGAGACTCCAATACGCTAATAACAATTATTAGCGTAATGGAGTCTCTTCTTCTTTTTAATCTGAGACAGACTCCTTATTGTTAAAAGTGATTTTGAGACGGGAGACTAATAGTGTCTAATATCACTTCATTATGGATAGTACAGTTCGCCAATTTATCAACTGTTCACAGCCCCATTAGACAATCACAGCGATGAAATAGAAGTGCACCTACGATGGGACATGCACTACAATATGTCCTGCTTAGTAGGCTAGACTCCGTTGAGATTGGCCGCCTCTACCCCATAATATTACTTAAGTCATAATTTGTCTATTAACTAGTCGGCAACCAACGTTTCTTTACCTAAGATGTTCAATGTTCACCCATCTATTTCCATGAAACCCGGCAAATTACATAAATCATGTTAATTTTAATTGAAAGTATATATTAATCCCAACATAGAACAGTAGTTTTCATCTAGGCACAATAATGTTTGCACCGATACTAAGTTCCATAGTCACTTGGGCATTCCCCTTTAACTATGAACTATAAAATGATACCATTTACTAAAAGCAAATCTCTGTAAATCACTGCCACATTGTTACACTACTTAAGAGTAGCTGAGAAGGACTATTTATCTCTTTCCCACCTGTGTCGCTAACGTCTTCAGTCGTTGGTTCTCGTCGCGGAGTTGCTGAATGACGTCACTGTTGCGATTTAAATCTAGTTCAGGGTTTACCATTTCGCTGGACACCGAAGATTGGTCTTCGCGACACTCCTGCTGCATTCCATCTACGTTTCGCTGTAAAATATGTATAAATTAACTTCCTATCTGCTATCTGCTTATAATAATAATAATAATCCTTTATTTCAAGTATCCATGACTAATTTTTGGTTAGTAATACATAAGAACAAAAACTTAAGCCTATGTTAGTAAATTACAAAAATATTAAAAACTAAAATAACAAATAAATTTAAAAAAAAACGTATTACAATCACCGCTGCACCACTCCATGCGAAGTTGAACAGCAGTGATTGACATAGATGCAGTCCAGCCTGTCTGCAATCACTGCCAGTATACTGTTTGAGCTAGCCCGCACCCTGCGCACCAAAGATGCACACCTTTTGCGCATAGTAGTTAAAAAAACAGTCTACTCGCGCTTCAGCGAACATCCCTGACGCGCTACAGAAGCGGGGCAGCCCCAACAGAACCCTGAAAGCATTATTGTATTGGATACGGAGGGCATTGTAAGCTTTTTGAGTATATCTAGCCCACAGGCTGCAAGTATAGAATGATGTGCAATAGGCTCTGAACAGGGTAATTTTTACATTTTTTGAGCATCGCGCAAACCTGCGGGCTATCATGTTCACTCTCACTGACAACGCCCTCCTTTCCCTCTCCACGTCATCATTGTCACTAAGACCGGGGGTTAGAATATGCCCCAAATATTTAAAAGTAAAACATCTTTTTAAAGGAGTTTTAGAAAGGAAAATTTGTGGCATAGTTTCAATGCTTTTACCCCCGGTTTCAAAGACCATGATTTCACTTTTCGCTGTGTTATAAGACAGACCATGATTTTTTGCATACTTTTCACATATCGCAATCAGTTTTTGCAGGCCACAGGGGGAGGCGGACAAGATGCAGCTGTCATCGGCGTAACTAATGTTATTAAGGGATACTCCGTCAATATGACAACCCAATCTGGTAACGTTCAGTTCACCAATGAGATCGTTAATGTACAGGTTGAAAAGAATTGGCGTGGATAGACCCCCTTGCCTGACCCCACATTCCAACCCATACGGGCGTGACAGAGCCCCCCCCCCCCCCCCCATCGCACATTGTTTACCTGATTTTCATACGAATATCTTAAAATATTGATAGTCGCAGATGGTATGTGCGTCTTATCCAGCTTTTGCCAAAGGATATCGTATGAGACGAGGTCAAAAGCTTTGGATAGGTCGAGAAAGCAGCAATATACAGCAGTATTTCGTTTGGTGTAGTAATTAACTGTATGCTTTAAACACAGTACAGGGCACTCCGTTGACAGCCCAGGTCGAAACCCAAATTGGTTATCGTGCAATTTGATGTATTTGTTTAACTGTGTATTAAGCACGCTATCTAGTACCTTCGATATGACAGTAGCTAACGATATTGGCCTATAATTAAGCTTATCCCCGAGATCAGCAGTTTTACTCTTAGCTATAGGCACTACCACGGTGCGCAACATATCTGTAGGCATGTAGCTATGAGTCATACAGAACGAATAGAACAACGATAACACTCTAGGTAAATGGGGTCCGGCATATTGAAGGTGCTCAATACTGAGACCGCCATAGCCCGGTGATTTACCTCTAGTTATGGATTTTATAACATGAGCAATCTCTTTGGATTTAAACTGTATCCCCGGTGCCATGTCGGCCCCAGCACTAGGCATCCTCGAAGGGGGTCCCAACGGAGATTTTACGTGGAAATGATCCTTGAAGAGGTTTGCAATATTTTCCGGTTTAGACTCGCCACTGACACTCACGGGCAGCCCAGACTGGTATTTCAATTTATTTGTATTTTTCCAGAATCCACGAAAATCCTTTTTAGAATGTTGTGATGCAAGTATATCCATTTTTATTTGAGTTTCGTGATCCTGACACCATTTCAGACGTGACTTAAAGATTTTTCTGGTTTCGCACATCTCTATGTAAACTTGTCTGGACGAAGGTTTACCATGCGAAATCCATATCAAAAATTTTTGCCTAGCCTGTCCGTGAGCCTCAGCGACGTGATGGTTCCAGCCCACAACTGTCTTCTTTCTAATCCACTTGTTGCTCCCTCGACCCACCAACGCAGCCTCCATCAAGGCTTTTACAATATCATTATAAAACTTATCTATAACACGTCTATGAGAATTGTCATTACACATTTTAACACAACAACTGCTAAGTTGTCGTGGAAAATCGATAAGTCGCAACCTTTTATGACATTCCTTCTGATACAAATCTATATCGTTTTGACATCTTTCCCTCCACATAGCCCTATTTAGAGAATTATTAATATTGGCTTATGCCAAGTATAATTTGAATCATATTGACTGCGTAACAAAGCATATGTTTTTGTATCACCTAAAGGTCGACTAGTAGAGAATGCCTTCAGCATTCAAGTCGCCTCTGTACAGTCTCGTGCAAAAGTTTTAAATAACATAAAAAATCTGATTCGAAATGATTCCTATTTTATGGAATACCAACTAAATTAACAAAGTTCTTATGAAAAGGACAGACATCTTAAGTTGTGTCAATTAAGTTTAAACGCAAAATTCTGAGGAAAAATAAGCGACACGTTAGAACCTGCCGACTAATATGCGCCCGGTTACGCGCAGGCCTTCGCTGCGTTAAGCGGGCACCCGCTTCAGCAACGCCAGTATAATTTCGATCGCGTAGGTGTACAGTCGATAACTATGGATTATTTATTGTTATATTACTTAGCCAAAAGACGACGACGTGAACAAAGGCGCCAGCCAATCAGCCCATGTGTTAGTATTTATAACCAAGTTTTCGTTGTTAAGAGAAAATGGGAAACATTGTTTTAGTTATTTTATAATGTCACCTTCTACAGTTTTTGAAACTAAAAACATATTTAACCTTTGCCTTACTACTTTATTTTCAATTATTTAATCTATATACCTAAGTATGTATTTACAAAAGAAAAATAGTATTTGTAGTATATCAGTTATCTGGTTTCCATAGTACAAGCTCTGCTTAGTTTGGGATCAGATGAACGTGTGTGAATAATCTCCCAGGATATAATTATTTAAAATTTTCCATTTGTTTGAAATTGTCATTTCGATAGTCAAAAAGTATGTTATTCCACAAAACCCGGTAAAATTCGTAAAGTTGAATTAATTTAATAATATTTTCATTATTAAATCTCTGTGAACACGCGTGCCTATACATTATACCTTTCAACGCGGCTTCACAGTTTAGCAGTTCTAGTTATAGCCTGTTCTTTTCTTCTTGTTTCTTTCTTTGATTGCATAATTTATTATTTTATTTTAAAAAGACAACGCCCGAATTAGTGACTCTAATCCCTGTGTCGCGGGGTACTTTACAAACATATAATAGACTGATACAAATTACATCCAGACATAGAACAACTATTTACGGGGCACACAAATAGTACTCCGGCGCAGGACTCGAACCGGTGACACGAAGCGGCGAGGCGACTGTTTTAGCCGCTGCACCACACGTCAATAAAGTTTATTTATCTATCTAAATATACGTAAGAATACAAACCTGACAAAAATTTACATTCTTCTTCCTAAAATCATTAATAACTTGGTTCATCTTCAATCTATCGTCCAGATCTTCGTTCCTAAACCTCTCCCCATTCTGGCTGTTATTCAGGATATTTTTAAACGCATCGCTTACTATAAAGTCAGTCGTTGTGCCTCTCTCTATAACACATTTAGGGGCCAAATGTAAAGACTCTATATACTTCCGGAGTATTGCTAATTCATTTTGTACTAATACATAATGAGAATGGATGTCTTCCTTTTCAGTGTTATGTATTTTGACGGCGTTAGCGGAGTCTTGCATTTTTAAACTTTGCAATTGTGATCGTTCTCTGGTGATGCTGTCTCTTTCCCTCTTCATGGAGTCGAGGTGCCCTTCTAAGATGGCGAGCTCGTGGGAGATCTGTGAGCGCATCTCTTCGCCACGTTTTCTTAGTATCAGTTCTGCTTCTGCTAGTTGACATTTGAGGCTCTTTTCCTGTAGAAAAATAGAAATGGATTACCACTTTTGCTTCGCTAAAGTTTATCTCATCTATAACATGAACATGGATTAAATGATAAAATAACATACACTATGAATACTAATAATAATAAATAAGTTAATAAGACTAATAATAATTTGTTAATTTGTGAATAGAAAGCTACTATAATATAACATAATGTAATAAGAATATAATTAATAATACTTTATAGTTTTAAGAACAATAAAATTTGCACGCCATAATTATTTGGCAGAATATGTGAATGTATTAAACTATGTAACATCTATTTTGTACCATGTTCTTGCAAATAAACGATTGATTGATTGATTGATAAATTTAAATTTTATAACGTTACTAGCTGTGCCCCGCGGTTTTACCCGCATTAAACTTTATAAATAAGTTAGCATCATAAGAAGAAATATACGAAGAGAAGCTGAACTAAAGAAGTCGTTATTATTTCCGACCGCTGCCGCTGACCATACAAAAGCGACCCACCCCCCATTACGCTGTACGGTTGTTGACGCGCCGCCCTGTACAGCATAAAGACTGGCCCATGTATTAATCCAGGGTGTCTACCATCGGTCTATCCTGTGCTTCAACTTCCAAGGGTGTATAAAGTTCGAAAGTTATGTATAGAAGTTGTTCAATCTTTATTTCAAACTAGCTGTGCCCCACGGTTTTACTCGCGTTTAAACTTTATTAATTATAGCCTTTGTGTGATCCAGGGTGCCAGCTAACTCCATACCAAGTTTTATTAAAATCGCTCCAGCCGTTTAGACGAGAAGAAATAAAGAACATACACAATCACAAACGTTCGCCTTTATAATATAAGTGTGATTAGCAATGCAAAACGAAAATATAATCTCAAAAATAGGCAATCATAATTTTAATCGTCCGGCAGGTCTCGAACCAGCACTATCGACCAATCCGGGGTAGGCGCTCTGCGTTAAGCTACGAACGACACACACAGGCAGATCGCCTATCCCGGATTGGTATATGGTGAAGGTTCGAGACCAATTCTGCTTGTTTTTTTTAAACAACAAATCCCGCGCTAGGGAAATTAATCCTTGTTTCGCGGGGAACTTTACAAATATATAATTGAAGGACACAAAGTACATTCGGACTATTTACGGGTCTCTCAAATATCTGTCCTGTGATATTATGACATACGTATTATAGATGCATTGCTCCCAGACACAAAACAAATAATCTGACTCATCACATAAAGATTTTTCCTGGGTGGGGATCGAACCTACGACTTCTGGCTTACCAGTCAGGGTCACTAATCACTAGAGCAAAGGCTGGACATTAAATTCCAACAGTTCGCGTATGGCCCGGACGTGGGCCTACATTATGTCTGCTATATTGCATATAATAATTATAATAATATCTCGGGACAATGTCACACAGATCATCATCATTACAGCTAAATAAGTCCACTGCTGGACAAGCCTCCCTCAAGAATCGTCTTGAGGGGATATGCCATAATCGCCACGCTTGGCAGGCGGGTTGGCGATCGCAGTAAGATAGTCATAGTAATCAGAAGGAAGCTGCTGCCCTTCCTCCGGTAGATATTCCCTCGGGTCGACTTCTACACCCCCCACGGGATGAGATGGGGTGATGATATTCTGATTCTGATATTTGTCGCCGTCACCACACACCACACAGATCATCCTAGCCCCAAACTAAGCAAAACTTGTACTATGGGTGCCAGGCGACGATATACATACTTATATAGATAGATAAATACTTATATACATAGAAAACATCCATGACTCAGAAACAAATATTCGTGCTCATCACACAAATATTTGCACCTACCGGGATTCGAACCCAGGACCACCAGCTTCGTAGGCAGGAGCACTACCAACTAGGCTACGGTGATCGTATATATATTATACTAGCTGTGCCCCGCGGTTTCACCCGCGTCAACCTTTATAAATCATAGCCGTGTGTTATTCGGATAACAAGCTATATTACTACAGTTTCATTAAAATTCGTTCAGTAGTTTTTGCGTGAAAGAGTAACAAACATCCATACATCCATCCATGTTCACAAACTTTCGTATTTATAATATTAAGAGGACTAGTTGTGCCCGCGACTTCGTCCGCACATTTTGTAGTGACTCCGTAAATATTACATTAGGATATCTCTAATATTTTGTCTCTTGTCGCAAACTTATAAAACATTCACATAAACATTACATATTTGCATACAAACTTTCTGTTACGAATTATGGCATCAGGAGCTCAGGGGCAGAAGTTGTGGCTTGAAATAAGTCCTCTTGTATGATGTTTTTAAGATAATTTGTATTTTTCGTTTAAGTACATGACAGAACCGACAATAATGCGCGGGAAGAATTTTTATGTCCAAGTTTTTGAAATGAGACACCAATTTTTAAAGTTTAAATAAAAAGATAAGTGTTGCACAGATAACACAAAAAATAATACTTTCACAGTTAGTATAGTTTAAAACAGCGCCATCTACACCATAAAATGAACACCAACTGCGATGGATGGCGCTATGCGTTAACACTTTCATTCCCTGTTCCATATTGTTATACACCCTTGCGGTTAAAATTTTGGCTTGAAAGCGCGTCAGACAGACATAGTAACTTTCGCATTTATAATATTAGTAAGGATATCAAGTTACCTTGGCAGTGAGGCGGTCGGTCTCCGAGCGCACGTCGCGCATGGCACGCGTCAGGGTGTCGTGCTGTTCGCGCAAGGCGCGCGCCAGGCCCCACAGGAACTGTTTCTTCTGCTTCACGTTACGCTCTAACGCCAGCTCGCGCGCTTTAAATGATTCCTCCATCTGTGTAGTCAACATATTTATTTCAAATACTACTTACTTGTCGTATTTATAATGGTTACAATAGTATCAGAGTCGTTCAAGCCGCCCAGTAATATCCTGCAAATGAGAACGACAGCTTAACGTACCCTACGCAGCACAGGGACGCTCAGAAGTTAAACGACTTTCACCAATAATATAACAATAGTAATCATTATTTTCGATAACTTAGAATTAGGTTACATTTTATATGTTAGAGAATTTCCTTTTAAGCGAAATATTAAGCTAGTGTCAGGAAATTCTGCTCTTTCGGTAGTGTTCACAATTTGAAGTTAATTGTACGTTCATTTAAGAGGTGCGTACATGGATTATCCTAATATTAATTTTAGGTATAGGACAAGTAAGCGTACAAACAGTGTGCGAGTGCCCACGCGGGGTTGTGTGTGTGTGTGTGTGTGTGTGTGTGTGTGTGTGTGTCTGTGTGTGTATCCGTTCTCACATGTATCATATTATCGTAGGCTACAGTGTACGTTTAGCTCTTCTTACCAATGGACTGACAGCGAGCCTAGTCCTTTTTCCGCCAAGAAGACCCCGTTCTAACGGACTCCCACATTTCATGATGTGTCTGTACTTACCCATATCCAATCATCTAGACTTATTGGGTCTCAATTTATCTTGCGACCTGAATTTCAGTCGATTCCTCGAGTCCTAAGCTGGGCTAAGGTCTCTCCCAAAAAGCTTAGTATCCTTAATAAGGTAAGACGGTACTTCACGAAGGAACAGCTTTTAAATCTTTACTAAGCTCAAGTCCGACCCTACATGGAGTAGTGATCTGATCAGGGCTCCGCAAAGTAACAGCAGCACTTTTTGGATTCGATAGACAGACGCGCTCGCAGGATAATCGATGACAGACCTAACAACTGATGATAACCTAACCTAACAAATAAAAAGCTGAAAAGATTGGATCATACGCGTCAGGTTGCAAGCTAATCGGTTTTCTATAGGCTGATTTATGTAGAATGCGCTCAAGACCTCCATGAACTTATCCCTCCTTCCCCCTTTTTTCATCGGACTACAAGGCGTCGAAAGAGTGTCCACCGCTTTGTTGTTGAAATCCCATTATGCCGTACTTAGCGCTTTGCTTCCTCTTTCATCATACGCTAAGCAGTGGAACAACAAACTCAGTGGGTTCATCTACTACCGGTTTCAACACGGCCCAGTTGAGACGGTCCGGCATGCAAACATACTCAACCGAGCATGAACACGGGATTTGGTCCACTTAAAGTAATTATTTAGTAGGCAAACACAATATCTGCTCGATCGGTTGTCTGGCACATGACACAAGAACACAAATATTTTGTCTTGTGCGAGGATACATAAAACCTATTAAGCTGTTGTCAGTTCTAATATTACTTACCTCTGCGTATTTCTGTTGCAGCTGCAAGGTATGGCTCGCCATAGAGTGTTTCACTTTATTCTCTTCTTCAGCTTTTATCACCTGCACTTCCGACTCGTATACCGATTTCAGATGATAGAACATCTATAAAGTACGATAAAACATTATTAAAACAAAATTAGTAAATTGGAATATCAGCTCTACAGAAATATAGTACCTACAAGCTGAGATAGGGCCATTTTTCATGGCAGTACGGAGATAATTAAAGGATCAGGACAAATATTTATAAAAATCCAGTGTCAATATTTACAATCAGGCGTTATTTTGCGGCAATCCATAACATTCAAAATACAAAGTAATCATGTAGTGTTCATTCCGTTAATTGTCAGTATAGTCAAGCCGGGGTGCAATTTAGACCGCCCATGCCCTCACGCCCGCAAATATCACACTAATATTATAAAGGCGAAAGTTTGTGAGTGTGTATGTTTGTTACTTCTTCTCGTCTAAACGGCTAGAGCGATTTAAATAAAATTTGGTATGGAGTTAGCTGACACCCTGGAGTAACACATAGGCCATAATTTATAAGGTTTACCGCGGGTAAAACCACGGGGCACAGCTAGTAAATCTATATATTTCTAAATACATTCATATTATAGATAGATTACACACAGACACAGAGCAAATAATCATGATACACAAAGATATGGATTGGGTGGGGATCGAACAAACGAGCTCTAGCTTCGCAGACAGGGTCACTAACCACTAACCAGTTAAATTGAAATTATTCTAAATAATAGTGAAATATATGACAATAACTTTTGGCTGATATGATGATGATGATACGACAATAATGCTACTAGGTAACTTTTAATAAGAATGCCATATAACCTCGTCGATAAGAATTCGTTCAATAACGCCAATATTTTTCAACAGAGACTCCACATTTTGAGGGTTTATAGACTCTTTGTCTTTATAGGTCTGAAAATCAAAATTAAATAGGTACGGTCGGCAAAAAATGTAGCTTTACAGGGACTAAAAGGAGACGCTCATAGCCAGTTGCACTCACTGCTCCGTAAGTGATCGGTCTGTCTATAGATGGGTGGCCGTCGAAGAGATATAATCTCCACATTATTTGAAGGGATATCCCTTAAATCGGGGTCCGTAACGTAGTAGCAAGAGTCATACGTTCGATGAACTGAAAGTCGACTAAACGATTGTTCGAAGGGAATTTATTGCGAAACAACCCTTTATCGCCAAACGCGCTGCTTGGACTGAACGAGTCTTCGAAAATTTATTATTCGATGGACTGCTCTTTCGAATGTTAAATTGATAATATGCAAATTGTGTTATAGAGATGAAGAAACTTTCCACCAATATTTACCAACAACAGTGTATCTAGCGTTCGACGGCCGCTGCCGCTGCACGCTAGATGGTCTCAGTTCCAACCTAACCTAACCCAAATCTAACATTCGAAAGAGCAGTCCATCGATTAATAAATTGTCGAAGAATCGTTCTGTCGAAGCAGCGTTTGGCAATAAAAGGTTGTTTCGCAATAAACAATCGTTCGGTCGACTTCCCGTTCATCGAACATATGACTCTCGAAACTACATTACGGGCCGCATTAATCGCCACGCTCTCGGCAGACGGCTTGGCACGCAGTATGATGGTAATAGTACACAGAGATACGTTGCTGCCCGTTCTTTGGGAGATATACCTTCGAGACGACTTCTACGCCCCCCACGGGACGAGATGGGATCGTGATATTCTTTGCTGTCGGTAACACATCAATATATATTATTAGTTATTATTTGATAATCTCAAACATAAGAATTAATTGATACTAATTTTTTGAATGCCAAGCTCCAGTTATGCTTCTGGGGGTCTCGGCTAATAAATAAATCTAATCTCCGATATATAAAAACTGTATTGTATCTGATTCAAAGAATGTAAGTAGCCGCGTTGCTTGCGCTGAGTGTTGAGAGCGAATCCCCGCCGCTGTAGCTCGACGGCCGTTTAGCGAGGTGGGGGAGGACGTTGAAGGTCAGCGGACCGGTCGGAGGCGCGAGCGCAGCGCCGCATGGTGTGATGACCGGAACACTAATATATGTATTTAAAAATAATGTCAAGTACATTCAGTAACGTTTTAGACTGACAGCTTAACATACCCTCCTAAGCACGGAGACACTCAGAACATAAACAAGTTTGGCCGCCACCCATCTATAGACTCAGCTTCTACAGATGCTTAACCTCACCGGTGAGAGCAACTGCCTCGCCGGTCCATAAATTATTGGGGTTTAATCTCCCCATAAATTATTGGGGAGATTAAACTATACATAGAAGAGAATATCTATACTATAAAAAGTGGACAGTACCTTAGATAAAGCCTTCTTTTTCTTGATATACTTCTCCTTCAACCTAATAATTCTGTTCTGACATGTCTTACAGAAAGCATAGTGTTTGCATTTCTCTGACAAAGGAATATTTCTGTGTGAACCTTGTCGTTTCCTGTGGTTTAAAGTTTCTGCCGAGCTTTCCCTTGTCGAAATGGATTCCTCAGAAGATATAACTGGAATAATAAGAAATTACTGACTTTAATTTTATTAAACTAAATTGATATGAAGAAAAAGTCATTTCCTATCGAATAAAAGCAATAAAAATACGGTTCACAAACAACGGAGATACCGCGTAATATAAATAGAAAAAACATGCAGTCGAATGAATAAGCTCCTCATCTTTTGTAGTCGGTTAAAAATGTAAATTTATTTATTAACTACTGAAATAACTATTAACCATGACTGGATGAATTCAAGAATTTAAGAAAATCGAAACAAATCCATTAGAAATCGCTCTCTTCACCCAAGTGCGAGGAATGTGGATTTGTCGAGGACCTGCAGCATGTGTTAACCCTTTAACAGGCAGTAGGTATATTCCTAATTCATTGGTTTTGGACCTTATTATAAGCTAATAGAGTTCAAAATGTGGTGGTAACTATATCCCCACTGCCCGGAGGGTCTTCGATATGAGTCTAGTAGAAATAATTTAATAAGGTCCCTGAATTTGAACAGAACCGATGTGGGCATGTCCCAAAAGATTCTATCCCAACCAAATAGTGATGATGCGATGGGTTTGTTGAAATTCATGGTCCATATTTTATTCAATTGATTAGCATACGATGGGACTGACATACGCTATACGTAAGTCCCTTTAATTGAGTAAAGAAAAAAAATCGCTCTCAAATACAAAATGTGACTACCAGGGGGGCTACCGGCTAAGTCGCTGAACATCGGGATAGTGATCGGCGTTCAAATAAATAAAGGTTATAAATGACTTATTTGGCAAAGCTTTCCACGTCGTTTTTTTACAAAATAAACCTTGTAGAGACCTGATATCTTGAATGCGGCGAAATTATACACCCACAAGTGTCTAACAACTCTGCTTCGTCGTATTTAAAAACCAATATACAAAATACCATCGGATTATCCATGTCCTGATGTCTAGCCTTAGTTGAGTTTGGCCACCCTAGCTGAAGTTCCCTCAAACTGTTTAGTGTCTATCGTAGATAATAAATCAATCGTTAAATCGGCTTGCATGAGCACATGTGACGTCATAAATGGTTAACGGTCATGGTTAAGGAATATATTTAAAATAATCTTACCTTGGTCAATGCCAAAGTGCTGGCTCTGGTACAATGGCTTGCACTTCATTATACATTGCAGTAATGGACTATCTCTCGCATTCTTGTACATTTCTACTATGATCGCTGCATGCTCCGAGTCACATGGAATGCCTGGGTGATCATAATATACCAAACTTGCACGACAACGGCTGCGGGGGCAGAAAGGTTCTGGAGTGGCGACCACGAACCTGAAGACGCAGCTTGGGCAGGCCCCCTACAAGGTGGAGCGACGATCTTGAAAATGTCCCGGGTGCCTTTGTCCAGCTGTGGACGACTTCCGGCTGATATGATGATGATGAGACCGGCAGTCCACCTTGTGGGGGCCTGCCCACGCAACTTCTCTTCCGGTTAGTGGTGGCCACTCGAGAAGCTTACTGCCCAACGGACATCGGTTGTATGAGCTATGTGCCCCGCCAACTGCTACTTCTGTTTGGTAATTCGGGACGCAAAGGCGGCAGTTGTGG
Source organism: Pseudoips prasinana (assembly GCA_951640165.1). Lineage (NCBI taxonomy): Eukaryota > Metazoa > Arthropoda > Insecta > Lepidoptera > Nolidae > Pseudoips > Pseudoips prasinana. The sequence continues at coordinate 12,317,207 of OX621249.1, read as the reverse complement.
CAATCCTTGGGGGAGGCCTTTATCCAGCAGTGGATATCAATCGATTGATATAATGACAATCATACCAATCTATTTTAAATATACTTATTCTTCATTAGCTGCGTCCCGACGTGTTACATATAGCTATTTACTGTAGCCTATGTGTTAATTCAGAGACTATCGTACACGTATCGTATGAGCTCCCAATTTCAACCATATCCATTCAGCTGTTTGAGTGACAAACATACAAACTTTCACCCGCTTTAAATTTTATAAATTATCATAGCTCCTCCCCCGTAGGTGATAGCGTGATAATATGTAGCCTATATGTAATATTAATGCAAAATATGAAGTAAATCCATGCAATACTTTTTGAGTTTAGCCCAGACATACATACAGACAAACAGACACACAGACAAAAATTCTAAAAGCTATATTTTTGCCTTCGATACCTATTGATTGTAGATCACGCCACAAGTATCCTTTTAACTAAATATTCAATGTACAGTTTTGACTTTCCTACGATTTTATTATATGTATGGATTGCATACAAAAATATATAAAAAGAAAGTTATAATTTAGCTACAACATGTACAGAGGCAAGCATAACTAAACTTCTAACGACGGCATAAGGGGCGTAGAGTTTACCTTTAGTAAATACTTCGCTACTACTTCAGCGCCCTTGTTAACCACAGGAGGCTAAACCTGGAAGTATCTGCATAACCCCCACGTTAATCGAAGCAAATGTTATGATTTCCAAATAATTGGTAACATTTTTGGTGATTTGTTTACTTAAAAAGGTATGATTTTGCTTTGTATTTCATTTAATATTAATAAAAGGATATAATCTGCCTAAAAGAGGTGAATGAGCGGAATGGCCGATGCATTCAGTTCATTCCCGTTCATAACATTCAGCATAGTCGGCTAGTTCGGCAGTTCTTAGCGAGCGCTCGAACCGAAGGTTGTTAACAAGTGTTGTATATTGTTTGTATCTTGTATTATTATACTACGGAAGTGATTTAATTTAGTTAAAGTTTGCTAAGTGTTGTAATGGTGCAATCCTGATGAGTTGAATATACGTATATGGTTGCTGAATAACGTGTTTTCTTATCACAAAGAATACCTGCATTCTGCATAGGTGGGGATTTGAACACGGTTCCAGTTTGGAGCAAGTGTGGTTCTGTCACTTAAACTATGATACGCTAAGGGAAGCGCCCTTGTGTTTTAAATTAATTCGAACCCAGTAAAGGATAACCCGTCTGCCAAGCGTGGCGATTATGGCATATCCCCCCAAGACGATTCTTGAGGGAGGCTTGTCCAGCAGTGGACTTATTTAGCTGTAATGATGAAAGGATAATAGTCCGATTACCAATCCTATTACCAATTTTGGGTAGGTTTTAAAGGCAAGCTGTAAACTTGTCCCATACTTCTCCTATTATACCCCAACAAGGAGTTTTACACCTAGCTGGTGGTTAGCAGGGATAAATAAATCCCAATTTTTTTAAATATTTCTTTTCCATAAATGTTTTAGAGGCAATATGCAATTTTTATATGTTTTAGTTATTTTAATGTTAAGAGAATAAAAAATACATAAGAGAAATTCAAGAGAAGAGGAGTTTTTTTTTTAGAGAAACCAACCGATAAAGCAGGTACTCAACAAAATTCAGTCACCAAGTACTAGTAGTACTCCAGCTCTGAGGATTCCGTGCACCAGTCCGACTCGCGTTAAGTTTCTATAGGTCTATGAACCTAAGTTAAAGTTATCAAATTAATACATCATACATCCAGAACCAGAACGCATAACTAAATTTGTCTCTGAACGATTTTTAATGATTTATTTAAAAAAAACTGTGCTTATCAGAAATGTTGTCCTATGTTTCTGTAATATTCAAGCCAAGTTCTATCAATTGTAATTAATCACTTCAGTTTTCGTGGTTTTACCTAAACAGTTGAGTATGGACCACACATCAGCGTCTTTGAAGCGGAGGTCACCATGCTCATCAGTATTGTCTTGCATCAATGTCTTAGCAAAGCCAAACACCATGTTAGCCAGCGGTATCTCCGAGATAAATACCGAAAGACTATAGTTGAATTCCTGAAAAATACAAAAAAAAGACTGGTAAGAATATAATAATAATAATAATATCCTCTCGACCGAATTTCGGCCACGGCGGCCAGTCTCAATGGACACTAGACAATTGCGCATGACATATTATAGTGCACAAGTGTGAGCGCAAACACAGGGGCACTTTCTATTCCATCACTCTTATGATCAGATGGGACGACTAGCGACACGACCAGAAAGAGGTCAGGGCCGACGGCTTTACGTGCTCTCCGAGGCACGGGGGTGCAATACCGCCAGCTCCCAGTCTTCGGGCTGATACTGAGAAATTTCTTTTTTTAGAAACAAACCAAAATCACTTTTTGGCCCGCGACCCGGGATTTGAACCCAGGACTTCATTATCTGCGGTTGAACAAGTTACCGCTAGACCAACGAGGCAGCCAAACCTCATAAGAATATATCCCATCATTGAAGGTAGGATTGATCAACGCATGGTGAAAGGCATAATTATCGGACCCTGAACACTAAACAAACACCTCTCCAAGACTGGCGTCGCAAACAGTTCCCTGTGCATAGATAACATCAGCACACATACCTCAACACTGCAAAAGTGTACCCTGCCAATCATAATGGGTAATTGATACTGATCAATCCAAAAAATGGGTGCCTCCTGCAGCGTTCGAATGTTCAGGAACATTTACCCGTTGGCAGGCTATGCTATTGCAGTGTAGCAGTGTATATGCTGAATGGAAATGGTTCTAGTTGCCAAATTAGATCATGCTTAATGCGGAAATCAACTGACTAACTAACTATCCCATTCAGTAGTATCATCGTAGTACAAAGTTGGGCCTAGCACCTTTAATACAAGTTATCTCTGAATAACTTAGCTAAGGTGCTAGCCACCACAAAGATTGCGAAATATATTGTAACAAACAAACAATTTTACTATGTAAAAATGTATCTCATTTAACTGTACGCACCTGTTATTGTTTTATGTTATGTGGTGAAATAAACAATTATCTTATCTTATCTTATCATCATCATCATATCAGCCGAAAGACGCCCACAGCTGGACAAAGTCCTCCCCCAAAGATCTTCACAATTGCCGGTCTTGCGCTATCCGCATCCAGCGACTTCAAGCGACCCTCACAAGATCATCGGTCCATCTTATAGGGGGCCTGCAGACGCTGCGTCTTTCGGTTCGTGGTCGCCACTCTACAACCTTTCTGCCACAGCGGTCTTCCGCTCTACAAGCGCTACATGCTCTACATGTGCCCTGCCCATGGGGCTATGTCGGTTACTTTGGCACGCCTGTGGATCTTAACGTTTCTGATTTGATCTCACAGGGAAACTCCAAGCATATTACAGTAGTATAGTAAAAGAATTTTCCATTTATATGTTACAAAAATAAGTATCTAAAATATGTCGTTTTATGAGCCTCGTCATATCATTGTCTCCAGCTTTGCTCTGGAGGGAAGTGAACATTATTATTTTAATATCCTGATGGCTAATTGACATAAGACTGGCCTGACGGAGGGCTACCTTATGCATGTGTTACATTTATTGAACAACTTCTTTCCACAAATTGAACTATTGATTGCCATCAATAGTTATAATAGTTTGTTACATTGTTAAAGAAATCCAGTAATAATAAATAAAACCGGCCAAGTGCGAGTCGGATTCGCGCACAAACGGCTCCATACCATTATCTATAAAAAACGAGCAAAAAATTCACGTTTGTTGTATGGGAACCCCCTTAAATATTTATTTTATTTAGTACTTTTTGTTAAAGCGGCAACAGAAATACAACATCTGTGAAAATTCCAACTGTGTAACTATCACGGTTCACAATATACAGCCTGGTGACAGACAGGCAGACAGCAAAGTCTTAGAAAAGAAGTTTCTTCTTAAACTTACAAAGCGCAGTAGATATTCAGCAATAAGAATGTTCAGTGCCTGCATTACGGGCTCCAAGCGTTGTGTGAAGTGTTTCTGGCAAGCTGGTTGATCACCTTCAAATACAATTGTAGACATTAACAATTCAAACTGTTGCTTTAAAAAGAAAAAATTTATACTTTAGTCAATACTAGCTGTGCCCTGCGGTTTTACCCGCGTTAAAACTCTAAAAATTATCACAGCTACTCCCCTGTAGGTGATAGCGTGATAATATGTAGCCTATATGTTGACCCAACCTCTTAGTAAAATTCATGCAAATTTTTGAGTTTTGCCCGGACATACATACAGACAAACAGATAAACAGACAAAAATTCTAAAAACTATATTTTTGGCTTACATATCGATTGTAGATCACGCCCCAGGAATCCTTTTAAAAAAATATTCAATGTACAGTTTTGACTTTCCTATGATTTTATTATATGTATAGATTTGAATCCAAGAACTTAAGTTGAATTGGTGTCAAAATTATATTATAATTAAAACAAAATATTGATATGATCCACCAATGCAACAATTTTACAAGAAGGGACTTCCATTTCAAAGCTTTTTATTTGCTAACAAAGAACTAAAATTGTTCCTTACATGCAAAATATTACAGTTTATTTATGGTAAAAATATGGTATAATCCAACAGCTGAATCATTTTTGCGAGAAGCGTGTGCTAGACCTTTTTTAAAAACAAAATACATATGCATTTATATAATATCTTCTGTAAAAACCTCACCTTAGGGAATATTTGAATATTTAATTATAAGATAAATACACTTTATTGTACACCATTATACATAAAAGTTACAGGATCTCTAATAATTATAAAAAGGTACAATAGTCTTATCGCTTAAAGCGATCTCTTCCAGACAACCTTTAGTTGGACTATATTGTATGGAATTAGGAGTAGGGGTAGTGTATGGGGTAAAAAATAGAATATGATTAATTACTTAAGACTAATAGTGGTATCTACTTAATAGTAGTACTACCACTAATTACTTACATAATATATTATATAGATAGAAAATAATATAGTTGAATAGTTATCTAAGTAGAGTGGAAAAGTGTCACTTAAAATGTAAACTTAAAAAAATTGTTAAAAAAGGAGCTATGTCTGCCAACAAACTGCTTTGCAGTTTGGCAGAGGTAAAAATGAATTGAACAATATTTTTTCTCAGAATAAATGCTTTTTCATTTCATTTTTTCATATAACAGAAAGGCCAACATTCACATTCAAACATTTTCCACTTTTCCCTATCCCTTGCTAGTCTTGGCCATAGTGGGCCAACTGCTTTTTTTTTTGTGGTCATCTTTGCTGATATCTTCTCCTATTTCTCTTTGTGTTGCACCTAGAGGTCCATTTTGTTGTTAAGTAAGTCTATACCAATGATCCCTGTCCATCTCCATTTAAGTCTTTTTATGCTGGTTTCAACATCTAGTCTAGTAGTAATATTTTAATTTACATAGAATATTAATTATCAAAGTCAATAATTAATTGGTATCAATTGATTTATTACAATGTGAGTTTGGCATGTTTTTCAAATACTATCAAAAATACTATGCTTTTACTATCACACTAATATTATAAAGGCGAAAGTTTATGAGTGTGTATGTTTGTTACTTCTTCCCATCTAAACGGCTGGAGTCATTTTAATAAAATTTGGTATGGAGTTAGTTGATACCTGCATTAGCACAAAGGCTATAATTTATAAAGGTTCACGTGGGTAAAACTGTGGGGCACAGCTAGTTATGAATAGACTCCATTGTATTGGGTTACGTTCCCATGAATTAATTAATATATACCATTTTAAAATAGATTAGTTTAATAAATAGAAATTATATCTAGTCCAGTCTTAAGAAGTACACTTAACTGCAAAATTAAGTAGAACAAAACAATGGATACAAACAGTGAATACGCTTACTTTAGTGCAATTGGCCTTAGCTTAAAAGTTGTAGAATGGACCAGAATTGAAATTAATCTGATGAAGGTAGCAGAAGGTGTACAAAATGCAATGAAAATATAGCATGTATTTACTCATGAGACTAAATAAACCACTACCATTGGACAGGCTTTGTAGAAAACCCAGTTAATTCAAACTAATAAGAAGACCATCATATCAATAATCACCTGTATCTTCAAGTCTTTTTTAATAAATAATCAATCAAACACTATTATATAAATGGGCCAATAATACTATCATATTACTGAAGTCTTGTAATTATTGAAATAATGGAGTATAAAATAGAATAATTTGACAATAAAATATAAAAACTCGTAAATAATAAACATTTTTACTATGATAAGTAAAAAATTGTAAACAAGATAGATAATTCGCAGCATTCAACAGTTAAAGCGAGATGGTATGATATATTCGTTACAGGTGAGACAGAGACAACATAAGAATATGTTTAATAACTTAAATATTATTCAATGGAACGCGGTGAAGACGAACGGAAAACAAAAACTTGCTCAAAGATGTTGAGAATATTTTTACTCTTACCAGTTTGTGCACTTTTCAGTATTTCTACGAGATGGCCACGTAGGTAAGCTCGTAGATCGTTAAGTATACCATTTTTCTCAAATAATTCAAACATACTTTTTTGAAATCCCTCTGTTGATGGGGTGGTTAAAATACTTTCAGTTTCTGCACATTCTTGTGCAACACCACTTTCCATTTTGAACTTTTAGCTATTTTAGTATTTTATAACACTTTGTAACTAAAATTGTCCCTACATTCTAGTTTTTAAGTAATTAAATTATTTTTTCACTCGAAATTTCAAAATTCCCAAACATGGAGTCTGACGTTTGTTATTTTGTTGACATTTCCGGTTTATGATAACAACGACGACAGCTGACAATTGTTCACGTACTTTTAAAATTATGTTTCGGTTCGAAATATAACTAACCCTACGTAACAATAATAATATAATTTCAGTAAAATCGATTAACTTGTTTAAGGTTAATTGTATCACAAATTCATGCATGTTTTATACAAATTAGAAACATAGTAGATAAAGAACACCTATTTTAGCTGTCATGTCAACAGTCCCTGTGGCGCAGAGGATAGCGCGTTGGACTTCTAATCCAAAGGTCGTGGGTTCGATCCCCACCAGGGATGCATACTGTACTTTTTGTGCTTTTTTTATTCATGGAATAAAGAAGAGGTTTCTTCTATAATTATTTTGAACAATAAATGGTTCTAGTCATTCGCTTGAAATTTTTTTCTTATATTTATTAAGCACAAATATTATTTCACTTATTTTTCAGTAACGCGACATATTTCTTTTTACAATATTAATTCTGACCAAAATTTGAACACTGAGATCCGTACTTTCAGTTTTCTCAAAAAAAGCTATAACAATTTCAAACTATATTATAAAGGCGAAAGTTTGTGAGTGTGTTACTTCTTCACGCTAAATCTGCCGAACGGATGTTGATGAAACTTTCTAGTAATATAGCTTATAAATATCGGAATAACATATAGGCTATAATATAAACATGAACCTCGGGGCACAGCTAGTAGGTAATAATCAGTCTTTTGAATTTCGAAGTATACATAGGTAGGTAGGTACCTATAGAATAATCGGACTTATGTTTTTTTTGTTATAGAAACGCCCGCTCTAATTCCTGTGTCGCGGGGTACTTTACAACCATATAATAGACGGACATAAATTACATCCAGACTCAGAACAACTATTTATGGTTCAGACAAATAGTTGTCCGGCGAGGGACTCAAACGCTCGACACGAAGCGGCGAGGCAACTGTGTTAGCCGCTGCGCCACACGTGGAGTCCATGTTAGTGGTCCATGTTTGACTTCTGAAATCACCACAACCTGTTTAAGACAAACATGTTTGTTTTCGTGGCCATTCAATCATTCATTACTATCTAACTAACTACTATCACTACTGTCCCGTCCCGGCTTCGCTCGGGTACCTATTCATTTAATAACGCAAACATTTGGTGTTAAGAGATGAGTAAAGCTATCGCTACCCTAAATTTCACTAAAATTGAGTCCAAAGAAATTAAATATTAGTAGTGGTTTCCTTTTGGTAAATTTATTTTTATTATTCACCATTTCTCGTATTCTCTCTGGCTTGCGAGACGATCTGAATTTCAGAAGAAGATACCTTCTCCAATACGAGGTATTTTTACTAATGTGGCTTGGGAACTGTGTGTAGAGAGTTAAGACCTTTTGTTACTAGGCATATTGCAATCTGCTGGTGAGAATGATATTTATGAATAAAGAACAATAAATAATGATTAAATACTTATTTATTGAATTATTATTAGAAATTAAATTGCAAATACGTAGTACCTACTGATTGATTAAAAATATAAAAATGTTCGGTGAGAATATATTTTTTTTAAATTGAATTGAATAGAACTTTATAAAAGTTATTGAGAAACAAATCTGTTAAATAATGTTTAATGACGTAGGTAACTACAAAAGTGAAACACATGGTCTTGAGAAGTTATTCGTTAGATTCAAAAAAAGGAAAACATACATATACCTACGTTTTATAATTTTCTTCAACGCTGTTCAAACCGCCCAGTATCCCTTAACGTGCCTTCCAGTCACCCATCTTCAGGCAATCCGTACGACTAGTTGCTTAACCTATCCGATATTTTAACGTTCAAGCGAAGTTCAACTTATAGAAAAAGTCTTACGCGACTTATAACTTTACTTAACTGTTGGTCTACCTAGTAGTTAGCGACCCTGACTGCTAAGCCAGAGGTCCTGGGTTCGATTCCCACCAGAACAAATCTTTGTGTGATGAGCACGATTATATGTTCTCTGTCTGGACGTAATTTATCTATATTAGTATTTATAAATACACTGCTGGACAAATATTAAGTCTTTCGTATTTTTTGTTTAATTTATTGGTCTACTTAAAATTTAAATTTATTATTAAGTGTTTATCACACTAGCAGCTAGTAAGCTGATGCGTGTGTTTTTGTTTGCGATTTGGAAAATTTGTCAAGTCTGTTTTTGAAGCAGTTTAAATTGGGTGCCTTTATGACAGTTTCAGGAAGTTTATTCCACTCATTGACCACACGGTTTGGCAGGAAGTGTTTTAGTGGATTGCTTTTGTGCGGTATTCTGCTTAATTTTAGGGAGTGTCCTCTCAGATATTGATTGTCATTTAGAGAAAACAAGTCCCTAATTCCTGCTACATTGTAGGCCCCAGACAAAATTTTGTAGGTTTCAATGAGACTTCCCCTCTGTCTACGTTTTTCGAGAGAAGTGAGGCCAAGGTCTTTTAATCGTTCCTCATATGGTTTGTTTCTCAGTACTGAAGCCATTTTTGTCGCTCTTCTCTGGACCTTCTCTAATAGCATGATGTCTTTCTTGAAATAAGGATCCCATATCACATATGCATATTCTAATAGTGGTCTTATATAAGTTTTATAAATTTTCAAGACAGTTTTGGGAGTAAGACACTTAAACGCTTTTCTGACAAGATATAACATTGAATTAGCTTTTTTAGAGACACCACTGATGTGGGTTTCCCATTTAAGGTCATTTGTTATAACAACTCCCAGATCTTTTTGTGTAGTTACAGGAGCAAGGTGTTGATTTCCCAGGTAGTAAATGTTATGGGGATTTTTCTTGCCAATGTGTAATATGGCGCACTTTGTTACATTCAATGTTAGTAACCACCGTGTTGTCCAGTCGAATATGGCATCCAAATCTTTTTGTATATCATGCGATTGTAGGCATGGATTTGCGAAGAACTTCGTGTCGTCGGCAAACATCGAAAAAGGGAGTTGTAGAGTATTCTTTAAGTCTGTTAGGTATAGTATAAAGATGAGAGGTCCAAGTACAGACCCTTGAGGCACACCGCTGTGAACTGGTCGCGCTACAGAGAGTTGATTTCCAATTCTTACACAAAAGGTTCTATTTGTTAAAAAGTCTCTTATCCAATCTAATATCTTTCCACGTATTCCAAGGTGTTCCAATTTATGTATTAGCCGTCGTAGAGGCACACGGTCAAAGGCCTTTTCATAGTCAAGGTAAACAACATCAGTGGGTTGACCTTTGTCGTGATTTGTTATCCATTGGTTGACACACGTAATCAGATTTGTAGTTACAGAACGCTTTGGGACAAAGCCATGTTGTTCATTCAGTATAAGATTTTCTTGGCTAAGAAAACTTCTAAGTTTATCAGCTATGATTTTTTCCATGGTTTTGCATAGAATACTTGTCAAACTTATTGGCCTGTAGTTGTTAGTAAGTAACTTATTTCCTTTCTTGTATATGGGCACAACCGTAGCCATTTTCCAATCAGCGGGTACGCATCCTGAATCTAAAGATTCATTCATAACCTTGGTAATGGTGTTTACGAGTGTAGACGAGCATTTCTTAAGCAAAATGGCCGGGATCTCATCAGGTCCAGTGGCTGTAGTGTCGTCGAAAGTATCAAGAGCTTTTTTAACTAATTCAGCTGTGATTTCAATAGTTTCAAGTGATTTTATACATCTTGCCATATTGATAGTTGGTAACGGTCCATCAGGCTCTTTAACAAAGGTAAGTTCAAACTGACTTGCAAACATCTCCGCTATTTGTGTCGGTTCGACAATTAGTTGATTTGATTCATTCTTCAATATAGATGGTATGCTCACTTTGGAATTAAGTTGTTTTCTTATATATCCATAAAAAGATTTTGGTCCCAAGTCGATTATATTTGATTCAAAGTATGCTCTTCTTCTTCGGGTAAGTTGTAGGATTTTATTGTTAACATTTCTATATTCACGATACATATCATCAGTTTTTCCTATTTGGTATATATGCCACAGTGCTTTCTTTTTTGAAGTTAAATCGAATATTTCTTTATTTATCCATGGTTTATTAAAGCATTTATTTTTGTAGTTTGATTTCTTGGGTATGAATTTATTGATTGCCTTATGTATTTGCTGCTTCAGTGAGAGCCATGAATCTGTAGGTGAACTGTCATTGGTTCTCAATGTTTCTGCTAAATGTTTGTTTATGGTATCAAAGTTTGCATTATAAAAATCGTGACGTTGTTCGTTGTCAGTTCTTTTATCATTGTTACTAAGTAGTTGGATACAAGCTGTGATAACTAAGTGATCACTTTTGCCAATTGGTGGATAATACTCTACGTCACAAATTAGCGTATCTTCATTACATAAAATGAGGTCCAGCAATGATTCCTCATTGTTCCGTTTCCTGGTAATTTGTGTAACTAATTGGTTCAAGTTACTATTATTGTACATGTTCATAAAACATTCGCTGACTTTGTCATGTCTGGTGACACCTTCAAGTGGCCACTTTAAGTTGGGTAAGTTGAAGTCACCAGCAATAATTACTGTGTTTTCCGCCGATGCTTTTTGTATCATGTCGAAAAGGGCTATGTCTGAATCTTGTACCGTGTTGGACGGTGGGCGGTATACGCATGCGAAATCATTATTTATGTTTTCTAACATTCATTTGCTATCTTCAGACGCCAGCACATTCAGCCACCCCAGTATGTCAAATTTCTTTTATAGATTTTCAACTTTATCACAAATGTATATGGTTCACTTTCAATTGGGGAAATTTGACAGATTGGTGTAGTACTTATTTTATTCTTTTGTGTTTAATGTCCTATCTGTTATCACTAGGACGCTATTTAAAAAAATCGTTCAATTTGTATAACTGAGTTAAATTTTGTGCATCCCACTTCCTTTTCACTGATAAATATAAATAAATAAATAAAATAATAATAAACTTTATTTCTTAGAATATTTGATGTAGTACAATACAAATAGCATATTAAGGTAACAAACACATAAATACTACACTTAAATAATATGGATCTACGCGAAGCAATAGTTGAACCGTAATGTTGTTACAAACTGGAATGATCCAACAAAATGTTGCTCGACAATGTATCTAAAGTAAGTCGATCGATAGTTCAATATTTCTACAAAAGGTATCTAGACATCGGTAACTGTATAAGAACTAGATCAGGTCAAAATTAAAGACATCTGGACGGACTGATTAATTTGTAGTGTAAGCAAGCCTCAAATCGTCATCGTTTTGGAAAAAATTGCAGCACCTGCAGAGAGATGTTCAAAATGTCGCTGTAAGTAATAAGACAACAATAAGACACCTCAAATAACGTGGCTTTAAAACATTCAGACCCACAACAGGTCCTAAACTTACCACAGCTCATTAGGCAGTAAGGTAAAATTTTTTTAATGCTTACCATGACTGGACTTTGGCACAATGGGGGCGAGTAGGTACTCTTTCCTCATAAGCCTCGTACCTATGATGTATCATTATGGTGGACCATCAGGTCGCATAAGAGTATATCGTAGACCGGGAGAATGACATGCTCAATACTTGCGCCATATCTGACGGGGTAAGCTTTGGATGGTGGTTCAGTTTTGTTCTGAGAAGGCAAAAGCATCGAAGCCCTTACAGAGCTGGTTCTCGTATATAGAAAAACTGTGACTGCTGATCCACTGTGAATCGTAGGTACCTCACTGTCATTCTTGAAGAAAATTTAGTGCCATAATCAGGAATTTTCAGTCAATGATTTGTAATTAATGCATGATAATGGTCGCACCACACTGCGATTTGCGTTATAGGTTACTCTCAAGAAGTCAGGATACAGGTAGTGGAATAGCCAGCATGAAGTCCAGACCTTAATCCAATCGAATAGTTATGAGACTAGATAAAAAGGCGAGTAAGATAGTGAGATCCAGTTCCGAAGAATATGCAACACCTTAAAGTAGCTTTACTGGAAGAATGGGAAATATACGCCAATCTCCTATTAATAAGTCTAAGAATAAAAGGATGGTAGGTGTTATAAACCGGAGGAGGCTGTATTATTTAAAAGTTTGACATCAGCGAAATCCTTTTAATTATTTTAAATCATTGTCATTTTACCTTCATTTCTGATCTGCCTTGTGTATTGCTATAAACAATGTTTACTATTTTAAAATGGGAAAAATTCATTTTTTATGAATATAAAAAGAAATTAAAAACGTTTTATTTTGAAACACAGTCACGCACGACAACCGGTTTGGTAGGTGGCTTAACTTTATTGTCCACCAGTTTATATAACTATGATTATCAGAATCACCAAAAGAATTTCGGGCTAGTGTAGGAGCGGAGTAGAACTTGCATTTCTGTTGATGACCGTTGATATAAAACATTAATTTATAAATGGATGTTACTTCGTGTCCTGACGTACCGCATGCATTCCATTCTACAACTACTACATGGAATGGAACGTCAACCGCTGTAATTCTGTCAATGTCAAAATTTTTTAATGCAATTATGTATGACTCAAAAATAGTGACAACAAATTTACTAATCTAGCAAAGTTTAGAGATTTTCTTGTAAATAATTGAATAAAACCAATTAGGAGTCATGAGGAGAGGGGCAGGTCTAGGCGCTATTCAGAAGCAGAAGCTAGAACAAGTCAAATACAGAGAAAAAGGCACGGAAATCCAAGAAAATCAGTTTCAACAGATGTCCAAACAACTGGAAGTATTTAGGGAAAACTTGGAAGAATTTGCAACAAAACACAAGAGTGAGATTAAGAAGAATGCTCAGTTCAGGAGGCAGTTTCAGGAGATGTGTGCGGCTATTGGTGTAGACCCTTTGGCGTCGGGGAAAGGATTTTGGTCTGTTTTAGGTAAATTAACAATTACTTGAGGGATGCTTCTCCCCCAGTGCTACACTAGCGTCTACCTGTGAATCCACTGTTCTCTGATGTAGACTTTGTACAGAGAAAACTAGTAAAAAAACAAAAATATATTAACTAAGACAGATAAAAGATGTCTTTTGTACCTAATAAAAAGAAAATCAAATAAAGAACTCCCATAAGTTGCAGGAAATCTATGTATTTGGACTAGGTTCTAAGATATGGTGAAGTGATATGCATTACATGGTTTCAAATAGTTATTTTTATTTATTTATTTAATTAAGGTATACCAACAGTTGTTACAGATGTACTATAGATAAGAACTTACATGTATTTGTGTCTTCAATCTAACTGCAGGATCAATTATAGGCAAACACTACATGCAATAACCTTAAATATTGTAACTTAGTATTACACTCTCATGTGACCATACAGATTATTATAAAAACTATGTATTCAATGTGACGTGTTTTCAGAACACTTGAATTTTAACATTTATTAATTATTGATCACTGTAGCCTAGTTGGTAGTTCTCCTGCCTATGGAGCTGGTGGCCCTCGGTTTGAATCCTGATGAGTGCAAATATTTGTGTGATGAGCAACACAATACAAAACTTTTTATTGTGGTCCATAGGTCAAAAGTTGTTACAGTCACAAATATTTATGTTCAGCTATGTCCAGCCATTTAGGTGTACAATATTTAGTTAGTTACAATTATTTTATACAATTACGTGAATACAATTATTTGTTTCTCAGCCATGGATGTGTGACATTGTCTCTAGATATTATTATTATTGATCTAAAATAACTTCCCAATATGATTTTCTATTGAAAGTCAAACATTTAAATGATAGTCAATATGAAAAAAGAATCTGGTTTCACTCCTGTTGCTAACTATAACAAATATATATAGGTTGATGTTTAACTTGTCTTAATAATATAGGCCTTTATTAGATCTTTCATTGAATTTACTGTTAGGCTGGTGCATCAGGGATGTTTATACTGATATAATCTCCCATCTATACTTTCATTTCTTAACTTCATCTTTTGTAGTCTGGGAGTACCAATGCACTGTATATATCAACCAATTTTCATATTTCTTCTGATGAAATGTTTTAGCCAACTACTTTTATTGTTTTTCTTTATAGATATGTCATAAAAATAAAAATGGAACTCAAATCAACATTACGGATGGACATATATCAGATTTCTTTTAAAAGTCAGTTGCTCCTTTCGTTCAATAAATCTCTGTATTGCTGTAGGGCTGTAAGGCTGTGTGAGGCCATAGAATGCTCGACTTGGGGAGTAAACTGGTAAATTATGGAAAGTTTGATTAGGTGAGGCAAACAGAAGTTGAGAGGGAGATATAAGTTAGAGAAGACAGAAAGAGAGACCAATGTTTCATATATTACTGTAAGGCCAAGAGATTTTGATATATCGTCATCATAGGCAGTTATTTTTGTATATCTAAGTTTTACTTCATTCATGCGGTCTAAACTACCTTTCTCTTCACTTTTTTTTAAATTTTTTCTTAAAATGGGTCTTGAACTTTCAGGTATTGGTGACTTTTATTACGAACTAGGGGTTCAAATAGTTGAAGTATGTTTGGCTACTAACTACAAAAATGGAGGTATCATCACATTAGAGGAGCTCCGATCAAGACTGATAGCTGCAAGAGGCAAGGCCAAAACACACCAGGAGATAACTAATGAAGATCTGTTAGCTGCTGTTAAAAAGCTTAGGATATTTGGCAATGGGTAAGTTATGGTGGTTTTTGAAAATATATATGTATCACCTGGTAGGATAAAGTCTAGATAACTGATTAAAAAATAACCTTTTTTTTTTTACACAGATCATCCTAGCCCCAAACTAAGCAAAGCTTGTACTATGGGTACCAGGCGACGATATACATACTTATATAGATAGATAAATACTTAAATACATAGAAAACATCCATGACTCAGAATTGTTTCTGAGTCATGGATGAATACGAATATTTGTATATTCGTGCTCATCACACAAATATTTGCACTTACCGGGATTCGAACCCAGGGCCACCAGCTTCGTAGGCAGGAGCACTACCAACTAGGATACGGTGACCGTCAACATTTAACATTTTTAAAGATTTGGATAATTTTTAAAGAGGCATGTTATAAGTTTGACATTGATGTCTCTCTCTCTGTGTGTCTGTCTGTGGTATCGTAGTTCTCAAATGGATGGACTAATTTCAATGCAGATTCATTCATTCATGGAATCATGTTTACATCCCATAAAACCATTCCCATCAACATGTCATTGTGTTCTTTAACAATGGTAATCTTTAATGTGTAGAGACAGAATTTTTTCTTCTTCCTTGATGAAGCTTTGGTGTTATTAAACAAAATGTCTTCCAGGTTCACAGTAGTACCGATAGGCAAAGGCAAGTGGCTGGTGCAGTCAGTGCCTGGTGAGCTCAATCTGGACCAAACACTCGTGTTACAGAAGGCCAGTGCTTTGGGCACCGCTTGGGTGTCCCTCAGCATACTCACTGGAGACCTAGGGTATGTTGTGTTTTATTATAGCAGAGCAGAATCATATTGGACATGTGCTTCTCCTTTTCGTATGAGTGAGTGAGTAAAATTAAATATAGTACCAAAAATTACAATTTTATATCTAGATTTAGTAAGGGACAAGTCTTTGCCTCAGTTGTAAGCGCAAGCAGGCCTTCAAGTCCCCTTGAGAATCGTGTTATGGGGCACTCTTCCACAATGTGTGGCATAGTCTGGACATGTACTCATAAACAAGTACAGCTTCGACATGATTCTGCTCTTGTGTTTCTGGTTTTGTGATCTGGTGTGACATGGAAACCCTATTGGTAAAGGCTGGCAACGTTCTTGCGGCTCCTCTGGTGTTGCGCGTGTCCATGGGCGGCGGTGATCACTTACCATCAGGTGGCCCACTTGCTTGTTTATCTTGCTTATCATGTAAGAAAAAAGGCAATGCTAATAGGTTGAAGTAGGTGAATGTTCACACAGCTATTATTAAAATTGAATAGTGTAAAGAATAGGAATAATACCCGAGCTAGCAGGGCGAAGAAGACGCTTGATACCCTTGGAACGTTCGACCAAAGCAAAGAAAATTTCACAAGTCTATGACTGCTAGCATGTAGATTGGTCTTGGCTGTATGTTCACCTATTATAGCCTATCCTTGTTTGTCGGGCGTCAACACATTTAGATGTTATATTTGTGTACAACGATGTGAGGCTACGTGACTATCCCCTCCACATGATCGAGCTGACCTCTGAGCTTGACATGTGACAGAAATAAGTACTGAATTCCATACTTATTGCCATTCTCATTTTAAGTTTAATAGTAAGTAATAGATACAACTTCAAATGTACAGTCTATTTTTCCTTACTTGTCTTATTTGGTAAACAAACACTACTCGGTACGAAAATCACTAGTTTCGTCATCAATCACGCACTTTTAGTTAGGTATGAACATCTTGATTGTTGGAAGAAACACATACTATATAAATAACACCAAAAACTGCTTCAAATTAACCATCCAAACACATTAATTCTCTTAAAATCAAAATAATATCAGAATCCATTTCCACAGATTAAAAATTATATTGGCAATTTGACATTTCAAAATGCTAGTTTGTCTTTGGAACTTAGAGAAGGGAAAAGTGAATGAATGATTCTGACCAGTGTGAACTGTATAATTTTAATGTAAAAAACTAAATAATAAAGCAGAATGTTTATATATATCACAAGTTATGTGTGTATGGTAATGTAAGGCATTGTTTTTAAAAACTAAAGTTTTTGTTGTAACTGGTCGTAGACTAAAAGTATTATTTGACAAGTGAAATTTTTTGAGTTCAGTCCTTCATTCGATAATTTCCCAACTCTATCAATTGTCTTTGGTTACCAGTACGCCATATTTGTTTACCAAATAAGACAAGTAAGGAAAAATAGACTGTATTAGAACATAAAGCGTCTAGCATTGTATAAATCTAAAATGTCTTTAACTTTTCCTTTTTGAAGTTGGCTATGAAATACATAACCCACTTCAAGTTTTCTTTATAACAAGCGAAATAAAGACACTTTATATGGGACCATACAGATAGCATTTCTAATCGAAGAGAATGATCAAAACAAACAAAAATATACATATATTGAATTGATAAGCTCCTCCTGTTTCTTTGTTCATATTACCAATAAATAATCAAATTTGTCCACAAAAATATTATTTTATAATTTCAGTTGGAATGAAACACGAGCCCAAAACGCGGTTAATCATATGGTGAAGGAAGGCCTCGCGTGGGTTGACACTCAGGACACGAAGGAAACCCTCTACTGGTTCCCCAGCATGTTTGCAGAGTGTGTGCAAGCGTGATCGATTATAGACTCTACTACAAAGTGATAAGATATATTGTGGTACATCACATAAGGTTGTAAAAATGTATTTTAATATATTAAAGAACAAATCAATTTTGACTTTTTATAATCAAAACGCAGGTAGACTAACCGACATAGCCGTAAGAATTGCCAAGCTGAAGTTGCAGTGGGCAGGCCACATAGCTCGTAGAGCCGACGGCCGCTGGGGCAGAAAGGTTCTCGAGTGGCGACCACGAACCGGAAGACGAAGCGTGGGCAGGCCTCCTACAAGATGGACTGATGATCTTGTGAGGGTCGCTGGAAATCGCTGGATGCGAATAGCGCAAGACCGGCAATTGTGGAGATCTTTGGGGGAGGCCTTTGTCCAGCAGTGGACGTCTTTCGGTCGATATGATGATGATGATAATCAAAACGAGAGCAGGTAGGTACTAGGTAATGATGAAATGAAATTGCGATGGTACTATGTAACTATTTTATCTTATAATATTGCACTGAGGTAATTATGACATAATATATTTTAATCTATAATTTATCGGACACAATTCTTAGCAATACCAAATAAACTAATTTATATAAGTAATATTGCATTCCTAGCTAATAGTTCTTATTAAAACACTGGGGTTCTAGTCCTGTCAATTTAATTCAAACACTGACACATTATAATTAAAGATGAGAAGTTTTCAAGAAAGCCCAGGTCTTTAGACCTACTACTAGTACCCTAAACCGGCGTAATGACAGTAAACAGGTCAAAAGAGTGTGCAAAGATCGTGACACATGGAAATCCGTTGTCTGCCTACCCCTCTGGGAAACAGGCGTGATTGCAGTTCTGGTTGATTACATTTAGATAAGTTCGTTAAATACGTCACTGCTTTTGCAGTTAACACGAACAGTCCGCGTTCAAAGATTGTTTCGTTATCAATTTCCTTAGTTGGGAAAGGAATAAACAGGTATTTTGGAAATAAAATATGCTTATATTTAAAGCACTGGTAGATTAATAATTAATCACTGTTTTGATGTTGCGTTAAACGATTTTAGGGAAGTCCATGTCCAAAGTCAAATAATAGGTAGTCAGTGTAGCAGAATTGGCGATTTTTCTGAATTTAGTATAAGGGCAGAACATAAAAATTAGATTTGCCTAAAATATTTCCAGGTTTTCTTCAATCTGCTATGGGTGCTTTGGACAATCTCTCTATTACCTACTTTTAATTTTTCACACACTGATCCACCAAATTGAATCAGCCTGTAAAACCCCCTATAACGCTGCTTAACCTCGCCAACCCCTTACCGACCGATGAGAGCATCTAGCTATAACCGCCACGATTTCCCTTACACCCTATATGTTTATTTTATCATTCCTACTGTTAACTAGTATTGCTATCTTCAGAGGAGCCAATGTAAGGAAGTTTTAATTTCGCTCGCAGCTCCACGTTTTCCTTTTGCATGTCCTTGAGTTTTTTCTTCAGCTTTTCAGTCATTTCCACGTAGGATTCTTTCCATCTGAAAATATGTGTACTATATATAATTTTGACATGTGAATAATATTAGGGTTTTGGTAGTGTGAGCGCTAAGGAATTCAGTAAATCCACGATAAAAATTTTGACAATAATTCATAGAAATTGACCAACCGTGGTCATCGGCTTGGGCCTTGGGCGAAAAGAAAATTTCTTTTTTCGCATTTAAAAATTGATGTTTCATCTGAGCGAAAAGGAACTAGTTTCTTTTAGTGTATTTTGGAACCAGATCTTTAGTTATGCATATTGCGGAAGGTATTTTCTACAACATGTTTAAAGCAACATATTTTCCATGGATTTTGGAAGCTGATTTTTTAACAGCTTCTACAACTGAACTCGGAATACATAATTTTCATGTATTGTAGAATCTTCTACGAATAATTTTTCATGTATTTTACGCTAATTTTACAAACGATTCTACAACATATTTTTCACGTATTTTGGAAGATGATTTTCTAAAAGCTTTACAACATATTTTTCATTTATTTTGGAATCTAATTTTCTAAAAGCAACAACATATTTGTCATGTATTTTGGAAGCTGACTTTCTAAAAGCTTCTACAACATATGTTTCATGTATTTAGGAAGCAAATTTTTAAAAGCTTCTTTCAATATATTTTTCATTTAACTTGGCAGCTGATTTTCTAAATGCTTCTACAGCATATTTTTCACGTAATTTAGAAGCTGATTTTCTAAAAGCTTCTACAACATATATTTCATGTATTTTGGAAGCAGTTTTTCCTAAAGCTTCTACCACTTTTATTTCATATTAAAAGTTGGTTTACCAAAGCTTCTATAACATAATTTTTTTCATGTATTTTGGAAGCAGATTTTGTAACGTTTCTTTTCGCGTAAAATGGGAACGGATACAGTAAAACATATATTGAAAACTAAAATCAATATAACCTGTAGTAATTTTTCAGCCAGTAATAATCGTCAAACTGTAGAGTCAATGTTCTCGTAATATATCTAATAATAAAATGAGCAACATGTCATCGTGTATAGTCATACTTTCATACTAAGAATCTTACTTTTTACTAAGTTCCATTTGATTTTCTAAGTGCTTATTTAGCTCTATCAATTCTTCTTCTTTTGTTGACACCATTCTGCAAATTACAAATAATTTTAATTGTATAGACTCGTCTGGAATTTCGCAAAGACTAAAGCATGCAAGATGAATTTAAACACATAACACAAAAACAAACTTCATATCATTGGTATTATGATTTCTTGGTTGATGACGCTTGGTGAATGTTCTTTTAATACTACTTTAAGATATTTTGTATGCGTCTTGGTGTAACATGCAATGGACTCATGCTATGTATGTAAAAACCTGTAATAACTATGTCCACAAAATAAATTAAAATGAATTTGACTGCACGTGTGGCGCAGCGGTTAAGGCAGTCGAGACTATGGTATTAATTAATCTACTGCGGACATTGTCTTAAAAATATATATAATATAGCGGAATAATGTTATTCGGCTATATAAGCTAGGCTTTTATTTTTGACTAAGCAAGGGGAATGCCTTCGCATGCCATCCGCAACAAAGTGGATTTCTCTTGCCACATCCTGGGGATATAAGGTAGGCTATATAATATAAATTACCGCGAGTGAAACCGAGGTCACAGCTTGTATTAAATAAAACTTCTGTTTTAGTGATATAGTCTATCCTATTAAATTCTAGTTATGCAGAAGTGTACCTACTTCTGATTTAGTTCTGTTCGAGAAGAGAGCATGGTTTGTAGCTTATTCACCATTTCATGAGTTTCATCGAGAGATTTCTGAAGATGTTCCACTTGCAATCTGGAATGTTATTGGGTGAAATATGTACAAAATAATATATAGAACGAAAATGGACCCAAAATCGACCTTGTTCGACCCCATGGTTTAGATGATCTATAATGACTAGTGGTGGTGGGGGAAAATGCATTCTAGGCCCATTAATATACCCTTTTTGGAGCTATTTATAAATTTCGAAGGCTGTCAGTCGTCTGTATTAGTGAAGAATCGAGCCTTCTTATACAATTTGAAGACGATGTAATCACGGATTATGCAATCAAAGGCCTTAGATAAGTTGCAGAAATTATTACTATACAAGAAATACCGGAAGATGTTTGGACTGGGCTAAGTGAAAACGCGACTATTTCCAACTGTTCAGATTGAGAACTAGTAAAAGTAAGGTTCATGTCGTAGATTCGCTTGCGTGATTTAGTCATTATACATCATACATCATATTGTCTACTGCTGGACATATGTCTCCATCAAAGGTTTCTATAACGTCAATTGGAGGGATTTGCCGTAGTAGCCGCGCCTAGCATGCGAGTTGGCGACCGCACTAAGTAGTTAGTACACAGGAGGCGCTGCTGCCCGACTACCTGGTGCGTCGCCTTTTACGACACCCACTGGATGATATGGGGTAGCCTTGTTATTCTTTCTATGCTAGAAACCAGACGGCCTATATCTGTAAGTAACTACTGTTGGAGCATGATCGGCTCTCGTCGGCTGACATCGGCTGGGGCGCGAGAGGAGCGGTCTGACTACCCCACTATAAGTATTTGTCCATCTGACGGGCACTCGGCGAATGAACCACATCGACGACATGGGCGTTTACTTATTCTCCTCTCTAAAATCTATAGTTTTATGTTGTACTGTGCATAAATTAGTTATACAGTCCACTAGTATTTTATCTTACAGCTACAGTAAAGTGATATTTACTTGAGTTCGTCACATTGTGTATTGAGTATTGCCTCCTCCCAGTCGCGTCGCTTGATCTCTCGGGAGTGCGCATCTTGTACCCGCTGTAAGTCGAACGCAAGGCATTGCTTTTCGCATACCAGTTGCATGTTGCGTCTTTCGGATGATACCTGTATAATAAAGATATTATGTGTTCCGATTGACGTCCGAAGTCCATTATGAGAGTACATCGTCTGATTTCCGGTGCAGGTCGCTAAATTTGACTACTTCCGTTTTCTAAACTGTGCCTACAGCGCCCCCTATGCTCCGTCCTGGAACTAAACTGACAAGCAAAGACAACCCGCCATATTGTGTCATTGTTGCGTCGTTTTCCACGCGTGCAGTCGTTAAAAAGTTTAAAAATAAATGACTCCACAGGAATTTCAGGCGGGTATCTAAGACTCTATCGACACACCTGGACTTGTTTCAATGTACCCAACGTAATATTGAAACTAATAACAGGTGTTCGAATTCCTTTCAACAAGGCACCTCCATTGGTTCTTCCAACCTTGTAGGTTTTAGCAAAATTTCAGACTCCAACATCACGTTTTATGTCAATCTTAAATTCAGAACTTGGTTCAATTGAGAGTTTTAGAACCCGCTCCCCTGACACCATCTTTCATATCTCCGCTGTTCATAATTTCCAAGATCGAGGGAAAAAATTCAAGTAAAGATGGCCATAACTTTTCTGACCAGCTTAGGTTGGTGGATAATTACGAAAAAATCGGTTATGACACCGACGAGATTAATAAACCTTCAAGGAATCGTATGGGACACCAAATCCAACACCCAAGTCCCTGCCCTTGGCCAAAAAAGATAATTTGTCGGAATTTGCTAGTGCGACTTGCAGCCGGCAGTTGGAACCTAAAGCAGGCGCAACGCCTCTTAGGACATCTCAACTTTGCGACTTTCATCACCCACCGGGGAAAGTTGCATTGCCGAGTCCTGCAGTACCACAGCAACAAGCTCAGGAGTTATGCCCACTTACAAAAACAGAATCCGGATGCGGTACGTACAGAGCTGGTACAGTGGTGGGGACACCTCAACTTTGCGACTTTCGTCACCCACCGGGGAAGGTTGCATTGTCGAGTCCTGCAGTACCACAGCAACAAGCTCAGGAGGTATGCCCACTTACAAAACAGTATCCGGACGCGGTACGTACAGAGCTGGTACAGTGGTGGGGACACCTCAACTTTGCGACTTTCGTCACCCACCGGGGAAGGTTGCACGTCCGAAGTCCAGATAATGTCTTCCTTGGGCTACATCCATCATTATGAGCCGAACAATGACACAATATGGCGGGTTGTCTTTGCTTGTCAGTTGAGTTCCAGGACGGAGCATAGGGGGCGCTGTAGGCACAGTTTAGAAAACGGAAGTAGTCAAATTTAGCGACCTGCACCGGAAATCAGACGATGTACTCTCATAATGGACTTCGGACGTCTTAGGAAACATAATACAAATTTTATTGGAAGGTAAAATTTTTATAATATTTTTGATAATTTGACAACTATACCTCTACCTCTTCAGTAGATATAAATACCAATTTCGTCCTTACAATTATTATTTGTTTCTTTATTGTACAGAGGCGAGCTTAAGTCGATATGAGTTTTCTTGCAGAAAACTTTCGACAGAGTGTGACTTGCGTGTAAAGAGGTGTAGGTATAGAGAGCACAACAAATAATTACCTACTTACATTTTAAATATGTATATAATAATAATGTTCTCCTAGCCGAATTTCGACCACGGCGGCCAGTCTCAACAGAGATTAGCCATCTGCGCGGGACATATTATAGTGCTCAAGTGTGTGCGCAAACACAGGAGCACTTTCTATTCCATCACTCTCATGATCCGATGGGACGCCTAGGCGACACGACCGGAAAGAGGTCAGGCACAGGACCGACGGCTTTACGTGCTCTCCGAGGCACGGGGGTTTTAATACCGCCAACTCCCAGACTTCGGGCTGATGCTGAGAAATTTTTCTTTTTACAGAAAAGTCCCAAAATCACTTTTGGCCCGACCCGGGATTTGAACCCAGGACCTCGTTATCTGCGGGTGAACACGCTACCGCTAGACCAACGAGGCAGTGTATGTATATACCTACTTACTGATAGAATATAACACACTATTAATAAATAAGACAAACATACCTATATAACTTTGAAGAGGTATTTAACAACCCCAATGCGCACTGTCGCAGCTCGCATGATATTTTTTATATTATTGCTCGTTTATCAATAGAAGCTCCCGTATCCTACATGACTTAGCAAAGTAGTAAAGATATCTCTGATGTGTAAAACTTACCAGCTCTTGAAACATGGCTTCCAATCGTTGTTCTGCAAGGTTCAGCTTGGGGTCCACAGCCTTCAAGTTATCTTTCTGCTGTTTCAAAAAACTTTCATTGGTGGCGATTAATACCTTGTTTTCTCTGCAATAAGAGGATATTAGAAGATAATATATAAGGCACTAAGACAATATATTGTGTGTCTTTCTTCACACTTTTAATCCCAAGAGATGGCAATCAGTTATGGGCCTAGAGAGATTCGGCGCAGTACACTAAGCTTTTGTGCTCTCCGAGGCATGGAGTGTAATACAACTATCTTCCTTACTGTGATGGCGATGATTTCATCATCATATCAGCCCAAATACGTCGACTGCTGGCCATCTCCACAAAGAATAATGTATATCATTTAGATGGATGTGCTATAATCGCCACAATTGGCAGACGAGTTGAAATTGCAGACGAATGGTCATATTACTCATAGATAGGTACGGTGCTAAAAGCCTGTTCCATTGCTAAATCTTTGTACTTAAAAAATATTATAAAAAATTCGACAAATATTATTAAAACTACTTGGAAGATTATTAATACTGAGACAGCTAGAAAAAATACGCAGATACAGAAGAAGACGAATCTTAAATTAAAATCTTAATTTAAGAATAAATAATGTTGAAATTAAAAGCGATTTAGAAGTTGCGACTGAGTTTGAAAAATATTTTTCTAATGTTGCAATCGATGTTACCAAATCTCTGGCGTCTTCTTCTGTATCTGCTGAGCTAATACTCCAGCAAAGCGTAGAGAAGTGTGACACAGATTTGAATTTTTGGTGGTTAACCCTAAAGATATTTTGAATGCTTTTAAAAGTATTAATATGAAAAACACTAGGGATCTGTGGGGTTTATCTGTTAAGACTATTTCATCAATTATAACTATAAGCGCCCCACATCTAGCTGCTGTTATCAATTGCTGTGCCGCATCTGGCGTATTTCCTGACTTGATGAAGTATAGTAAAATTATTCCATTGTTTAAAGCTGGTGATACTTTAGATCCTTCAAACTTCCGACCTGTTTCCGTATTGCCCACTCTAAGTAAAATATTTGAAAAGCTAATGCTTAGCCAGTTGCTCAGTCACTTTAATATACATAATTTACTCCATCGGAAACAGTTTGGTTTCACGAAGGGTTGTTCAACAATAGATGCAGGAGTCAATCTGTTAAAAAGTATATTCGCGGTTTGGTAGGACTCGCAGGATGCATTAGGTATTTTTTGCGATTTGTCCAAAGCATTTAATTGCGTTCATCATGACACTCTTGTCAGGAAACTACACCACTACGGTATCAGGAACAAGGCTCTCGAACTTTTGACTTCTTACTTAGGTAACAGAATTCAGAAGGTCGATATAAATGGTAAAAAATCTGCGGGATCCCCAGTGGTAATGGGCGTTCCACAGAGGTCGATTGACAGCCCATTCTTATTTTTAATATATATTATCTAATGACTTACCTTACTATGTAAGGGATAAACATGAGATTGTTTTCTTTCCGAATGATACTTCATTAAATTTTAAAATAAATCGACAATTACGCAATTTTGACGAAGTTAATGACGCAATCTATAAAGTTGTTCATTGGTTTAATGCCAATAATCTTTTGCTAAATGACAAGAAAACTAAAGTCATCAAATTCTCTACACCTAATGTGAAACAGGTGGCCACCAATGTACAGCTTAATGGGGCTGGATTGACCCCTGTTGAGTCAACTGTGTTCTTGGATATCACAATTGATTCAAAACTACAATGGGGCCCACAAATAGAAATACTATCAGGCAAATTAAGTTCTGCTGCATATGCTGTTAAAACTATAAGATGGCTTACTGATGTGGATACAGCTAGAATGGTTTATTTCAGTTATTTTCATAGTATAATGTCCTATGGAATTCTTCTCTGTGGTAGCGCTGCGGACATTAACACCATATTTGTATTGCAAAAAAAGAGCTGTAAGAGCCATAAATAAACTTGGTCCGCGAGAATCTTTAAGAGATAAGTTTAAAGAGATTAACATTCTGACCGTAGTATGTCAGTATATATATGACAATCTAATTTACTATATATGCATAAACATAAAGACTCCTTCTGTAAAAGGAGCGATACTCATAATATAAATATTAGATATAAGCATAACTTTGTGTTACATACCACCCGTCTCCACAAAGTTAGTAACTCTTTTATGGGGCAATGTATAAGATTCTATAAATAACTTCCCAGTGATATCCGGGAAATGTCTACGAATAAGTTTAAAAGAATTATAAAAGCCAAATTGTGTAGCAGGGCTTACTACATAACTTCTGATTATTTAAGTGACAAAACAACTTGGGATTTAGTCGCTCTAAATTAACACATTTAAATACAATGTAATTTTATGTAAGAAATAAATATTTAAAAAATGGATTCCTACTGAGTTTTCTGGCAGTGTTTCTCAGTAGCTGCCACGTCATGCACTGCACGGTAGGGTAAAAAAAATTGACGATTCCACACAAATGTAATATTTTAACGGAATAAATGAGTTTTGAGTTTGCCCGTACTCTGGTAGATAATTCTTCGGGACAACCTCTACGGCCCCTAAGGGATGGGATGTGGTGGTACCTAATATTCGTCGTCATCAACCAGGTTGTAGTCTTTTTTTATTTTTTTATCTATTCCCTAGTTATTTCATCAATGATACTTTGATCTGGCTTAGGCAGAATATGGCTGTACAAAAACCAATGATGAAAGAAAGAGTATTCTTTCATCATTGACGAAAACCAAGGTTTACCCCTCCAAAATGTATTATTCAACTTGTTAAGGTGCCCACTGGAAGCTGGCTCAGAGAGAATAATGGACGCTTTATTATATAATAATTAAACAATAATTAAACCAGATAACTGATATACTACATAAGTATACTGCTTTTATTTTGTAAATACGTACTTATATATATAATTATACCCGGACTCAGGACAAACAGACATGTTCATGCACACAAATATCTGTCCTGGGCGTGAAAAGCAAGCATTTGCCAACCACGCCAACAGGCCCGTCATATATCTCGTCTATTCTCCTATCAGATAAAACTTACCTTAATGTCTTGTTGAGTAGAAGTCCTTTCTCAACTAGTTCACTATCGAGGTTTCGTATATGTTGTAACATGTCTGCTATTTTCTCGTTGTACATATCTTTAACTTCATCCATTTCTTTTCGGCATGATGTTTCTACATCGCGTCTGATTGCGGATAGCTTGTGTTTCAGGTCTGCGATTTCTTCTGTAGATTATTCAAATATAAAGACTAGATTTATCTTAACAAGATTGACTATACAAGGACATACTTTGGACTATTAATCAAACAACAATAACATAAACTTTTATAAAAACTACATATTTTAGGAAGGGGTTCAAACATTGACTGGTAATTGATTGAAAATTTATTGAAAAAAAAAATGTAACTTATTGTGTTTTGTTTTGTACAATACAGTAGCTTCTATGAAAGTGCGTAGAAATTCTCAGACGGCTAAAATCATAAGTTTGTCGGCTATATTATGCAGATCGAACTTTAAAGTAAGAAACCTACTAGTAAGTTGTTGTATTGTCTGATAAGCTTCATTCTTCTGTGTTGACACCACATCATACAACTGCAACGCTTCTGCAACCTGAAAGTTGTTAAGATCAAGCTTTTTTTTTATATATTTTTCAATTTGGATTTTATTGCGTTGTTATTATTAATAATTGATTTCTGAATATTTTTCAGTCCATAAGTTACTAAAAATCTTCACGTAATGTTAGTAATTTTACAATATTGTGGTAGCTACTCGGACACTGTCTACGTCGTGTGCAGTCGTATCCAGTGTTCCAGCATCGAACTGTTCCATTTATATCACACAATGCGTTCAAGATGCCCTGTGAGCTACCGCGCACCCTGCGCAGGAGGGATGCATACCGTCTGCGGGTGATGGCGTGGAAACAATCAACCATCGCTTCCGCAAACATCCCTGATGCACTACCTACAAAAACGTGGCAGCCCAATCAACACCCTGAACGCATTATTATATTCCACACAGTTGGCGATGTATGCCGTTTTATTATGATAATCTAAGACAATAATCCACTCCATTAAAGGATATCAATGCCTGCTTCCGTTATTTTATCATGGATTTTTTACGTTAAGCGCCATAGGTACATTCGCTGCAAAAATAGTTTTTGTCTTCTAGGACTATGCCACTCCGTAGGAACAATGCATACACCTTATATCTAAAAATCTAAATTAAACCCTAAATCTAATACATAAATTACGTCGTCGCATACCCTTACTTACAATTTTATATAAAACCATAGCTGCCTCAGAAAGTGGATATGCTAAGATAACGTTACAGCCGCCGAGTTGTTTAATATCCGGGGCAACAGAACAACGGGGGCTCAGAAACGATGTGCTTCAAGCACATCGTTTCTGAGGTCCTCGTTACGGGCACATTCCATCATAATATGATATGCGTCTTCTATAATGTCACACTCAGAGCACAGTGGTGATGGAACATTTTCATCATGTAGGCAAATTATTCAGTGGAATATGACCGGAACGAAGTCGAAATGCGGTGGTTAATGTGTTTCTTTTAAAATTACATTTATCAAACCATGGGGTCTTCCAAGGCTCATTCTGCATAGTTTTATACCATATACCTTTTTCTACTGATCGCTCATCAAAATGAACTTTCCACAACTTAAAACAATGCTTTCGTATCAAGTGTATACAATGAGTAAAAAAAGGCAATACATTTAAAGTAACACTGCGCTAGTAGCTTCCTTTGCCAATGTGTCTACAAGTAAGTAACTATAATGTTTGTAATTTCTAATAATGAAGCTTTCGTTTCTCTTATTTCTTACCTTAGACTTAGCATCAACTTCTCTCTTCACTCTATCTGCACATTCTTTCTGAATCCGGTTCAGTTGCCCCTTCAAGTCTTCATTACCTTTCCTCTCAACTGTTAGGTTAACTCTATATTCTTCTAAGCTCTTGGTAACTTCATTTAACTTCTCTTTTAATTCCTTACCCCTTTCTTTATATGACGTGATTTCTTTTTCTTTATTTTTAATGTCGTTTTCTAATATTGTATGTTTTGTTTGTAAATCATTGTATTTCTTTTCTAATTCAATATAGTCTGTTAATGCTGTTTCTAGTTTAAGTTCTAAATCTTTCTTTTCTTCGGTTAAATTCTGTAATATACTAATTTTCAGTTAAGTTGCTCAATATATAATAATACAAATAATTGATCTTGCTATTTGTAATTCCATATTCTGGTATTTTATATAAGATCTTGATCATTACATTTTTTTAGATAAATTTCTCAAAAAAAACTTGTCTAAGTATAGAGATAAGGCCTTTTTAACCTAATTTTGACTACATTCGGCTCAATCGTACAGAAGACGCCATGTGACTGCCAGGAAAACTGCCCATACTGCGTAGGTAGATACTTACATATAAAATGGCGTGGCATAGTGTACTACAGAAAAAAGAGCATCCAGGATAATCGAACAGGATCTAATGTTTATGAATCTAGGGGTATACCTACCATCAACGTCTAATTTACTTGCTCGAATTAAAAGAAACGAGTATAATACTCGTTTCTTTTAATTCGACGAATAATATTGACGGTCACCGTAGCCTAGTTGGTAGTGCTCCTGCCTACGAAGCTGATGGTCCTGGGTTCGAATCCCGGTAAGTGCAAATATTTGTGTGATGAGCACGAATATTTGTTTCTGAGTCATGGATGTTTTCTATGTATATAAGTATTTATCTATCTATATAAGTATGTATATCGTCGCCTGGTACCCATAGTACAAGATTTGCTTAGTTTGGGGCTAGGATGATCTGTGTGACATTGTCCCTAGATATTATTATTAATTCATAATTTTTATTTGATTTTGATTGCCAAAAATCCTACTTGCTTTGCTTTGCTTTTACTTTTGCTTTTTAAAAAGACAACGCCCGCATTAGGGAATCTAATCCCTGTGTCGCGGGGTACTTTACAAACATATAATAGACGGACATAAATTACATCAAGACTCAGAACAACTATTTATGGGTCACACAAATAGTTGTACGGCGCGGGACTCAAACCCGTGACACGAAGCAGCGAGGCGACTGTATTAGCCGCTGCGCCACACGTGCAGTCGATACTTATGGCAATCAAAAAATCTTCCAATACGCGGTAAGCGGTCCACCATTAAGCTACCAACGATAGGTACACGCCGTGCATCGCGGCCGGCTGACCACATTTTCGAAGTCATTGCTGCTCATATTGAGATTATTACGACGTCTTATAGCATTTTTCGCCAAGCCAAGCTTAAATCTAAACTGAAAAACTACCTGCCTATTCGTTTACCTGTTTGCCTCGGTTGTCATAGCTCTGGTAAGTTTTCAACTCGGTCTCCAATGCGTCTATAGTTTTTTGTGAAGTCTGCCATAATACGTGCAGCGAATCTCTCTCCTGTAACAGACAAACATAATTTATGAGGTTAAATATCTAAACTCGCTGCCTAGCCGTCTCACGGCAGCCATATAACAACACTTCACTAACACAATTACCAACAACAGTGGCTGTTTCTGATCAAGACAACATTCTCTGATAACAAGCATGGTAGCAAGGTGGACCGACGATTTTGCAATGGTCGCGGGAAACCACTGGATGCGGGCTGCACAAGACTGGTCATTGCATTTTGGAGATCATTGGGGGATGCCTTTGTCCAGCAGTGGATGTCTTCCGGTTGATATGATGATGAAGTACGGTAACTACTAATTGTTATTATTGCGATGACTAACGTTCACGTCATCATGTGTTCTGTGGTGGCTCACTTCTTGTCGAACTAAGACTACAAGGTAAGTATGAAATTATTAATAGTACCTAGTCTTAACGGTTCTGAGATAAAATACGTATCTAGGTAAAAGAGCGCCATTATAATTGATAAATCGTTTATAATACTTTTGCTAAGGCCGCTACACTACAGCCGGCTTTCTCATGTGTCACTGTTATTGGTCGGGCTGCAACCCGAAGCCAAATAGGATATAAAGCTATAAGTTAACTTTTTCTACATTGTTGCCTTATTATCAACTCTTGCTTTACTACACAGCTTAATCGAGTAAAATAATCTCAATAAAAAAAAAATATTATATAATTTTCCAACAAGACTCAGTTCATTTACGAACCGATAAACGTACGATCGTGCGTCTAATTGAGATCATATCTGTTTTCTACTAGGTATATTTCAAGACCGACATATTCATACCGAAGAATTCAGAAGATAAACAATGTAAGACATACTTCGAAGTATAGAAATAAATTAGACTTATGTCCTCTCACTTATCTATCTTTCGTTCAGGGCATAAGAAAAAATGAAGATACCTTAGCGATTAAAGAGACTTGTTTCTTGAGCTCATCCAAGTCCTTGCCCTGCTCCTGGCTGTTAGTTTGCCTGGCAAACTCCAGCTTCTCCTTTAGCAGCATGCCAACCTGTTGCGACAGCTTCTGGTTGTCTGCTATCAGGGCCCTTATCTCGTCTTCTACTACTGTTTGGTTCTGCTGCAATAAAAATAAGCAAAATTAGGTTAAATCAAATAAGATTAATATTATAGTGACTCGAATGCGTTTATTCGAGCCCGTAACCATTGAGCTGTCCACTGCTGGCCGCCACATTGCCGCCATACGCCTGGCCTGCATGTCGTTAAAGAAATTCGTACGTTCAGAACGAAGAAATGGTTGCGGTTACTGCTATCAAGTTACATGATGGGATTGCCCGTTCCTGCAAAAGCATTTTTTTCCTTATATTGTACGTTACAACCTAGTGTTTGAAATTATTTTTATGTATGGTCACTCGAATGTGTCTGCTGAAATCTGTACGGAATGAGCTACTGGCCTCTGCATTCAACTCTGCCAATCAAAGCACCAGCCCTGCAAGGGCTGAGCTATATCTGTAGGCTCAGAAGAAGCAAATGTATTTTGGTTACCTGTACCAACTTATCCGGTCAAATCACTCGTTCCTTCAAAGGCATTTTTCAATACTATTATACCTGCCCGAATTAATTTCTATGGTGACTAGAATGAGTCTGCCCAAATCGGAAGCGTCTAAGGTATCGGATTCTGCATTCAACCCTGTTAATCACAGTGTCAGGCTTGCATGTCCAGGAGGATATCCAGAAAAATCATACGCTCAAAACGCAAGTATTGAGCGGCGGTCTCCGCATCCGGTACCATCTCGCCCGGTCAGATCACTCGTTTCAAAAGCCCTTTTCAACAATATTGTATTTTTGTGGTAAGGCACCTTGATGAAGTCGGGGGTTTCATAACTAGGCTTAACGGATATTGTCTATTGACTTCCGCTTGAACTGACAGCTTCATGTTCGAAGCACTACGCCACACAGAAATAAAACCACGTATGCGGTCACTCAGCTATCCAATGAGTACGGACTTTTACGCACTCCGACGTGTTGACGTAACGTGTTAACGTGTAACTCGCCAAACATTTACGAAACGTTCCATCGAATAAGCGTTTTCTACTAACTCCTGCTAAGCTTTTCCCAATGTTAAACCTTCACAGCGTCAAATGTTTGTAAGTGTGTTTTAAGAGAGGATGGGAACAGCGTTCATTCCACAGATATCTAAAATAGTATTTAATGCTCTGAGGTGTATATGATTGTGCTAGCTAGCCAGGCGGAATATTCTGAATTCTACTATAATTCATTGGCATTGATTTTTATTATTGCATCTAGAATGGTAGGTATGTAATTTCGCCGTCTTCATAGCGACCTTGAGACGTAGTAAAGATACGATCAACTCGCGATGTACTTGCGAGGTGTGGCGGGCGCTACCTTGCAGCCCAGGTTACCTAGATATTTTGTGGGTAACACACATTAATACATCTTGCTCAATACCTAAAGATCAATAACCCGGCGCTGACGGCGAGTTTGCGTAGCCAAGCTGTGTGACGCTGTTATCTTTCCACTAGAGGTGTGCGAGGATACGTAGCGAAGCTTCGAATCACATCGTATCTTGGTATTTTCCATTGATTTATGGCTATTTTCCGCAGTACGTGTCATTTCTACTCCTCTTCGTTCACTGCACATCTGGCGTTCCTCGCGTATATTATTACCTCTCGGTGTTTTGTATCTTTAATTGTTTGTTAAGGCACGTGGAATTACTACGCTTGCCACCCGCAAAAAGTGTCTGCGTGGTGACGTCAGAGTCGCACCGGCTAATCCTAACTAGCCGTGAATTTTTTTGGCACCCCCGGAACACGGGTATGCAACCGCCCCTTTGCGCAATGTCCCAGGTGATTGGGGCATATACCCTGGAAGGATCCTGGTTTACTCTGGATTGCCAATTCTTGCCAGTCAGGCACAGCGCCTGTACGACAAACAGATCGCGGTCGCCCCGGAGCTGCTTGCACGTGGCGGCATTAAAAGACACTTCTCTTGCTGCCACCGCAGCCTCGAGGGTGATGAACAAACACCTAGCTCACCTAGCCTTCTTCTCTGGTAAAAGACTAGCACAGATAGGTATAATTACAGATGCTGGGAAATATTCGGAAAACTAAGTTATAGATTTGTGATTTTTTTTCACGCACCGCTCAGTTAGCTCGCATGTATACTAAGCTTTACTGTATAAGAACATTACGAACTCTATGTATCGCCCGCTCCTTTGGACATTGCTACGGTGCCTAAATATCTACCTTCGAGTATTTAAGCTAAATGCTCGAAGGTACCAATAATACCAATAATTAAAATTTCCTGGTATCCAGGGTATTGATTAAGTACTATAAATGTTACGAATCGATAAGAAGTCTAGCTTTTAAGTTTACTAATTTATATTAACTTAAATTGACTTACTCTGTAGAATTCTACTTCGGTCTGCAAAGCAGTAATTGCAGCACTTTCCATATTATTATTCTAACCCAAAAAATTACTTAATAATAATTATCATCCCCGCTTAAGCAGTGTAACATTGTAAATAATTAAAAATAACTTTTGGTAGGTAACTCTCTGAGACTAGGGCTACAAATGCTCCACAAAATGCTCGGTGACGGCCACGTTTTGTTTACGTTTCGCGCCCCAGATATGGCATGATTCGTTGCTAAGCAACGTATGACGTTCAGAAATAGTAATTTTCACTATTTTATTATGTATGTGTTATTAATTTACAACCAACAACTTGAAAATTATTTCACGTTTTCCCATTTCGCAATCTGACATTGGCACTAATTGCCATTTATCAAAAGAAGAAGAACCAACAACTACCACTTTAGTTATTATATATAACTAAAGTGGCGTTATTTAACTAGTTATCATCATGACGCCTACAAAGTTCTTCTTCTTCTTCTTCTTTTTTCGAATGGCAAGTTCTTTGTGAATTTTTTTGCTATTTTGTGTGCTTTTGAATTTTCTCTGTCTAAGTTTAGAATAAATTTACCAATAATGTAAATGAGTGGAATTTGTTGAGAGATTTGTTAACTTATTAGAGTTTTTGTTTCTAAACGAAAATTTTCAGTCACTGTCAAAACTGACGTATGGGAAAATCGAATTTAATCTAACTTTATGAACTTGGGAAATTACGGATTTTTTAATAATAGTATGAAAATATGTGAAATTTTGAAAAAGTGATAGTAAAGCTATTTACCAATTTATTTTATTTATTTACGACATGGCAAGGTTCGTTAATACTGCGTATTAGGTGTCGTAATAGATTTAAAATACAACAATATTTTTGCGACTGTCTTTTTTGATTGTTTATTATAATTTCAGTTCAACTCGTTTATATTTCGATATTCGAGAAGACCAGTGGCCCTTGGTGTATGACGACAATTACAATGTATCGTTTTTGGGTTTGGAGAAATTACATGTATTTGATGCAAAGAAATGGCGCAACATCGTTAAGGTATTGAATTATTATCTATAATTATTTACTACACTATCATTCACTTTTATTTACATCTGATATAAATTTACATAAACATAATACCACTTGCTCGTTGGCCTTGCTATTTTATATATGTTTTATTATTAAACTATACAGTGCCCTATTTGTGTTGTTTATAGGTAATTGGAAATGCAATATATATTCAATAATAAAGTTTAATGTACTCTGAAATGAACCATTTTTATATTGCTAACTACTAACAAATGAAAGTATTATAATTAGCACCGCAAGCTAAATTCCCAAGACACAAATAATAGGCAGTGACCAAAATAAATCATTTATAAATTTTATATTAAGTATGTATAAATTATAGAATTGTGTAATTTTAAGTACCAAATTAATTTTTTTTTAAATAACATTTCAAGAATTAGTATGTACCTACTGATGATGACATTGGTGACTTCCTGGGAAAACAATTCAAAATTGCTAAAAACCAATTATAAGTACATTGAACCTTTGATATTTGATACTATTAAACTTATGTCAGGCATAGACATGTATATATATATGACACAAAAATGTGCCCAATATGCCATAGTCAGAGCCATGTCATGCCATGGGGACATTTTCGTTAATATATAAATCCAAATTAATTAATTCCTGTTTAACATTAATGCAACATGGAATGATATAAGAAAATTAAATACAATAATAATAATAATAATGTAATTCAGAATAAATTCTATATGTGTTAGTTACAATGACAACTTATAAATTAATGTTAGTAAAAAAATATTTCTAGCTGCGTGAGCATCGTAGCAGAGCCCGCCGACTCTGGGAAATGTCTACTTGACTGCGTGCAGTCATACAATGGGAAAAAACAGTATTATTATATATTTATTTAATTTGTTTTTTGTTTGTTGTAGCACCTAAAGGAAGCAGATTTTATTAAAGAAGAGTGTCTTGTAAAGCCCCTAGAAGCTCAAAAGAGTGACCTACTTGTAGTCCACACAAAGAAATATTTAAAATCTTTAAGAGTAAGTACATTTTGATTATGTGGCTTTGGTGTGTTTGTGATTTCTATCTATGGGGCGCATTGGATCTGGTGGTAGCATTAAAGCGTGACCGTCGTTATTAACATAAGGTCCGTCATAATAATATCACCTTAATATAGACAGAACCATTGCCAATATGTATTACAAATATTAGACTTAAACTAGATAATTAGACTTAAACTAGATCATTAACTTAAACATAATCTCTTGACAATAACTTGATAAGAGCTAGCTAAATGTCATTGCTGTTATAAAATAAATTTTATGAATGTTTTAATACTATCAATACAATGTGTACCTAAATATCTATGTTACAAGAAATAATAATGTATACAACTATAATACTACAAACATATTCTGACTATTTACAAGCGCTTTTTTATTTATTTATCTTAAACCAGTTTTTCCCAGTTTGAGTGCAAGCTTGATTGTCAGAGTCAGAATCATTTATTTGCTAAAACATGGTATTATTAGTGTTACATTTTTTATTACTACGCCCGCACTAGGGAATTTAATCCCTGTGTCGCGGGGAACTTTACAAACATATAATAGACAGACACAAATTACATCCAGACTCAGAACAACTATTTATGGGTCACACAAATAGTGGTCCAGCGCGGGACTCGAACCCGCGACACGAAGCGGCGAGGCGACTGTCTTAGCCGCTACGCAGTCTCTACATATTCCGTCATTAATGTGTGTGCTATATTTTCAATCATAATTTTTTTTATATTAAAATAGTTAATCTAAGATGAAAAACTAAGTACAGAATTACTTATTCTGTCTTAGGTTTTCTAGACAAGAGATTATCGACATGGCGCGGCGCTATGTTCTCGACTCCCTTACC
Organism: Pseudoips prasinana; assembly: GCA_951640165.1. Classification (NCBI taxonomy): domain Eukaryota; kingdom Metazoa; phylum Arthropoda; class Insecta; order Lepidoptera; family Nolidae; genus Pseudoips; species Pseudoips prasinana. The sequence continues at coordinate 12,279,822 of OX621249.1, read as the reverse complement.
ATTTGAATTTAAATTGTCATTAATAATATGTTTTCTTTCAGTGGAGTGCTAAAGTAGCCATCATAGCAGAAGTATTCGTGATAGCATGTTTGCCTAATATATTGGTGCAGTATGCATATTTGAGGCCTATGAGGTAAAAACATTTTCTCATTTTATTAATATCTAACAATAGTTTATTATAATCATAGAGCTATAAATACGGGTCCCATATAATGTCAGGCTTCCGCCCACATCTTCGCTCAACCTAAACTTAGTTACTTGGGTACAGTTTTCTGGTTGACGGGTATATTATATTACTTCTATCTATTGTATCAGCTATGTGCCAGTCAAGGTCTTTTGGAGATTAGCCCCAAAATTTCGGAGATTAGAAACAAAACACAATCATTTCTGGAAAATAGTTTTATGTTATAGGAAGCAGGTATAGTAGACAGTTGCACCAAACGCTCCTAAAAACAGACTTCTCATGCATCTTCATGTTAGATTCCAGGCGATTAGCCCTGAGTCAAGGTTTGAATACCAAAGGAACTGCTATGTCAAAAAAAATTGTGGTTAATGTCTACCTTGAAGCCTATTTATTCTTTTTGACTTATCTTGCAATAAAGTTAAATTAAATAATAATAATATCCTGGGACATTATTTACACACGGTCATCTGATCCCAAACTAAGCATAGCTTATACTATGGAAACCAGATAACTTATATACCTACTACATATACTACTTTTCTTTTGTAAATACATACTTATATAGGTAATTACACCCAGATTCTGGACAAACAGACATGTTCATGCACACAAATATCTGTCCTGGGTGGGAATCGAACTCACGACCTCCGGCGTGAAAAGCAAGCATTTGCCAACCTCGCCAACACGCAATGCAGAAACCAACCGTTCTCGTACCTTGGTATTCAGACACTGAGAGAGCTGGGGACTTATGGCTTTACATTTAGAAAGAAAGAATAAGTTTATTAGACACACAATTATTGGTAAAATAATAGACACTTAAAAAGTGTAAGTATGTTGTGCCTAATTTATTATTACTTTGGCTGAACATCAGCGTTATCACCATTTCTGCCATGTTTTTAAAGAAGATGAATCCATCAGGCTAAAATGCTCTGTTTTCGGCGTTATAACCTACTAGCTTTTCCCCGCGATTTACCCGCGTTAAATTTTATAAATTATCACAGCTCCTCCCCCGTAGGTTATATCGTGATAATATGTAGCCTATATATTGACCCGACTTCTTAGTAATATTCATGCAAAATTTGAAGTGAATCCATGCAGTACTTAATATATATTATTATTGCCTCTTTTTTTGAGTTTAGCCCGGACATACATACAGACAAACAGACAAAAATTCTAAAAACTATATTTTTGGCTTCTTTATCGATTGTAGATAACGCCCCAAGTATCCTTTTAAAAAATATTCAATGTACAGTTTTGAATTTCCTACGATTTTATTATATGTATAGATTACTTATTATGTCCTATTTTAGGTTGCAAACGGGAGGATCAATACTGGCTGGGAAGTTGGCTTTAGAGCGAGGTTGGGCCATCAATGTAGGTGGAGGATTCCACCACTGCAGTGCTGAAAAAGGCGGCGGATTTTGTCCCTATGCTGATATTACACTACTAATACGGTTTCTTGTCTCGCATGATTTGATACAGAATGCGATGATTGTAGATTTGGATGCGCATCAGGTATGTTAGTGAGTACAATCGTTTTATGAGATCCAGTTTGACAGGTTAATTTTAAAATTGCATCATTGCATCATATCTTAAAAATCTTCTAGATATCCGGTTGGAATAAAACTTATATAAGAGCATCCCCTACCACACTAATATTACAAAGGCGAAGGTTTGTGAGTGTGTATGTTTGTTACTTCTTCACGTCGAAACGGCTGGAGGGATTTTAATAAAATTTGGTATGGAGTTAGCTGACACCCTGGATTAACACATAAGTTGTAATTTTTAAAGTTTAACGCGGGTAAAACCGCGGGGCATAGCTAGTTTTATAATATAAAAAGAATATTAAATCTGTTCACAAATAACGGAGAAATCACGTAACAAACATACAAAATAGATAGTTGACTTGATAACCTCCATATTTAGACGTTGTTTAAAAAAAGTAATTAACTACAATGTTGGTTATATGTATATTTCCTGCAGAATACTTCTTTTTTGAATTTATGTAAAGAAATACCGACAACATTGTATAGGATTTCTTTTATATTTTCTTTATGGTGGGTTGACTTGGAAATCGCCGGATAGCGCAAGACCGGCAATTGTGGAGATCTTTGGGGGAGGCCTTTGTCCAGCAGTGGACGTCTTTCGGCTGATATGATGATGATGATGAGTTGACTTGGCCAGCTATAGAAGAAAAAACGGCTATAAGATTTTGGACTTAATGGCTGTCATTTTGAGTCGTCAAAACATTAGAAAAATAATTTAGTTTGTTTGAGCAATAAATAAACATTAAATGTCGTTTCTCTGTTCTATAGAAAAATAATTCTTGGTTTCACGGAGCAACACAATGTTTAATTTGTCATCATTAGAAAAAAAAAAAAAACCGGCCAAGTGCGTGTCGGACTCGCACATGAAGGGTTCCGTAGCAGAAAGTATTTCAGTTGATTAATCGAGAGCAAATTGCGGTTTATGACGTATTAAAACTTCTAGCTAGATCTCGTTCAAACCAATTTTCGTTGTTAGTTTCCATAATAACGTACGTACATCATATATTTTTTTTAGTTTTATCATTCTCTTATTGGCAGTCATTTAACTACTTTGGAAGTGTCTCCCGCGCAAACTATACAGTTTAGAAAAAAATGATACTAGAAACCTCAATATGATTTTTGATAGTAGATAGTAGATATTCATAGTATGGGTACGATGAAAAATTTTTTTTGAGTTTCTGTTCTATGTATGGCGACCCCCCACAATGATTGTTCTTTTTTCTATTTTTGTGTAAAAATCTTAATGCGGTTCACAGAATACATCTACTTACCAAGTTTCAACAGTACAGCTCTTATAGTTTCGGAAAAAAGTGGCTGTGGCATACGGACGGACAGACAGACAGACAGACATGACGAATCTATAAGGATTCCGTTTTTGCCATTTGGCTACGGAACCCTAATAAAAAACAGACATATTGTCTTGTAGGTATTTATTTATAAGGCAGGGGAATACGTGCAAAACGTGTTTGCAGACGGGTATGTCGGATTCGCGCCGATTGAAACTAACCTGCTGCGGATTCATCTTGGCGCCTCCGAGAGCTGCCCCGGGATGGGGGGAATGCTGCTCTGTTGCTCCCTTCCCGCAGAATAGACTTCTGACATGGCTTAACGACTGTTGTCTAATGACTACAACTGACAGCTTAACGTGCCCTCCAAAGCACGGAGATGCTCAGAAATTAAACCACTTTGTCGGTCACCCATCTATGGCTTGACCGCGAGCCTAGTTGCTTAACCTCGCCGACCAGTTACGGACCGGTGACAGCATCTAGCTATGAGCGCATATTATATTACATCATGTGTATATTACAGGGCAATGGTTACCAACATGACTTCCTGGGCGTCCCCGAGGTGTACATATTGGATATGTACAACAAGCATATATACCCTAAAGACAAGAAAGCTAAGATGGCGATCCGGAGAAAGGTGGAACTCGACAATCTGGTGGAAGATTTGGAGTATATGCGCAAATTGAGACAGTAAGTTTAGTGTTTTATACCAATATTGCTGTTTATAATTCTGTTGGCGTGGTTGGCAAATGCTTGCTTTTTACGCTGCGGCGTGAAGCAAAGCGCTCTGACGTCTTGTCGTGGGTTCGATTCTCGCCCAGGACAGATATTTGTGTGCATGAACATGTCTGTTTGTCCTTTGTCTGGGTGTCATTATCTATGTAAGTATGTATTTACAAAAGAAGAGTACTATACGACGTTTATGGGTAGAAGACCAACGCCGTGAATTCTATTTCACCGGTAACTTTCACGAACTGCCTTTGTGAAAGATCTTATTTACAGGTGTTTCAAAACTATGTTATTCTAAAGTTTCTTCTTGCCTTGCCTTTCCAAATTAGTATCTCTACCTTCGGAGGTCATCATCGTCATACTAGCTTAACGATACTAGCTATATTTATTAGACAAGCGTCTCTCCCAAGAATGGGTGGATATGCTATAATCGCCACACTTAGCAGACGGATTCTTTTTTATTATTATTAAAGACAACGCCCGCTCTCGGGAATCTAATCTCTGTGTCTTCTCTCTGTCTGTCTGTCGGGTACTTTCATCATCATCATCATCATATCAGCCGAAAGACGTCCACTGTTGGACAAAGGCCTCCCCCAAAGATCTCCACAATTGCCGGTCTTGTGCTATTCGCATCCAGCAGTTTCCAGCGTCCCGCACAAGATCATCGGTCCATCTTGTAGGGGGCCTGCCCACGCTGCGTCTTCTGGTTCGTGGTCGCCACTCGAGAACCTTTCTGCCCCAACGGCCGTCGGCTCTACGAGCTATGTGCCCTGCCCACTGCCACTTCAGCTTGGCAATTCTTCGGGCTATGTCGGTGACTTTGGTTCGCCTACGGATTTCGACATTTCTGATGCGATCCCGCAGGGAAACTCCGAGCATAGCCCTCTCCATTGCTCTTTGGGTGACCTTGAGCCTTCTAATAAGGCCCATAGTGAGCGACCACGTCTCTGTTCCGTATGTCATCACTGGCAACACACACTGGTCGAAGACTTTCGACTTGAGACACTGCGGTATTTTGGATGAGAAGATGTTACGTAGCTTCCCAAACGCTGCCCATCCGAGTTGGATTCTACGATTGACCTCCTTCTCGAAGTTGGACCTACCTAGTTGGATGGTCTGTCCTAGGTAAATATAGTTCTCTACAACTTCGAGTGCAGAGTCACCAACTATCAATTGAGTGGGTGCAACATGGACGTTTGACATGATTTTCGTCTTATCCATGTTCATTTTCAGACCCACTTGTTGAGAGACTCTGCTGAGGTCATCGAGCATTGTACCGAGGTCTTCCATGGTCTCAGCCATGACTACGATATCATCGGCAAATCGAAGGTGAGTGATGTACTCGCCATTGACATTGATGCCAAAGCCTTTCCAGTCCAGAAGCTTGAAGACGTCTTCCAATGCAGCGGTGAACAGTTTCGGAGATATAACATCTCCCTGTCTCACGCCTCGCTGCAAGTGGATAGGTTTCGAGATCTGGTCCTGGAGTCGCACTGACATAGTGGCGTTTTCATACAAACACTTTATCACCTCGATATACCGGTAGTCAATTTGGCACCTTATGAGAGACCTCAGCACGGCCCATGTTTCGATAGAATCAAAGGCTTTTTCATAGTCCACAAACGCTAAGCACAGTGGCTTGTTATACTCTTCGGTCTTCTGTATAACTTGCCGCAGCGTATGTATGTGGTCTATGGTGCTAAAGCCTTTTCGGAAACCGGCTTGTTCGGGAGGCTGGAAGTCGTCAAACCTGCGCGCGAGACGGTTCGTAACGACCCTCGAAAACAACTTGTAAACATGGCTCAGCAGTGTGATGGGTCTATAATTCTTCAATAGGGTTTTGTCGCCCTTTTTGAAGAAGAGCACCACCACACTTCTGTGCCATGCTTGTGGCGTTTGACCATCTAGTATGACGGAGTTAAATAACTTCTGAAGGGCCCGTAGGATTGGTGTACCACCCGCCTTCAGAAGCTCTGCTGTAACTCCATCATCACCAGGCGCCTTGTTGTTCTTGAGTTGTTTGAGAGCCATTCTAATCTCGTACAGGCTGACGTCCGGGATGTCTTCGGTGTAATGTCGGGTTAGTCGTGCTCTGGCATCTGAGGCATGACTTTTGACAGGTGGCTGTGTTGTCGTATATAACTGTCCGTAGAACTTCTCGATCTCTCCCAGCAACTCAGGTTTAGACGTGACGATTCTACCATCCTCAGTCTTCAGCTTCGTCAGTTGGCTCTGTCCAACAGACAGAGCTCTTGCGAACACTTTGGAGCCTTTGTTCCGCTCAATGGCCTCTTTAATACTAATTGTATTAAATTGCCGCGTGTCGCGAGTCAAAGACTTTGAGATCTGTCTGTTGATTGTTGGTTGTTGTTGTACCTTACAAAAATATAATAGACAGACACAAATTACGTCCAGACTCAAAACAACTATTTACGGGTCACACAAATAGTTGTACGGCGCGGGACTCGAACCCGCGACACGAAGCGACGAGGCGAATGTCTTAGCCGCTGCGCCACACGTGCATTTTATGATTGGCGATCTTCTACGCTCCCCATGGGTTGAGATGGGATGGTGAAATTTGTAGTCGTTAGCTACACAGTTTTGGAGGTTGCAGTTACATAATTTAGCACAATGTTGTCACACTGATATTATAAAGACGAAAGTTTGTGAGTCTAAACGGCTGTAGCGATTTTAATAAAATTTGGTATGGAGTTAGCTGATACCCTGGATTTACACATAGGTTATAATTTATAACGTTTAACGCGGCTAAAACCGCACAGCTAGTTAGCTATATTTATTGTTACAGAAATTTAAAACCGGCGCTTGAAGAGTTCACACCAGACATTTTAGTATACAACGCCGGTACTGATGTGTTGGATAATGATCCGCTCGGCAATATGAGGATAAGTGATATTGTAAGTAATATTTGTCTCTTAAAATGATATTAGTGAGTGAATATAATCACTATGTCCGTTGTTAATTTAGGTACATTCTTGACAATAACTTAATACAAGCTAGCTAAATATCATTACTATTATAAAATAAATTTTAGAAATGTTTTAACAATCCGTGTACCTTAATATCTATAAAATGTAACTAGAAATATTATGTATAACTACTTAACTATAAATATAACGCTTTTTTAAAATCTACGTGAATAAAAACCTTTTATATATTTTTTTATTTAATTATTTGTTTTCTTTTGTTTATTCTGGGACATTATTTACACACGGCCACTTGATCCCAAACTAAACAGAGCTTGTAACTGATATTTTACATATTTGATAACTGATATATTATATATACTACACTTTTTAGTAAGTAGATAATTAAACCCGGACTCAGGATATACCGACAAACCGTCGTTTTAGATTATTGTTAAAGAAATTGACATGTAACATGCTATTTTAATTTAAAGAGCAGAAGTATATTATTGTGATACTGAGCATGATTATTATTCTGCGATATCAGGTAAAAAAACAAAACAAAGTACAGACGCCAGCACATCCAGTTACCCCAATCTCCCATCGACTTTATCACAAAAGCATAAGGTTCACTTTCAATTGAGGAATTTTGATTTTTGACAGATTGGGGCAGCTTGATGTGCTGGCGTCTGTACATTCAGATGGAGATATTGATACCAGTTTTATACATCTAGTAGCTAATATGCTCCTCAAACTCTATGGATAGCGTTAACTTATTGCAAACAGTTGAACCGATTCGCAATATTAAACGCTGTCTATGGAGTTTACTTAAAACCTTTGAATCTGGCTTGGGCAGGTTTTCTACTGACAGTTGTCGAACTCAAATCCCTACCCTTTTACGTGCCTCGGAGAGCACGTAAAGTCGTCGGTCCTGTATGCATATATTTTTAACCTTTATTTATTTGTACGCCGATCACTACCCCGATGTTCCGCGACTTAGCCGGAAGCCCCCCTGGGGCTCTACCGGCTAAGTCGCTGAACATCGTTTTCGTGAATAGCGTTGAAAAAATCAAAGGTTAAAAATGACTTAATCAATCGTTAGATCGGCTTCCATGACCACATGTGACGTCATAAATGGTCCGGAATCGATTGTCAACGTTGAAGCAGATTTAACTATTAATTAAGTCATTTTTAACCTTCATTTATTTGAATAATATAATTAATTAAAATAAGGTGTGGGTCTCATTCTTTCCACAAGTATGTCTGAGTGTGTGACTGAGGTCGAATGCGTGAATGCAAGAGTAATGTGGTTGAGAATGAAAGTTGGTATGACCCGTATCTTCCTAGTAGGAGTGTACGCTCCTGTAGATATGGGTGCAGTTGTAATACAGCGAGAACAAGAGGAAAGAAAGGCATTCTGGGAGACCCTGAGAGATGTGTTGCGGTTAAGTCGGTATAATGAAAGGGTAATAATGTTAGGTGATTTTAATGGATGGGTTGGGGTAAAACGTGATGGTTTTGAAAGAGTACTAGGTCAATTCGGTGACGAGAGTGAGAATGAGAATGGGTACAGTCTGCTTGAGATATGTTTGGAATGGGGTCTTTGTGTTACAAATACTATGTTTGAACATAAAAGAATCCATACGTTTACACGAGAGAGGAAAAATGTGAGAAAGAGTATGATTGACTTCGTGATTGTAGATGAAAGACTGAGAAAGAATGTTCTAGACACAAGAGTCTATCGTGGGACCGCAATCCATACAGACCACTTTCTGGTGATGAGCCGAATAAGTGGTCTGTTCAAAGGATGGCGCCACCGAATCCCTGAGACTAAAAGTGTACTAGAGAGAATAAAAGTAGAGGAACTGCAAGAGGAAGAAGTGGCAGATGAGTACAAAAGTAAGTTGGTTGAGAAGTTTGAGGGATCTGAAGACATAAGAGAAGTAGAAGAGCTATGGAAGGTAGTCAAAGAAGGTGTGGTGAGTGTAGCTGGTGAAGTATGTGGTGTAATAAAGAGAAGAAGAGGAAGAAAGATGAAGAATATTTGGTGGGATAAAAGTGTACAAAAAGTTGTATGTGAAAAGAAGAAAGCGTGGTTAGACTGGCTAGCCACCAGAGCAAACGAACGAATGCATAAGGCGACGAATGAGGATATAGAAAGGGCCTGGAATGATTATAGGAAAATGAAAGGTATTGTAAAGGATGTGGTGAACGAAAAGAAAAATGAACAAAAGGATAATTTTGATAGAAGGTTGTGTAAGGATTTTCAGACGAACATTAAGTTTTTCTGGAAATCCGTTAGATCAGTAAGAGGCATAACTCAAACCTCAGAACTGAAATCCATACGAGACCAAGATGGAAATATAGTGAAAGGGGAAGAATGCGTGTTAAAACGTTGGAAGGAGTATTTTGAAAGTTTGTATGAAAGAGGTGTAACAGAGAGTGAACGTAGTTCACTAAGTATAGACGAGAACAAATGTAAAGATGAAATTGGTATGGATGAGATTGTGAAAGCTATTAAGGGTATGAAATCAGGTAAGTCACCAGGGTATGACAGGATAACTTCCGAGATGCTGAAGGCTGGACATGGCGTCATAGCGAGTCAGCTGTGCAGCCTTTTCAATCTATGCTATACCACCGGCCAAGTGCCAAGTGATTGGTGCAAGGCTGTCATTGTACCTCTTTACAAAGGGAAAGGCTCACGGCAAGACTGTAAAAACTATAGGGGCATTAGTCTGCTCAGCGTCGTTGGTAAGTTGTATGCAAAAGTATTGGTTGAAAGAGTTGTGAAAGAAACCGATGCGAAAATATGGGATGCACAGGCGGGTTTTCGGAAAGGAATGGGATGCACGGATCAGGTCTTTTCTCTGCGAAGCATAGTAGAGAAGTTTTTGGGCAAAAACCAAAAGTCTACTGTGCCTTCGTAGACTTAGAAAAGGCCTACGATAGAGTGTTGAGGAATGAACTATGGTCGGTACTGTCCATGTATGGGTTGAACGACAACCTTGTTCAAGCACTGAAATCTCTTTATAGGGATTCCAGAGCTTGCGTGAGGATTAACGGGTCATACACCGAGTGGTTTAGCATCCAAAAGGGTGTTAGACAGGGATGTGTAGCGTCACCGTGGTTGTTTAACCTATTCATGGATAGCTGTTTAAAAGATTTGAAAGAAAGTGAATGCGGTGTAAGGATGAATGAGTTACTCATCAAATGTCTGCTTTACGCTGATGATCAAGTTTTACTTGCATCATCGGCGGACGAGTTGCAGGTGATGGTAACAAGTATGCATGAATCTTTTGAAAGGAAGGGGATGAAAATGAATGTAGATAAGACGAAAGTAATGGTATTTGAGAGGGATGAATACACGACAACGTGTGATATTGTGATTGGAGGAGAGAAAGTCGAACAGGTGAATGAGTTTGTATATTTGGGAACTTTGTTTACGAGAGATGGGAAATATGAAAAAGATATTGTTAGAAGAGTAAATGTGGGGAACAGAGTGAATGGGGCACTACACGCCTTTATGAGTAGCCGGCAAGTATCAAAGAAGGCTCGACTAGCCGTGCACGATGGAGTGTTAGTGCCAACTTTAATGTATGGAAGTGAAAGTTGGGTATGGCAGAAAAAAAATGAAAGTAAAATAAATGCAGTGGAAATGAGAGCTCTGAGAAGTATGTGTGGTGTGACTTTGAGAGACAGAATTCGAAATACTGATGTAAGAGAGCGTTGTGGTGTGAAAGAGGATGTAGTCACAAAGATTGAAAAAGGCATGCTGAGATGGTTTGGCCATTTAGAAAAGATGAATGAAAGAAGATTGACAAAAGAAGTATACCTGGCCTGTGTGAATGGGACAACCGGAAGGGGAAGACCACGTCGAACATTCTCTGACCAAATTGGAGATGTTCTCAAGAAAGGGCAGGTCAGAAGTACCCTAAACCGGCGAGCATGTATGAAGAATATAATGACAGTAATCGAGGCAAAAGAAGTATGCAAAGATCGTGACAAATGGAAATCCGTTGTCTCTGCCTACCCCTCTGGGAAACAGGCGTGAGTCTATGTATTTATTTGAACGCCATTCACGAAAACGATGTTCGGCGACTTAGCCCATAGAGCCCATAGGGGACATTATACTTACTATGTATACTAAAGAGAAATTATGCTTTATTCTCAATTTCAGGGCATTATCAAAAGGGACGAGTACGTGTTCGAGATGTGTAAAGAGCATAACATACCTATAGTGATGTTGACGAGCGGCGGGTACTTGAGAAGGACAGCGAAGATCATCGCAGACTCCATCATGAACTTACACAAGAAAGGATTCATCTGTGGTAACCACAAACCTTTAAAACCGTAAGGCTAGAAAGAAAAACCGGCCAAGTGCGAGTCGGACTCGCGCATGAAGGGTTCCGTACCATCACACGAATATTATAAATGCGAAGGTTTGTGAGTGTGAATGTTTGTTACTGCTTCACGTCTAAACGGCTGGAGCTATTTTAATAAAATTTGGTATAGAGTTACCTGACACCCTGGATTACTGGACGACATAGGCTATAATTTATATAGTTAATCGCGGGTAAAACCGCGGGCACAGTTAGTTATCAATAAAAACGAGCAAAAAATTCACGCTTGTTGTATGGGAGCCCCTTTAAATATTTGTTTTAGTTTGTTCTTTAGTATTTGTTGCTATAGTGGCAACATAAGTACATCATCTGTGAAAATTTTAACTGTCTAACTATCACGGTTCATGAGATACAGCCTGGTGACAGACGGACAGACAGACCGATAGCGAAGTCTTAGTAATAGGCTCCCGTTTTACCCTTTGGGTAGGGAACCCTAAAAAAGGAAAGAATCTATTTGGTTTCATATTAGTAATTGCTTTGAAGGCAAAAATTATTCTCTATCATCTACTTGTTTAACCTCTGCTGCCTCCACTCTTGGGGTTTCTGTGGTCGTTTTTTTATACCGTTTTTTTATATACCACTAGCTGTGCCCCGCGGTGTTACTCGCGTTAAGTTTTATAAATTTTCATTGCTATAAACCTCACGGAGCCCGAGACCTTTCTAACGAATGCAAAACCGTGGAAATCGGTTCGTGCGTTCTGGAGTTATAGCGTCAGGAAGGAAAACCCGACTTATTTTTATATAGTAGATAATTTGAAGTTTTTATGCAATTAGTAAAAATAATTCAGAACCTCCTAGAAAGCAACGTTTCGAAGATATATTCAATCTTAATTAAAAGTCGCCTGTATCTGTAAATTTGACAGATTGGAGTAGCTGGATGTGCTGGCGTCTGTCCTAGTATTAGTGTTACTGTATTGAAATATTATTGTTGGGCTTTGTTCGAACTGACTTCAAATATTTCAAAGATATGTGTATTCCTAAACTCATATATCAGATTTTTTTTATATTCTACAAAGTAGGATGTACATATATTAGATATTATGTATTTTGATATTTAGTAAACTTGATCTCATTGTAAACAGGTGCCAAAGTTATTTTAAGCAAATTAAATTTGCGATTTAAGCAACATTTATTTACACGCTTGTGAATATTAATTATTTATATAAATACATATTTAAAATCTAATCAGTTTGAGCGATATAATTGTCTCATATTTTTAATATAAATATTTATTATCATTGCTGTAGTAAAAACTACGCATCCTCTTGTTTCCTAAAATTTTTTAAGTACACCGTCAATAGATGGCGCTAACCGATTGGGCTAAATCGCTCCATAGCGACTACCCGCAATTGAATGTCGGTCTTAGTTTTTCTATTCAGGGGTATCGCTTCTCAGCCTTTTGGCTATGATCAGAGTATCTGTTCTTTTCAGCTTAATATCTGAATGTGCCCTCACTGGTAGGGCCCAGTGAGGGCCAGTATATTAAACTTGACTGCATATATGGCGTAGCGACGAAGACAGTCGCCTCGCCGCTTCGTATCGCGGGTTCGAGTCCCACGCTGGACAACTATTTGTGTGACCCATAAATAGTTGTTCTGAGTCTGGATGTAATTTGTGTCCGTCTATTGTATGTTTGTTAAGTACCCCAAACAAAAAACAAACTAATTTTTGTAAATCGAGGGATGTTAGTGGCTCGCTCCACTCTCTTCACGGGTCACCCCGACATTGTGATGCCCCTGGGATTGGCTCACCTAAACCTAGTTTATTAAGTTTATATTCCATCCTGAAATTAAAAACTTTTAACAGTTTTAGCTAACATCAACCCTATTTATTTTCATATAAGTGATAGGGTTGATAGCTCACAGAATGCCCAGTAAATTTTATGTTCATAAATATGGTAGGGTTGATGGTTCACAGAATGCCAAGTAAATATTATGTTCATACATGTGATAGGGTTGTTTGCTCACAGAATGCCAAGTAAATTTCATGTTCATAAAGATGATAGGATTGATGGCTCAGAGAATGCCAAGTCAATATTATGTTAATGAATATGATAGGGTTGATGGCACACAGAATGCCAAAGAATTTTATATTCCGAAGGGGTATGTAGAAATACAGAAAAAGACTAATTAAACTACGTATTAGGACCTCTTTTGAACCCTAGATAATATTCTATAACATGATTACTTTTCACGAAACGTTAAATATAATAGCAACGCTATAACGCTGGGATGTAAATTCTTTTAATTAAATAGTAGGAACAAATAAATTCCGAACGGCCTAGCAACCTTTAGAAAAAGTAATTTAATATATAGGAAAGAGTAATATGAATTGGCGGTTAACATACATTCATATTGTGAAGTAAGCCGCACAGGGAATTGATATCATTTTAGTACATCATTATATCAGCTGAAAGACGTCCACTGCTGGACAAATCTCTCCACCTAAGATCTCCACAATAGCCGGTCTTGAGCTGCCCGCATCCAGCGGCTTCCCGCACAAGATCGTCGGTCCATCTTATAGGGGGCCAGCCCACGCCGCGTCTTCAGGTTCGTGGTCGCCACTCGAGAACCTTTCTGCTCCTAGTAATATTTAAGTATTACTGTGTGGTGACGGCATAGAATATCATCACCCCATCTCGTCCTGTGGGGGGCGTAGAAATCGTCCAGAGGTAATACCTACCAGAGAACGGGAAGCAGTGTTTTTCTGTGAACTATGACCATAAAACTGCGATGTCCAATCCGTCTGCCAAGCATGGCGATTATGGCATATCCCCCATTCTTTGGTGAGGCTTTTGTCCAGCTGTGGACGTAATTTGGCTGACATGATGATTTAAGTATTTTAAAGATACGTGTGCATATACCTAGTTTTATGTATGTATGTAGTAATAAAGTAATTATTATTTAGTACAACGTAGAATGTATATTAGATATGTATATATTTTGTAAACATGATCTCATTGTATTATTATTAAAACTGACGTAAGAGCTAGCATAATGAAAGATAGTAACGGGTAACTCACGTAACTATAACTTTTATTAATTTATTTATTTTAACTCCCCCACACACTAATTTGCATTAACATACCATGATCGTCACGGGTACCAACGGAAGATCAGCGCTGGGTGTAACCCAGCAAATGCTGAGATGGTGACCCTTTCGGCAGGACAAACAGGACCTATTGCGTAGTGTTAAACTATGTTATTCTTTGATTTAGTTAGTTCTGTTTGTAAATTTCTTGTATGTCTATTGTCGAATAAATGTATTTCTTCTTCTTCTTCTTCTAATTAAGTTTATGTTGGATTCGGCCAACCGTTTCAACTTCTTCAGGAAGTCATCTTCAGGGCGAATGTGACCCTAATTATATTTAAAATTAGTTACGTTACTATCTTTCATTATGATCTCATTGTATTCAAGTGTCAACGTACTCTTAAGTAAATTGAATTTGCGAATTAAGCTCCATTTACACTCTAGTGTAAAATGTAATTAACTTGTCAAAGTTTTTTTAAGCAAATTGAATTTGCGAATAAAGCCCCTTTTACACTGTTGTAATTTCTAAATCTATATGTACCCAAATATTTAAAATCTGATAAACTTTAGTAAATATATAGTGTCATCTAGTCAAATGTGAAATAAAAATATCAATATTAAAATATTTTTCTTAATATTCGGTGTTTAATTATTCTTATTAGTAAAATTGGTAATATAGGACCTTGCGTAATTATTTATATTAGGTTGGGGTAAAGTTAGGGGGGTCTTTTCGCATTATAGTATGTATGAACGTCATAAAATCTCTTTGGCTATACTATTTGTATCTGGCTGGTTTTGGGTATCATTGAACTTAAACTTTAAAGAACATAATTCCAAATTCAAATTAGGAACATGTGTGATTTTCATTTGTATTTCGTACTGTCAAGATGAATGAATCTAATGAAGAACTTCGATACATTTTTAAAATTGTACTACAAAAAAGGTAAAAATGCAACGCGAGCCGCGAAAATATTTGCTATGTTTATGGACCTAGTGTAGTATCTGTGAGAGTAGCACAAATTTAGTGTAAGCGTTTTCAATCCGGAAATTTTGATGTCAAAGATGCACGTCGCCCTATTATGGAGAAAATGGATGCCATTTTGGAAAAAGTGGAGAAAGATCGCAAGGAGTTTTGGCGCATTTGAAAATAACTGGGTACACAAAAAAGCTCGATATTTGGGTACCTCACGAGCTCACTGAAATAAACCTAATGAACCGGGTACTCTTTTGCGATTCTTTATTACGACGTAATGAAACCGAACCACTTATTAAGAAGCTGATAACTGTTTATTTGTGTTTCACACTGTTTAATGGGCCTTAAGAGTTAAATTGATGTTATTAAATTGTGATCAGTATTTAACTATATGTGAAGTATATTTATGTACCTTGGTGACATTATATTATACTACGATTAAATACTATTTACGTCGTATGTTTTTTTTTATTGATATTGGTTCCAATGGAATGTTCAATATCCTAAGCCTTAAAACTACGGCTATACGCCAGAGGTCGATTTTGGTTCCAATGGAATATTCAATATCCTAAGCCTTAAAACTGCGGCTATACGCCAGAGGTCTGTTCGATTCCCGCCCAGGACAAACATTTGTGAGCATGAACATGTCTGTTTGTCCTGAGTCTAGTGTAATTTTATCTATATAAGTATGTATTTCTTATTTTATTATTATATCAAAAGAAAAGTAGTATGTAGTAAATCAGTTATCTGGTTTCCATAGAATTGACAATTTAAAAACCTCTCTTACCTTGATAAACTAGGCTACTACAAAATGAGTACCCTGGAAGCCCGAAGGGAGCTCTTGGAATTGAGAAGTCCTTAATAACAACATTGACTGCCCTCAATTATTAAAAATGTTCAATTTAAGAGTACCCCGTAGACCACCTCGAAAACCTATAACACCCCTTGCTCCACCTCTTCGTCTTACTGTGTTTGGTTTTAACTCGCCAATTCCCCGCATGTGTAAACTTATAAACCAGTACAGCGACCTGGTGGACGTCCACTCCAACTCAATATCGACATTTGTCCGAGAAGTCAAACGCATGAACTGTGATCAGTAGTGATTAGTTTCTAGTTTTTAGAATTTAAGTAAGTAATAGATATGTATTCATTTTTAAAATTAAACTGGTGATACAAAAAACACTTTGCAAGTAGTGTTTGCCTATAATTGGTTGTGCAGTTAGATTTAAGACCCAATGCATGTAAATTTTTTATCTCTATATAAATCAGTAACAACTGTTGGTGAACCTTAATTAAATAAATAAATAGTACAAGCTCTGCTTAGTTTGGGATCAGATGGACGTGTGTAAATAATGTCCCAGGATATTATTATTTATTATTCGTGGAGCCCGTGACATGCCGTCTGCTCAAAAATTGTTTAAAGCCTGAAAAAACCAGATTATTTTGTATTGAGGTTGCAAATCAATTGCTTTACAGCTTGCTATTGCCATATTACGAGGCTCTCATAGCCAGTTACTCTTACAAATCCGTAAATTATTGGCGAGGTGAGATTGTTCAGAGGGAATATTATACCAGAGAACGGGCAGCAAGCAAGCAGCATCTCTCTGTGAACTATTGCGATCGCCAACCCGTCTGCCAAGCATGGCAATTATGTCATATCCTCCCATTCTTGGGGGACAGCTTGTCCAGCAGTTTACGCCATTCGTCCGACATGATGATTGCAGACTAAATGTAATTTTTATACTGTTTTTTAAAGGACCAAACAAAAGAAAGTCGCGGATGCCATGGTGGTGTTACAAAATCATCTTAAAGGAGGAATAAATAAAAGAGAATATTGTTAAGAAATACTTTTTCTTATTATTTTAAATAAAAAGTACAATAAAATTTTTAGTTAGTGATTACTAGTCTAATTGAACAACTTTGCATATTAACACTTGAGTTGGTATAATTTAAATATTCGGTCTTGCTGGCGATTCTGTCTTTTACACCACAAAACTATTTTAAATATCATTGCATCTCTTTCTAATATAGCTCGTATGAAAAGAACGGGGCATACATAGAACTGTCCAAACTTACGTTCGTCGATTGGCTCTATACTAATCTGTCACATTTCTTCACAGTATTTCGCGGCAGGTTTGATATTGACACATCTAAATGGGGTCTGTGCTTTTCATAGTTCATATCTTAGAAAGAAATGCAATAATATTATAGCTTGATTAATTAACATTGCATAGAATCATGGATCTGGGCAGGCTTAATATCGATACAAGAACATTACATCGTGCCAAAAAATTGTGTGGATAGCTAAATGCTTAAACCAAGTTACGTATGGAAGCTGACATGCAATATGCAAGTGTGATAAATATGCAGTTATGTAAGTGTCATAATTAATGGGATCATCTGTAAGATAGTTGCTTCATAATATTGTCTAAACTAATAGAAAGCAGGTAGTTTCCTTTGAGTTGATGCATAATATTCTATAAACTAATGTAAAGTAGGCAGTTTCCTACGTGAGTTGCTGTATAATATTGTCTAAACTAATATTGTAAATCAAAAATATTTGACTTTTTATATCTTTGATTATAATGGACTAAAAAAATAACAAAAAATTGATATCTACAGAAATCCCAATTTCGTAAGCAAAGGTAAATAAATAGTATACAAAAACCAAAATATTGGGGGGTTTTTAATATAAATGAATTAAATAATTTAAAATACTGTTTTATTTTTCTATCTACCCATGCAAAGTCGGGTAAGGGTCACATGTGATAGTGTCAATTTATATAAACCTAATAAATAATTAACAATAGGTTCTACTTGAAAATGTTGATTCCCATTTTTCTGTTCACTGTGGCTATTAAATTACTACCTCATATTTTTACAATTTTTTTATGAACACATTGTAGAAACATCTGCAACCCCGAATCGCATACCCTAAAAGTGTACCCATTGTACATCAGTATCCCTCACAAATGGAATACGTAAGTGCCCCAGATACTGAAGAAACTTATCTGGTGGTGGTATTAAACTGAGCATAGTATTCGTCGGTCGGAGTGTTGGTGTTCACCACCTCTCGGAAGTATTTGTCTCTCTCTTTCTGTTGGAGGGCCATCAACTGGTTCTCTTCCATAAGCCGACGAGCGAGTTCCCTGTTGACAACGAATGTAAGAGAATTAAGGCCTGTATTTAACGATGAAAGTCAGATCAGTTCAAACTTGTTATTAAGTACAAAAGAGTTCACACTAATATTATAAAGGCGAAAGTTTGTGAGTGTGTATGTTTGTTACTTCTTCACGTCTAAACGACTGGAGTAGTTTTAATAAAATTTGGTATGGAGTTTGCTGATACCCTGGAACAATACATCACACTAGCAAATAAAGAATGTCACCAACATTAAAACGGCTATGATGTCGTACCGTGCGTATGTTGAGTCCTTACTACGGTATGGACTAATCGCGTGGGGAAACTGCACTGACAACCATAGAGCATTCATTGCCCAGAAAAAATGTGTACGAGGCATGTATGGCATCCCTTATGATGAATCATGTCAACCAATATTTAAAAAGCTTGGGTTGCTACCTCTGCCTTCATTATATATATATGAAGCGTGTATGTTTGTACAGAAACATAAAGAACTATTTAAAAAAGTAGGAGAAACGTGTTCTAGAAGTCAGCGGGATCAACATAGACTTGTACTTGACGAGATCCCTAGATCAACAAAATATAATAAAAGCAGTCTGGCTATGTGTGTACGTCTATATAATAAATTACATAACAATCTAAAAATACTACAATATAGATTATTTAGAATTGAGCTATATAAATGGTTGAATGGAAATAACTTCTATAGCACTAAGGAATTCCTGAAACTGAAAATTTGCATGCCTTAATTTTTAAGCAAAACATGTATGGTCTAATTTTATTTTTAACAGCTCTGTATACCATGTTTTTTTGGCAAATAAAGATATGACTTATGACTAATATTATAAAGGTGAAAGTTTGTGAGTGTGTAGGTTTGTTACTTCTTGACGTCTAAACGGCTGGAGTGATTTTAATGAAATTGCCATACCGCCTAGGTCGCCGAACATCGATTTCTTTTATCGATTTTTTTTATTATTTATATATTTAAATCGGCTTCCATGAACACATGTGACGTCATAAATGGCCGGAATCGATTGTCAACGTTGAAGCCGATTTAACGATTGATTAAGTCATTTTTAACCTTTATTTATTTGAACACCGTTTAAGAAATCGATGTTTGGCGACTTAGCCGGTAGAGCGCCTGGATTAACACATAGGCTATTACACTAATATTATAAAGGCGAAAGTTTGTGAGTGTGTATGTTTGTTTGTACTTCTTCTTCACGTCTAAACGGCTGGATAGATTTTACTAAAATTTGGTATGGAGTTAGCTAAAACCCTGGATTAACACATAGGCTATAATATATAAAGTTTAACGCGGGTCAAACTGCGGGGCACAGCTAGTAATTTATGAAGTTTAAGGCGGGTTAAAGCGCGGGACGCAGCCAGTAATCAATAAAACTCCACTCCATATGCCTCTAGAGTCTAGAGGCACAAAGTGTGGAGTCCTAATGTTTTATTGGGATTTTTCTGCCAAGAAAAGCAGCCCGGAGTCTGGCGGTGTTATACGGTGCCTCGGAGAGAACGTAAAGCAGTGGGTCGTGCGCTTGATATCTTTCCGCTCGTGTCGGATAGTCTTCCATCGGAAAATGAAAGTAAGGGAGTATACAGAGCAGCAGCAAGTACAGGAATCTTTGCGCAAACAGGCAAAGATTCCTGTACTTTAATATGTCCTGTGTAGTTGGCTAGTCCCCGTCGAAATTGGCCGCTGAGGGAGCCGAAGAAGAATAAGCCTTCATTTTCTTTACATACCTTCGTTTTCTCTGGTCGGCGATGTCTTGGCGCGCCACCTCGCGTTGGATAGATTTGGATAAAGCTTGCCATTCCGCGTCCATCTTCTCCAGAGCTTCGCGTTGGGCCTACCATATAAATAAATATTAGTTCGATATTATAAACATATTTCTATTATTATAGATATTCCCTCGGAACGACTTTTATACGACCTCCACGGTATGAGATGGAGTAGCTCACAGTAAATATATTTAGTGAATATTGTGTGAAGAATGTACCGGATGCGTTAAATTGGTACTTTGCAGGTTTTGCTAGCAGTACGTACGTGGGTAGACCCAGGGTTTATATATTTAAGAACTACGCTTTATGTCTGTATTACTGCCACAACGTGTTTTTACTTAAACTTTGACGTGAAACTACCTTTGCTGCGGCCATCTGTTCCTTTTGCGCCGCGTAGAACTTCTTCAGTTCTTCCTGGTTCATACCTTTGTACATGAATCCAATGGCTCTGGAAATAAATATTACCATATACGATCTATCTAATATACTGCCTCGTAACTCAAGTAGTACGTGTTCAACTTCAGACAATGAAGTCGTGGTTTTAAATCTAGTTTACCTAAACTAAGAATCGAACTAGGGACCTCATTATCTACTTTAAGCCCGCCACCGCTAGACAGATAGGCCCAATTTCTTTTTTTCGTGGGAACATTGTACACACTGCTACATATCAAGCTAATTTCCAGTATAAGCTGATCCCGGGTTGTATAGGACTTCCATACAATGAGAGGTCAACTTATACTGGAAATTATAGTTTGATATGTAGCCGTGTGTACATAAGGACAATCAAAAAGTCACCAAATTGCATGTTTGTAAAGCACTCTGCGATACTGGAAGTTTCTCTTGAGCCTGCTTCTCTATTTATATTCATAAAAGAATTGCTCAAGCTGCGCTGTAGGCCTTTATATGGACTAACGACTGTTGTGTAATGATTATAGCCAGTGCCACTTCACACTGGTTTAACGATGGTTTAACGTACCATCCTAAGCAAAGAGACACACAGAAATGAAATCAATTTGCATGACTCACCAATCGACTGATTGCTAGGTTCTTAAGCCCGCCGACCGTTTAGAGGGAAACTGGCTATGAGCTTAACTAGATTGGGAGACCATGGTTGAAATAATAATAATAAAGTCCTCCTAGCCGATTTCGGCCACGGTGGCCACTCCCAATGGGGACTAGCCTTCTGCGCGGGACATATTATAGTGCACAAGTTTGCGCAAACACAGGGGCACTTTACGATTGGATGACTAGCGACACGATCGAACAGATGTCACGTAAAGGACCGACGGCTTTACGTGCTCTCCGAGGCACGGGGGTGTAATACCGCCAACTCCCAGACTTCGAAATCCTTAAATTACTTTATGGCCCGACCCGGTATTTGAACCCAAGACCCATTCTCTACAGTTGAACACGCTACCGCTAGACCAACGAGGAAATAAGCTTAGTACGTCTACAGAAAACTACCTTTTTGTTCATATGAACGAATTCGAGGTTACGAAGCATTGTGATAAGTAAAACTTATCACGCCATCACGGCAGCAACCAATCATTGCACTGCAGGCACATCGAGAGCTCGAACTCTTTTTTACAGAAGCCAGAACATCCAGCTACCCCAATCTTTCAAATTTCTTTTATAGGTTTTCAACTTCATCACAAAAGTATAAGGTTCACTTCAATTGGGGAAATTTGTCAGATTGGGGTAGCTTGATGTGCTGGCGTCTGTACATTAATTTTTGCCAACTCATACTAAAGCCACTGATATCATTCTTTAGATCTTCTATCCTTCCATAATGACGGGCTCTTAGAGAATGAAGTGTCAATAAAATCGGGGTGTCTCAAGGCTCAAATTAATTCAATTTAGCCAATTAAAGTCTATATAAGGTAAGCGATGATCTGATGAAGATAGCTGGGGCAAACCGGGTGAAGGTGGATTTAGGTGGAGTATCATATAAATTATACCTAGTTAGAGACAATAAATTTATCAAGACGGTCTCCGTGCTACGCTTGCTGTTTTTAACACGGCTTAAAAAGGGATTTTTTTTACGGAAACCTGGGCTTTGTATAAAAGCGGCCAAGTGCGAGCCGGATTCCCGCCCGGAGGGTTCCGTACTATTATCTATAAAAACGGCAATATAATCACGTTTGTTGTATGGGATGCCCCTTAAATATTTGTTTTATCTTGATTTATTTATTTTTAAAGTGAACTTAATATTCTGTGAATATTTCGAGATTCTACCTTTCGCTGTTATCAATATCTATATTTATGTCTGCTAAGCCAGAGGTCGTGGGTTCGATCCCCACCCAGGACAAATCTTTGTGCGATGATCACGATTATTTGTTGAGTGTATGGGCATAATTTATCTTTCATCATCATCATATCAGCCGAAGGATGTCCACTGCTGCACAATGTCCTCCGCCAAATATATCCAGAATGGCCGGAAAATTTATCTATGATACTTTACTGTTACTTTATTAGTTTTGGTGTAAAATGAAGAGTTGTACGACTTATATGTAGTTCTACTCTCAAGACCGGTGCTTCAAAAAACTTGAAACCTTATGAACTTGAATTGTCCGTTCTAGCAAACCACAGGAGTTACTAAAATTGGTAAAGTATAAGGATATACCTGTTATTATATTATATATTACCTGTTCTTGCCTAGTGCGCTCTTGGCTACGTCAGGGTTCTCAGTGAGCATGTCGGAAGTAAGGTTATTGTACATCTCCGCAGTGTTGTCAGATTCCTCTTGCTCCTTCAGGACTTGTTCCAATTGCTTTTTTTCTGAGGCCTGTAATACAAGGGACATCTTAAAAGTGTAATAATGTTGGATCGAGCTCTTTTGGAAGTACCTGTTCCAGCGTAATTCCAAGCTGAGGTGAATTTTAAACTGAAAACATGTGCATCTAATATCAGAATTACTTATATCAAGATTTTTCCGAACACAAAGGGTGCCTATGGAATTCTGTTAATAAGCCTCCAGTGTAGGTACGTCCATCTGTCTGCCAGTGGACTGTATCTCAAGAACCATTAAATGAACACAGTTAAAATGTTCGTACTAAGTGTATTTCTTTTGACGATATTACAACTATATAATATACCTATTGATCTTTAGTTTACATTATTGTATTTTAATAAATTGAATACACCTCACGGATGAAATTACATACATACATACATAGACTCACGCCTGTTTCCCAGAGGGGTAGGCAGAGACAACGGATTTCCATTTGTCACGATCTTTGCACACGTCTTTTGCCTCGATTACTGTCATTATATTCTTCATACATGCTCGCCGGTTTATGGACTTCAGTGTGTCAGAGAATGTTCGACGAGGTCTTCCCCTTCCGGTTGTTCCATTCACACAGGCCAGGTATACTTCTTTGGTCAATCTTCTTTCATCCATCCTCTCTAAATGGCCAAACCATCTCAGCATTCCTTTTTCAATCTTTGTGACTACATCTTCTTTCACACCACAACGCTCTCTTACATCAGTATTTCGAATTCTGTCTCTCAAAGTCACACCACACATACTTCTCAGAGCTCTCATTTCCACTGCATTTATTTTACTTTCATTCTTTTTCTGCCATACCCAACTTTCACTTCCATACATTAAAGTTGGCACTAACACTCCATCGTGCACGGCCAGTCGCGCCTTCTTTGAAACTTAACTGAACTAATAAAGGCGTTTAGTGCCCCATTCACTCTGTTCCCCGCATTTACTCTTCTAACAATATCTTTTTCATATTTGCCATCTCTCGTAAACAAAGTTCCCAAATATACAAACTCTTTCACCTTTTCGACTTTCTCTCCTCCAAGCAAAATATCACAAAATCAAGATGTTGGATGAAATTATCATTCTAATTTCGGCCAACACTTCAGGTATATTGAATACTGAGTTTTAGTTCTTTTATAGCTCTCACCAGGCCCTGAGATACATACCACTTGCTCTTATTTATGGTAAAAATAGTACTACCACTTACCAAGGCTTCATTGTATCTCAAGTTGGCTTGCCCGAGGCGGTAGCGGCATTCTCTTTCCAATTTGTCCAGCTCACCAGCGCGTTGATCACGAGCTTTGATTGCCATCTGGAAATTAATAGGTACCATATTATTATGAGCGGCCTGAAAACGCCTTCAACTAGATAATGTCCCCCTGGCCGAATTTCGGCCACGGCGGCCAGTCTCAATGGAGATTAGCCAACTGCGCTGGACATATTAAAGTGTAGGTACAAGTCTGTACGCAAACACGGGGGCACTTTCTATTCCATCATCTCACGATCCGATGGGACGACAAGCGACACGACCGGAAAGAGGTCAGGTACAGGACCGATGGCTTTACGTGCTCTCCGAGGCACGGGCGTGTAATCTCGTTTGGCCTGACCTGGGATTTGAACCCAGGACCTCATTATCTGTGGATGAACACGGTACCTCTAGCCCAATGTGGCATTCAACTAAATATATATACAACATAGAACGTATAAAAGCCGATGAAAATTAAAAACACGGGAAGCCGAATGGGATTTTTAAGGGTATTATAGAGGCAGTAAACAAGATGCTTACTGGATCAGACACCATGTCAACATACCATATAAGCAGCCTCAGCCTTCTTCCGTTCTTCTTCAGCCGCTTTTCGCTCCTGGACCTGCTGCTCGAGCCATGAGTTCTTTTGAGCCGCCATTATTTTTCGGCGCTCTTCAAACGCTAAGTCTTCGCCTTCGAACCTGTTTCAATAAGTAAAGAACTTATTAGGTAGATACACCTAAACCAGTTTCAAAGATATACCTACATCGTGGCTATAAGTTCTGTAATTTTTAAGTAGCATCATAAATAATCATTAATATTTTAATAATATTTCATCATCAGGAACCGAACAACCGAAACTAGGAAAAGCACCCCACTCCCGCGCTAGGAATTAACCTGTGTTACGGGTAGTGAAAGGTTGTACTAAAGGTTCTGAACATTGATTCGGAGGGGATGGCGTAACTATTGGTGTCTAATGCTTAATGCATTAGTCAGCAGTCTTTACGCCATGCGCCACGTTAAATATTTATTGGCGGTTTGAATAATTCTGCAATTAGGCTTTGCTATGCCTAATGGAAGATCCGCCTAGGGATTCCTGTCAACGGAAATTATGCGAAATAAATTGTAATCATGCATTGAAAAGTATATAATTGTAGTATTATGTAATATATCAGTTATCTGTTTTTTCATAGTACAAGCTCTGCTTAGTTTGGGATCAGATGGCCGTGTGTTAATAATGTCCCAGGATATTATTGCCATGCCGATCGGCAGGGTGCAATAAAATAACGTACCAACTCGGTAGTAGATGTTCCAGAAAATTGTTAACCCTTGGTTACAGCCGCTTTGTTTATCGTTTGGGACAGGTCGTATAACCGAGAACTGCTGGTGCCTGTGATGAAATCTAGTTGCATTTTCACATAGATCTTGTTACATAAAGAGCTACATACTTTTGAGCACTAGACAGTCCCACGGGTTCTCCATCGCTTTTTCTGGGTGGAAGTTGCTTCTTCAGTACCTCTGGATCGTTAAGGTCATACTCTCGCCTGTCATGAAACTGCTGGTACTTATGCCGGAATTGATCTATCTCCATGCCTATACGGCGACGTTCCTTGAAATAAATATGTTCAGTTTATATATTATCGTCATTTTCCTATAACTCTTGCGTTGATCAAGCCTATCGTGTGGAGCTGATATTGGTTAAGAAATTGACAACAGCCATTCACATTGTATTCAGTCTCTATGGATTCGTGTACGCTTTGACTAAGTTAACATCCACACATTATTGCAACGAAGTTCCTTATCGCGCGTTGCGAAAGGGGGCTAGACGGAAAAAATTAAGACGAAAAGTTGTAACGACACTTTTTGCTTTTTTTATTACTAAAATTGAGCCTACTGATTATGTTTATATTACATTATATTTGTTAATAAAAAGGAACTTCGTTCCATCCGGGTGACACCTCTCAAGTTTTTTTATATCTTTTGTTTCGATCCTGGTTAGCATGATATTGGTTCTTGGTACTCTTGGTTTACTCCACATATGCTGTATACGCTAGACGCTCTATTTTGCGACTGAATGTTATTAAAGGGTTAAGTGACAAGTTAGCAATATCTATAGTAATGAGAGGAGGTTGTCTAATTGTTATAATATATTATTATTTTCATTATATTTTCAAGAGACTGATTTATCGTAAATCGTTTTTAACCTACGAATCGCAGACGCCATTGTTGTCTGTAATGTATGCTGCCTACATTTTGAACGACATTTCTTCTATACAAAAATATCTCAAAAACCGTTTAACATAAGGTTCTCGAATGATTAGCACGTAAATTAAATGCATTATTAATAATTATGGTTGCCTGGAAGAGAACGAATTTAGCGATATGTACAATCTTGTTAAACATGTGCACAATAAAGAGTTACTTACCTTATTTATGAATGTCTTTAAGTATCAGATGAAGATCATGTTATTGCCGCAATTATTACGAAGATATATGTTTACCTCTTTCTCCCTAGCATCCAACACGAGAGCCAAGTTACTGTCCTTGATCATCTGAGTGGCGAACGCCAGGTCTTTACGCTCCTGTTCCTCTCGCTCTGCCTTCTTCTCACGAATCTGGCGCTCCAGGAAATTGATGTCAACCTGAATACGTAGAATAAAAGCATTTGATCGTTTACCACCACAAAGCCTAGACGATGCGACAATGATTTACTCTGGGAACGAGGTACTTATAGCTTTGTTTAGATGGATTTTGTCGTATCTATATGTGGGATCTAAGTACAAGCTTGTAGAGTATTTGATGAAATGTTCTAAAAAAATTCAAGCGCACAAGGTAAATAACGATTAGTAGGTATCTATATTATAAATGCGAAAGTCACTCTATCTGTTGGTCGCGCTTTCACGCCAAATCTACTGAACCGAAACATGGAATTTGGTACACAGATAATTTAGCTAGAGCCTGAGAAAGGATTTAGGCTATTTTTTCCGAAAAAGGTCTTGTAAGGGTTTAAAAGAGGAGGGATGAAAAGTTGTATGGAAGTATCCTCATTTTCAGAGCTAGAACCTTGAAACTTATTTTTAGGCTGTTGATCGATATAAACAAATATGACATTCAAATTTTGTAATTTTTTTACCCTCAAGCGTATAAAATAATAGCGCGCTGGGAAACGGGGTGGTTTAGGTGGGTAAATATGCCTAACTGTGCTTAGCTGAACGGGTAGACGACCATTCCACACGCATGCGAATACTGATTTTCAACTGCTGCCCAAAGACACTATTCCACGAGGACAAAGTCGCGGGCACAGCTAGTACATTATATAGATTGAACGGCATGTTTTTAATCTAAGGCGGATTTTTTCAAGTCCATTCCGCCGAAGGGCGTTTTAAGACACACAGTACAGAAAACAATAGATATTCTAAAGAAATAAGAAGATTCGTATACACGGTACACATCTACCATCATTATCACCCTCAGTAATATTGAGTACCTATGCATGTTTGGTCCTTTTGTGTTTTTTATAAAATAAATAAGTACTTAAATGCGTTTTAGGCTATTTTTGCCTTACGGGTGGTAAGCATAGCCAGGGTCTATAACATGACGACATACACGAAGACTGGTTAGCGCTGCAGGTAATGATGGCTAGGCAAATGTACTTTGTCGAATCTGTTTTTGTAGAACTCAATTATGGGTTTTATTGCCTTTTATAACTCGTGTCTCTCCCATCATGTGGTGATTTGCGTTGCTGGGTGAGAAGTATTTTCTGCGTCCGGAATGTTGTAGCTGTTCGGTGAAAAGGACAATCTTTCTTCAAAATAGGAGAACCTAAATTTGTTCTGTGTCAAATGTCACCCTATACCTATGAGTTTCAGATCACTATAAGTATTACTCTATGTTCAGATCGATCTCAGTGCTTAAAAATAGCATATGAAGAAACTAAACTAATTCCATTAATTTAAATATGAAATAGGTAATAAATATCCTTACACCAATTTTTCTGTTCCTGGCATTGAAGATTCGGGATCTTCGCTCGAGCTCACACTGCCTTCGCCTTTCCCTATTCTGGGCTTCCTTCCGATCTTGCTCATTAGCTATCTGCAAATTCATCATCATCTTTATACCTTGTTATATAACTGAAAATATTTAAAAACACTAAAACTATAATAGAAACGGATACAAAATACAAATCCTTGCTGAACGAAATCAAATTGAACTAACAAAATCCGTTGCCAGGCAACGGGTTCTTTTTCTTGCCCAATAGGTTTTTGTTACGTTCACGGCATTGCATCGTTTTAGAGCTAGCGCGCACTGGTGACTTTTGTCAGTGTGACAGTTTTGTCACTCTTATCAAGTCCGTGGATATGTATGGAGATGCGCGCATGTTACGACGTGACAACTGGGTGACACTTGTGTACGCCGACCGGCGAACAAGCCCGTGACGAAACTGCCACCGCGCCGTTAGAGCTAGCGCGCACTGGTGACTTTTGTCAGCGTGACAATAAAGTTTTTGTCATTGTCACGTCACGTTCCCAAAGTGGAGTGCGCACACGAAAGGTGACAGTGACAATTTTTTTTTAAATGGAAGCGTCATTTGCCGATATGGATTTCGAAGAGACGGTGATTCTCTGTGAACTCATGAGACCCAGGAGAAAAACAAAGCGCAGAGAATACTGCGTACACCCCCTTTGGAGTGACAGGCTACTACGTGGAAAGTTCTATACTATGTATTATAAACTTCGAGAACATCCCAAGAATTGTTTTAGATATTTCCGAATGAGTGTTAGAAGCTGAACTATTCATAGGAGAATAATTTCGATGGGTACTGTGGGAGTTTTTGATGTGAAACATCTATAGCCGCACGTAAAACAGATTTCTGGCGTGGCGACGCATGCCGTGGCGACGCGTCGCCACACTAAACGATAGTAGAGTGTACGGTGTGGCGACGCGTCGCCATGCGCAATCGACTTTTTATTTTATCATTATGACATATTTAGTTCCTATCACAATATGTTCTTTTCAGCATATTACTTTTACAAAATAATGTCGATGTTTCACATCTGCCAGGCGTCCCGTGACGGCTCACATTTTTTTTCTGTACGTCTTGAAAAATTTGTAAACTTTTGATCTGTACTCTTATTTTCCTCCGGGATTGCTTTCAACAATGGCACCAAGGATAACGCAAAATGGTTTTCCCTGTCATCGTCATCACAACTGCTTTTATTATACCTCGCAGCCTCAATGAACTTGTTATCGTCAACATTTTTTTATTTAAAATGTCCAGAAGCCTTTCTTCGTAAGACATTACTTTAGTTTTTTTCTTTCGGGGATATTGGCTTCTCTGTGGTACATCTTCATCATCATCCCTACTATAATCTTCGCAATCAATGGCCTCTGCATTTCCGGAGGTTTCTTTAGTGTCCATGCGTGCCAAAGTCGGTAGTCAGGATGCAAATGGCGAACGACCGACGACGAGAGTGACAATTTTGTCACCAGTGCGCGCACCGCTATGGAAACCTAACGGCGCGGTGGCAGTTTCGTCACGGGCTTGTTCGCCGGTCGGCGTACACAAATGTCACCCAATTGTCACGTCGTAACATGCGCGCATCTCCATACATATCCACGGACTTGATAAAAGTGACAAAACTGTCACACTGACAAAAGTCACCAGTGCGCGCTAGCTCTTAGGTTTTCATAGCGGTGCGCGCACTGGTGACAAAATTGTCACTCTCGTCGTCGGTCGTTCGCCATTTGCATTCTGACTACCGACTTTGGCGCGCATGGACACTAGAGAGACCTACGGAAATGCAGAGGCCATTGATTGCGAAGATTATAGTAGGGATGATGATGAAGATGTACCACAGCGAAGACAATATCCCCGAAAGAAAAAAACTAAAGTAATGTCTTACGAAGAAAGGCTTCTGGACATTTTAAATAAAAAAAGGGTTGACGATAACAAGTTCATTGAGGCTGCGAGGTATAATAAAAGCAGTTGTGATGACGATGACAGATAAAACCATTTTGCATTATCATTGGTGCCATTGTTAAAAGCAATCCCGGAGGAAATAAGTTAAAAGTACAGAAAAGTTTACAAATTTTTCAAGACGTAGGTACAGAAACAAAACTCCCACAGTACCCATCGAATCTCCTATGAATAGTTCAGCTTCTAACACTCATTCGGAAATATCTAAAGCAAATCTTGGGATGTTCTCGAAGTTTATAATACATAGTATAGAACTTTCCACGTAGTAGCCTGTCACTCCAAAGGGGGTGTAACCAGTATTCTTTGCGCTTTCTTTTTCTCCTGGGTCTCATGAGTTCACCGAGAATGACCGTCTCTTCGAAATCCATATAGGCAAACGACGCTTCCATTTCAAAAAAAAATTGTCACTGTCACCTTTCGTGTGCGCACTCCACTTTGGTAACGTGACGTGACAATGACAACAACTTTATTGTCACGCTGACAAAAGTCACCAGTGCGCGCTAGCTCTTAATCTGGAGAGGTAAGCAGGTGTTGCTTGAGCCTCCGACAGAGCCATAAAGTAAGTTATACCTACCTACCTAGCGGTAGGAATACTGACAGCTACCCCACCCCTAGGTACCTATAATAACTTTATGGTTACAGCATGTTTAATTATCACACTAATATGTTAAAGGCGAAAGTTTGTGAGTGTGTATGTTTGCTACTCTTTTACGCAAAACTACCGAACGGAATTTGATGAAACTTTGTTAGTCTATGCTCGAAGAACTTAGTAGTAATATAGCTTATACAATGTCGCCCATGCGCATGTGACCGCCCGTAATATTCTGAATATTCATGAAAAAATATCGAAAATAAACTTCAATAGGGGGGGTCTATCTGTAACATTTATCATGTTATTCAATTTTGAATTTTTTAAGTAGAGTTTGTAGACTTGCTTTCTATTTTTTGACACATCTCCGAAGTTTATGGGTCGATTTGTATTTTGTTTATTATTTCCAAAAGCTTATGAGTTATTTTAACAGGTTAATTAACATTTTACTAAAAATTATCGACTACGAAAAAAAAAAACGGAATCGAAGTAATTTTTTCGGTAAAAAATTGTGTATTTATTTTAAAAAAACTAGTGTAAGTCCATAAATTATCCCCATAGGACCACTTTTTTAATCATTATTTGTAATCTACTACATAACAGCTAAAAATTTACAGAACATTATTAAACCAAACTGTAACTAAATCCAAAGTAAAACTCTAAAACTCTAAGAGTCAAATTTAGGAAAAGAAAATGTGAAAGTCAATTAAATGTCCCCGCTTTTAGCAGTGAGTACTAAAAGGTTAAACTAATAAGGAGGATGATAATGGAAATAAAAACAAACAAGCAATAGCCAGATTTTTACTTAAAAAATAAAAAATACAAGAATTTTAATTAATTAGATTTTCGAAATGGTCCCCACCCTCCTGTAAACAAACTAAAGCTCTCATGGCAACACTTTTTATTGTACGACGTAATTCTTCACGGTTTTCTTTAATTTCCGCAGCAGCAGCAAAAATCCTAGCCGTTAATTGCTCGCGGCTTTCAATGGGCACGGCATACACTTTTTGTTTCATGTTGCCCCAAAGATAAAAATCTAAGGGTGTAAGGTCGGGAGATCGCGGCGGCCAAGCAATGGGACCTCCTCTGCCAATCCATCGCGGATAATTTTGATTTAAATAATCACGAACTAGTCGTGCGAAGTGTGCTGGAGCTCCATCTAATTGCAGATACATCCGCCTTCTTGTTTCCAGCGGTACTTCCTCCAAAAGCAACGGCAACGTATTGACTATAAAATCTAAAAATGCGTGTTGATCTAGTCTGTTTGGTAACACGAAAGGGCCAATAAGTTCACCGTCAATCATTCCAGCCCATACATTTATGGAAAATTGAGTCTGGAAAGTTGTTTCTCTAATGACGTGTGGATTTTCAGTGGCCCACACATGAAGATTGCGATGATTTGTTATACCCGCCCTTGTAAACGTGGCTTCATCTGTCCACAAAATCTTCCTCATAAAATTGAGATTAGCTCTTTGCTGTGCAATTATCCAATTACAAAAAACAGATCTCGCACCGTAATCGACATTTTCCAAATGTTGTGCACGTCGGAAATGATAAGGATGCAGGCCTTCTTTTTTGAGAATTCTCCAAACTCTTATTCTTGGTATACCTACTCTTATCGATAGGAGACGAATGCTTAGCATAGGGTTAGCGCGCACTAATCGTAACACATCCTCTTCCACGTCTACATCAACAATCACGCCGGGCTCATTTTGTTGCGGAAATAATCCTCTTTCGCAAAAAAGACGATGTACGGCAATGAAGGATCGGTACCCAAGTACTGGTCTACTTGGATATCGACGTCTGTACTCTTCGACAGCAGCGCGTGCATTTCCATTACAAACACCGTAAATGAAATGCATGTCAGCCACATGAGACGGCGGTAGATCACGCAATCGTACCATTGCAATGATACGAGTAGTTAACAAACTTTCCTCACAAGATTAAGTAGTGCACAAATCACAAAACACGTAGCGTCACGGGGTCAGTAATCAAGCGACTGAATGAAGTAACGCTAGCCGACAAGGGTGTGCACGTGGTAGGGACGCAATTGTTAAAAAGCTGTTTCTAGGAACCGGTTTCTACCTGAGCGACCCTTTTTATTTGAATAGTTGCAAATGTTCAACAAGTTGTTTGCTGGTTTTTTTTTAGAGATAGGTATTAGTAATGTTCTGTGAATTTTTAGCTGTTATGTAGTAGATTACAAATAATGATTAAAAAAGTGGTCCTATGGGGATAATTTATGGACTTACACTAGTTTTTTTAAAATAAATACACAATTTTTTACCGAAAAAATTACTTCGATTCCGTTTTTTTTTTTTCGTAGTCGATAATTTTTAGTAAAATGTTAATTAACCTGTTAAAATAACTCATAAGCTTTTGGAAATAATAAACAAAATACAAATCGACCCATAAACTTCGGAGATGTGTCAAAAAATAGAAAACAAGTCTACAAACTCTACTTAAAAAATTCAAAATTGAATAACATGATAAATGTTACAGATAGACCCCCCCTTTTGAAGTTTATTTTCGATATTTTTTCATGAATATTCAGAATATTACGGGCGGTCACATGCGCATGGGCGACATTGTATATCCGAATAACACATAAGCAATAATTTATAAAGTTTAACGCGGGTAAATCCACGGGACACAGCTCGTTGGTTAAAAAAGGGAAACTGAAAGGTGTAAAAGTACGCCTACTTTATAAAACAGAGATTTTGATTCGTCCTAGAATCAGTCCACTTTCTGGACTACTCCAGTAGAATGTTCCATTCATGTTTTAGTGACTAGTTACCTAATTTTTAACGCATGTAAGCCTAACAAATAAAACCTATGCGATCAAATAAAGAAAGAATTGAAAATAATATTTAGAAATTAAAACCTCAACCTAACCTGGAATTACCTAATAGTAGAAAATTATTCACGGCTAGCAACACAGACTGCGGACAACATGGGGTATACGTCGCAATAGTCAGCCCACTTGCCGCGGCGCGAAGATACCGCGCCACCGCTAGTACGCGATTCTCCGCAACTGAGTAAGGTTGTATTACGTACTCGCGATAAATCGCTATCGAATAACAGCGTAAACACGTACACGTATTTTTATAGTGGCAAAAAGTAAATAAACAAAAAGTGCTGTGCTAGATTTTTTTTATTGTGTTATGTGAATTATGACAAGTGTTTTAAAAAAGTCAAGAGGTACGAAAGGTAAATCTGAATCAATGCAAGAAGATTTGCCTTCAAGATGGGGGGGTCTAACCCACGAAAATAAAGTGGAGGACGTGGCTAAATTGGTAAAATGCATTGACGATAATATTATTGGAAAAGGAAATTCATTTTGTGGACCGTTCGGCAGGAGAAAAGGTAAGTTTCTGTCATTGTTTTATATTTTTTTCAAATAAAAAATGTTCGTATTTTAATTATTTACAGTTGCCGGTAGAGGCAACACGGCATTACGTCATTGGAGTAATTCGATGACCTCATAGTATATCATATTGTACATCACATGTTAGAATAAATACACTTTTATAATTGGAACTCGAATCAAAATCACCTCGCATTTCATTCATTCTCAAAACACGCAACACTAATGATTATTCAAGTGAATTAGCATTTGTTATTAGAAGTTCTAATCGGTGCCAATGTGCCATGCTTGCTGCTGTAGAAATTCTATAAATAAATAGAGAAACATATGTAGTGCATGTAAAACCCGGTTGCTCGTAAAACTGTTATTCTAACAATCAAGGTCAAAATGATAATCATGGTTGTAAAAATGAGAGTTGAAGGTGTAGAGTATTTTCTAAAAGTTCATAGGAATGGATAAAGGTTATTTATCAACTTGCAAACGTTGTTACAATTTCTCTCTTCTTTATATTGTAATTTTTATTCTTAAATTGTATTTATGGTTATAACTAGTCATGTAATAAATTAAGAAGTAGTGGACTTGTTAGTTTTAGTTGCTACTTATTCCTAAGATATATATCTCAATATGAGCCGTATGTACAAATATATACAAAATCTTTTTATTTTCTCTCTTATCTCTATCTCACTGATTGTAAGGCAAGATGTAAAGTAGTTGAACCAAAAAATCAAAAATAAATAATAGTAATTTCTAATCGCTCTTTACTACCATATTAAATGGGTCACTTAGAACACAAAAGAGCCTTTAAGTCTTTATCATATATCTTGAGCTACCTTATGTGTAATATCGGTAGGTATTTGGAATTTTAATGTGACACACTTACATTAAATGCTGCTACATCTCACAAAGGTATACTAACAGGAGACCTGAATATGCCAATGTGAATATTGATCGCAATATCACGCTTTCCAGTTTAAAGACAAAGGTTTCTAAATTGACTACGCAATTCTTCAAAGACAGTGCTATTCTCGTGGTTTCAAATAAAAATAATGTCCTTGGCATCTTTTTCCGGCTGTACAGTTTCATCTTCCAATCCGGCAGTTGTAATAATTTTACTGGTTATTATGCAACATTTTTATAACATAAAAAAGTCTTAATTATTTGTAAGAGGCAAAAATACAAGATTATGGTGCATATCCAATACAGTATTCAATACGCACCGAAATACTTTATTAGGGAGTTGTTGCTGCAAGCTAAACGAACTCCAAGTTGAGCTAATTGGTTTATTCCAATTGTAACTACTTTAACACGTGGTCACGCCCTTATTTTTAACATGTTGATCATGTATGACTGACCGCTGGGCGCCAAAATTGCGTTCCCCGCTGTCGTCCTTCATATCGTGCTAAATGTAGACACAATCAATTACAGCTCATCAATTAAGTAATGTCACGTCAATTGGTTCGCATTATATGATGACTATGATCATAAATATAGAATTTTATTTGTTTACTAGCTATGCATGAAGATGATGCACAGCTTTAAGGTAGCTGTTCACATATCTAATTGACATATCTTAACAGCTGTTATGTACAGTATTGCGAAGATTGTTATATTGTCCCACACGAAATGCATTATAAACAAAAAATCTTGTGAGGTCAATAAATTGATCCTATATCCTTATTCTTCGCGGCATTTTACGTTACGTCCAATGTTCATAGACCTAACTTTAAAATACAGTAAGATTACAAAAAGCTTTGTTTTTCATTACCCAATCACTAGAGTTCCGTTAACGATGTGATTAGAAATGCAATTATAAACAATTTTCTGTTTACATCGTAAAAATTGATTTTTGTTACTTTTTTCCTTGAAATACTAAGAGGAAAAAGTCCAGTGAAAGGACTATGACCGGGACCGGTTTCGGAGGTCATCAGAGCAGTTTGAGAGCAAAAACCTCCTATTCTCTTTTTATGTTGGGCGAACTGATCGTACGATGCTGTCAATTTTACGATCGCGGGATTTAAGACATACCATAAGTACCTACTAGTATTTTTTTAAATACCGGTTTCTTTAAATTCAGATTGCAATAATCCGATTACATAAATTATATAGGCACGATAATCATCTAAGAAATGTGAAAAATAAATTATATTATCGTAGTTTCGGAAGCGGTTGCCATTAAATTAAGATTTTGATAAATCTTAATTTTCACTTCATTAACGCACCCAAACGTGTAAACGAATGAGTATTACTTCCGGCCGGTAATTGGTGCCTTTACACTTATGTTCTAAAATAGAACTAGAACATTTCAAAATTTCGTATTTAAATTTATTATTCTTCTTGTTGACATGTATTCCATTGTTCGCCCAGAAATTGATCTGAATAAAAAAGTATATGCCCGAACCATAGATTGTACCGGATGTGTTATCTATGGTGGAAACTTTTTTAAATAACATCGTTTATCTAAGATATCAATTCGCATATATGTACCCATTTAAATTATATCTTTTAATATACTGGAGCATATGTCAGTTGGTGTCTAGTTACATGCAAATACGGAAAATGCATATTAATCGAGTGCCTTGTTCGGAACTGAAGCTATGACAGACAATAAACATGAGTGGAGGAGTTCACGTGGGGACTCACGTGTTCCAAGTCCAACGTTAGTAATAAAGCGATTGTTTCTATGACTATTTTGCCTTTTAATAGCACGCTTAGTTTAGTCATCAGTGCTTTAATACAATGCCACTTCTACTTTAATGCTTACTGGAATTTGTGCTAATAGTCTCATGTTGGTAGCCTTGTTACTTCTCATATTTGTATTGAGCGTTATTGCAGAACATTAAAACGATGGAGCTGTTATTTTCAATTATATGTATGTCACTGTATTTGTGCATAGTAGGCAAGTGGTGCTAGAAAATGTGACTGATACTTAGTCCAACGGTACTTATATATTTGTCTAGGTATGTTATGATTATGACTTATGATGTTTCTAATAGAGGCACTTGGAACTAATTTTGTACCTTGTTCTTAAATATTAAGTTTTTGTTACTTTAGTAGCTATCTAGGTAGTCACAACTCGTTTAACAGCGTTGTTTTTCTTAGTGGCTGTAGACAGATAATTATGCGTCACGATAAATTGAAGAATTAATCGAAATTATTGATTATTACTTACTGTGTGGCTGACGGCATAGTATATTGCCACCCCATCTCATCCCATGGGGGGCGTAGAAGTCGCCCCAGGGGAATATCTACCAGAGCACGAGCAGCAGTCTCTCTGTGTCCAATATAAGCCTCCTAGCCGAATTTCGGCCACGGCGGCCAGTCTCAATAGAGATTAGCCAACTGCGTGGGACATATTATAGTGCACAAGTGTTGGCACAAACACAGGAGCACATTCTGTTCCAT
Organism: Pseudoips prasinana; assembly: GCA_951640165.1. NCBI lineage: Eukaryota > Metazoa > Arthropoda > Insecta > Lepidoptera > Nolidae > Pseudoips > Pseudoips prasinana. Next base: position 12,242,466 of record OX621249.1, on the reverse strand, counting down.
CACCCTCATGGTGCGATGGGACGCCTAGCGTCACGACTGGAAAGAGATCTGGTATAGTACCGACGGGCTTTTACGTGCTCTCCGAGCCACGTGGGTATAATACCGCTAACTCCCAGACTTCGGGCTGCTGCTGAGAAATTTTTCCTTTTACAGAAAAGTCCCAAAATCACTTTTGGCCTGACCCGGGATTTGGACCCAGGACTTCGCTCTCTGTGGTTGAATAAGCTACCGCTAGACCAACGAGATTATGTGTACTATCATACTGCGATCATGGCATGATCCCCAAGATGAATCTTGGGGGTCGCCTGTCCAGCAGTAGATTTCTTACAGATGTATTGATAAAGCCTTCTTAAAGAGAAAATGATAGTGTCGCAAACAATCCATCCGTTTTTATTTCAATTCAAATATGCCCGGCTCCTTCGGATAAGCCATGTATTTATTTATACAGATACTTGCTTTATTATACTCAAACGCATTTGTAATCACAATAATGACATCAGTGTACAAATCAAAGTACATATAGTAGTCTTTTGTTCTAAGGACACTCGCACGTAGAATCTGATCTGATGCTATTGCGACATGCATCAGGACCTGAATGAGAATGAGGCTTTGGAGTGTCAGCTGCCAATCAAAGACGTAAATCATAATCAAAGAACAGAACTATGAGATAGATATAGCTGTGTGTTTCGTTGATGTATTTTTTTTTATTGGTGGGCTAATTAGCCTCCGACGGCTCACTGCTGCTATTTTATTGCAGCAACATTGTTTCTAGGGTTTAAGATTCTAGGTTTAGTTTTTATTCCTTTTCCAATCTTTTTGTTTTATTTTAAAACTTCCTTTTTTGATTGCTTTATTTTTGTTTACTTTTATTATTATTCTTAATGTTTTACTAATATTATTTGTTTCGATACTAATGAGTAAGGTAGAGATAGAGGAAAGATGAAATAATTTTCCACTTCTTTATTAAAAGATAACGCCGTACTGGGTATATTTTACCGTGTATCGTGGGAGACTTTACAAACATGCAATTCAGCTACAATCAGCTACATGGTACACATGAAGACTCTAAACAAACATAAATGGGTCACAATGGCATAGTTAGTTAGTTGGGCGATTGGTTTCCGCACTTAGCCTCCTAATTGGGCCATTGTACGTGGTCACAATGGCATATATGGCTCAAGGATTGGAAGTGATATACTAAAGTAATTAATTATAAAAAAAACTATTAAAAATACTCAGACTAGGTACCACTTCGGCAAATAAGAATACAGCCAATCTGCAATGCTCATGGCGTTACCAACACTTTTCCGATGAGCTCTGCTTAACCTACACACACCTAGAACTATTCTACACATATAGATTCTGTAAGTTAGAGGTACCTCCTTAGTTGAGCTGGTCATAAAGCGAAAGAACGCTACCTACTCTCTGCCTCACTTAAATGTTGCTCCGTTTAGCGCTACCCAGGGGATTACTAGTAGTATTCACAACATTCAATCGCAATTATTATTAATAAACAGCGTAACCCGAACAAAAACAGTGTATTTTGACGTTTCGTAGACCTGCCGCGATGCTAGCGCCTCTAGTGGCAAATTGATACGCGGTAGCCCTCATTGGCAGATTTTATTGGAAAACTCTTGCTGTAGAATTTGTTTTCTTTCATCATCATCATCATCATATCAGCCGAAAGACATCCACTGCTGGACAAAGGCCTCCCCCAAAGATCTCCACAATTGCCGGTCTTGCGCTATCCGCATCCAGCGATTTCCAGCGACTCGCACAAGATCATCGGTCCATCTTGTAGGGGGCCTGCCCACGCTGCGTCTTCGAGAACCTTTCTGCCCCAGCGGCCGGCACTGAAGTTAGACTATCATTAATTTGTCAATTGAAATTGACGGGCCGGTTAGCGTAAATACTTACCTTTCACGTCGCAGGTGGTGGGTTCGATTCCCACCCACCCCTATGAAAATATATATTTACAAAAGAAAAGTAGTATACTTACTTATGTAAAAGATCAGTTATCTGGTTTCCATAGTATAAACTCTGCTTAGTTTGGGATCAGATGGCCGTGTGTGAATATATTGTTATTAATAACTATTACTAATAAAAAAAATAAAATAAAAAAGGTTTTTACTCACGTAGACTTTACAAAAGCGCTTGTAAATAGTCAGAACATGTTTGTAGTAATATAGTTGTATACATTACTTACTACATTGTTAATGATATCTAAAGCTGGTAAAATTTATTAATACTCACAATAACTGCGCACAAATTGAATTCATCGATTAATGCGGATTACTTAACTACTCGTTTTTGGTCGGAATGTTATCGACTCTCGTATATTTACCCATGTGTGTTGAGTCATGATGAGGGATGACATAATATTAAGATCAGCCGAACTGAATACCAGCTTTACACATGCTACTGCAAGCCGTACCACACTGTAAAATCACCTGTATAAAGTTGATTATCGTGTGCGCTCTTTGGTGGTTATCGAGCACAAAGATATTTACGTAATCTAAATTACAGCGAATATAAGATCTTATTTTAAATCATCAAAAACAATTGTTACGGAATTAATGTATTTACGGAACTAAAGTCCTTTACTTTTCATATATACGAGTACTTATTATGTTCAAACTTGGTTATAATTTAGCAGGTAATATTAAAGTGTCTCAGCGTAACATGCTGAAGCTGTACAACTGTCTGTACCTACATAACATCTTGTAACCATGTTTCTGGCGAATAAATATATTTCAAAGACTAAGTCAAAAATCATTTATTCCGAAATTTTTTTTACCCTACCGTGCAGCTACTGAGAAACACTGCCAGAAAACTCAGTAAGAATCCTTTTTTTAGATAAAATATACTTAAGATTAATTACAATCATTGTGTTGACTCGGAACAAGCACTTTTGTCACTTAAATAACCAGAAATTTTGTAATATGCCCTGCTACACAATTTGGCTTTAATAATTCTTTTAAACTTATACGTAGACAATTCTCTAATATCATTGGGAAGTTTGTTATAGAATCTTATACATTGCCCCATAATAGAGTTACTTATTATAATATATTATAACCTATTTCATTTCACTTTACAATAGGGGATCGGACTGAATCTGAAAAAATATAACCGTTAGTATGGAGCTTCTACGGCCACACTACAAGTGACGTCATATGTTAGTATCGCGTGTTCTTTATGTAAGACTAGCAGTGCATCGCGGATTCACTTGCGTTAATCTGTCCAAGATTGGCCGTACCAACTCAGAAACCTTCTTGAGCTCATGCGCAACACAGACAAATATTAACTTACTAGCTGTGCCCCGCGGTTTTACCCTCATCGAGCATCAAATAAAAGTCACGTGTATGAATCCGACACGAGAGTTCTATAACCACTGCACATACGATAAAGAAGAAGAAAGAAGTGACGCACTTGTGACACAGTGGCCCACATTAAGATGTCCTAGTCTACGTGTTCTTTGTGGCCGTGAATTGTATGTTTGTTAAGTCCCCACGATACAGAAATTTATTTAATTAGTGAGGTCATTGTCTTTAGAAGAAATAATATATGGCTTTTGGTAGTTTTTTTTAGTAAGAAAGAAAGACTAGGATAAGTTGGTACTATAATGCGTCTCCTATTACAAAGAAGAGAGATAATTTTCGGTATTTTATCTAAAGCTCTGAAATGTTTCTGAAAAAACGTAAAGAATCTTTTTGTAGCGTTACCCTTTGTGAGTCGAAAGAAAATTGTACTCATTAAATTTTCCGCCCAGTTAAGTTTTGTCGAGAAAAATGTGGGTGTTGCCGCCTTCTTAAAAGCTGATCCCAGTTAAATGTTACAAAAATATTAATTTACGACGTTGGAATATTGTAATAATAAATATTCGACAGATTCCTATGGTTATTAGTGCCAAGGTGTGTAGGTACATCTTACATTATTATTCATTTTAAAAAATTAATGAACCATGACGTATGATACTCGTACTAAGCAAGCGAGTGGTATTTTCATCTTTCTGATGGCGGCTATTTGGGGTCCCCCGAAGTACTAAATCAAGTCACTTTATTTGATAATTAAGGGTAGATTAGATACATGGTAGATTTAAATATTTTGTCCAGGTCCATGTAATTACCTTCAGAATGTGGGCAAATTTATTATTATAAATAATATTATTAATTTTTTTTGTTAGACAGGCTCATTGGCAAATAGATTTATAGTTACACCTTACTGCACAAAATATAAAAACTGGTTACAGAAAAAAAAACTTAATAGTTAAAATAATGTACAATTGGCTTCTCGTACAATAGCCGACAGCCAGACAAGCGTAGCATGGACTAGTATAAATAGAAAATAACAGGCAGCTGATAGTGTACCTGGTAATGATAAGTAAAAAGTTAGTAGCAAGCCAGCCATTTTTTATTTTTTTGATATGGCAAAGGGAATGCCTACGCATCCCACCCGCAAAAAGTGTTTGGCTAATGTCAGCTGCTTAAATTACCAACGTACTAATTACTTCTAGTCTTAAAAACAAGGGCTGCTGTACAAATTACCTTAATTTTACTTTGTAACATCTAAACACGAGAGTAATTCACCTAATAGTGTAAACAGAACATAAAATAATGTACAAAATCTAATAAATATCAATAAATTTGCAATTTATAGCGACACTTCCTGTACACAAAATGATTATATCTCGCTTCACGGCATGTTGACATCGGCCAAATTAATTTTATGGAATTTGGCTCAAATTAGACTTGAGCATTGCTGGGCAGTGCGTGCGTGAATGTAATTTGTTTATACTGTTTTGCGTAGTTTATGGCTTAGTTACCGGGATGTATTTAACCTCCGACAAAAAGAGAGATGTAGTAAGTTTAAAGCCTATGTCTGTTTATGTGTCTCTGGCATCGAAGCTTTAATATCGCACTAATATTATAAAGGCGAAAGTTTGTAAGTCTGACTGTATATGTTTGTTACTTCTTCACATCTAAACGGCTGAATCGATTTCAATAAAATTTGGTATGGAGTTAGCTGACACCCTAGATTAACACATAGGCTATAATTTATAAAGTTTAACGCGGGTAAAACCGCGGGACGCAGCTAGTTAAAAATAAATATTTAGAGACAACTGATAAATATACTTATATATTTCTAAATACATACATAGTATAGATAAATTACACCCAGACCGGACAGAGCAAAATTAAATAATCTTTTCACGCCGCATGTCGTGCGTTCAATTCCCACCCATTACAGTTATTTGAGTGCATGAACATGTCTGTTTGTCCTGAGTCTGGCTGTAATTATCTATATAAATATGTATTTACAAAAGACAAGTAGTATATGTAGTATATCAGTTATCTGGTTTCCATAGCACAAGCTCTGCTCAGTTTGGGGTCAGATCTGTGTGAATAATTTCCTAGTATATTATTATTATTATATGTTCCTTCTTAGGACCTATGCACACCACGTATTTTAAGCACGCCTTTGACGCGCGTTTGTAGCGATACAGACACGGGTTAGCATCTAACGCCTGTCGACGCTTAAAGAAACGTTGTGTGCATAGGCGCTTAGACAGCTACTAGTGTCTAGATCCATACATCTAGATTTCTAGGTCATCACGATTATGACCTTACCTGTCATATCCTCCAACCTTGAGCGCAAGTTGTGTGTTACTCATAATAATATCGCTACAATATTACATGTCGAGAAAATATAATAAATCGCATATAATTGTCGATTAATTACTATCCATATCGACTGACAGCTGACAAATTAAGTGCCTGTAGCATGATAACAGCTGGAAGAAGTCCACTGCTGGACGCAAGTCTCCTTCAAGAATCGCCATCGCAGTAAAATGGTCATAGTACTCGAAAGAAGCTCCTGCACGTTCTCTGCTAGATATTCCCTTGGCTTTACTTCTACGCCCACCAGGGGATGAGATGTGGTAATGATATTCTATGCCTTCATCACCCGTTTAAAGAACATATAAAATGCCCGAACTAGGGAAGTAAGTCGCTGTTACGAGGTACTTTTCAAACATATAATTTACGGACATAAGTAACGAGCACCAGCGCTTTTCTGTGAACTATGGCCATCGAACTGCGATCGCCAACCCGTCTGCCAAGCGTGGCGATTATGGCATTTCACCCCATTCTTTGGGGAGGCTTTTGTCCAGCTGTGGACGTACTTTGGCTGACATGATGATGATGAAACGGGTTCTTTCCATCGAAATCTTAGATACATTATACAGTTAGGCATCAGCAATTCAACTGTCTTGTTTAAATACGATAAATTTAGTGTTGATTGTGTTTTGGTTGACTAGAAATACGGGCGGAAATAAATTCTTTAGAAACGCGTATGTATAAAATAGAGACACTAGGTATATTTAATGCAAATTAAGTCACGTGTTAGTGACAGATAAATAAGTATTCTTCACGTGGCCGCTTTCTATGTCAATCTTAGAGATTATACTTATATACTGATTTGCTTCATTTTATATAACCTGGTCTTGAACATCCTTCTTATGGATACGTATTAAAAGAACTTTTTTAATCAATACTTATAAAAATTCACACAGTTTTTGATGGACCCTGCTGATGATTCTGTCTTTACACCACTAACATTACATTACCCCACTAACATTACAACATTAGTAATGTAATCATTCAAGTCACTAACGTTATATCTCTCTATGTTTTACATAGCTAGTATAGAAAGAACAGGGCATACATAGAACTAAAATAGTTTAATTATATAATACACGCAGTAATTATTCAAGAGGGAAGATAGACGCAAGACATTACAAGTGGACAAATCTAATAAAAAAAATGTTTTTGCTTATCATAAAGAGGCCTACTTACTACAATAACATTTTAAATAGAGTTTTTGTTTCTAACGTTTGCAGTTAGCCTAGAACGATTTCACTACTACACAATGTTTAAATTTATACATTACAAGTGGATAGTTATCAAGAAGTAAAAGAGATTCCTCTACAACAAAATAAATGGAGAATGCTACACATACAAGTGCCGAACACTTAAATTTTGAATGGATGGAGTAATTATACGCGCCAGGAGCATTATTGGTCAACATTTTCCAACGTATCGCTTATTTTCCTTTAGTATTTCACGCCAAAACTAAATTTACAAACAAAAGATATCCTTTTTATAGCAACTATGTCGGAAAGGAATGCAATGACGAATACAAAATAATAATAAAATCATATCTTAGGACAAAGTAGGCAGAGTCAGTACTATGGCAACTAGACAACAGATAAACATACTTATATATTTTTAAATACATACATCTTATAGATAAATTTGGGTGTACCCAGATGCAAAACAAATAATCATGCTCATTACACAATTTCTTCTGGGTGGGAATCGAACCTAAGACCTTAGCAGTCAAGGTCACTAACCATTACACCAACATACCAGTTAACCGAATCAAATCGACCAATTTAATAATAATAATAATATCTGGGGACAATGCCACAGATCATCCTAGCCCCAAACTAAGCAAAGCTTGTATTATGGGTACCAGGCGACGATATGCATACTTATATATATATAGATAAATACTTAAATACATAGAAAACATCCATGACTCAGAAACAAATATTCGTGCTCATCACACAAATATTTGCACTTACCGGGATTCCAACCTAGGACCACCAGCTTCTAGGCAGGAGCACTACCAACTAGGCTGCGGTGACCGATTATTATTTTTACCAATAAATCGACTCGCAATAGCCTTCTCTGACCACAACGAGGAATCTGTAGCGAAAACCTGTCTTTGGTGTATTTCTTATGGGGGTTTCCGTCTGTCGTCTGGGCGGTGGTTGGCTGGGTTTGAGTTTTATTACATTCTCGCCCGGCTCCTAGATTTTCACCCGCCGGCAGTTTTGCTCTACCGGGTGAGACGCCTTTCGGTGACGCCCAGCAGAAGCAGACCAGCTCGAGTGGCGGCTTGAGGAGCCGGGGGGAGCCGCCCGTATAAATAGAGTACTGACCTTCCGTCTTTTGTTTAAAAATACGTCTGCAGTGCTCTTTATCATGATTCCTAAAAACCTTGTGTGTACTTATGTACACGCGTTAGAAGTTATACTTCTTAATATACAACTTGAACATAGTTATCAATTTTCATACCACCTAGAACTAACTTCATGCTGTTATTTATACGATGTGCGCGCACGATGCGCGCGCATCGTAAAAATTCACTCTCATACCACCTAGAACTAACTTCATGCTGTAAAATTTTTTGGTGTCGGTATGCGCGCGCATCGTAAAAATTCACTCTCATCATTTTTCTCCATCGCGCCAAAAGAAGTATAACTTCAAAAATAGAGACACTATTTTTAATGGACATTGCCTCACGTGCGAGTGAGAGATAAAATATTCTTCACGTGTCTGCTTTCTATCGTAACCGTGGATACTCAAGCATTCGCAATTATATTGTTTTGTTTTTATCGCGGCGTAGGAGGCAAACGTGAATTCACAATAGTCGCATAAATAACACAATAATGTACCATTCCATTAAACTGTTGTAACATTATCATGTGTGGTTTTGTTAAGTACTAATAGGTAGATATATTTTATAATTAAACGGAACACTTTAACACGTGACTTCGCTTATAGTACAAACAATGATAATATTATGTATATTACAATTTTATAGTATAGTAGTACGGAACCAGCCTACACATTACTAGACAAGGAATGAATCTTCGCGTATCCAAAACGTAAAAATAGCATATTAAGTACGCTAAGCTTTATAAGAGCATAAGTGCTCTAAGCGCAACAAAAGCGTACCTAACTACCCCAAGCCTGAGTACTTCTAATATTTTTATATATTGTGGACACGGGTCTCAATCGCGATAACAATTTAAGGCAAATCATTGCCTTTAGATTACCAGGCGTGGTCACGGGTCGACTCGTGACCACGAATTGTTATCACGATTGAGACCCGTGTCCACAATATAAAAAAATGTGTGCAAATCGCGAAAGTTTAAAAGCATTAATACTTCTAATACAAAAAAAAAGCGTAACTGCCCCAAGCGTGAATATTCAAGCATCCATTTAGACCATCCAAGACTATAAGAACCCCATGTGCAAGCACCCCAAGCATAAAAAGAGCGTAAGTACCACGTTGGTAATAAAAGCGTACTTAAGTGCCTCAAGCGTGAGTACCACGAGAATAAAAAAAACTTCAGAAGGTACCCCAAGCGTGAATACTTCGAGCGTAAAAAAACTATGGGTAGGTACTCTCTCATAAAAAGAGCGTAAGTACCCGAAGCGTATAAAGATCTCAGGGTGAGCAAATATCACAAGAGACAATTAGGCTGAGATCTATAGAGCGTACTTAGACTTTGCTCAAACTTTACTTACGTAAAACTTTGCTAAATGTATGCTAAGCTTATACTTTGATTTGGTATTTATAGACTTTTTGAAGTTAAGATTATGCTTGGCATAAGCTAAGACAGACAATCAAAACACCAATTGTAATTTCGTTACATGCATTAACTTCTGTCTAAGTAAAGTCTGAGCAAAGTCTAAGTACGCTCTATAGATCTCAGCCTTAGTGTCCAGTGATATAATAGGACAGGGGGGCATACTTAAAATTGTTGCGCTCTTTGTGCGGTGCCGTTTTCGATTCTCTTGAGTGTGTATCTTAGTATGAATCAATATTTGATTATAAACCTTATATGCATGGAATGTTTTCCTCAATATTATAATTTAACCCAGTATTTTATCTCACGCGCTAGTTGTATAATGAGACTAATAATATTATATAGATAAATTTGTTATTCACTCTTGCTCTAGACAACATGGCGGCTTGATAAGTCTTATCAACTTATTTACCTAATTCAATTTGTTAATATTATTACTTAAGGCGCTGGCAACACCCAATTCCACTCCAAACTCTTCTGGATAAGCTAGCATATAAAAAAATAAAGTAAAAAAGGTAGCATATACGAGTCAAAATAGAGTAAAAAATCAATTCAAATCAGCTTATTAACAAGATGAGATTGAACAAAATCATTAATTATGGGCGACCCTCTTTGTGAGAATTTTTTTAATGTGTCTTTTACGTTATAGCCTAGGAAAGTATCACTGTTTCACCGCACTATATAGGCAAGCGTGGGCTCAAGCAATAAGTAGCTTTAAGCTTTAGCAATAAGTTCGAATTTAAATCTCGACTCTAGGCAGTTAATGATGGATGCATGAGCAGGTCGGTTGCTTTGTGCAACTGTCGCTTAACGTTAGTACGCGAAGTCGCGGGCATTGTTCCCGATTGAGGGTCAGTGAGGGCATTGCATCGAATGGTGACAAATACCAGTCCACTTATAGCTTTTACTAATAATAAAAACACATTAAAAATAAATTATATTTTTTTGTAATTTTCTAAGATACTTTTATTTGAAACATTATTTAGAGGTGACTTTGCGGTATTTTTCTATCGACAAAACGTAGCTGAATCGTTTTTTGAGAATATTTAGTGCAAATACATGCGAAAGTTTGATAGAAAAACAGAAGAAAAACTACAGAATGGATTTTGATGAAACTTTCTAGTTACGAGTATATAGTTTATATATCTGAATTACACATAGGCTATAATTAATAACATTGAACGCGGCTGAAACCGCGGGTAAACTTAGTATTTTATAATTTGGTCAAAATTAAAATAAGTATATTTTTATAAGGTGGAGCAGGAGTAATGGCTCAAACTTGCGTAGAAAACGAATTTGGCTGTTGCCAGCCCCTTAATTATTCAATTTAATCTTGTTTCTATAGCGGCTCAGGAAATTATGTCAATGCTCTTTCGTAACTAGCAGATACTTATATAATTGTAAGATAAACAGATTTCGTATTCGTTTATAAAGATATATTTTTTATATATTGTATCTATGTATTAAAAATTTATTAAAATTAGTAACTAAAAATATAATTAAAAGTAGTACAATTACTACTGAAAAAGCATGATAGGAGTAAATAGGGGAGATAGAATAAGAAACACCAACTTTATTTTATTTTATTTATTAGGAAAAGACTCTGATACAGTACATAACCCTAAAAATAAAAAGGCTAAAATGGAAGTGGTCGGGACACATGGTCAGAGGAAAGGACAAATCGAGCAAAATAATTACAGATTGGTATCCAAGGGAAGGTAAAAGGTAAAGAGGCTAACAAGTAAAACCTGGAACGATGATATCAGGCAGGTTGCAGGCATAACATGGAGTAAAGTAGCCAGAGTGAGATCAGAATGGAGTAGGTTGGAGGAGGCCTTTGCCAACTGGCAAACGGACTTACGGAAAGTGAAGAAGCACCAAATATGCCAATAATTTTAATTTTGTAAAATACTTATATAACAAGTAGTTTAACTAAATTGATTGTATATCTGTTATTCGAAAAAAAGGCTTTATTATTATTACAATGACTACTGAACTAATGAATACTTAATTGTACTACTTATATTTCTAAATAAGGTAATAAGATATCTAAACACGCAAACCACTTGCATTTTAGATAGGTCTCTAATTGATAGGATGCATTCAAATACATCATGCCGGAACATTAATGTATAATTTATTGAGGTTTTATTGCAACACATCCATAGGCACAATTACGTGTTTCCCAAAAATTTACCATCCTAGAAACGTTCGAAACCTTGTCTGTGAGAAGTAATAACAGAAGTTATGTTATTAAAATATTCAGTTGTGTTTTATTAGTCTATGCCATTTAAGGGATAATTGTACGCTTCCACTATTAATTATTTAATAACTTATGAACAACTACATGTATACAAACCTGAAACTTGATGCTTTGAAATTTTATTAACACTCAATGCAAATTAAAATATAAAGCTATTCATACATACCTTCTTTACTAATCTATTCTGTGCTATTGTAAAGATAAAAAAGTGCGCCTTCTGTACTTACGAATTCTGTGGTTTTGGGAGTATTCTACCCAAAGGTGATTGACATCTTCAATAAATCTACAAGTGTCGCAATTAAAAAAAATGTCAACGACATATGTAGCTTAAATCTATTTAGTGGCTTGTGTCTAGTTTTTAGTGTAAAAGATATTACAGAGTGTCCTATTTAACTTCCTGTCTTCATACCATTTAGCGCTGATGGCACTTAACTTTCGTGTTACGAAGAGGTTCACTCCGCAAAGAATTAACATATTGAAATTTAATTAAATCATTCAATATTCTTACTAGTAGTAGAAGTCCAAATACCAAATGTTGGGTTCAATTAATTGGAATTCTGGTAAGAAAAACACCCAGTAACAAGCTAGGAGTTGGACGTTCTGGTACTTCGAAGACCACGTAAAGTCGGTTCTAATCTCCCTGTCGTGACGGATAGCCGTATCATTGGATTATGAGTGTAAGAAAATACAGAGTACACCAGTGGTGACGCACACGCTTCCGCGCTAAATTCATTATTATCACCGACCGATGAGATTTCTCGCTGTAACCGAAATTCCGCTAGAAGCAGTATTACATTGAATACCTATTTGTAGTCTTCATGCCGCATACTAAAAATCAATACCGAATCTAGAAATAGGTTACCAAAGTTACCATCTAGTCATTTTGCTTCATAGTTAGATAACTTTGTGGAGGTTGTCACATTGTAGGTTCGTCAGTTATCTGAGATATTTCATAACTAACGAGGATTATTTAGTTTTTGTCCACTACCAATAAATGTCAAAAAATCATTTCGGCTGCGTTCGGAAACAGGCATTGACTGCGTTCGGAAACAGGCATTGGCTGCGTTCGGGAACAGGCATGCTGCGTTCGGAGATCAAATTTTGACGTTTAGTGGTCGTGGGTGCGTTGCAATTCTATCATGGTGAAAACTGCATTTAGAAACGTAGTGTTATATTGTTTTTGGGCATGTACGCTTATAAATTTTATTGAAAAAATAAAACACTGTTTAATTGGTCGCTTTGCAAACTTGCTAAAATTCGCCTGTTGGTATGTTTTCTTTTAGATGTATGTATGTTACACGAATTCTCCTTCGTTTGTTAATAATGATTCTTTTTATTTAAAGGTGTGTATGGTCCCATATCACACATACCTATTTAAAATAATTGTTAAGTACACAAAAGTGGAAGTCGGTTGTATGTTTTTACGATTCCAAAGGGTGTCATTGATCAAACTGTATAAATTCTTCGTTGATTTTAAATTGATTTAAATTATAATTCTTTTCTAGTGGTTACCGACCGAAGCCTATAATAATATAACCTATTAGGTTATATAGGTATAGGTATAGGTTATATAGGCTAACAATATAAAACATGTACTTTAAATGGATATCTTTTAATAACAATAATATACCTAATCGTTCTACAGTTATGCCTATACAGATAACTACAGGAAAACAATTCAGAAACACACCTCCGCCTGTTAAACACTAAATACTTTTGACCTACATCTTGTATCACTGATCACGTGGCAACTAATGAATTCAAAACCAGACATCACTGTATTGGTCAATGTAACTATCAATACGCTGTAATTTTTATAGACCTGCTTAAAATAAACAGATAAAGTACCTTTTTTCTGACATGTTTAGGTCGTCAATATTTAACGCTGTTACTACCAAGTTGCTGTTGTTTGGCGGTTGTCGATACCACCTTGTTTACTCGAATAGACAGCCCATAAATAATTGATAGAAACTGGTCGAAATCGAAGGTCGGCTTGCGCAAACCATATCGAACGTATTTGCATGGGCCGATCGATAGAAGCCAGTGGTGTTTTTTAAGGAATTGTTCTTGATGGTACCTTAATAATAATAATAAGTCTTTATTTTTAGACCAAATTAGTGTCCAATTAGTTAGTAACAATTTTCTTATAAACTAGTGTTAGTAATTAGTATTTTTTAAATATGTAACAAATTTACCATTCATTGCTGCGTTATTCCATGCGAAATGGCGCAGCAATGATTGACGTAAATACAGTCTAGCCGACTAGCGATCAGCGATCAAGGATGCTGTTGGTGCTGCCACGTATTCTGCGCACCAGAGATGCGCATCTCTTACGCATCGTAGCGTAGAAACAATCTACGCGATGCTCAGCAAACATCCCTGATGCACTACAGAATCGCCGCAGCCCCATCAGCATCCTGAACGCATTATTAAATTGAACTCGGAGGGCACTGTAAGATTTTTGAGTATAGTTAGCCCACAGCCCACCTTAGTATATTGTTTTTGAATTTATCATTTTCTATCTGTGTGGTTTTACTCGCATTAAACTTTATAAATTATAGCCTATTTGTTGAAGTAGTAACAAACATACACACTCATACACTCACAAACTTTCGTCTTTATAACATTAGTGTGAAGTGTGATACTATGGTATATATGGAAGTTGTTCAAGCCGCCCAGTATGACTCTGACATGGCTTGATTGTCGGCTTTACGTCCTCTCCGAGACATAATACCGGCAACTCCCAGACTTGGGGCTCATACTGCGATATTTTCTTTATGGAAAAATCCCAAAACCACTTTTTGGCCTGACCCGGGATCAATTACCGCTAGACCAACGAGGCAGTCATGCGTATATATGTATAAGTATGTAAAGGTAGGAAGTAAATACAATATGCAGACCAGGAAAAAATAATCTGAGCCGTCTCGGTACTAATATGTTCACTTACAAGGTAAATAGCATTGCGACCGGCCAATGTTAGCCATTTGTTAGCTATGATTAAGTCACGATTCGCTAAAGTATTGCAATATGTGTGGGCGGTCAGATGAGCTAGACGGCTTAAATGAGATCAGGCGAGTGTGGTCATTTAGCATATAATTTTAGTCCACTTCAAATATAGAGTGTGTGTAAAACGTTTGTTTCAAAACTGAAATGAAATCTTTATTAATTGACAAAGCTTACTATCATATAAGAGATTATTTCATCATGTCAGCTAAAGTGCGTCCACTGCTGGACAAAAGCCTCCCCAAAGAATGGGGGATATGCCACAATCGCCCCGCTTGGCAGACAGGTTGGTGATCGCAGTTTGATTGTCATAGTTCACAGAAAAACGCTGCTGCCCGTTCTCTGGTAGGTCTTCCCTCGGATGATTTCTACGCCCCTCACGGGATGAGTTGGGGTTATGATATTCTATACCGTAACCACATAGCAACCGTCACCATACAGCAAGAGATTTTTAAATGACATGAATTTGTGACTAAATTGTATTTCACATACCTATGTTTTTATTTCTATATAATCAATACATATAATAAAATCGTAGGAAAGTCAAAACTGTACATTGAATATTTTTTAAAAAGGATACTAGGGGTGTGATCTACCTTCGATATCGAAGCCAAAAATATATATATAATTAATATATTTTAGATTTTTGTCTGTTTGTCTGTAGGTATGTCCGGGCTAAACTCAAAAAGTACTGCATGGATTTACTTCAAATTTTGCATGAATATTACTAAGAGGTCGGGTCAACATATAGGCTACATATTATCACGCTATCACCTACGGGGGAGGAGCTGTGATAATTTATAAAGTTTAACGCGAGTATTGGTCATACCAACTCGGACGTCTTCGTAGGCTCATGCACAACACTTTGCTGAAGATCATCACATATCAAATGCATACAAACATTCATTTTATATATATAATAAATGTTTTGTGGCATTCTGTTTCTGACCATGTCGGGTCAATGGTCTAAGACTGATTAGATGATAAGTATAATTTCTGTCGCGTGTTTAATGTCAATATCCTTGAGGGTCTAAATTGCAGAATTATTCCATTTGGTACAACCAATTAATAGAGTAGTTGTCGTTATAACACTCGCTGTAGCCGAATTGGGCTGTACAAGTTTCTCAGTTATAAGGGGAATTAAGCTTGTTAGGGAACTACGTTTCTACGATACTATATTTAGGTTAATCGTCTCAATATTTTGTTGTAATTTAAATAAGTAAAACTGTGTGGTGACTGCGAAGAATATCATCACCCCATCTTACCTCGTGCGGCGCGTAGAAATCGTCCAGAGGGAATACCTACCAGAGAACTGGCAGCAGCGTTTTTCTGTGAACTATGATCATCAAACTGCGATAGCCAACCCGTCTGCCAAGTGCGGCGATAGTGACATATCCCCCCATTCTATGGGGAGGCTTTTGTCCAGCAGTGGACGTCATTCACCTGACATGACGAAAACTTACTTTAACTATACAATTGCCTCTAATAAAATTTATATGTGACTATTCCGAAAGCATATCTATCGATTAAAGCAATATATCAAAATCGGTCCACGAACAACGGAGAAATCGTGTATGTATGTACATACAAAAAAAACCAGTTGAATTGATAACCTCCTTCAATAAAGTTGGCTAATAAAGTAATTTTATAGTAGCGAAGCTTATGATTATGCTGTGAATAGGTATGATTACACACTTTGACCGTTCTATTACTCCATTATAACTTATTAAATATTTACCTACGTGGGAGGGAAGTTCGCTCATATTTTTTGTTGTTATATTATTTAACAACCGTTACAATGAATTTTGTTTCTACATATCATTAATAATAGTTTGCAATGGACAAAAAATTAGACTTGTACTCATGGGGTCTGCGGGCAATGACTTCACCAGAGCCTGTTAAATGTATAATTACGATTCGCTTAATCAGTGGCGTAGGATATATCTCAAACACAAACAAGCTGATTAATAGACGGTGTGGAAACCAGCGTACATTCCAAATACAAAAATATTATCATTTAAAAAAAAATTGTATTTGTCATGGATTTCCGAAACGTAACGCCTTATTTCATTGTTTACCAGCGTACCTACATCTCAAAGCTTAATCAACGTATTATAGTGGCCATACGCTTAGTCACATCATAGGGCTTAAGGCACTGAGCATTAGCCAATATGATTAAAACCTGAGACCGGACTACTGTAATTTCAAGGTCTAAAATGTATGAAACAAAAAAACGTGACCACGGTTGGAATTATTTATTTATTTATAACTTTATGCACAACAAATAGTACATCCGTGGATTAATGCCCAAGTCATTTTCGGCCAGTCAACCTTAGGGTGGTGTAGAGATAGCATGGTAGGTGCACGGATCATACAATTATTAAAAAGTAAGCAAGCAGGGGCTATACTAAGCGACTATAGCATTAGCCGCGGTATTTTTTTTTTGTTATTTGGGTGTATCGCGTTATGCGATATATGCGATACCTACGCTGACCACTGATCATAAAATTTTCCATCCCGTCCATTCTCATAATCAGTGATGATCGATGAGACGGCTGTCTGACACAACTGGAGGAACTGGTGGAAAAATCACTCGCGGGTGCTCTCCAAACAAGTAAGTTCTCATTACCACCCAAAACATAAATATTTCAACTACTGTACCATAAACATATTGACATATCGTGGAAAAATTGAGCCTACTATCTAGGAAAGTTCAGACTATTACGTTTTCTTTTTTAGCTATACTAGAGCAAATAGTTCAGATACATACGCTCATAAATAATTTAATTTTCGAGTTTTTTTTGTATAAAATTGAAGCCGATGGGAAATCGAGTTCTGACCTACTCTACGCTACTGAACTTGTTAGATCAAATGCTACAAATACTGTTATATAAAAATTATGGAGGTGCTATGGCTGCCATATAGAGTAATCATAAGTTGATATCTGTTGGGCTATTGAACCGAGGTCGTCGACCTTATCAGGCGACAGGCAGTCTAGCCGAACGGCTTATTCAATGTTGGTGTTGAATGTATTTGTAGGGAAAATACTAATATCACAAGTACACTTTGTTTTTGTGTATTTTGTTTGTTGTGTCTGTTTTCTTTAGACGCTATAGCAACAAAAGTATGTGGTTGCTATAATAATATATTAACGACGACAATAATAATTTAATTACGTACCTAGCTATTTACAGCAAAACTGAGAATATTATTAGCATTTGTAATAACTATTCTATTTATATAATTTAAGAGCTATGCACTTGAAGGTGGACTTCTTCCGTTTTATCTTCGGCATGCGCTGTGAATTCTTGATATGACCATAGTTCCTGTTAAATATACGCTGGTAAAGAGAGAAACTATGGTTTAGTGACTGTGCCCCGCGATTTACCCGCGTTAAACTTTATAAATTATAGTCTATGTGTCCAGGGTGTCAGTGAAATAGTAACAAACATAGGTACACGCTCACACACTCACAAACTTTTGGCTTTATAATATTAGTGTGATTATATTATCTTTATTAATAGGCAAAACTGTGAACTGACAATGGCGTATTAAATTTACAATAGCACAAGAGTTTTGAATATAAAGTGTTCCAAAAAAGGTTCGATTCGTAACAGTTCCACTTCCTCTTTGATTGGATCCATGTAAATTTTAATCCTTGGTCTGCTCAACTTCTACTTCTATTTAATTTTCCTGCTATTCCTTTCATGTTTCCTGTGAAAGTGGCCTGCCGTATCAAATGACTTCACATCTCTACTCTTTTACTCTCTTCGGTGTTTAAATAAGATCTCTTTTCATTAACTAATACTTTATTACAAATACCATAAATTATCTTTAGGGTGTAAAAAATATCAACAGGTATGTCTTCCTCCCTCCTATTTACAAATGTGCTGTGCCCGACGTTGCCACTGCCTGCTTTACGTTATGGACGCTATTCAGTATTGAGTATCTAAAAGTATCTTTTTATTGTAGAATACATAAATTATTATGGGTGCTTTTAACTAGAGAACAAATTGTCTCAAAATAAAGATTGATAGATTGAAAAGTATTATAATAAACCAAAATAAAATAAAATCATTTAATTCATTTTTAGATAGAAAAAAAGGATTAAAGCATTATGATGTTTTCAGGATGGTTAACTATATTTGACCTCTCTCTCTCCGACTCTTGACCTCTAGTGTTTCAGTCAGTTCAAAATCTTCAAATAAATGTATAAATAAGTAAATAGATACTGTGCCAAAAATAATATAACGATACGTCAACGATAAACTAAATTTAATCGCAGGTTTAATCTCAAAATTCAAACTAAGCAATTTTTTATCAGTAGTTTTCATAGTACAAATAATGTTTTGGCTATTCACAAGCGCTCTTAATAGGTTAATGTGAATAAACCTTTTATATAATTCTATCCTTAGCCATATCAAGTATCGAACTTTTATGTATTCCTGGTAGGCATAGATGTTAGCAGTAAATGAGATCATTAGTTCTCTCTGGAAGAGAACTCATAGTTGAGTTAAGCTCGCCTGTGTCCATGATATATCTAATCTTTTTGTAAATATGTATTTCTGTGTGCAATTAAGTATAAACTATTAGTTCTCTCTCGATTGCTCTGCCTTGATTGCTAGCTAGATTCTGTGGTATTCAGAAAATCGGTACCAGCAAAAAGAACAATGCGCCTCACTGCTCGCCCCCGCACCTGATTATAGTATCAACCGATCGAGGAAGACATTACAATTCCATGCCCTTCGTAACCAACAGGATATAAAAGACGCCATCAACCGAACAATTGAACCGAATTAGTGATCGCCAGTTCATCAACCTTGCGTTTGATACATGACACCTAGCTTGTCAGTTTTAATTACGTTTTTTTTTGTGAGACTTGGCAAAACTCATTGTTATTAATAGTCTGGGTAGTGGAGTGATGAAGCAGACAGCCGCAGACCGCTCGTCGCCTCGACTTAGGGTTGTCATTTTTCTATGACGTGGATAATGGCTTTTAAAATTTTTCTTTATACATACACTATAATATCGCGATAGCCATGAAACAAGGACTTAGGCTGAGATCTATAGAGCGTACTTAGACTTTGCTCAAACTTTACTTACGTAAAACTTTGCTAAATGTATGCTAAGCTTAAACTTTGATTTGGTATTTATAGACTTTTTGAAGTTAAGATTATAAGCATAAGCTAAGACAGACAAAGTCAAAACACCAATTGTAATTTCGTTACATGCATTAACTTCTGTCTACGTAAAGTCTGAGCAAAGTCTAAGTACGCTCTATAGATCTCAGCCTCAGACGCCATGGATATTTCCCTCGAAGCCAAACAAGTAAACGGCGAATCCGCGAAATTTTAAGTAGCAAGTGATATGAAAAGTTTAGATAGGATTCACTAAAAGTTACGTTGTATTTAGATTAATATTAATAAATATGTAGCAGTTAATCAGGTATTGGGTTCAAATCTCTGGTCGGGTCAGTGTCATTAGGATTTTTCTGGTAAGAAAAATCTTCTTTACACACCGGTAGTTTGCCATGGATTTTAAATATACAATCCTCAAGTACATTTTACACGTTTGAAAAAAGAAAGACACTGGAAAAGCTTTTATTTTCAGATATTATAATTTGGCATTTCAATATTTTCGGTTACTTGATACCAGGAGGTAATTTTTCTCATCCGCAAGCTATGAAGAGCAACACATTTGTTTGCATTTTTAATTTCTCATTATTGGTAACCCTAGCTGTAGTATAGTAAGGCTTTCTTTGATGTAGCCGGCTTATTAATGAACGTGTGACTCACATGGTGTAGACCAGTGTTTTTCAACCTGTGGGTCGCGACCCCCTGGGGGGTCGCGAAGCCTCTATAGGGGGGTCGCGAAGCTTCTATAGGGAATTCGCAAAAGGTTCGGAAAGCTAGTCACAGCACGGCTGCTGCAAATACATTAAAAGTTAAGCGCGAAGTTCGAAAACTCTGACTGTACTTTGTCTCTTGATAACCACCTAACCTCTGTATGATAAAGTAAATTTTGGTGGAATGCTCCCATATTTTCAATAATTTTAAAAAACAGACGTATCCGAAACGTTTTTTCTTTAATAGAATTTACATTTTTACTAATAATATTTTGAACTTGGCTGTATTCCTGTGGCAAGGTTTTGACCGCATTAGCTTGACGATGGAGAAAACTATGCGTAGAGAGAGAAAAGTATTCGTGGGAAGCGCTAAACAAAAAAGTATTTCTTCCATTACATTTTCATTGGATTCAACGCACAAAAGCTAGAAAGTGCACACATTCCGCAGAATCGGTAGATTCATCAAATTGCAAAGAGTCTTCGAAACATCAGTCATCATATCGCTTATCCTCGATTGAATAAATTATCTAAAAAATCTTTGTCAAGAGAAAACTTCAAAGGAAGGGAATAAATCACAGTGCGTTGTGCACTGTGATTTATTCCCAATCACAGTAAATCCGAATTTCAAATAACTGACGTCATGAAAAAGTTCTTCCTTATTATAGTTTCATCACTCCCGCTTGAAGTTGGCGGTTCTGTTGGCCTATTCAGACATTTATCCATTTTCAATAATTAAAAACCACTGTTAGATACGTAAAAACAATGGCTGGCGCATAGCCATCGTCACCCATCGTCTCGATTACTCATTCCCTCAACTCGCATTTTAATTATGTATTTATCCGTATTATATATTATTTGTCACACAAGAAGACTTAATTCTTAGCATTCCATGGATTTACCGTGAGCAAACCGGGTCCATCCCGAAGTAGAGAAGGGCGACAGAGTGTGAGACTTGCGACTTAGATGTAGGTTTAAGGAGGCCCCCTGTGATGCATTAATGCTCATTTTCTCTGTCTCTCAGTGTTCCCCCCGCTTCCTAGCCAAATTTGGTAAGATACTAACAATGCAGCTTTGGATACTCGTTCTAATATAGAGCCTACGAAAGTTCTTGATTATTCTAGGTCTTTTAATAGGTTATAGAGGGATTTTGATGGTATATCCCTCGCATCCACTTCCACGGCATAAAAATTAACCATAAGGCCGTTTCTGGTTAGTTCATTTGATAAGTCGTACCTAATACTTATTTGCCTTGAACACGTGATCTTTAGGGATGTTAGTTTCCCAGGGTACGGTAGGCTCTATGAGCACGACGCGCAAATACATGGAAAAAAGCTGGCAAAAAAACGCGTAGGGGGGTCGCGAAAAAATTCATCACACTAAAGGGGCCGCGTCATGAAAAAGGTTGAAAAACACTGGTGTAGACTAATTGTTTCATTAAAATTTAAATTTGTCATATATAAAAAATGGTTTTAACATTTTTGGTCATGTATAAAGGAAACTCCAAAATGTGCCCCGTACTAAGGCATAATTTTTTGTAGGGATAACGCCCGCATTAATTACATAAAACCTTGTGTTGCGGGGTACTTTACAAACATATTCACATTACTCAGAATAACTATTTACGGGTAACACAAATAGTTCTTTTGCGCGGAATCGAACCCGGGACACGAAGTAGCGAGCCGACTGTCTTGATCGCTGCGCCACACGCCAATACTATTAAATTTTTTACACATCCTTCATGTCTCGCCTAAAAAGGTTCTTAGGACTATTTGTATTAGGATCCACAAATAATTTACAGCTTGCTCCTTAATTAATTTATCTTTAGATGAGTGAAGCTGATATATATTATTGCTAATCGTTTAAGACAGTCAAGAAGAACCAAAGCAATATGGTGCAATATTTTGGTTAAGCATTTTTCAGTAATGAAAAGACTAAAAACAAACATGATAAAAATTGTTAACCTTTCCTAAAAACTCACTAAGTTATAGCAGAATAGGCTCGTCTGACGTACTTTGTGTAATTTATCACCACTCTGACGTAAATGGCTGCAATAAATTACAAAGAAGAGACGGCACAATACTTTTTCAATATTTTACCAAATAAGTTTGGTAAAATTTAATGAAATTGTATCAATGATTAATCATTTTTAAATTACTTCTTTTCTATCTCTCTTTCTCTCTCATTTGAATCATCAAAAGTTGTGCAAATCTATCACACAATTTCAGCAGTGCCCGCGGACTTCGTTCCGCGTTATAAATATTTTTGTCCCTGCCCGTTTGTTCCGCGTAATACTTCGGGATAAATAAAAATTATGATGATGAATATAGCCTATGACGCTCCACAATAACGTAGTTTTCTATAGGTGAAATAATTTTGAAAATCGGTTCAGTAACTAAACCGATTTATGAGTTTGTGACGTTGTAAGGACAACGCCACAAACTCACAAACGTTACCTCTTTATAATATTAGTATAGATGTACTTTTAAACTTTCGCGTATCATAATTATACAACATTGTTTACAGGTATTAACGCGACTAACCTTTATTGTTATTTCTCCTACGTTTCGACAAAGTTGCATTTATCGTGGTCATTCAAAAATAACGTGGTTTTCTATAAGTAAAATAAAATCAAAATCGATTCAGTAGTTCAAGAGATTATCTTCTACAACCTCACAAACTTTACCTCTTATAATATTATAGTATAGATGAATAGCATTTTTTTTATTATGTATTAAACTAAGTAACTGATGCTCTACAAGTTACATATGTAAATGTAACTCCTTAAGTATATCTCACAATATTCATGTTACATGTATGATACTTACGTTCTTTGTTTTATATATCATTTTTAAACAAAGACGCAGCGTTTTACGACAGGAAACATGATTCACGTAAGAAGATAGGTACTAACTTTAAACTGTCATGCGTCAAAGCTATACCCGACTAATCTGCGTCGTGATAATGATGTATCTTGAGTTACCCACGGCTATGTACGGCTATTTAATTGGTTATTTCCAATTTTATTAGATTTTCACCGCGTCTTTTTATAATCGACCATTACCTTACTAACTGGGTAAAATTTTATCTAGCAGGTTGAAATGATGGAATGACTCTTGAAAAACTGGTAATAATTTGTCTGAAGAATCGGCAGTGCATACACCCGCATCGTCGATTCTTTGGCCTTATGGTCTTTGTATTATAAATAAAAAAACATCTGTTCATCACAAAATAGAAAGGTCTTCTTTTGGCGTGATGTAAATTTGACAGTGTCGTTGACAATCTCAAAATAAAAATAACAATGTTGTCGCAAATATTATAATATGTTTTGACATTAAGAAACTAAATCCCGCTGTAGTGGGTTATATTTAATCTTTAGTGATTAGATTTAACCCACTACAGGGGGATTTTTTTCAAAAAAGTTCAAAATAATGTTTGGTATAGATTACTATTATAAAAAAGGGAAAATGTAAAAAATCCCTTCGAGTGTGCGCCGCGGCGCCGGTCACCAAGCGTGGAAGTATGTTAAAATCTGCAAAAAGTCAGCACTCTTTTATAGAATTCATAAATTTTAAATAATACATGTTCCCAATAAGTCATCGATAAAATGCGGTAAACAAGACTATAAACTAAGTATTTTGTTTGTCAAACTACGAGAAAACGGGTCATATCTACGAATACTTACAAAAGCTTGCCGTTCAATTATAACTAAAGTTGAAATATAAAATAAATCTGGAGAAGTAGATAAGAACTTAAACACACTTTATGCAATAAAGTGTACTTCTTCTTCTTCTCATTTTTTTTCATATTTAGCATCTAAGGCGTATACATCGTTGGCTATGGTCTATTTCTGTAGAGTCTGAATATATATGCTTTTCTTTCTCTCAACGTCGTAGATTTTTTTTCTCTTGAATGAAATTATGCCTAATCGTGACGCGTCCTTAAAATTTACTTTACTTTGCCGAGTTGAGAAGACTATGTTATATAGTCCTATATATACCAGTAAAAGAATAACAACGTATCTTGTCTCTTCCTAGCCTATTCACATTCTAAATATCTTGTTAAATAAACATTCAATAATATTTTGAATAAATAGATATTAAAATTTTTATTAGCATCGGTACTCCTATTTTAAGTTAGTAAATCCAACTAATATTATAATTGCGAAAATTTGTGAGTGCGGAGCGGATTTTGATAAACATTTGAGGTAAAGCTTATATATCCGAATAACACATAGGCTATAATTTAAGAAGTTTATCGCGAGTGAAATCATGGGTCACATCTAATATTAAAAACACCTAAAAACTTCTTCAGTGCGCAAAATGTACCATGTGCATATTTCGAAAGTGTTAATAATTCCCTATAATAATATGCGAGCGAGAACTCTGTGCGGTCGCGGTTGTTTCAGGTCGTTAAGATAACTTTTTTTACCTCGTCAAACTTCGTTATCTTTTTTATCCTAAAATCTTCTCCCCTCCTATAACTATATATCCTAGTATTCCCACCATTTTAAAATCTTGGTTTAGGCCAGATGATTCATATATTATGATATCCGTGTAGGGCGTTGATTTGGTCCAAACAAATAATCTGCATAACTACGGCTCCAAATTCAGCCTTGGCCGTGGCCTAGTTCCACTAGACTTGTGGACACACCTGCTCTGCTTGGCAACAAAAGAACCAATCTAACATTTTTCCTTGCTACTCCAACAAGTTGACATTACAAATAGAGTAAATAAACTAGTAACTTCATTGTCACAGTAACCTTTCTATTGCTAAGGCCACATTGTTTCACTGGCAAGCATGCTTCCGTGTGGTTATTTGGTCAATGTATTCTTTTTTTTTATAATAGGCCTTAACTGGGTCTCACTGCTGGGCAATGAGTCACTCTGTTTCCTAGCCTCCCTATATTTTGTCACTTCAGGCCAATCCTTACTCACAAATGCCGGGCCATCAAGCCCTCTTTCTTGAATTATGGTATTTCCACAGACGTGGTTGAATTTTGCTTGACGGCTATAAATATGTAGTCTAAAAGCTTGTCATTTCCCACTTTTGCTGCCTAGCCGATTTGGATTCTACGATTGACCTCCTTCTCCAAGTTGGACCTACCTGGTCTAAAGATCTGATCTGTCGTAGGTAAATATAGTTCTCTACTTATCTTTGAGTGCAGAGTCGCCAACCTTCACTTGAGTAGGTGCAACATAGATGTTCGACATGATGTTCGTTTTATCCAAATTTATTCTTAGATCCACTTATTGAGATATCCCAATCTTAAACTAGCCAATTTCTCTTCTTTTAACCTCAAGCATTACACGTCTTCGTGGTTTCGCTGTTCGCCTCGTTGTGTCTCCGTCCGGCTTCCAGAAGCATCTCCATGGCTTCTTTGTACATGTTTTTAAAGCCTTCTAGAGATTATATTCTGTCATTGTCTCCTCACCTTGCTATCTTTAACTGGTTCAAGATTTCACACCATTCCCAGTCTTAAAACCCGAGCCTCTCATGAATCTCGATATTAATATCCTCTTTGATACGAAGTTTAACCAAATGGAGTTGCTTTTTGGCTCGTGTTACTTAGTTTAAGTTTTATTAGCTATACAGCTTGAACCCTCACTTACCCCTATTGTCCGATAACTCAGTAAATTTTGACTTATAATTCACTAGTTCATTATCTTTCATATCAATTTAGAAGGGCGTTTTCAGAGATCTTTTTACGTTTCAGTTGTTTTAACCTATATACTAAATTGGCACACACAAATTATATTCGGTAATTTACGAGAACTTTTACGAATAGATTAGCAAAACTTTTATGTGTTGAGGAAAAGTGTTATTTTAAATGACAAACATAATGATTCATAGGTCCTAGAATTAAAATGGAGAAAGTAAACATAGAGAAGTCAGTAGAAAAATGTAGCGCAACATCTTATATTAAATTCATTTTAACAGGAACATTTGTATGTATTTTATATTTTCTTTGAGATAAAAGGAAAGTAGGATCTTCCCGCTTATTCTTTTATGTAAAGTTGTCGGGATCTACTTATATTTCATTAATTGTATATTAAAATTATATTGGGATAGAACTATAAAACGATGTAGACGCTCACTGTGGGCCACATTACAAGACATCAGGGCCACCAAAGAGTAAAAGAGAGGGCTACGCTCGGAGTTTCCTGTAAGATGGAATCAGAAATGTCGAAATCCACAGACAAACCATTGTCAGCGATAATGCCCGAAAAATTGCAAAGCTGAAGTGGCAGCGGCACATAGCTCGTAGAACCGGCGGCTGTTGGAGAAGAAAGGCTCTCGAGTAGTGACCACGAACTGCAAGATGCAGCGTAGGCAGGCCTCTTACTAGATGGTCCGGATCCAGCAGTGGACGTCTTTCGGCAGACAAAACCATACACTTCAATCTCCCATTAGCTCACTTAATATCAACATTTAGGTTTATTTAGTGTGACAAGTAACAAACGCCTCCAGGAAGTCAGAAATAAAAGAAAAAAATACAGTCGAGCCTCAAAGCAGTCGCATATGATGTGTAACATCTGACATGTTATAATTCCGTATAATAAAAACAGAGATGTGAAGCCATTCATAATGTGATTGGTCGAATTTAGCATGGCATACACTATACTGGCCAGCAATACGCCGTGTTACTAACCTTACGCAAAGTGGGTTGGCACTATCTCACAGCTACCTCTCCGCCACCGCGTGCGCTCATTAGTCAATTCTAAAAAGCGCGGCCTCCTGGTATCCTGTAACACATTTCCGTTCTTTTCCCAAATCAATCCCACAAAGATATCCAGCAATCGAGAGGAAAGATGTTACACGTCAACAAACGGTCTTGGTATATGTGTAGATTAAAGATAAAACGGATACATAATTAATAATATTTTCTGTGTATGCTAGACAAGAGACAAATATTGAATAACATAGACGTAGCTACAATAGCATTGTCATTAGGAAGTAGGACTGTTTACAAATAATAATAGAATGACGCCAGGACTCATTGTTGAAAGTGAAGGGCTCTAGACACTAATACTGATGTACTTGAAGATAATACTTCTGAAGTAGGCGATGATAAATTGAATCGAGATTATTCTGGGATTGACAGATATATGCAACCAGTAGGACAAGGTACACTTTATTGCATTAAACATTTTACTATTACGAAAAGTAAATAATAGCCATGTTAATGGCGGCTTTATTGCGTAAAACAAGCTCATATAATATAAAAGAAATTATGAAATTTGGAACAGTTAAAAGTTCATAATATGTAGAAAATTGATCACAGATTAACATTATTTGTCATTATTGTTTGCGTTTTTGAAAATAGAACCTTAGTGTTCGAATTTCCAACAAGTACAATCTCAATAAAAAGTAAAGCTAACGTTTTGTAAATTGAAAAGCACAATCAATGAAAACTTCTACAACATAAAACTCAACTGTATCAAACGTTTTGGAAGTCAATGGACTGCCAAAATATTTGATTCAGTCACTTTAAAATTTGAATTTCAAATCCAGTTTTATATGCTGGACTTTAACTAAACTATTCCAATAGTATCCTTTGTGTTTCAAACTTTCAATAACCGTAATGAATGGAAAAGAAATAAAATGTATATAATATGTATTGGCAATATAAACGCACTGGTTGGAATAAATTTTTTTTTTTTTGAATTATGAAGCTTAAAGAGTGTAAAATGCATGTTCAAAATAAATATAATATGTATACTCGCCTCTATACTTAACAAAAAAAAAAATGATTTCAGCTAAATTGTGATATTTATTTCCAAAAATTTCTAGAATAAGTTACTATTATAAATTATTGGTAATAACCACAAAACATAAAAATGCAATTTACAAAGCATTTTGGTCGGTATAAAATATCAAAATACGAAAACAGACGTGAAAAATTAATTTACTAGAGAATGATCGAATCATTATTTTGAATTTTCAAATAGCGAGAACAAAGCAATGCAATCAATTCATGGCCTTAAGTAAAACTTTTGAACATAGAACTTACTTACAACTCTATCTTTGTCTATACCTCAAGTGTCATAGAGTATAGACAGTGCGTCTTCAGTAATATCAGTTGGCACAAACTCACAAACTACGGGCGGTAAACAAAAGTGACCTACTTCGGTGCCGCGCAGTTCCCGGAATGTTGAATACTTAGTTATAATAATGTAGGACGACTGTATTGTAACATAATAGCTCTTTGTTATTTGTTTTGTTAAGTTGTTTATGTATTGGGAATGTCAGTTTGCGTAAATTACAAATAAATGTTGTGGGAACTGTTTAGTTATTGTCATATTAATACGGGGCAGGATTTTAATGGCGCCACTGCGTAAAGAGGTCGGTAAGTGATCGGCGAGGGAGGTAGAGCATCTAAGCATGCAGCTAGTCTATACCGCCAAAATGATTCAACTTTTCTTTTGTAAATACATACACATATTCTACTTTTCTTTTGTAAGTAAATACAAACAGACATGTTCCATGCACACATGATAAGTTTATTATACTTCTTTGTTTATGTTTCATAAATAAAATTTCTGATTCTGATAGGTAAGACGCCGATAAATTAAGAAGTATAAAAGTCCCACTACTAAATGGTCACACATTTCACTGTAACAATTAGATCACAATGAATCTCATTAAGATTTCATTACTATAATTACTTTCAGCTGTTTATTCATCAATGTTTCTGCGTAGGGTACGGCAGCCACAAAAAGTTCCGTCAATTAATTCAGACGTCTGACAAATAAGAACGTGCGTCATCTATACCAAATTAAATCTAAGAAGGCTAAGGAGCGTCTGTGATTGACTTATTCTTTTTTGTTTTTTTTTATGAGGAATAACTTTTGTAAAAGGCGGCTAAGATAAGGCTCACCTACAGTCTGTGGACCAAATAAAAAGCAAACGTTCAATGTGCATTTATGATTTTATGCTTGTCGCTGCTTTGATTTTGTATTAAGGGATATTACGAGGCTTCTAAATTCTAAATCTTATGAATGTTGCCAAAGCTTACGCACGAGGCTCCAGGTTTTTTTTTGCTTAGCCCACATTAAACAGATGTGGGGCATAGCATTTTATCACCCAAAGAAAAGCTCGTCTGAGAAAGTATCTTTACTTTGCAGAATACTCTCCAGGTTATAGCATTGCGGACAGTACAATTATGTTATATTTTTAAATAGCAATTTAAATCTATTTTGTATGCTAATCCTCTATAAGAACGAACAGTAAACTTTGAAAATAGCTAGCCTTTATTAACATTAACTAGGTATTTTACAGTCTATAAATTAGAAATGAACATTAAATCGGCCACCTCACGGAAAACTTGTACAAATCTTGGCATCAACAAAAGAAAAACGCAGTCGTGTATCGTACTCTATGCCACAAATAATTATTTTCTCTTGTTCCTAATTCCGTCATACGTCAACTGAATTCGCCAAGAATCTACTATTATTTATATCCATACTAAGTAACTGACCAAACGTCAGCGACTTTTTAAACACAAGCATATTATATTTTCATGAAAGCAGCTATTTATTTTAGTGAATTGACGGAGTGAAGTCGGAAGTCTCTGGATGCGTTTAGCGCAGGACCGGCAATTGTGGAGATCTTTGGGGAAGGCTTTTGTCCAGCAGTGGGCGTCTTTCGGCTGATATGATAATGATGGAGTGAACGTTTAGTACGCAATCCTAATGTTTGTACTGTGCTAGAATTCGTTTAGTAGCTTGGGTGACCCAATGGTTTTGGCGTACCCAACGTATTGCCATGGTCAACTGACCGCAGACGTTATGTGTAGTTTTTTTACTTATAATTTCTTGTATCTTATGCTAGCAGACTTAGTATGTTAATTTATTAATACCTCTAGTATTATACATTTTTTTCTGGTTTTTATTTTGATTATTAACAGTTATTCCTATCGCCGATTCCCATCTTGACGTTTCAAATTTATGCTCAGCTTCTTCGCGGTGTCAATTGATGGATGTCCTGTCAAATGTGGCGTGATGAGCAAACTTAAAACGAGTTTGACGTCTCACAGATTTTTAATTTCTCAGTTATGGTTGTTGGAAAAGCTGGAAGATTTAAATAGTATGCAAAATACATTTTCATTTCTGTGCCAAAATTGAGAACATTAATTAAATATGTGAACAATAGAAAAGTTGTGCAATAGAACAATAAAGTATTAGAACAATGAAATGTTCTAGTAAATGCTGAGATGGAGCCATTTCCGTCTTGCGCAGACAATAAGTTTCTTTGTTTTTATTTTATTTTTCTTTTTATAGTTATTTTGTTGCCAGTGCAATTTTCTGAGTGATATATCAGAATAGATGATCGAGGACTGACTTAAAACAGCCTTCTTCTTAGCAAATTTTAGCCTAATTCTTAAATCTAATGCTTGAATTTTTTCAAACTTATCAAATAAAAGAGATTCTTTTTCAATGACTCTCGCCTGTTTCCATGAGGTGTCGGCAGAGAAAACGGATTTCCTTTTGTCACAATCTTTGCACACTTTAGAAACAAATACAGTACACAACGTTTTCTGTTGACGTGGTTGGCAAATGCTTGTCGTCGTGTTGTCGTGGGTTCAATTCCCACCCAGGACAGATATTTGTGTGCGTGAACATGTCTGTTTGTCCTGAGTCTGGGTGTAATTATCTATATAAGTATGTATTACAAATTACAAAAGAAAAGTAGTATATAAGTTATCTCGTTTCCATAGAACTTGCTCTGCTTAGTTTGTTACCAGATGACCGTGTGTGAATAATGTCGTAATATAAGATAAGAGATACAATGAGTTACGCGCTACCGACGCTTCAGCCCTCACCAACCAGCTCTGCCGACCTCATACTCGACTTAGACCAGATTTAGTTATGTACGGTTGGTTCCTCCTACATAACTTGTCTCAATACAAAAGATAATACAAAGTCTTATTACAGCAGACTTAAGACTTAGACAGATCTAGTTTTATAGGGGCGTAAAAGACAATACAAACTCTCGATTTTGTCTGTTTAAGTATTGTTTTCTTAATGATACATTAGCGTGGAGAGCGGTACAGCGACTGCTTAGGGATTAATCTTATTCTTTAGCAATAGTAGATACAATAAGGTATGTAGCTATAGGTACCAGTGGTTAATGATAGGTCGTAATGCTAGATATTGCATTATCTATTTATCCTGCCTAAGTGCCCATTCAATGTTTGGAATGTGAAATTACTGACTCCGGTGGCCACCATTTAATAGTTTATTATTAGTCCATCGAATAAACTGCCCTATCTAGCCTGCTAATTTTAACTCTTTTACTGCGGTGATGCCGAAAAAAGGCAGACATCATTGTTCCTATAAAGTATTAATTTTTAAGCAAGTTAAAGATAAATGATATATTATGTGCTGAAAATTAGCTTTAACTTGTTTGAAAATAATTAATCAAATCATTATAATCATCATAAGACCAAAAGGACATCCATTGGTCGAAAAAGGCCTTTCCCATGCTGCAGAATTGCTAGTCTTGTGCTACTCTTCCAGCAACCCTCAAAAGCACATCGGTCCATGTTGTAGTGGATCCTCCAGTTCGTGGTCGCCACTCCTGCCCCAGCGGCTGCCGGTTCTACGAGCTATGTGCCCTATCCACTGCCAGTTTAGCTTGGCAATTTTTATAAATATTAATTCTCAAAGAACAAAATGTCCTTAAATTTTCTACAGCAAAGAATGAGGCGCTCATAGCTAGAAGCTCTCTCACCGGTCCGTAAGCGATCGACGAGATTAAGTAACTAGGCTCGCGGTCAGTCCCTAGATGGGTGACCGTCAAAGTGGTTTAATTTCTGAGCGTCTCCGTGCAATGGAGGGCACGTTAAGCTGTTGGTCCTGGTTGTAGTCATCAGAAAACAGTCGTTAAGCCATGACAGAGGCCTACTGGGCGGCTTGAACAACTCTTTTTTTTTTTTTTAATATCTAGCGGCAATGTCACACAGATCATCCTAGCCCCCAAACTAAGCAAAGCTTGTACTATGGGTACCAGGTGACGATATACATACTTATATAGAAAGATAAATACTTAAATACATAGAAAACATCCATGACTCAGAAACAAATATTCGTGCTCATCACACAATTATTTGCACTTACTTGGATTCAAACCCAGGGCCACCACCTTCGTAGTCAGGAGCACTACCAACTAGGCTACGGTGACACTAGGGTAAACACTGCCTATACGATAAGTAAGTAAGTAAACAAAGAATGCTTGTATGACATCTCTATAAGTCCGTTTAACAGCCTAAAGAAATGTGACCACCTTTTTTTACTCATGGTTCTAAATCAATAAACTGTTTAACTAAGAGTTGCTAGCCTTATGCCTTTTACTAACAGTGGAGGTCGGCAACTAAACGCAATTATTATTACATTTTATACTATAATTAACATGTGTTTCTATCATTTGAGTGATTGTGGAATAAGGCCGCTGATAAAAACGGCTTGCTCTAAAGCGGTTTTTTCAAACGATCTCACCACCTTATCAACTCATTCGGAGTAAGTTGAAAACTTTCCACGGAATTGTGTAATTAGGTTTGTTTTGTAGCCATAGCATAATAAGTAATCTGTAGGATGTGCCAAGACAGATGCGCAAAAGTTGCTCAAAATTAGGCGACGTTGTCAGTCAAGGTAGGCCTCGAAAGCCTGTGGTTCCGGATGAAGATCGTCTTGAGTTCCCGGAGCCATCACCCACAGCACCGAGAGGCTAGGCTACCGTAGTGGTTTTAGTGGGTAACCCACGGGGATTCCCACATACCCCGTAGTCTCCCCAACTACGGGGACCTATAAAAGGCTTCCACCTCGTAAAAAAAAAAAAAAAATGGCCTCGAAAGCCGCTAGATGACTTAAGCATCTTCTACACGGTTGCAAACCAACGTCCCAACAGAGGTCACCCTGCTGGTTGCCATCCATCTAGACTGCACAACCGTCTAGATGTATGGCAACCACCAGGGTGACCATCTACACTGCACAACTGCAGTCTATATGTATGGCAACCACCAGGGTGACCATCTACACTGCACAACTGCAGTCTATATGGATGGCAACCACCAGGCTGACCTATGTTGTTTCGGGCGTTGATTTGCAACCGTGTAGAAGTATTTAATAGACAAAAACTGTGAGATACATTTTAATAACCTAGGTATGTGGAAGAGCATTTGGGTCGTTGCCTAAAAGTGTGTTGAAAGTAGGGGAAAAAAACCCAAACGAATTAAAAATAAAAATACTATACTTAAGTATTATTTTACTATCCTACTGATCTACTTTCTGTAATGTATGTGTGTGTTTCCGGTCGTGTGGTTTCCAGTCCAGAAAGAATAAAAGCGAATAAGGGATACCCTAGGTAGTCGGGCAGCAGGACCACTTGTATACTAGCTACCACCTAATTGCGGTCGCCAGCTCGCATGCCAAGTTCGGTGACTACGGCAAGCCCCTCCAAATAGCAACGTCATAAAAACCTTTGGGAGAGGCCTATGACCAGCAGTGGATGATATCCGGCTGATGATGATATTATTATGTGCGTAACTTAATCTGATAGTTTGTATGTTTAGATGTTTGCTATTCCATCAATATTGATCGATCGATTTGATACGCAAAACTGATAAATAAATTTGGCTGTAATTTGGAATGCCGATTTATTTATTTTATTAAACAAATGTTCACTACACTTACAGTTTGGCGACAAATCGTGTAGTGAAATACAACATAGGTACATATAAAATGAATACTAGATATTATTATATATTACGAGTATATTAAGAACTAATTACACACATTAAATTAAGTTTACAAAAGGACAAAAATTCATTTAGATTATAGATAGATTATACCCTGAATTAACACTCCTACAATAAAGCTTTAAATAATATTCTCGTTTTCCAGTAAATTTTAATGCCAAGAGGTACTAGAAGAAAATACTTCTGAACCAAAAGATTTTCTATTTGGAATAATACCTCCCACTTTCGGACTCCAGGCTTCTACGGAGGAAACTTTTTGCAGGAAAGGTCCCAAGAACATGTCCCCGACTCGGTAGTGAACATAGAACCTCAATATCCAACGATGACCACGCTATCGCTATACCAACATAGCAGTCCGCGTATAATTGTCCATACATAAATTCCTTCACATCTTAATGGCATTTTATACCTCTGCAGGCATTTGATCTTCCGCAAAGCAACATTTGTTATTCTTTTATACTGCCGTCCACTTGTCAGTACCAATTATATTAACTAGCTAGTTCCTTCTACATTCATAGAAATATATAAATGTGCATTTTAATGGTTTTAATTAATCACAGTTGATTGTTGACATGTAGACATTGCAACAATGAATTGCAAGTTGATAAGTTTAATTTTTTATATTAAAGAATCTTAATCGATCGGATTACTTGGAAATCTAGAAATGATTTCTGATCATCCTTTGCAGAGAATCGATTGGTATATACACTTCTTTGCAGAAAAATCCGGTCTGTTTTGATTTTTCTATATTATTTAGTTCTAAAGAGGTTTTAATAGCCAAACTATTAGGTTGGGGAAAAAGCCTTTTCGCATTATAGTACCATGTCATAAAATCTCTTTAGCTATACTATTTGTATCTGGCTGGTTTTGTAATCATTGAAAGTATAAATTTTAAAGAATATAATTCCAAATTCAAATTAGGAAAATGTGTGATTTTCATTTGCTTTTCGTACTGTCAAGATGATTGAATCTAATGAAGAAATTCGATACATTTAAAAATGTTACTACATAAAAGGCAAAAATGCAACGCAAGCCTCGAAAAATTTTTGCTGTTTATGGACCTAGTGCAGTATCTGTGAGAGTAGCACAAATTTGTCTTAAGCGTTTTCAATCCGGAAATTTTTATGTCAAAGTTTCCGGAAAAGAATAAACTTTTTCCCCAACCTATTATGTTACTGGCACCTTAATAAATAGACTGGGTATTAAAAATGTTTAGGTAGGGTCTGATTTAAAAAATAGTAAATTGTTTTCCAGTTTGTGACTTTCAAGTTTTAAATATGTCGTTAACAGTTATCCTAGGAGTATGTCAGTGCTTTACCAGTCAATTTCACATTAAGTTATTCCTACTATAATCTCGCCCATAACTTCATGATTAGTGAGCGCAATTGCCTATGAGCGCTTAAAATGTTATCATACCTACTTACGATTTTAATTATTATGTTTTTTTTTTCAGGTAATATACGAGGCAAATTATCATCTTCTTAGTAACGCAGTAAGTATTAATTATAGCCACTTGGACCAGTAAGTAACTTTACTTCGACCATTTTTAGAGACTGTACCTACACTTGTATAACAAGTCCCTGCTGCGCTACAAACATGTTATTCCCGGACACAAATCACTCTTTGTTTTTTTTCTTCTTTGACATGGACTCACTCGATTAGAGTATTTGCCAGTGTCAAGCAATTTGTTATGTGCATATTAATGCAACATTATGCAGCGTTTGCGTCATTTATTCACATCTAAAGTCAAGTAAAGTCAAAGCCTTACCCCAATAGTAGTGGAGACTTTACTAAAGACTTCTATGGAGTTTAGGAATCAATACGGAAAATACACGATGCCACTGCCACCACACGGTTCAGTATGCCATATTCGTACAATTGTGTAGGTTGTCGGATTTTAGGCGCCAAAATAGAAGAAAGACACATCGAGGCATTGTAAATATACTAATAGAAGAAGAAGAAGAAGAAGAAGAAGTACACTTTATTGCAAAAATAAGTAATACAAAATAATGGATACAACAAGAAAATTAGCTTATTTTAATGCAATTGGCGGCCTTATCGCTAAAAGCGATCTCTTCCAGGCAACCGATTTACTTTGAATGGACCAAAATTGACAGAATCTAATGAAGGTAGCAGAAGGTGTACTAATTGCAATTGAGAAGTTATGAATCTAATTAATCTAATACTACGTACATATACATATGTACTTACGTAATAAGATACATATGACTGTGCATATACATACATACACAAATAAATACATAGATACAAATATATATTTATATATACAAATACATAATTATATAGGTACAGTACATAAAAGAATGTAAGGATATTATTTCACAAACGGACGGCAGTAGATTTATTGCCGAGTAGATAAAGTGAGATAGTGCTGTTTAACCATATTTTTAAAAACGTTTTGTGATTGAGCGCGTCTAATTTGTATTGGCAGCGCATTCCATAATCGGACAGCTTGAACGCTGAAGGATTTGTCTGTAAAATTAGTACAATGCATTGGCATTTTGAGTCGTAGGTTTTCTGAAGACCGCAAGAGTCGCGAATGAGTTGAGTGAAGAAACTGAAAGCGTTCCTTGAGATAGAGAGGAGTTGATGGATTGAACAGAATACTGTATAGAAGTGTGACAATGTGAGTATTCCGACGAAGTCTTATGGGCAACCACTTGAGTTTAGTGCGAAATTCAGAGACGTGATCATATTTACGCAAACCAAATATGAATCGTATGCAAAAGTTTTGAAGTCGCTCAAGTTTATCAAGTTGGTCCTCTGTAAGATCAAGATAGCTGGTGTCACCATAGTCAAGGATAGGGAGAAGCAAGGACTGCGCAAGTGCAATTTTGGTAGCAGTAGGGAGAAAGTTTCGCAGGCGTCTTAGGGAACTAGCAGAAGCAAACATCTTTCTGCTTACTTCTTGTATCTGTGGACCCCAGGAAAGAGTCGTGTCAATATAGATACCTAAATTTTTCACTTTATCAGCGTAAGGTATAACAGTGCCGTTGAAAACAACATGGGGAGTTTGGGACCAATCAACCCTACCAATTTTCCGAGAGCTGCCAACAACAATGACTTGAGACTTTTCTGGGTTAACATTAATGCCATATCTCATGCTCCACTTACTTATATGAGATAAATCTTTGTTAATAACCCTAATAGCTTCCGATAGCTTTTCACAAGGCGTTTGGGTGTATATTTGGAGATCATCCGCGTAAAGGTGGTAGGTTGAAGTAAGTTGGTCAGAAATAGAATTTATAAATAAAGCGAAGAGCAAAGGAGACAAAACGCCACCCTGTGGGACACCAGCAGTAGTATCACACCAAGAAGAGAAAGAATCTTCTATGCGAACCCGCTGCCGACGTCCAAACAGGTAACTGCGAAACCAGTCAATTACCGTTGGAGATATGTTAATGGAGCGTAGAATGGCCAACAGTATGTCAAAATCTACCGTGTTAAAGGCATTGCTGAAGTCCAACAATGTTAGCACTGTCATATTGCCATTTTCCATGCCTGTCCTGATATCTTCCGTAACATTGATCAAGGCTGTGGTCGTACTGTGACCTGGACGAAAACCGGATTGGTAAGGATTAAGGAGATTGTTCTTGCGAAGGAACACACTGAGTTGGTTATGGATGAGTCGCTCAAGAACTTTGGATAGAAAAGGAAGTATAGATATTGGTCGGTACTCAGAAATGGACGTGGGATGGGATTTCTTTGGCAAAGGAATGATTTGTGCGTCTTTCCACAAGTATGGAAAGACACCACTAGAGATGGAAAAATTGAGGATATGGCAGATAATAGGAATGATTTCGTCAAGGATAGGTAGGATCATGTTACGGCTAATACAGTCGCTACCAATAGCATTGGATGCTATTGACAATACGCTCTTCTTAACATCACAAGCAGAGAATTGACTAAAGACAAAATGTGGATAGTTGGGAGCCGGAAAAGATGATAAATAGTTTAGTGTGCAGGTTTTTACAGTCCTATCAAAGTTGGACGAAGCTGAAAAGTGCTGATTAAGCGAGTTGAGGTCCAAGTCTTTAGGAATGGTATCTTGTCGTGATTTTCCAACCCCCATAGATTTAAGAAATTTCCATACTTTCGCTGGATCTCCATTTTGAACAGATTTGTGAATATGCTGGCGTTGTGCATCCCTACACACCTTATTACAGTGATTCCTTATATTGATATATTTATCTCGATGGTGATCAGTATTTCTTATTTTCATCTTGGTCTTGGCTGTAACTTTCTTATGTAAGAGTACTTTTATGTCATCGGAAAGCCAAGGTGCTGGAAGATGTTTCAATCTGATAGGCCGTACAGGAGCATGTTTGTCGTAGATGTTAATAATTGTTTTCGTAAAAATATCAACTTTCTCATCAATGCTATCAGCGTTAAGGAGCGTTGTCCAGTCAATGCTGCTGGCATCCTCAAGAAGATTAGCAAGGTTAATGCTACCAAAATTGCGTTGCAAGAGAATTTTTGGCTTTGCCTTAGGCGGCCGAATTTTGTATGAAAGGTAGATAAGATCATGATGAGAGAAAGCGTCGGCAGAACATTGTCCATGTTTGGCAACGTGTTGAGAAGAAGAAACAAAAATAAGATCGAGAAGTGAAGGAGTAGAGTTAGGAAAGTTATGAGTAGCATTTAGTGGAAGGATGGATAAGTTATTAGATTCAATAAGAGAGACAAGGCGAGATGAGCGATAATCATTCTTCAAAAGACATGTATTGAAATCCCCCATGACTATGGTGTGACTGTAAGAAGGGAGAACCTTTTCCAGGAGTTTTTCCAAAGAGGAGAAGAAATTTACTCTTAAAGATGGGCTATAATATACACCAAGTAAAACTTTCCGATGGTTAAGCTCAACTTCAATAAAAAGATGCTCGCCTGCGGTTGATGGGGGTGGCTGAGTTGACGTATCCACAATAGAAAAGGATATATTGGTACGCAAATAAATGGCAACCCCGCCACCACCACCACACGCACGATCATTTCTAATTAGGTTGAAGCCGGTGAGTGAGTATAGCGTAGATGGAAGACATGGCTTGAGCCATGATTCAGAAATGAGTATGGCGTGAATATTCTTACAGTCGAAAGATGCCAGCATATCTGCGAAATGGGCTGGAATACTCTGGGCATTTATATGAACCACATTGAAATTCTTGGGTACATCAGAAAACTGTGTTATTAAGGTATCTGCTAGGGAAGGTACACTCATGAAACTGTCACTATCACTGCAAGAGTAAAAACTTTCATTGTCACTACTACAATCCGACATAAATAATAATAATATAAACAAATATGAGCACTATACAATATAATAATATATTATAAAATATTAAAAAACAAAAATACTAAGTATCAATTTTGGTTCACCCACCGGCAAGCTTTTACATAATCGCAAAGTAAAATAATATAAAATAAAAAAAACACAGAAACGAAACACATGAATCACACTAAACAATAATAACTTCAACAAAATTTCCCTAATTAAAAACTATAATGTTCAGTAGAAAATTTACGGGGTTAGTAGAAACAAATCCCGTGTTAACAATTGTAATTAAGAACTATGGAACGCAACTGTCGTTTGACAAGTGTTTTGACACTTACGTCCCTTATGTCACTTGGAAAATAATAAAATGTTGACTAACCTACACTGATCGAATTGTTATTATATTGTGTGAATTTAATGGACGGTACAACATGCAGAAGACAAAACAAGAAAAATGTATGAGCTAGGTGGAAAAGCTGTTACTTTTTAGCAGTCGCTAACCGCTTAGTTTTCGACACGACCTTTGCTGGGGCAACTGGCGCAGGTTTTGATGCAGATGTGTCTTCCTGAGCGATATTATCTACATCAGATATAGACTGGATACGATGGCGCTTCTCATCACCGCCAACAACGTAAATATCGCCATTTTTGGTGAAACACGAAGCCACACCAATTTTCTGCCTCGCGTAACAGAAAATCCTATGACGCGTCGCCGTTAAAAACTCTGACATTGTGGTACCTGAGCCCTTGAGTTTAGTCTTCCCGAACCACAACTGGTCCCGTAGCGCCACATCATTTATTTTGAAGAGGATAGGTCGCGGCTTCTTAGATGCAGTGTTTCGGCCCATCCTATGGCAGCGCTTGATGTCAGATGAACTAAAATCGGCGATTTTCAATTGATCCTGCACTATGCTCACAATCACGGCGGGGATTTGCTCGTTCTTCTCTTCCTTAACACCATGAAGCAATAACATTTTACGGCGGCCTCTCATCTCTAGGCGATCTGCATCCCGCGCGAGAGCATTGACTTGTTGTTGTAAGCCATCAAAAAGTTGAAGGACTACATCCTGGAATGCTGTGAAACGTCTAGCCAGTCCTGTCTTATCCGGGGTAACCTCAAGTTCAGCACGAAAGTCTGCCATCTGCTTCAATAGAACTTCCCTCAGATCTGTGATGGCCTTGATGGTGTCCATAGTGTAGATGATTATATTGTGCTTATAAACTGCAGATAATGCTTGTCTGGTAGGTGAATACTGTTATCTTACTTTTATAAACATTAAATACTTATAATCACTTATTTTATTAATTAAATTCTAATTTAAATATGCAGAGCAAAAATAAGCTGTGTGTCTCTCACAACTACCCACAAAAAAATATATATATATATATAAAAATTATAATAGCTGAACATTACTGTTGTTGTCTTATTTATTATTTGACATATGACCTGACATTCCCTGATTAATTTTAATGTTAGATTAGACTTTTATAACTAACACTTTATGGAGTAATCCGAAATAAAATTATTATTATTATTGTGTCGTACAATCATGCCACGATGTATCTTTTTCTGTTTTGGCGCCAATAACACGGTTCTAAATGAAAATCACACGAATAGGTGATTTTTAACGATTCCAAACTTTGGGTTCGAAATCAACACGGGCCTCTATTGTAGAAAAGAGCATACCCCACATGTTCTTTTATTAGATTCATTATTAAAGGCATTAAGATAACGTCAACGCATATTTG
This sequence comes from Pseudoips prasinana, assembly GCA_951640165.1. NCBI lineage: Eukaryota > Metazoa > Arthropoda > Insecta > Lepidoptera > Nolidae > Pseudoips > Pseudoips prasinana. The sequence continues at coordinate 12,201,115 of OX621249.1, read as the reverse complement.
CACGTCTACAAATTAAACTAGGTAATACAAATAGTAGATCCCTTACCCACCATTTACTCATAATTATTTACAGAAAGTGATAACGAAAGATATTTCTAATTACTCATATATTTGGTTAATCTACTTATTGCATTATATATTTATCTTATTTATTTGGTTATACGTTGTACAGACGACAGCCAGCACATCCCACTATCCCAATCTGTCAAATTTCTTTTATAGATTTTTAACTTTATCACAAAAGCATAAGGTTCACTTTCAATTGCGGAAATTTGACAGATTGGGGTAGCTTGATATGCTGGCGTCTGTACAAACAGTAACGCTGTTAATAATTTGATCTTTATATTAAGGCAGTGTACTATACCAAAGCAGTGTTGTTTCCGACCGAGAAAGAATAATAAGGCCACCCGTGGGTGTCGTCAAAGGTAAATAAGGGATACACCAGGTACTCGGGCAGCAGCGCGTGTGTACTAACTACCACCTAACCGCGGTCGCTAACTCGCATGCCAAGCGCGGTGGTTACGGCAAATTACGGCGTTATAGTATCCTTTGGTGCAGGCCTATGTCCAGAAGTAGACGATATCATGCTGATGCTGATGATAATGATGACTATGTCAAATCGAATGCCAATGCCTAAAAATAGAATGTCTTAATAGTCCATCGTTTATTATATCGAATGGTTTATAAATAGATAAATAAATAAATTCTTTTTTTTTTATAAGTTCTTTATTACCAACCTAGCAATTACAACATATTATAGCTCTGTCTCTTGGACTAGGCATGAGCCTGTACCTCAGAAGATGTGCCTTTCATAAAACGGAGTAACAACATTTGTTTAGTATATAAAATTAAATTTGAAGTAATAAAATAGAATTAGATTTATAATTACTTTTTAATAACTATTTTTTTTTATTATTTTTTTAATAATTTAAAATGAAGCCTACATATTATCAAAACTTACCAATACATAAATAACTGAATTAAAGTTGTCGCCTGCGGCCAAGGTGCCCCGAAAGCTGGTAAAGTAATACTTTGTTTTAGGTATGAGCCAGCTTTCTAGTTACCTGACGAGTTATAATTATTATAATAATAATAAAGAAATACTTTGGGACAACTTACACACCAGAACGACAACCTTGTTCAAGCACTGAAATCTCTTCATAGGGATTCCAGAGCTTGCGATCACTAACCACTAGGCCAAGAGCCCAGTCATCATGTACAGTAATACTGATAAGATTATACTGCGGATTATAATTAAAATATAAAATCTTTAAGCTGATTTAGGCTACGGTGATTAAACTCCAGATTAGCTGTGTGGGTGCTGTCGAATCGCTGACAAAACCAGTTTTACCCACATTCTTAATGGAATTATGTAATCTTTATGCGCGTGTCTCCTCAAGGCTGTGTATGGTACCGAAATGATGAAAATGGTCATTCATATTTTTGAAGTGAAAACTTCTTTAGCGGCGTTGTGAACTTTTTTGAGACGGTTATAAAATGTTAAATTCGCGTCAGGACACGTGAGCTGATCGAATATTCGTAAGACTGCACGTGTGGCGCAGCGGCTAAGACAGTCGCCTCGCCGCTTCATGACAACTATTTGTGTGACCCATAAATGGTTGTTCTGAGTGTGGATGTAATTTGTGTCCGTCTATTATATGTTTGTAAAGTACCCCGCGACACAGGGATAAATTTCCGAAATGCGGGCGTTGTCTTTAAAAAAAAATCAAAAAGACGGAGGTGTCTTTTTTTAAATTCCGCAGTGTTTTTTAAGTGAAAACTTCTTCAGCGTTGTGCAGTTTTTTTGTTAATTACGTTAGATTTTTTTTACAGCCGACTGCCTAACCAGATTCATTACTATTTCTTAAATTTATTCCCACCATTACGGAGGGAAGCAATTACTATGAGCCTTTACCGCCCAAAGGGGGGCAGAAGCATCTTCCCCTCGCTACTCGGATCAAATAAACACTACATTGCGAGTATGAGAAATGATAAAATACTTTTCACTTCTATCGGCGGTCCCTAAAGACTGCCCCGCATGTTTATTTTACACGCCCTCTCTAGTGTCGTGGGGTACTTTACAAACATATAATTAGTACAGACACCAGCACATCAAGCTACCCCAATCTGTCAAAGGAGAAGGTAATGACTCCATACATTCCTGGGCCCAGGTGTTAACTGAATCAAACTAGCCTTATTTGTGAGAGGATATAATAATAAGACCTCACTGAAATTTTGGTGAAATTTGGCTATCCAGGAATCAAGTTATATGAAGTATAGTAAAAGTGAGGTTAAATTATAAAATTGTAGTTTTTTACAAAATATTGTTGAATGGCTTCGGTTGTGTTATGGTTTTATGAATGGAGAGTGTGCCATGTCGAAGATCTGGCACGTTTGGATCCCCCGCGCCCCGGGCAGTCACTACAGTCGAAGAAAACCACAAATAAAACATGGAAAATACGTGCGCACTTAAAATGAAAGACAACGAACGAGTGACAGTCAAAGAGCATGTAAAGGCTGTCAGGTGGAGAAGTGTTGCCCGAAGAAAAATTAATGGAATACGATCCGCTATGAATCGATTCCACGAAAAACACTTGTCACTTGATTTTCAAACACATTCTGATAATTTACCGATTTATTCTTAATCGATTGCGAGCAATTCGTCATTATTTAATCAATTATTTCGTTTTATAACTTAATTTAAGTTTTCTCGCTTCCTAGATAGAAACATGATACGATATTTTGTGATTTCCTTTAGAAAAATATAACGGTTTTTTTAATCCACATTTCAACTAGTTAACTGCTGGGCCCAGAAGTTTCCTTTTCCCCAATTGAAAGTGAACCTTATGAAATTTGACAGAAATTGGGTGTGCTGGCGTCTGTACATCCAGACTTAGAACAATTTTATGGGTCAGACAAAGCCGACTGTCCTAACCGCTGCGCCAAACGTGCAGTTAAATATTCTTTTTATTATGAGCCCTTATTGCCATTCCATTTAAGTTTATTTTCACAAAATGGCAATTAAAAATGGTCAAAGCAAAATGTCTCGAAAAAATAATACTCAATTTAAGTAAATAGTTGTTTAAGTTACATTTCATGTCATTATAATATAATAATTTATTTCATTTAAAGGTTACCATGACCCATAACTTATATTATCTCAACTAATTTTAATTGATTAAACTAATTCAAATAAAATTTAATAAATTAATGAACATAATAAATTATAATAAAATAAATGAACATAATAAACCTTATAAAATTACTATAATATAAAAATCGGTTTCTAACCAATTTAGACTGACTGTCCTTTAATGACATTATGTATTAATATTTAATGAATTTATAAGGACAATCAACCTTATTGGCTATCATATTTAGGACGCTGTTGGCGTGTTATAGAGTTAGCAAGAGATAGACACATAACGTGAATACTGAATACTAAGAAAATGGATACTCGACCTGACCAAATAGTGTTGGGCATGTGTCAAGAAATATCTACTGTTAAAAAAAACAACACCGATTTAAACAAAACTTATATTGGGCCATTCTTAAAGTATTCCTTATTGATTTAAAGAAAAATATCTCTCCCGGTTCACAAAACAACACAGAAATCGTGTGAAGTTATAAAACATACTGTCGCATTGATAACTAACTCCATTTTGTAGTCGTTGAAAATGGAAGCCGAGCAGAATCGTGTTATATGGACACTACGATTCTGGCGTGGATATATTACTCAGTAGCATAGTAACACGTAAAGGAAATAAATTCTAAGTAAACTGTGATGTATTTCAAAGCACGGATACTAGTAACCGTTTCCATTGTCATCGTTGTTAGATGGTGTATTACATGTAATAAAAATAATGCAATATCTCAGTTTTTTTTGCTCCGAAGCTTTATCAGAACACGTTAAAATTATATTGGCGTTAAATAATTATTGTAACATCACAACCATGTTTAATTACGGAAATGTCAAATCTGTCATGTCATACTAGACTCTAGACATCTCTTTACTAAAAAGAAGTAAAAATTGTAACATTTATTTATTCCACGTATGTTATGCAAACAATGAAATTATGATTATGAAAAAGTATATCCTACTAATACTATAAATGCGAAAGTTTGTGAATATAGATGTATGGATGTCTGTTACTCTTTCACGCAAAAACTGCCGAACGAATATTGATGAAGCTTTGTAGTAATATAGGTTATATACGAATAACATATAGACTATAACTTGTAAAACCGCAGGGCACAACTAATACATAATATATCTAAAGTTTGTTGGCAAAGTCGACGATAGCGCCATTTCATGCCTTGGTACAGAATCCTAAAAAGTAGCAGGATGTGCAGCCTGGTCCTGTTTATCTTGAAATGAAACTGCACACATTGGTTTAAATGGACTGTATTGTAGGAATAATAATGCAAACATATAAAAAACACATGTGAACCCCACTAAAATATAAGAGTGACTGATTGAATGAACTGATCAACAACTTAGGTTCGTTTGGGAACGAACACAGGGAATGTTTAGTTAGGCTGCAGTTAGACGACGCGAAAAAATTCTTGCGGCCGCCGCGCGGTGACCGCGTGGTGGCCGCGTACTAATTGTTCAGTTATAGCAAAGTCCGTCAGTCACTTGCGCGAGACGTCGTGACGCGCGGACATCGTGATTTCGAAGATGGATGAACTGAGTAACAATCCTGAGACATTGATATCTTTAGTTAATTTGATAATAATCTGTTATTAATATCTTTAGTTAAATAATCTGCGAATTCTTTTTCATCTTCTCGCAATTGGTTGTATAGCGTATGAAATTCACCAAACTCTTCTCGCCGTGCTAAAATAGGATGAATCCAAAATTTTCTACATTTCTTTTTTTCTTTCTTTTTGCTTTGTCGGTACAAGTAATATGCAATCATAATGTTATTCTTCTTAGTCAAATAGCTCATAACGGACACGTGTGAATTTTAAGAAAGACCAAAATCAACTGGAAATGGTTCGGGTGGTGGTCGTGGTGCGTGGCCACCAGGCCTGACTGCGCGGCCGCCGCGCGGTCACCGTACTTTCGCCGCGCGGCCGAGACGCTGTAACATTCCGTGTCATATAAACGCGCCCTTAATATTTATGAGTAGTTGACGGATAAAGTCAGTAATATGTTTTAATCTGAGGTCCTTCATCTTAGTTTGATTATTACCTACTATCAAAAATCAAGTACGTATTTTAAGATAGTAGAATCTTATCCATCGCTGCAAAAAGTATTGATAAAAGTTTTATATATAAAACTATAAATAGACATACTTGATTACGGTCACAATAATATCAAGATCATATTTGGTACAAATTATGTAGATGGCATTGAGAGATATATTTCTGCGTGCTTGGGTCGTAAGCAGCGACATAAAATTTTACCCACGCATATTCTAAAGGACATGTAATATTACCATGTCAGAAACAGCCTTAAAGTGGCAAAGGAGAAATATTTTATAGTTTCTTAAAAGCGGACTAAGTAAGAAAGGATTCATATTTAGTCTGGTTTCGATACACACTCGGTAAGTCGGGGCTTGTTGGTGTTTTTAGTGTCAGTTCGAGAGATTATTTTCTTTCTTAGATCATATAGACGCTCAATAATAGGGAAACCGGTAGGAATCGAGTTGCGTTGATGCTGCGTCGTTTCTGTTTTTCTTCTGGACTAATACTTTTGGAATAATTATTATAAATAATTATTTGAATATATTTTTAACTAGCGGCCGGGTACGTGCTTGGCTACGTATAAGGCATAGTAATAAAAAAATGATTATTAAGTTCATTTATTCAAACAAATAAATATTTTAAATTGCTAAAAGATGTTGATGTTACACTTTTTCAAGACTTTTTTTTAATTTTCTCTACGTACATACCTTCCCTGGACTTCCACGAATAATTCAAGACCAAAATTAGCCAAATCGGTAAAGGCGTTTTTGAGTTATAACATTGCAACGAAAAGTGGCATTGATTTTTATATATATAGATTAGGTGTACTTAATTGTTGAGTTCATAAACATTCTAATTCTAAACTCGAAATTGAAATGGTAGTTCTCTTATTCTTTATTGTACACAGAAAATAAATACATAAGTTAGAAGTTACAAAAAGAAAAGGCATGTACATAGGCGAGCTTAATTCATTATTGAATTTTCTTCCAGCAAACCATCAGGAAAGAGAGATTTTCAAAATTATGGGTATAGGCAGTGTACAACAAACTATTATAATTATGTACCTTGTCGGGTAAATATATTGATAAAATACACACTAATAATTACATACGATACCTTATAAAAATATATATATATTTAATAAACTACATAAACCTACATACCTTATATATACGTAAGTTACAGAGATAAGAAGTGATTCTTAGTTCTGCTCTTAAAAATACTCAATGACGAGCTATCACGTATGGAATGTGGTAAGGAATTCCAAAGGCGTACTGCGCGTACAGAAAATGAACCATCATAGCGGCTGGAAGTATGGGAAGGAGTCCTAAGAAGAAGAGATGTAGCTGTGCGACAAGGTTTGCCACTGTGCACCAGGTACTCAAAGCGTTCACGGAGATAGATGGGAGCAACAGGGTTATGAAGAATGGAATGGAGTTCTCAATTCCTATTCAAACCCAGTATTATATTGACCCTATGCCACTGGGCAGCAAGTTTTAAAGTTAAGAAACTTCTCCAGCGTCTGCAGCAACAGAATGAAAATCCACTATACACTCAAATAACATAAATATTTACAATTAATTAGATTTTGGCAATAATATTGACAATACCATTTCCGGGGCACGTATGATTACTTATCAAATAATGTATAAGCTGCGTATCCAAATAACTATTCCAATAATTTGGATCTTGTTTACATACCATTAGTGATCCTAGCTTAGACAAATTTACTATAACATCACAAGTGCTCGTAGAGTAAGCAACAGATATTTAACGTCCCCATTTACTTTTGATCGAATATTTCGTTGGCAGTAAGCGTATAGTGTGAAAAAGTTTCTAGATATATCAGTTCTTGATGGGGATAAAGTGGGGATGGTTTGTTCCTTTCACGCAAATTACTTTTATGAAGCTCCTATACAAGTGACGTCATATGTTAGTATGAAGGTCTAGCTAGCTAAATATCATTGCTATAATAAAATAAATTTTATAAATGTTTTCATACAATATGTACTAAATATCTTTGTTACTAGAAATAATAATGTATACAACTATATTACTACAAACATGTTCTGACTATTTACAAGCGCCTTTTTAAAGTCTACGTGACTAAAAACCTTTTTTTATTTTATTTTATTATAGCACATATATCAACTCGGAAACGGATCGTAACCGTATCAACTCGGGTCGCTGATTATTCTTTGTATGAATCTCCCTACTGCAAAGTACAATAATCGAAATTGTAACGTAAACAAACGACTCGCCTCGGGACAAGCCAACTGTATGCGCGGCGGCGTCGCCTAGCCGTAGCCGAGGCGTCGTCTAGCCGTAGCTTTGGCGTCGCCTAGCCGTAGCAAAATCGATGGATCGGAATTGCTGATCCGCATTAATTACGTGCTTACCTTTAGTTGACGCCATGTTGACGCCTGTTTGACGGCGCGCGGCGAGGCGAACGGTGATACGTTGACGGTCCCTTTCCGATTTGATGTTATCGTACATAAATTTTAAAGGCATATACATGTGTTCGTTTTAAGGTAATTAGATAACTTTTTTACTGTTAGGCTTTGTTTGGGATCTGTCTCAATAAAATGTTAGTCAATATCCCTAATGGTGAGTAGCTTTAGTAGTTTCTCAGTTCAAGATATCCCTGCTCTTTTGTTACGTGCTATATTAGACAGAGAAGTACTTAAGTGACAATGACAATGTCTAATAAAATCGAAGAATGGAAACGATCCCTGTTTCTAGCCCCTGGGCTTCGGTCTCAATTGATCAGTAAGCGTTTTATAATGACGTTTACCGGGAAACTATGATCATAGATCATACTAGGACGAGAATGTGTACTCTGATATTATAGGCAACAATTTTATGGTGTAGTAAGACGCTAAGAAGGGCTAATTGTATCAATTTTAACCGACTTCAAAAGAAAGAAGTTATCAATTCAACTGTATTTTTATGTTTTTGTTGTTTGGGAACTCATTTCAATAGAAATTCTAGAATAGATAGGGAAACTTTTCGGTATGATTCCATATGAATTTGGTTCTAATTGGTTGGCTAAGTTAAGCTAAGTTGAAGTTGAATTTGGTTTTATGTTTTTAAATAGTAAAACGTTCTCAAATATACAAATTGTTTCATGTGTTCGACGTTCCCTCCTCCAATCATAATAGCACATGGTGTCATATGTATATTCATCCCTTTCAAATACTATAACAATCGTCTTACCAACATTCATCTTCATTTTTTCCTTTCAAAAGATTTATGCATAATTCTTATGTATATGTATAATACATACTCGTATATTATAACGTCTAACACTCAATGCACACACCGCGTGTATGATGTAGGCATTAAAATCTTACTGTGACGTAGATGGTCGACTTTCAGGGACTGGTAATAAACTTGATAGGCAAGTTATTAAAATTACAAGTTCAAGCCAAGCGAATGGCCTTTAAATAGATCATTCTCCTCTGTTTGGATATGTAAGATCAATTCGATTCGGCTGATATCGATGATAAGATTCGATTCTCTTTCGTTATCTTTTATCTTTCAGAGACACATTTGATAGATGGTAAGGTGTGTACAATACATCATAAATACGCAGTTCATAAATAAACATTTTATGTTTATAATATTCAATTTATAGCTTGTTTGCTGGCCTAAATATATGCCAGCATTCCAGGAACGTGTCGCCTTAAAATTACATGCAACATAGCCATACAGAGTGGTAATGCTGCTAGTGTTCTGGGAACACTACCAAGGAGAAACGGCAAACAATTTATAACAAAGTTCTTTTTATTTTTTATTTGTTTAATATTGGTTAGCTTTTCTATAAAGTTATTTATGTTATCAAGTATGTTATACATAACAGACTGGTATGCAATTTAAAGCTAGGATAGAATAGGCTCAACTTAACCAAAGTAATGGTATTAAGACTTTGCCGAAGCCATCGGAAAACGAGATAAACAAGAAAACTTAAAATGCACCGCTCGCACTAGGGAAATTAATCCCGCTGTAGCGGGATGCCTTAGATTGATACAATCGATCTATCTCCATCTCATGTTACGTCTCCAGTCGATAATATGATTATATCCACCAAAAAAAATCGATTTGTTGCTAAATTAAATTATACCAAAGGAGGGAGTTTCTTACATCTGCTTTCCGGAATCTCAAACAAGTAAATATAGCCGTATCATGTAGCCCTAATTTGTTGTTAATTAAAATATCTATCTAAGAGGGGAGTTTCTTATATCTGAGTTCCAGAATCTCAAACAAGAAAAGAAGCCCTATTTTGTTGCTAAATAAAAATTCTACCTAAGAGGGCAGTTACTTACATTTGAGTTCCAGAATCTCAAACAAGTAAATATACCCTTAGAATGTAAGTTTTTCTTCATTTGGTCGATTATTAGATAGATCTTCTGTGACATCATTCTGAGATTCAAGAAATGAGGACGTAACCGAACGGCAATTCACAACAAGTTTTGGATTCTACGCTTTCTTCGCAATAAACATATTTGTAGGGTTCTGACTGCTTCACTACAGTTCATCTTTACATAAAAGTACGTACATCTAGTAGTATGTACATCTCATCAATTAACGCCTGAAGCAGCAAACATTTGTTAACATAGTGACGTGTTCAGATATCTTTGGACATGTCTCATTAACACAATTTCACACGCTGTTTTGGGCGCCAAGAATAAATATTAAGAGTAAGTGCACGATAGTCGTATGATCTATACATACCTATAATAAAATCGTAGAAAAGACGAAACTGTACATTGAATATTTTTTAAAAGCATACTTGGAGCGTGATCTACAATCGATATCGAAGCTAGAAATATAGTTTTTAGAATTTTTGTCTGTATGTATGTCCGGGCTAAACTCAAAAAGTACTGCATGGATTTACTTTAAATTTTGCACGAATATTACTAAGAGGTCGGGTCAACATATAGGCTACATATTATCACGCTATTACCTACGGGGGAGGAGCTGTGATGATTTACAAAATTTAATGCGGGTAAAACCGCAGGGCACGGCTAGTAGGTACATAAAACAACATACCTGCGTTCCGTTACCCCCACAAGACGGCAAGAGAAGATAGATTTATGCTACTTCTCTATAATAGTATTATATATAGTCTATAATAGTATGTTGTACCTAAAATTGCTTTGCTTGCGTTTAATTCTGTATACTACATCGTTTTTCAGGTAAACATTTCCATTTGATGCATTTATTTCGTCATCGTAAATACATAACAAGATTTGCTAAATATTTCGTAACTACTGACTAGATTAGCAAAGTAATATGAAATTAACAACGTGATGATTATTTACATAATTATGTAGTCCTGCCTGATTTCATATAAACATCTATTACCCATATGAGTAGTTTTCGTTCTCAGATTTTGAAATAATGAAATTTATTCAGCACTTGGGTATTTACATAAACTTGTACTTGTCAAGCTCACAATGTATTACATAAACACAGTTTAAAAACAGTAATTAAAGTAACAAAATATTTTAAATTAGTCCGTCCGTGCGGTCTGTTTCGTCACATGTATTTATTATATTCTTAAATAAATAATAAATAGCAAGTTACTAAGCTATTATTGTTACATTTAGCAATAGTATATCAAATTAAAGAATTGAAAACAACGAGCAGTTGGCTAGCGCAAAAGGCTCTCAACCAGTAGCTTAATTTAAACGACTAATACCTGAGGGCACCCTTATGGGCCACATCTCAGGCGGCCGCGTTGTTTAATATGTGCTAGAATTCCGAGATGGGGACGAACTTTGGCTAATGGTTTCAGTTTGGTTCCTCGGTTTGTGTTTATGGTACTTAATAAAAGACAACAGACCACCTAAAGCAGAGTTTGTACTGTTTAAAATATCTGGGCTATGTAAGACAGAATCAAGTAGTTTTGGTGATAAGTAGTTGGTCCTTATAGACTCTTAGCTTAGACCGTTTGTTACTAGAGTAATTTATATGTTTATATATAGCAGACACGTCACAGTACGGTCCGGAATATTTATATTAAGGTGTAATTTGAATTACGACGAGATGTTCAGAAATGAACTGAGCTGACTGCATAGTTACTTATCTTAACCAATGGCTTTATTACGTTGGATGCCTTTGAATACTTCACTTCGTAAACTTCTGATGATCACGTTTCTTATAGCAATTAACTGACCATGATTTTTTGATCGTCGCAGTAACTTTATAATATGCGTTGTTATTATTCAGTGGTTATTCTATTACTTGTTTGTGGCTACTTATCTAAGATTTACGGGTTTGTTTACTACCGCCAACATACTCAACACAAGGGGCTCATAGTGTCATGTTTGTGCATGTTCACAATGGGACTCTGTTCATCCACACGTGCCTCTCGTGGACTGGATTGTTTGCTTTCGATAATTCCTTGTGAGGTTTTCCCAGAAAACCTCGACTGATCATTTCTGAAAGAATATTATGCGACGGTTATACTAGAAGTGGGAATAAATCATCACTTTATTACTGGTTATGATTTAATCTCAAAAATGGGAAATCATTATTTTAATCGTTAAGCTAGGAACGATACGCACGGGCAGATAAAATTTAAGATCCCCTTGCTTAGAGTCTTCGTAGGATGTAGCCTACCACTGATTAATAGAGGGTGGTGGCTCGAGATCTGCCGGACAATGAAATTTATGAGTTTCCTCTTTTGAGATTATAGATTTACGCTTCGCATTGCGTATAATGCTATAAAACTAATTTTAATGCTTATGATTTATTTTAGATGTACAATGTGAATTAGTAGTAGTCAGTCAGCATGTCGGTAATAATGTCCATACATATGGATATGGATTATATCCTAGTTTAAGTAGGCAACTCTTTACTGTTACCAAAATTATAACAATTATATTATACTAAAACGATTGTACAATATTATGACTAGGGGCATCTCTTCCAGCGAACAGATGAATGGATAAGGATAGTAATAATTTGGGTATATGTTGGCATATTTAGTGAAAGGACATCCTATTTAAACTATTTCATAAATGAAGGACTTGAAACTTTTAAAACCAAATGAATAAAATCAGAAACACGTGCTTATAATTGCCATGAACATCATGAACTACCCACATTTCTGCAACTGTCACATGGCAATTTATAATAGTATTTTTATACATATTTAAGATAGTATATCAATATAAAATACACGTGTTATACCACACATATTCGCCGCAGAATCTGAGTGAAGTCGAACTAGGGAAATTCGACTTCACTCAGATTTTCGAATCTTGATTAGTTATCAATTTGGACAAACATACTTCTGAGTACGAGAAGGTTGAAGAAATTTATTTCCATCTGATTATATATGTCGTTTTAACCTTTATCCCGGATTTATATTCAAGCTTCCACGAATACGCATGCATTATACTTGTTTTTCAAAATGTCATTGTTCATCAACCCATTCTTAACTGGCCTATATTAAAATAAATTTTCCACTGGCTCGAATACAATGATTCATACTTTTGTCCTCGATAATATAAGGTAGATATTGCATCCAGTTTGTTCTACGAAGTGCTAATAATGTCGGAATCGTGTCGTATAAAATTGTAACGGTTTTACCATGGGAGTACCGCAAGGAATCCGTCTGGGACCCTTTTTGTTTGTACTCTACGATATCGGATAACATCAAGCGTAGTAAGGTAAAGAATGCATAACAGAAAAGTGTTGAAATATAAGCTGAGTGTTTATGTGTGTGTACTTAAGAGACCCGTGTAACGAGAACGTGAATGACCGGTGTTTACTGTGAAAGGTATCACATTACCTATTTTGTTTATAAAATAGAAGCCGGCGCACTATTGCGTTATTAGCTTAGGTAAGGTAAAATATAAGTTATGTCGTCGAATTCGCATTAAACTTGTTATTATTATGGGCTTTGTATTACTGTTTCAATTGTTTTTGAAGTTGTTTTCAGGCAAGCGCTACTCAATTAGATTTATGACCTACCTCAAAACTGTTATATTTTCCTTTGGTCCAATTATTGTGTTTGCTAGTAATTAAAACTGTTTAACATCATAGCATTGTAAAATTTTAGTACAAAGGGCTATTATTAGTGTTCAAGGTTAACTCATAGCTTCCTTTTCAATGTTTACCAAGTTCCCTACTTACTTTAGCCGTGTGAAATTCATATTGCTTTTTACATTTTCTTTAGAAATATTTGATTAGGTTTGCTTGTATACTTGTTTTAGTGTACACACACTAAGTAACAATACATTACTTGTGCTTCGTCATTTGTTTTTATACACGGCCGTTATACTAAGTTATTCAAATTGATTACTATGGTACTCTTTGTTTCAATTGTGTACGTGTTTATTTGAACGACAGAAGTTATTATTTGGACCTATTGTGTTTATCTAATATTGAGCTTCCTAAACTGTAACATTTATAATACACGGTTAACGGTTAACGGGCCCAATTTCAATTGTAAACTAATTTTGATATATTTCTAACATGGTTCTTCTGAAAATGATAATGTAGCTTTAGTTAAGGGAGTTTGGGGAATATAAACGGCACCTTAATACTATTTTGCGCATGGGAAAATCATTTTTAGAAGTTTGTTTTCTACCCATGCACTGTTCTTGTCATACGCTCTGTAATAATATTAATGTGTAATGTATTAAATAACATTTGAATAAATTTACTAGTTAAAAAATGAGACTCGTCAGCAATAAAATGCTATGAGTGAAGCGGTGAAATCCAGTCGATCCCAGGTATTGATATAACTACGCACGTTGAAAGCTTATTAGTTTCGATTTTGAAAATGCAAGATGCAGGATTAACTCAAGATTTCTTATCATTTTAAAGAGCAAAAGACTACTAATTAAATTACATACTATTACTTTTGTAAGAGTCAGCGTCCTTGCTTTTCCAAGATCACTAGCACAGCGTGTTCAATAATGGCGTTAGTAAGACTACGAGTCTTGTACAAATCCTGACGACGCACTTCTGAAGAGCTGTGTTTGTCTTGGACAAGACTTTTTTCAGAGTAGAAAACTTATCGTAAAGTTAAGGTGTTATATCTTGTTACCCTAGGACTACTAGTACTTGAAAATATCTTAATTTTTAATCTCCAATGCGCTTTCGAGGCTGAGTTTAGAAGATTATTGCTCTTGGCATTTGATAAGCACTAAGTAGTGCAAAACTAAACCAGCATACATTTACCAAAATTATTCTATGACTTTTTTAAGACTTTTTGCATTATAACCCGCATTTCTCAAGAGAATTTTGCTAGTTGGGTAATTAGTTCGGAAATAAAATAGACATAGTTATTTCTCCATTTCTCTTCGGTGAAAATCTCGATGCCGAATTATTTGAGGGCTTTCTTTTTTTTTGTTATGATGATGTCCTTTGAGAAACTATAGTCACTAAAACGATATATTACCGTATTAAAATTTTATTAATTTTTATTTGCCCGGATATAAATTGTCCCCAATATTGATTTTAAATGTTGGTGTAGCATAATAATTACGTTTATTTAAGGCATTGAAATATTTAACAAGTATCAAAAGATTTTAAGACTTCCAGTGCAGCGTCTCCGTAATACTTTAAACTCAAACTCAAAAGTCATTTATTTCGTTAAAATATTACATTTGTGTGGTATCGTCAATTTTTTACCCTACCGTGCCGTGCATGACGTGGCAGCTAACACGAATTTAAAGACATAACATCCATTATTTTTTGTATTTTTTTTATATAAGGGGGAGAAAAATGAACAAGTGTGTCACCTGATGCTAAGTGATCACCGCCACTCATGTACACTTGCAACACCAGAGGAGTCACAGTTTCATTGCCGGTCAACAAATGTTGCTGACCCTTCTTTTTTTAGATCTTGTTGTGTATTTACGTTCTGTCAATATTTATTTAAACCTACGAGAAGCGGCGGCAAGATTATGCCTTTGAAATGAGTAATGAGTTTAGGTCGGTTTATCTGTCTACACTTCTACACTAATATTATAAAGAAGAAATTATTTGATTGTTTTTTTGTTTGTTTGTATTGAATAGACTCCGAAGCTACTTGACCGATGACCGAGCAAAAAGAGGTGAGCTATACTAGCTATATTGCCCAGATAATAAAGTTAAAAACCAAGAATGAAAAGTTTTACAAAACGCTTTGCCCGAAAAATAAATATTTTGAATTTGTTTTGTTTCTAGTATAGTATTTCTTTTAGCATAGCATAAAATATATCATTCATTGCTCACTTTGCACAAAATAAACCGGATTTACGTGTTTATTCCCACAAGAGCTGCGAATAAAATGTTGAGATAACGCCTACCATTATTATAAACATTGCCCCCATCTTAAATTTGTTTTGAAGCATTTTCCACGGCAATTTCCATACTACTTTGAATAACGAAGTTGGCTGTGTACACATAGTGCTTCGGTGAGCACGTAAAGCCTGTAGCTGGCCTCTTTTTGTGTCGGCTTGCGAGGGAATGAGGTACGAGTAGGTACCTAGCTGTGCATCTCTGCACCAACTTTAGCATAAGAATATGTCTCGCCCTTGTGGTTAGTCTATGCTCTCATAGTCAAACTTTCTGCAGGAGGACAGATTTGTGCCTCTGCTGCGTATTTTTTAGGGTAGAGAATCAACGCAAAACGTTTTTGATACAAAACCCGCATAAGGCAAATAAAACCATGAATCGGGAGGGACTTTATAAACTTGCCAAATGTTAGCGGCTTATCTGATTAAGGGCATTGTTAGATTGAATGTCTGACAGACACATTTTTACCAACTTAAAAAATACATCTAAAGTTATAATGCGCAGCTTTTCTGTATCTTATCTGTAGATATCTGATCTGTATATGATGTAAAGAAACCCCTATTAATATAGTATGAAGCGTTAAATTCACATGTAACAAGTGTCAGTTTATTCCTACTGTACCAGTCTGTAACTGTGTGTACCAATGCAAACACACGCAAAAATCTACTCTTATAATCACTGAGATTATACTCATCACTGAGACTCTTATAATCTCTTTAAAGCTTCGCTTAATTTATTTAACGCAGAAGACATTGTATCTTTACCGCCGATTTTTCAATTTTGATTTCACCGATACTCCCTTTTCTACGGTTAAATATAGCAGCTATAGATATGCACCTGCTTTCTCTATAAAGTAATCCTCATCCAATTTGGGCAAGCGGAAAATCTCCCCACTTTGGCGCCAGATGGGCGGCTGCCAGCATTTCGGTGGACGCTATCTTTGTTTGACAATACGTCTGTATAGCGATGTGGCTACATACAAATCTAAATTGCCACACACATCCACCACATAATATATAGAGGTTTCGCCGTAGAATTCGATGAAGGGGCATGCCAGTTTAGAAAAGGAGAACTCTACTTGGTGTGGAATATATTAAATTTGACAGTGATTGTGGGTACTTGTGTCCTATTTTGGTTTGAGAAGACAGCTACAAGTTATGATAATGACTTGGGATTGAGGTGGTAATGTGTGATTTTCTGTCTTTTCAGTAATTGCTTGCTTGCTTACCGTATGGGCAGTGATTACCCTAGTGTCAGAGTTGTTAAAGCCGCCCAGTAGGCCTCAGACATGGCTTAACGACTGTTGTCTAATGACTACAACCGGGACCGACAGCTTAACGTGCTCTCCGAAGCACGGAGACGCTCAGAAATTAAACCACTTTGGCGGCCACCCATCTATGGACTGACCGCAAGCCTAGTTATTTAACCTCGCCGATCACTTATGGACCGGTGAGAGCATCTAGCTATGCGCTTTCAGTAATTAAGCAAGTTTTACTCGTTTATACAGCGAGTACAATACAGTATCTACTTATATAAATCTCAATATGTCCAGCTTATACTCATAGTCAGCTGCCGAGGATCAAGTAGGATAATGAGTGATCACACAAGTTTATTGATTTCAAGCGTCTCGGTGCACTGTCGTTCCCGGTTGTAGGCATTAAAAGGCCGATTAGCAGAGGCCATGAACACCGTCAGCGTAGTAATTGCAAGGCAAACGAACAAGTGGGTCTTCTGATAGTAAGTGATCCTCGTCGATCATGGACGCGATTATACAGTCTTTAAAATACGACATATTTGTTTCCACTTCCTATAATAACATACTCGTATGCTTGCACTTATTAGGCTGTGGTTCGTCGGTCTTGTACACACTGCTACATATCAAGCTACACATTTCCAATATAAGCTGACCTCTAATTGTATGGAAATCCTACACAACGCGAAATCAGCTTATACTGGAATTATATAGCTTGATATCAAGCCGTGTGTACCTGGCGGTTGTTTCAGCTGACCGTCCCACCGGATCATGAGAGAATAGAAAGTGCACCTATGTTTGCACACACTTGGTCACTATAACATGTCCCACGTAGATGGCTAGTCTCAATTAAGACTGGCCGAAGACCAGCAGGATTTTATTGTTATTTGCTAATTCCAATGTTGCCAATAAGAAATAGGTGACAGTTAAGACTATTATATTGGCACAACTGTGCGTGTAATGGATATCATACTTTTAGACGAACGCGGGAATTGGAACGGATTTGTTGGCCCAATTCTCTTCATGTTTTGGTTTCCTCCTGGTTTGTTTATATCTTATGGTAAGCCTATGATGAAATTGTGAAACTGTGCTTCTTATTAAAAGGGTAATGAGAATTCTTAGAGTTTGGGAGATAGTCGTTTGTTTGTGATCTGGCATTGGTGAATATTGCCGTTCCTTATAAATCCGTCTTAAATGATTTCATCATATCCCCCGGAAGACGCCCACTGCTGGACAAAGGCCTCCCCTAAAGAACTTCACAATTGCCGGCCTTTCGCTATCCGCATCCAGCGACCCTCACAAGATCATCGGTCCATCTTGTAGGGGGCTTGCCCACACTACGTCTTGCGGTTGCTAATCGACACTTGAAAACCTTTCTGCCCCAGCGGCCATCGGCTCTACGAACTATGTGCCCCGCCCACTGCCACTTCAGCTTGGCAATTCTTCGGGCTATGTCGGTTACTTTGGTTCGCCTGCGGATCTCAGCGTTTCTGATTTGATCTCGCAGGGAAACTCCAAGCATAGCCCTTTCCATTGCTCTTTGGGTTACCTTGAGTCACCTGATAAGGCCTATAGTGAGCGACCACTTCTCTGTTCCGTAATTTATCACTGGCAACACACACATTAAATTCTGTTTCTTTAATCTTTCTCCTTTTACTGAACTTGCTACACCTTTTACTCGTTTTCATTTCATACAACTCTTGTCCATCCTAGGGTTGTCTGTAAGAAATCGCAGCTAGCAATATGATCGCCCTTTGTACATTATCATACTACTATTCATGTTCTATTTGGTGTACAATAAAGAGTATTGTATTATATTGTAAATGGTTTGCTACTAATGTACCTATGTCAGCTTAAGGACTGATTCTTACTGGATTCCCAGTTATTACTATGTCTGTTTATTTTTCTATTTATATTCGTTTTTAATAATTCCAGTCATTATTTTAAAAAGTCACCTTAGATATGACTCTTGGAAAGTGTAAGGTCACTTTCCAAAAGTCATAATATCTAATGTGACTATACATATAAAAGTAGACACAAAAATTTAATTTTAGTTTGGTAAAGTAACAACGTTGTTAATATGTGCTTAAAGCTATAAATATATTTTTACCTACTTCATATTTTAACAAGCTATTCCAACTTTCTTATGACCATAAACATGTCACTAAGTTTTTTGTTTAATTTATACGCTTGATTTTTTTACATGGAAATCGTTTTTAGTGATGGACGAAAACTAAAATATACAGTAGCACAATAAACTCGTTTCGCTTTGTTTATTTTCACAGTCCGATAATTACAGACGTGACACAGATACTAAATGATATATTGTATGCTATTTTTATTTTAATACGTTTTCCTTTTACATTCTTGAAAGCTATATTGTCGTCACTAACTTTGCGTATCGGAACTAAACTGGCCATAAAATCAACATCCACGCAACAAAATCATTCTAAATCTCTCGCTCTCAATTTGCGGTTGGAGATGTTGGAATGATTCCAGAATGTGTTAAGTTGACACTGGAATTAGTATCACGTTATCGTCGAGCTTGTAAAACAGTAAGAATGACGTATAAAACACGTCGCTAATTACTAATTCTTGATGAAAGGTTGCGTCGAGTTAGACTAAACATTTTTCATGTTCCCTGACGAGATAGATAGTCCACAAACTATTATCAACACATAGTTGATAATAGTTTGTGGACTAGAACAAGAACTGAAAAAGGCGTAAAAAGAAACAAAATCAATCGATCAATCAATCTTTTTACCATTGATATTTATATGGAAATACCTTTTCGGTGTATTATTCCAAATCGAATGCCAAATAATCGAATATTAACCGATTGACCATTATAAATCGAATATCTAAACACTCGAATGTATATAATAGCGAATGTTTAATAAATCGAAAATTCACTACAAGAAAAGTAGGTTAGATTAAAACTACGACCATTAATTAAATCGATAGAAACAAATCAAACATGCGATTGCATGTTCGATTTATATACCATTTGACATTATGATCATTTGAATAAGGTATTCGATCAATTAATATTCGATTAATTGACATTCGCTGGGTGTAGTACACCCTTAAATTTTATATTGAAGATAGTATTTTACTTTAATCACTGAGGAAATGATTTTAAAAGCAAATTTCCTTGTTCTTAATTACCGTGGTGACATTTTCATAAAATTGAGATTAAAGTTTACTTTCAGTATAATACTTGTACATTCCTTTGTTCCATAAAGCGAGGAATTAATGGAGAGTGAATGTTCCTGACACATTAATTTAGGGCACAACCACAGAGTACCGTATTTTGCAGAAAGTCCTTTTTACAATTTGGTTAAGTAATTTAACTGTAAATTAAAACTCATGACGGCTTACTCTCGTAACGAGTTGTTGGATGAACAATCTGTGATATTTTTGTAGGTAATAAGTACCACTCCACCAGCGTTTAGCACGAAGACCCATATCTCTCAATAGGATTTGACCAATCTTGAGATTGTACCAGTCTTGGACACTATTATATACCTTTTTTTAAAAGTGCGAGCGTTGTGCTCGCACTTTACTACATTCCAAATCACGGACACAAAGCATACCCATACAAATATATAGGCCAAACAAATAGTCGTACTGAATCAAATCGATTCGACTGAACTTTTGGGCTAGTGGTTAGTGACCATGGCTGCTAAAGCCAGAGGTTGTGGGTTCGATCCCCAACCGGGACCAATCTTATGGTATGGGTGTATTATCTATAATATTTATGTATGTAGAAATATAAAAGTATGTTGATCAGCAGTATGGTTGCCATAGTACAGGGTATGCCTAGTTTGGGATCAGGTGGCAGTATGTTAGATATGTTAGTCTCAACATATTTATGAATTATATTTAATCTGAATCATGTACAAATAGCAAGGCGACTAACTTAATCATTAAAAAAGCTACTAAGATCAGGACTCTAGCTGAGTCCTTCTGTTTTGTCTTTGACATCCGAATGCTATTGACATTAGAAAATGCCTTTTCTTTGCATTTACTTTTTACAATACATTATAAATTAAATAGGTGCCTTTCAGATCAATTAAAAGATAAAATTTAAAATGAAAATCCATTGAGCAATACAATCCATATTTCAAGCTAAGACTTGGTATAGAAAATAATCCCGCCAGTAACCTTCATTCCTAATGTTTTGGTCGAGGAAGTAAACAAAGCAGTACTAGAATTATACAAAATAAAACCGAACTTGTGACGCAGCATAGTACAATCCATTGTTTTCATTAGCTTAAGCATAACAACGTAGATTCTCGGGATACGGAACACAGGGTACGTTACGAAACAGAGCCAAAAAGGATCAAGGACGTTAACTAAACGCATACATAGAAAACACCGCTTATACACACGCCTAAACGACGCATAAGTTAATTCAAAAGCGGCTTATGTGTGCGTGTTTGTCGGGCTGTCCTCCCGAACTCCTTGTTACATTTCGTACCCTGTGGGAAAGTCCTTGGTAGTAGCAATAAAAAAAGGAGATGGAGCTATACGTTAGAAGGGCACAGATGGAAAACAAAACTGACCCTGAACGTAACGTAGCGGTTTCCCGGATCAATAAAGTTGGGATGAAAGGAATGGTACTTACGCAAGGCAAAAGGGGACCCCATTTGGAAATTACGTAATCACAAATTATGGAATGTTGGGACAAAGGCGAGTATATTATTTTGCGTAGTAACAAAAATCGTAAGTTAATTTTCATGTTCAATTGAAATCCGTATGAACTGCGTAGTATTTGATTTGATTTTGATGAAAAAAGAATCTACTTACTACATTTTGGATTTTTAGGTTTAAATTTTTGAAGTTAAAAATATCTAGTGGATTTTGAACTTAGGCCGGAAATTACAGAAATGAAGTATAAGATTTAGGCAGAGTATAAAATAAATAATAAATATGTAATTATTTGTAATGTAACTCTGTGTCAAAAGGCTGACAACACTCTATCTGATTGTAATTCTGCCCGTATAACCTAACCTTGCCTTTTATTAATATCTACACTTGCTATGAGCCATAAGCTACGGTAACCACGATCAGGCGGGCCGTATAATTGTTTGCTGTGGGGATTTTTAAATAAAAAATCGCACGCGATATATTTTGGTCACATATCAAAACAAATTACGTAATTTTACGTGCTTACCTCTGCTTTATTTGATGCCAACATAACAACATTAAATTATTGCTACTCAGAATATAATATAATTTCGTGGAACCTTAATCATCATTATATGACGATTGGCAACCATTGTTATTGCCAAACGATTTGGCATCAGATTCAAACAGCTAAAATTATAGCTTAATCTATATATTGAAATACTAATTTTATAAAGTATTACTAATGACTCTACATTAAACATGTCGAAAAAAACAATAGTCAAATTAGTCATGAAAACCCCAAAGTATGGCACATTTATCTGCTTGTCCCGCCTGTCCAGTCTCTTGTTCCTCTCAGGAATTGTATGACGCTTCGCCAAGGCGGCCAGCGTTGCCCAATCTTGGGAAGGTAAAACTAAATTCTTACCATAGAAACGATAAGAAGAACTCATGAATAACGAAAAATCTGCGTGTCTATAAAATACTGCCAACTCCCAGACTTCGGGCTGAGACATTTTCTTAACAGATATCTCAAAATCACTTTATGTATTGATCCAGGATTTGAACCCAGGAACTTATTATCTGCCGACTGACTGAAAATACAGTCTTCGTGTCACGGACAGCACTTAAAGCCATCAGTCCTGTACCGGACCTCTGTCGTAGCTAGACGTCCTATCGGATCATGAGAGTGATCTTAGAAAGTGCCCCTAAGCTTGGGCACACCCTTGTGCACTGTAATATGTTCCACGACATTTACATGTCCCAATCTTCAGTGCGACTTGCTGCCATGGTTAAAACTCGACCAGGAGTATAATCGTCTCCAAAACAATCTTCTTCCGAGCACAAAGGGCTAGCCGTTTTACAGTTCACTTCCCTCGGATATAGAGGGCGTTAGGTACAGGTAAAGATAATGTAGCATTCATTTGTAAAGGGAATAATAAGTGTCTATACGCCTCCGATGAATGAAGGGAGATTGATGATTAACATATTAATTAAAATGAAACAGTGCATCGTGAAGAATAATGAATGCCAACCATTGAAACGTAAAAAATTCTACAAACGCACTATGATTCGCATTATCACTACAATGAACAATACTTCAGGATAACCTCTTTATCTCTGTATGATAAGAGGGTTATCCTCTAACTTGGCACACGATACTATATCTAAAGGTTGATGGAACATAGTAATCCCTACATTGTATTAATTCGTCTCGCCGTCTGTCAGTTTGTGAGTGCTAAACTTGAGAATGCATGTGGGATTATTGTCGTCATTTCTCGATCCAAAATCACGTGGCAAGATGACAGTGCGTTATTTGACTGTTGTTATTTGCAGATAAATAATTGGAACAAATATTTGAGGTAATACGGATATCAGCTTATCATCATATCAGCCGAAACACGTACACTGCTGGACAAAGGCCTTCCCCTTAGGATCTCCACAATGGTCGATCTTGTGCTCCCCGCAACCCTTGCAAGATCGTAGGTTCACCTTGTAGGCGTCCCCTCGCTGCGCCTTTCGGTTTGTGGACCTTTCTGCCTCAGCGGCCGTCGACTATTCTACGGGCTATGTGCTCCGCCCACTGCCACTTCATTACTATTTTGTTTCGCCTGTGGATTTAGGCGTTTATGATTCGATGGTGGAGGGATACTCCAAGCAATACCTTTCTTTTGATTATAATTTATTTAGTAGCTTTCCACGTTATCTATGCACGATTATAATAATGTCAGGTGAGAACTGAACAGATATTTGGGATAGTAAATACAAATAAAAGATACTTGGGACTATTTACGGTAGGCTAGAAGAGCATCATCTAATAAAACATTTAGATTAACACAATTAAGGTAGCAAAACTTTCATAATCATCATGACATTCGAAAGATATCCATTGCTGGACAAAGGCCTCCACTTAAGATCTCCCAAAAGGTCCCCCGGTCCTGCGCTACCTGCATCTAGTGGCTTCCAGCGACCCTTACTTGATCATTGGTCCTTCTAATACGAGGACTGCCCACGCTACGTTCGTGAACATCTCTGCCCCAGGAGCCGTCGGTACTTCGGGCTATGTTGGTTAGTTTAGTTCGCTTAAAGTTTTCTAAATTTTTGATCACATCTCTCAGGGTAAAGCCGAGCATAGCCGATGTCTTCCTGGCCGAATTTCGGCCACGGCAGCCATTCTCAATGGAGATTGGTCAATTGCGCAGGTCATATTATAGTGCACAAGTGTGTGCGCAAACACAGGGGCACTTTCTATTCCAACACTCTCATGATCCGATGGGGCGACTAGGGCCACGACCGGAAAGAGGTCAGGTACAGGACCGACGGCTTTACGCGCTCTCCGAGGCACGGGGGTGTAATACCGCCAACTCTCAGACTTCAGGCTGATACTTAGAAATTTCTTTTTACGGAAAAATCCCAAAATCACTTTTTGACCCGACCCGGGTTTTGAACCCAGGACCTCATTTTATACGGTTGAACACGCTACCGCTAGACCAACGGGGCAGTCTTATAAGCCTATAGTAAACTGTTTAATATCATTTACCTTCTTTTAAGTCTGTTTAAAGATAATGGATGGATAATGTTCGCTGTATAATGAACCGTAACTGACCGTAAGTATCTAATCTATATAAATAAAAAGAGAAGTCCTGACTAACTGACTGACTCATCAACGCCCAGCCCAAACCCTTGGATCTAGAAAGCTGACATTTTGCACAGATGTTTTCTTTATAATGTAGACAAGGAATAAGAAAGGATTTTTCGAAATGCAACCCCTATGGGGGTCAAATGGGGGTGCAAAGTTAGAATGAAACTTTGCCGTTTTTGAAGTTAAAGGCATGAAAATTTCTATGTAGCCTTACAGTTAAAAATAAAAATATATATTTCAGGATTTTTGGAATTTCCACCCCCAAGGGCAAAAAATAGGGGATGTCTGTTTGTGTGAAAAAATGTGACTTGAAGTTAAACGCGTGAAAATTCGTATTTGGCCTTTCAGTTAAAAATATATGTTATCAGGATTTTTGAGAATTTCACCCCTTAGGGCGTCATATAGGGGATGTAAGTGTGTATGAGAAATGCGACATTTTTGAAGTTAAACCCATGAAAATTGGTATTTTTCAATATATAAGCTACATATTATCCACTGTAGGTGATAGCGTGCTATCACCTACAGTGGAGGAGCTAGGGAGATAATTTATAAAGTTTAACGCGGGTAAAACCGCGGGGCACGGCTAGTTAACAATAATTCGAAATATGATCACAAATAAGTTTAATTAATAAGCTGAATACCAAATACCGTGACTCTTGATACAATTGAACACATCGGTAAATAGATACTATACATATACCGGAAATACCTACCTATAGTATTATGTAACTATCTTGCGTCGTGCAATTTTATGTTTTCCATCTTTGTAGTATGACATAAAATCAAATAGCAAACAGGCACATATAGCCTTTCATCAATGATGTAGTCAATTATTATGTTTTCAACATTAATTTAGATGGCATATTTGGTTCCGCTGTCTAAATTAATAAATATTGTAGATTTTTCATTATTATTTGATACAATTCTAAGGCCTTCATCTCGGTACCTACTTTAATTATCTAATTAACATAAAGTGGCTATTATATAGTATACTAGCTGTGCCCCGCGGTTTTACCCGCGTTTAATTATAAATTATCACAGCTCCTCCCCCGTAGGTGATAGCGTGATAATATGTAGCCTATATGTTGAAACGGCCTCTTAGTAATGTTCATGCAAAATTTGAAGTAAATCCATGCAGTAGTTTTAGAGTTTAGCCCGGACATACATACAGACAAACAGACACACAGACAAAAATTCTAAAAACTACATTTTTGGCTTCGATATCGATTGTAGATCACGCCCCAAGTATCCTTTTAAAAAAATATTCAATGTACAGTTTTGACTTTCCTACGATTTTATTATATTTATAGACATTGATTCCTTTATGCCTCTCTCATTTTGAATTATTCCCTTTACGTCGATTCCCGCTATGTCGACTCTGGGAGTCTATTGTTCTCCAAGTATTGATATTTTACGCTTTCTATTCCCGTTATGTCGACTTTGGTGAACAGGTACAGTCAGGATTCAAACATATAATCTGTCTTAATCTATACATATAAATCACAGTACATATAATCATCACTAAACCAATGGTGTAACTGTAAAACAACATAGTAATATAGTTTTACAGTATGTAAATATTTCTTAAAGATATTTTTTTCTTATTTATATAAATCACAGTATAATCACTAGTGGTGTAAATGTAAAACAGGATAATATAGTTTTATAGTAAATATTAATACTTCTAATAAAAGTAACTTTCTTAATCTAAATAAATCACAGTACAATCATTAATA
The DNA here is from genome assembly GCA_951640165.1 of Pseudoips prasinana. Taxonomy (NCBI): domain Eukaryota; kingdom Metazoa; phylum Arthropoda; class Insecta; order Lepidoptera; family Nolidae; genus Pseudoips; species Pseudoips prasinana. The sequence continues at coordinate 12,174,858 of OX621249.1, read as the reverse complement.
TTAGTAAAATTGTAAAAAAGGATATAGCTTTACGGTAAATAATTCTTAAAAAATATTTTTTTCTCATTTATATAAATCACAGTTTAATGATGACATGTATCAAAACAGCAATAAATACCTGACAGATTGTCTTTGCCTGTCAATAAATAATTGCCATGACCAAAAAAATATTGACGACGAAAATCGTTCCTATTCTAAATCATTAATTATTACGATATAATGCAACTACTGTGCTTTCTTAGTTATAGTAAATACGTCTATAATTATATGATTAATATGTAATGTTGTTCCCATTTATAAATAATTAATTATAATTTCGACATTTATATTATTTTACATATGGCAACGTGCAACGCTAATGACTATAATGTGTAAGAGGGACATGTATATATGTGCGAAAGAGAGGAGAAATCTAAGACTAACCTGATATTCGAACTTAAGTTGCGCTAATGTACATTAGGTATATATTATTTTAGGTGCATCGACAACACATCTTAATACTGCTTTACTTAATTTATGAAAAATCACCAATGCATCACTGAATTTAGGTTAGTCAATATAGTCTAATACGTATAATAAACGTACTTTTTATTTTAAAAGATACTTTTTCATCCAATGTACTTCTAAATATAATTTTATTAAGATCGACGTAAAGGGAATAGAAGCGTGGTAGAGGAGTCGACATAACGGGAATAGAAGCGGCAAAGAACACGTTGACTCGATATAGGGGTAATAAAAGCGAGTCAAGCATATCGGATCGACGTAACGGGAATCGACGTAAAGGGAATAATTCCTCATTTTCATAATAAGATGAGACTATTCTAAATTTTAAGGAACTTATTTGAAACATTATGGTATGTCCAAATGAATATTACTTTTTCGCCAATATTATTGACGTCGAATATAACATTTGGAATATACTTTGCTGTGTGGTGACGGCAAAGAATATCATAACTCCATCTCATCCTGTGGGGGGCATAGAAATCGTCCCGAGGGAATACCTACCAGAGAACGGGCAGCAGAATTTGTTTTTCTTTGAACTATGACCATTAAACTGCGAACGCCAAGCGTGGCGATTGTGGCCTATTCCCCCATTCTTTGGTAAATTTTTTGTCCAGCCGTGGACGTAAATTATGATGAAGATGATAACCGGGTAAATTAGAATTAAAAGATTTGTCTTTAGCGTAAACTGTTGGTAATCCCAACAGTTTACGCCAAGGGTTCATGCTTTTCTTAAAAGAATAAAGGTTAACTTAAAACTAAAACGCTTCACTAAATTGATTTATGATTGATTTATTAAAAAAAACTATGCCATTTAGCAAAATTATTTCTAAATAGTCGCTTCGTCACTTCGTGTCCCGTATACATCTATGAACTGCCATCATTAGACAAATTTTCTTCCACGAACTTTGCATAAAGAAGGGAACTCAGTATTTTATGTTAACAGTGTTTCTTTTTTTTTAATTTTAATTCTTTATTTGTAATTACTAGACGGACTGAGTCGAGAGGTAAAGGAGAGCAAAAATTTTTGTCAATCTTATGGACTGGATCTATTGTAGCTATCATGGCGAAGTCTCTTTTTCTCTACAGCGTTTGCCCAATCCCCACGTTCAGATTCCCAGGTTCGCGAGTTTTTCTATGATTTAATTGGTCGAACGCTGCCTATTTCACTGTCACTGTCATCTAGGTTTCATTATGCATGTTCTTCTTCATTGGTTGGAATGAATACTAATTTAGTTTCGAATCAATGATGAGATGGGCGGAAGTTTCCAATAAATTACGACCCGGTTCTCATTTGTGGGTTAGTAGACGTAGATATCGCTAGTATGAAGAATTACTTGGTTAATTCTGAGTAATGCAGTTTGCTCCTTTATACAACACGTAACTTAATCAACGCACATCCTGAAAATAGTTTGTTCAGAATCGTTTACTGAATCGATTTATATCATTTTTAATATAGGTAATTTTTTATTCCAAAATAATTAAAACTACGGAAATTATTGTCATATTAACCCAGTTCAGTCAAAACAACATTGATATGGACCGTAAATCAAAGTAATAAGACTTTAATAATCGCAGTTTTATTTGTATTCATACAAATTCCATCATTCAATACAAAATAAAGAAAAATAAACTTTATTTCAAGAAACTAATTTAGTAAATAACAATGCATATACATGTTAAATTAAAAATTCAGTGTACGTATTATGATTACAACATAATATTCTAATTGGGGTGTTTGAGGGTGTGCGTTAATTACGTTACATGTTGTATACATTCCATAAGTATCTAAAAATGGTAGTTAACGACTACAACACCTTTAAAAACTTCAAAGAGCAGCCTCCAACTTACAGAAGACATTCCTTAATAATAAAATTAATAACTTAATGTTGTGTTTCTGCGTGTGAGTAAGGTCGCCAGAGGGTTGGGGGAAGGGTCAGCAAAATTGGTTTGGTGACTGTTACAAAGGCCGGCAACGCACCCGCGACTCCTCTGATGTTGCGAGTGTCCATGGGCGGCGGTGATCACTTACCATCAGGTGACCCACTTGCTCGTTTGTCGCCCTCTTATATACAATAAAATATCCTCATGGGCAGTGACTAACTACTATCGAGTACAATAGTTCATCGCTGGACTAAGTCTAACCACAACTTCCGGAGCCTGGATAGAGCCACAAGAATACAAATAACACCCAAGTGCCCCGTTCAGTGGACTTCTGACATGGCCTAACCGCTATCTATAGATTTCAGTCAAAATCGACAGCTCTACGGGCTCTACGGGCTCTACAAAGCACGGAGACAGATAGTTAAACTACCTTATCGGTCACATGAACGTGAAAGGCCAAGAAAACAATATACGGATCAAAGAAGAACGATACACCGATAAGACTAGACTGCACGTATGACGCAGCACTTAATACATTGGACTCCTGGGTGTGATTCTCTCATAGGACAACTATTTGTGTGACCCACAATTAGTTGTTCTGAGTCTGAGTGTACTTTGTGTCCGTTAATTAAATGTTTATTACCACGGGACACAGGATTCATATCACTAAGGCATGCGTTGTCTTTATGAAAAATAAGTAATAATAACATCCTGGGACATCATTCATCTGGCCATCGGTCGTCTGATCCCAAACTAAGCAGAGCTTGTACTATAGAAGTCAGATAACTGATGTACTTAATACATATACTACTTTTATTTTGTAAATACATACTTATATAGATGCACACGCAGACACAGGACAAACAGACATGTTCATGCACAAAAATATCTGTCCCGGGTGGGATTCGATCCCCGGCCTGCCACGTGAAAGGGAAGCATTTACCAACCACCATAATTTAATGTTTGTTAAGTACCTCATGACACAGGGATTCATTTCCATATTGCGTTATGTTTGTAAAAAAAAAATAAGACTAGAGCCTAAACGTTGAGTTATAAATAGTTATAGACGGTCATCTATATATAGATCGACCGACTGGCTTGATGCTTAAACGGTGAAGGCAACATTCTATTAGTGACTTCATTTAAAACCTGATCATCCATATAAACCTTTTTTTTCTGTCACCGAAATAGTTTCGTATCTGAAATTAATTTTGTCGTGTCCACCTGCCACACCGTAATATTCCCAATTCAATGACTTCTTGGAAGTGTTTACAAGTTTTACAACTTCTTAACTAAAACGCAGTAAGATATTTTTCGCCAAAATTTTCCATTCGGTAAAATCGTACGGATTGGTGTTACGAATACGAAACAGCTATTTAAAGCTGTGATTAACATAATAATAAGATTATGTAAATTACAATAACACATAACTCAAATAACATATATAATCGAAAGTCAATATAATTTAAATATATATATATATATAGGTTTTTAGAATTTTATTATCACGATTGTCGACAATTTCAAGGACCCTTACCTCTGTGGAGTGACATTTCTTTATGCGTGTTCTACCGCGTATATCATGGGCTGTGTTCTGAGGAACTATTTTATATTATTCCTACGGCCACTTTCTATCATCAAACCTCTCATAACCGGCAAAGATTTCGTTCTCCCACACTAGAACTTTTACAATGTCATATGGCACTTTTCAGCAAAATTTCTTCCTATGTACATACTTTCAGGCTGTGGAGTGATCCCCATTCGCACAAGATACCACAAGTTTTACAGAGTATAAAACAGCTTGGGACCTTTGAAAACTGGAGTACTAAGGTTTCTAAAGACTACTACTTCCCATTTGATGCTTATTAGCTGATATAATTCTGTAAAAAAGAATCTAAATAGAATAAGGAACTATTATTATTGGTCTAAAGCATTAATGGGACAGTGAGTTTGTCGAGTAGCCTAGTACCATTAAAGAACACGCAGCGTGGGCGGGAACAATGATCTAGTGCGAGTAGCGCAAGATCGTCAATTTGCGAAGATCTTTTGGGAAGGTTTTTGTCTAGCACGAAACGTCTTACAGCGGCTAATCTACCTGCATACACGTAGATGTATACACTTCTAAACTTGATCTTTATTATTATAGTGTTAAGGACAGTTTTGTAATTGCAAACTTAACTACTGACGTGGAACGGTAACAGATACACGTGGTTTCACAACTTGTTTTTCGCGAAATAAATATTACCATATTATCCTTATTAGGTGTAATAAATACACTTTATATTACTTGTTACTAAGGCTTTGGGCAGTCCGCCTACAAAATAGACCGATGATAGTTGGGTCGCTTGAAACCTTTGGGGGGAGCTTTCGGAGGCTGATATGATGATGAAGGCTATAGGGTCCATCCTTAAAATTGGATATTCAGGATCTTTATAACATCATTATCATCAAAAAAGTCCAAACACGGCCATAGCTGGAGAAAGGCGTCGCCCAAATATCTCGACATTAACATCACTTATGATGTTATTAACACGACGTTGTAAGTATAGGCCTCTATCGCTTGATAGAGGCGAGCGAAATAAAACTATAAACGAAGTAACCCGTGCCAAAAGACTGCTTTCGAAATTCGTTCGTTCAGGAACGTGAAACTGCCGCTGTATGTCTAATCGCTAAGATGCTCAGCCGATTGAAGATCAGAGAATGCATTTTATCGATACGAATGCAAACGAAGGGTCTTGGAGAGAGATAGTGGGCGCGGCGCCATTGCGGTCGTATTCTCCACCGGCAAGTACTGATCCAAAAAATTGAACCTGTGGCGAAGCCACAATTACCATATTATATAAATATAATATATACATATATAAATATATAAACTTAATAACGTAATTACTAATATAAATATAACATAAATACATATATATACTTATCATAAATATCTACATAAATACGTATTACAACATACAAGTAATTAAATTAACACTAATTATTAAGTACTAAATATACACTATACTAAACAGATACACTAAACATAAAACATGCACAATACTAAACATAATAAATAATACTTACCTGTGTCGGCCACACCGACTAGTCGCCGAGCACCGCGGCCCGCACCCGCCGTGTAGTGTCGTATCGAGTGAAGCGCCTCAAGTCCCGTTATCGACGTCTTCGAGAAAGATCCACGCAACTCCGCTGTGCGCGAGCGCCGGTGCGGCGCCCGGCAGTTCGCTTCGTGCCCTCGCTGCTGACGCATGCTCGCTACTACTTACCGCGCTTACAGCAATATATGTTTACGCTTGCTGCATCTCATTATCATATATAATAATATAGATATAAGTGGAATATCTCTGGTGCCGAAATAAACTATTAAGTGGACTAAGTGTTTCTTTGTCGCCGTTACCTCACCGGCACCTCCACACTGGTGACCCATATCTTCGGTCAAGACGGTAACCGGCGAGTCTAAATACTTGGACCTCATCCGAGATTTTCCAGAAATAACTCGTCCTGCAGGCACACAGCGGGTAATACGTCACAACACTGTCCACCATATAAGGACAACACCTGGACCACCCGTGTACAGCACACCTAGAAGGCTCGCTCCAGATAAGCTGAAGATAGCAAAACAGGAGTTCGACGAGATGTTGAGATTAGGGACGGCAAGACCATCAGAGAGCCCATGGTCGTCCCCGCTCCACCTCGCACCGAAAAAGGACAACGAATGGCGACCATGTGGCGATTACAGAATGCTAAACGCTCGAACGATCCCCGACCGCTATCCAATCCGTCACATCCAGGATTTTACCCAGAACATCGCTGGCTGTAAGATATTTTCGAAAATAGACCTAGTAAAAGCATACAATCAGATACCGGTCAACCCCGAGGATATCCTCAAAACGGCCATAACCACACCCTTCGGGATGTTCGAATTCCCATTCATGAATTTCGGCCTGAGGAATGCGGGACAGACTTTCCAAAGATTCGTGGATGAGATGACGCGCGACCTGGATTTTTGCTTCACATATTTAGACGACTATTTGATCTCGTCCCCTGACGAAGAAACCCATTTCTGTCACCTACGCCTCCTATTTGAGCGACTGAAGGAATATGGGATGGTGATAAACACTTCTAAATGCGTATTCGGTGCAGAAGAAGTAACTTTCCTCGGCTGCAGCGTGTCTTGCTCGGGCATCAAACCGCTCGACAGCAGAGTTCAAGCCATAAAAGACTTCCCCATCCCGAAAACAGTACGAGAACTTCGAAGATTCCTGGGGATGATTAATTTTTATCGTCGATTTATTAAAAATGCCGCTATATCCCAAAGGCCCTTGCATGAACTGCTCACCGGATCCGTAAAAGGCTCTCACCCAGTAAATATCACCGGAGAAAAGCTACAAGCATTTGAAGACTGCAAAGAAAGTTTATGCCAAGCAGCACTTCTAGCGCATCCGGATATGGAAGCGAAAATAACACTGGTCACAGACGCCTCAGACATCTTAATCGGTGGAGTCCTGCAGCAACAGAAAGACGGAAAGTGGCAGCCACTCGCATTCTTTAGCCGAAAATTGAGCCCTTCACAAAGAAAATACTCACCATACGACCGGGAATTGCTCGCGATTTACGAATCCATAAGGCATTTTCGTTACCTCGTCGAAGCAAGACACTTTACAGTATTCACCGACCACAAGCCTATCTGTTTCGCCTTCCACGGTCCCAAAGAGAAGTGTTCACCACGCCAATTTCGCTACTATGATTATATATCGCAATTCACTACGGACATCCAGCATATCACGGGAAAAGATAACGTAGTAGCCGATACTCTTTCGAGAATTGAAGAAATAGTTCAACCTATCGATTTAGAGACCCTGGCGAACTCACAGAGTACCGATCAAGAGCTAAAAAGACTCATGGAAGGGGGAACTTCGCTTAAATTTGTCAAAGTCAACGTACCAGGGACAAGTCTGGGACTTTTCTGTGACGACAGCATGCCTACCCCACGACCTTTCGTACCCATAGAGCTGAGAAGGCAAGTGTACGACAGCCTGCATTCACTAAGCCATCCTGGCGCTAAGGCCTCCGCTAGACTAGTGGCACAGCGCTACGTATGGCCTGGAATAAACAAAGATTGTCGCGAGTGGACCAAACTCTGTCACGCATGTCAACGCACAAAGGTCACACGACACGTAACGCCACAAATGGGTAACTTCAAGCTACCAAGCGGCAGATTTACCTACGTACATATTGACATAGTCGGCCCATTGCCCCCGTCGGACGGCTACCGCTATTGCCTTACGGCTGTAGATAGATTCACTCGATGGCCAGAAGCAATCCCTTTACAGGACATAACTGCAGAAACAGTCGGCAAAGCTTTCGTCTCCAGCTGGATATCACGATACGGTTGCCCCACAGAAATTGTGACCGATCGCGGAAAGCAATTTGAGTCCGCGCTGATTAAACAACTGTCAGAACTTGCGGGATTTCAACGCAACAGGACAACTGCGTATCATCCTGCAAGCAACGGAATGGTAGAACGAATGCACAGGCAACTTAAAGCAGCTATAATGTGCCACGAAGGCCTTAAATGGACAGAAAGTTTACCATTAGTACTCTTAGGAATGAGGAGCGCCTTCAAAGAGGACATACAAGCGTCCCCCGCTGAACTCCTTTACGGCGAACCCCTCAGACTGCCTGGAGAATTTCTGCAACCAACCACTGTACAGCAAACGACAAGCGACCTTACAGAATTTTCTGCAAGACTCCGTACCACCATTAATAGAATTCGCCCTCAGCCAGCCTCGAGACACAATAGACGAAATATCTTCGTATTCCGAGACTTACCTTCTGCTTCTCACGTTTACGTCCGAGATGATACCGTGAGAGGATCTCTTCAACCGGCTTACACCGGGCCGTATAAAGTAATAGAACGTGGTACTAAAGTCTTCAAGCTGCTAATGAAAGGAAGAGAACAAACAGTATCGATAGAGAGACTAAAACCAGCCTATGTACTCACACCAGACAAGCAGCCAAACGCTCGTCCGCTGGTAGAAGAAATTCCACATACTGTCCCGAAAAACCAAGAAAATGTAAAGACTACTCGCTCAGGGCGAAATGTGAGGTTCCCCGATTATTATCGCCCATCATAAGATGGCCTCTCAGGGGGGAGCCATGTGGCGAAGCCACAATTACCATATTATATAAATATAATATATACATATATAAATATATAAACTTAATAACGTAATTACTAATATAAATATAACATAAATACATATATATACTTATCATAAATATCTACATAAATACGTATTACAACATACAAGTAATTAAATTAACACTAATTATTAAGTACTAAATATACACTATACTAAACAGATACACTAAACATAAAACATGCACAATACTAAACATAATAAATAATACTTACCTGTGTCGGCCACACCGACTAGTCGCCGAGCACCGCGGCCCGCACCCGCCGTGTAGTGTCGTATCGAGTGAAGCGCCTCAAGTCCCGTTATCGACGTCTTCGAGAAAGATCCACGCAACTCCGCTGTGCGCGAGCGCCGGTGCGGCGCCCGGCAGTTCGCTTCGTGCCCTCGCTGCTGACGCATGCTCGCTACTACTTACCGCGCTTACAGCAATATATGTTTACGCTTGCTGCATCTCATTATCATATATAATAATATAGATATAAGTGGAATATCTCTGGTGCCGAAATAAACTATTAAGTGGACTAAGTGTTTCTTTGTCGCCGTTACCTCACCGGCACCTCCACAAACCTTATGCTTATGTGATAAAGTTGAAAACTATAAAATAAATTTGACTGATTGGGGTAGCTGGATGTGCTGGCGTCTGTACAATATGTCGAATTGTGTAGTAATAACACATACAAAAAAATAGTAGGTATATACAATACCATATAATAAAAACAATTGGGCTTATTCGTAATATCATCGATAGTAATTTGGCAGACGCAAATAATCTTGATTGTTCTTAGCTTTCATTTACATTATTTTATGTTTTTCTTTATCTTATTAAATTCGGAACATCCTGTGTGCCTAATAATTAACAGTTTAAATATTAACTCAGCCTAAGAACATCCTTAACATAGCTAAATATTTTTTCCGAGGACATAAAAAACACACGGCGGTCCAAATTGTCGGTTTCCTGCAGCAATCGTCTCTGTTACCATAGATAATCGTATTCACGAAGACACGTGTTTGGCATAATTTCCGCGCGCCAAGGTCAAATGCTTCGATCGGAAAACTTCTAGAGTAGCCGATCTCGTAGCGTTCGATTTTTGAATGATAATTCTTTCTAATTTTGTTTTGAAAGGATTAACGCTCGGAAATTAAATTGTAAGTGGCTAAAAAGCCATAAGTATTATATTCTAAATCGATCGATATTGTTGGCCATGTAAGCCGCACTACAAAGGAACAAATTAAACATATTTTTGGAAATAATCTAAGCACAAGATATGAATTATTGTTTAGTGTCTTATGGGACTCAAATTTAACTGTCAAAGTGCTATACTCCTATCGGGATTTGCCTCCTTTGCTTCGTATCTTCGGCATGCACTTAGACGCTCTTTGATGTGACCGTGCTTCTAGTTTCTCTTTGATTTGACTACCCATGTAAGTTGTGGATTTGACTATCCAAGACACCAAAGTATTTTTATGATAACTTCCGCATTAGTGCCCACGTCACACGCCCATGGTTTTGAAACATATGGCGATCATAAAGTACAGTCCTAACTCCAGCCAGATGCCAGCACATCCAGCTACCCCAATCTGTCAAATTTCTTTTATAGGTTTACAACTTTATCACATAAGCATTAGGTTCACTTTCAATTGGGAAATTTGGCAGAATGGAGTAGCTTGATGTGCTGGCGTTTGTAAATTAGACATGAATGACTTTTAAAATGGAAAAAGAAGTGGCACTTATTTTCTAACGATTTCAAAAAACAGGTTATTATAAATTTGGATCTATATTTTTAGTATACGTATGTTTCGCAATTTCAGACTGTGGAAGTGTTGTAATACAACGATTTTCAAGACATCATGCCTTGAAGTAAGTAGTAGTTGTCTTATTTAATATTATTGTTTAAATATAAACAATATTAAATCAAACCCGGTACATCATAATCTGTGGTTGATCGTACGACCTATGGCCAAGAGTTAACCCTTAATCAGACTGTCCGTATATTGGGCATCGTATATTCAACTCTAAGATGTTTAGTTTAAGTGCATAATCAATAAATTAAAACGTACATACATGAAAAGGTTAAGTAAGCAAACGCTGGGATAATCAGGCGTTACTATAGCGGAAATACATGCCATGAAAATTAGCGTATATTTTTCGGTGCAAATTGCATCTCAGCTTTATTAAAATTATATTAAGGGGAAGTAACACCATATGCTTTTCCTCGTATTGTTTTTGTGCGAGTAAGTAGTGTTTTTTTAAGGCATCATCATCATCATCATCATTTTGTGCCACTAATTTGCTAGTCGGCACTTGGTCCCGAAGAGGACCATTGTACATGAGCCATGGCGGCCTTCATTCCATCCTGCCCACCTAATTCCTGAAGCGTATTAGATTAGCTCTCTCAAACTTCTCAGGTCTCCGTAAAAGTTCTTCGTGATCTTATGGTTCCTTCCGGATTTTCGTGATACCTGTGCACTCGAGGAGCACATGCGCGACCGTTTCCTCAGCATCCATGCACGCTTTGCACAAAGGGCTGTCAGTTATGTCGATAGAGTCGAAATGTTTATTGCGTCAGCAGTGTCTTTCACAGCTTTTCCTTTTAATCCGTAGGAGACGCCTCATCGGCTGTAAGGCATATCGTTAACCTATAGTTATTAAAGAATATTAAGCAAATCTATATTCCACAAACAAATGCCCGTATAATTAAATTGTTTTTTGACCTTCTCCCTTATAGATCGCACGTGTCTCGAATCAAGGTCCCGCTGCGGCGCTCCCGACGCGATGCCGTCAGCATTCGCGATAAAGAAAATAATATTTATATTTATAAACCACACACGGATACCCACCATTGGTAGTTATCACGTGTTTGTGATATACGAGCATTAAGAATGATTTTGACGTGTTACGTTATCGTCATATTTGAAGCATAAAAAGGGGTCTTGAGAAGAGTTTATGGTTGATTTAGGAAATTAACCTGTTTTACTATTCTTCAAATATTTGATGTGCTGAGTCCATGGTTAAAAAAGGAAATTAACTATGTTTTATGGGATGCGTCTTCCGGTTCATAGTCGCTACTCGAGAACCTTTCTGCCCCAGCGGCCCACGAGCTATTTGCCCTGGCCAGCTTCAGCTGGCAGTAGGCAACTTCGTTACTTGCTGGATGCGGGTGGCGCAAAACCGGCAATTGTGATGATCTTTGGGGTAGGCCTTTATCCAACAGTGGGCGTCTTTCAGCTGATATGATGATGATGAGATGGCCTGTGGATACTAGATAATAACACCCAGGCTCAGGACAAACAGACATAATCATGCAGACATTATTTGTCTTGGATAGGAATCGAACCCACGACCGGTGTGAAAGGCAAGTATTTACAAACCACGCCAACCGGCAGGTAAGATAGGTTGTTGCTCACTAAATTTACTTAACTTAATCAATTGGTTGCTTGAGTACTTTATTACGGAGAGTAGACCAGCTGAAGTAGAAATCATAATGTCCGTAATATCTAGGGTATGTATTATAGAGCTTTATATAAACTTCAACTAAACATTATCTCCTTGACAATAACTTAATACAAGCTAGCTAAATGTCACTACCATTACAAAATAAATTGTATAAATGTTTTAACATTCCGTGTACCTAAATATCTGTAATATGTAACTAGAAATAATAACTGTATTACTACAAACATGTTCTGACTATTTACAAGCGCTTTTTTAAAGTCTACGTGAATAAAAACCTTTTTTATTTTATTTTATTAAGAGCGATTAGACACTTAACCCGCCTGTTGGTAGAGTACTTTATACCTAGCATAGCTCTAGTTGTCAGTCGTCTAATAAATCCGGTCTAATATATTGAATCAGAAAATCCCATTTATTCTTAAATAGTAATTACACATTTGTTGATTTGATTGAATTTCTTCGATGTTGTTATTGAATAAAAACAGGTTATGTCATATGGGCACGTGTCGTGGCGCGTGTTTTTAGTCATTTGGAGTTAAATCAAACACCTACGATGCGATAATTCAAAATAAATTGTTGTTTTTATCCGCAGTACAGTGTACAGAAAACTTTTTTAAGAGATCTATTTATCGCCTACTCTTAAATTATTATTTTTTTATAAATCTTTTCTATGCCAGATATTACAGACCTCGCTAGCTCTATGCTAGCTGGACTGCTGTCTGTTATCAATGTTATCATATAATGAATGCACTCTATAGCATTAAGCGGGTTAATTTTTTTTTTATAAAAAACGTATTTTCTAAAAGCCTGCATTGTATTAATAATAATTCAAGATATTAAAACTACAAAACATAAGGCTTATTATCTATCTAGATCTATACTATCTATCTAGATCTATACTATCTATCTAGATCTATACTAATATTATAAAGAGGTAACGTTTGTGAGGTTGTGAGTTTGTGACGTTGTAAGGGGTAATCTCTGGATCTACTGAACCGAATTTCAAAATTATTTCACTAATAGAAAGCTACGTTATTGTGTAGTTTCATAGGCCATGATTCATCATCATAATTTTATTTATCCCGACCTCTTAACCCGAAGTACTACGCGGGACCAACGGGCAGGGCCAAAAATATTTATAATAATATTGGACTATCTAGGCTAGCTCCACTCATTATTCATATATGTATAGCCATGAATAGAATGTTTGCAAACTCTTCCGCAATACAGGGATGTATTTCCTTAAAACGGACGTTGGATTTAAATAAAAAAAATCACAATAATTTCGTAAAATGTATTGATTTTCCCAGATGTTCAGATTGTCCCAGGTGGGAAGTTGTGATTGATTCTGAAGAAAATGGCATTGGAAGTAAGACGCAATTGTATAACAATATTGCTATCTTTACGACATACATAATATAATTATAGTACATAGTGATTACAAAGTGTTACATTGCACCTTCTATTATCGCTTCCCATTGTGTAACTGATCGTAAAATTATACAAGTCGAACTTGTTCACGTCCAAGGTCGATTTATTTTCGAGGTGGATCGCGGATGACGTGTGCTACAGCCACATGTGCGAAAAAACTAATAATTCGCGCCACATCACTGTAAGTCACACGTGTGTTGGACGCCTTTGCGATATAGAGGTTATCAATAATATTATGTTCAGTATCTGGCTTAATCCACGAACTGGAACTATGTACGACGTCACCTCACACTGATCTGCTGCAGTAACAGACCGTCATTAGTGTGTTAAGTAGAGTCTAGGTCTCTCCCGCAATGGTACAATCTGACGTCGCTTCTCGGCTATCCGTCTAAGATTTTTTTTCTTTTTTGTATAGACAACGCTGGCGTTAGGGAATCTATAAACATATAAAAACTGGACACAAATTACATCCAAACCCAGAACAACTATTTATGGGCTGCACAAATAGGTGTCCGGTGCGGGATTCGAACTAAAACGAAGGGTCGAGGCGACTGTCTTAGCCGCTGCGCCACACTTTTATTTTTATATAATAGGTACAGAAAAAGACTGTAGACTAATAACAAATTAATAATATTATTTTCTTACAACACTGTTAGAAGTCCAATTATAAATGTACACAACATTTACATATTACCAAAATTCTGTGAGTTAGAAAAAATAAATAACGAAATGCTAATGTATTCTAATGCGAGTATAGATAACCAAAAATAGAAGTTTAAATCGAATATATACCTAATATTACAATAATTTAAATTTAAATTACATTAACTAACAGAAAACTGAACATTATATCTATATACATATACTTTAAACTTTTTTAGATATTCACCGAAACGACGATATTGCTAGTATTGTATAGGCGTGCAAAAGTGAGAATGCTTAATCATGAATTTCTATTGTTTTATGAAAACGAAAAAAAATCGTGTTAATGAAACTCTACCACTGATTTATTCTCTCCTGACTTATAATATGGTTTGACAGCAGTACAGTTTTCAAAAAAAAAAAACTATCTACATATAGATTTAGTATCACTTTACAAATTATCCAAAAAATTATGTATCATTAGCTCTGCGTGCGCGTTAACTAAAACTAAATTAGTTTAACAGACTAAATTATAGCCTACGTGTTATTCGTAACGGATTTGGATGAAACTTTGTAATAATATGGTTATATTATTACAAAGTTTCATCCAAATCCGTTCGGTAGTTTTTGCGTGAAAGAGTAACAAACATCTATACATCCATACTCACAAACTTTGGCATTTATGATATTAGTATAAGTATTCGGGCACCCTCGTGAATTTTGATCAGAACTTCAGAGGCTTCCGTGATACTCTTTTAACAATTTGCTATAGAAGTTGTGTAACATTAAAGTTTTACAAAGATATTCGTTTTTGTAGGACTGTGAGTAGCAGTTGGGCACGTCTTCAACATTTTATTCTTTACCAAGTAGTTGGAATTAGTTCCGTTTAGTTATCAGGTCACGTAAATGTGGCCCTATAAAAATATATTTACATAACTTGTAGGTATTAGGTTCCTAACTCTTTGTAACTGATATAAATACGTACCTTATCCATTTATTACAAAACGTTTAGTTATTAAAGCGTTACACAACTACTAGCGAGGGGTTTCCCATAGGACTTCCGAATCGATTAGGCAACCCCTGCGGATCCGAATTTTGGAATTATAATAATACTAATAATATCCTGGCACGTTATTGACACACGGCTTGTACTATGGAATCCAGATAACTCGTATAAAACATATTCCTACTTTTGTAAGTGCATACAAATTGCATTATATAGATATTTACACCCAGACTCAGGACAAACAGACATGTTCGTGCACACTGCGGAGTGAAAGGCAAGCATTTGCCAACCACGCCAAGAGGCCCGGCAAAATTATTACGAAGGAAATTCTGAAAATTACATTAACATCGATGTTTGTAGTTCTCGATTTTAAACATTTTAATTTCTTACACGTGAAGAATTTGGTGACACCACTTTTCAAGATGGCCGACCATTAGTTCAAAAAAAGAATTACCGTACGTGTTAATAAAAATATCTGAAACTGAATTTAGATCCAAGGTCTATTCGTCTGTTGAACAGAACAACACAAGTGTAAATCTTTAATTTATTGAGTCAGGTTATGTACAGCGGTGTTGAGGTAGCCAATGATTCCTATTTATACATAGTTTTAGTTGTTTATGCAAATGTTAAAGGATTTCTAATGTTTTGCCTTCCAATTTACGGATTAGTTTATAATATACCCGTTTTCGCAAAAAACAAAAAAATTACGTTAGGCTGTTGAATTTTATAATGGATTGAAAATCGGAGATCATAGACTTTTGATATTTTTCGAATTGGTATTTTTTTATTGGAATTGCTTAAAACAATCATTACCTATAGTACATATGACGTCGTCGTAATACAACTTAGAGGATTATATACATACACTGTTGTTTTTTTTTTCAAATTACTATGGGAATTATCATAAAATTATCAATACATCAAACTACCGCACACTCTATGGCACATCATAATTTTTTGTCTATTCTCCGTTACTGTTGGCAAACATTGGCTTAAAGCACTTTTATTAAGAGGTATATTTTATTTGGAAACTATCTCATTTTAGTCTTGGGAAAGGAACCTCACTAAGAATTAGTAAGCGTCCTCAAAGCTATAAGCATCTGTCTTCAAACCGTCTAGAAATTCTACCTCCTCATATTATACCAATTTTATTTGTAGGAAATGGAATATGGTCGCTGGATGCGGATAGCGCAAGACCGGCAATTGTGGAGATCTTTGGGAGGCCTTTGTCCAGCAGTCTTTCGGCTGATATGATGATGATGAAATGGAATAACTTTAAGATGTTCGCCATCATGATATCAGCCGAAACACGCCCAGTGCTGGAAAAAGCAGCGGCTTCCAGCAACCCTCACAAGATCATTGGTCCTTCTTGTAGGGGGCCTGCCCACGCTATCGCTTTAAGATGTTCACCTTAATAGAATAAGATAAGCTACTGAATTATTCCGCAGTACGCAAACTGTCACTGCTATGCCTCCCACAAACATATTAAATAAAAGGTCAGTCGTGTCTTCGCAAAGGAATCGCGGTATAATAATTTCTTTGCCAAGGTTCGTATTTAATTATTCTTATGTATAAAAATATGATTTCTCAAGATTCCTTTTGACTCGATTCAAACGCATGGATGCTTTTAAGATCTGATTAATTTTCCATTTCGTTCTAGGTATTCTTTATTCTTGGAGTAGATTTATTTCAATATTAGGCTTGGGATATATGACTAGCTGCTTTTGACAGGTTTAATTTATCGTTTTTCGCTCATAGTCAATATACTTTTATTTAAATTAATTAGCTATGGATAATACGGTCATAATGTCGGTTACATAACTATGTCTGTACACGTGCTTATATTAGAAGTCCAGTAAAATATCTGATCTGCCAGAAATTGGAATTTGATTAAACTTATGGTCTAAGCGCGGAGTAAGGAACATATCAGAAGTTGGTTCCGTTTATTTCATATTTGTAGTCAGTCTAAAATAAAGAAAATATCAGCAAGTGCGTTGCCGACCTTTAAGAAAGGAATAGGCTCGCTTCTTGAAGGTTGCCATGTCATACCGGATCGGAACTACCTCCGCAGCTAATTGATTCCACAGAGCGGTAGTGCGCGGAAAAAGGTTTCTTGTGAAACGCACGGTGATAGATGACCATTCATCCAGGTGCTTTATATAACTAAAAATAATTAAATTGCCCCTCTATTTATAGTAGTATATTTATATAGTTCTAATAGTAATATGATATCAATGCCCGAACTCCGCTCAATTTATCCACGATTAGCGAACACGATTTTCACAGACTAAAGACTTCGCTACTTCAATTTAAATCCCTGAAAATGCCTATACTGTAACAGTCATCGAAATTGTTTCAGCTCAAGCTGGCTATCAAACAAAACTTAAAACTAACCTACGGCTTTAGGGTTTGAATCTAGACTTACCACATACGCTTAGTATTATATTTTCTTAGATCAATAATAATAATAATAAATAGGGACAATGTCACACAGATCATCCTAGCCCCAAACTAAGCAAAGCTTGTACTATGGGTACCAGGCGACGATATACATACTTATATAGATAGATAAATACTTAAATACATAGAAAACATCCATGACTCAGAAACAAATATTCATGCTCATCACACAAATATTTGCACTTACCGGGATTCGAACCCAGGACCACCAGCTTCGTAGGCAGGAGCACTACCAACTAGGCTACGGTGATCGTCAAATAAAAACATTGTACTTATCTTATCAATATGCGTATTAGAAAACAATTATCTCAAACTTAAATGATGAAGGAATACACCAGGACGAAACCAGCATGCACAAGATTTCTTCCAAATTGTTCTTAATAAAATCGAAACTACCTACAATTGTTAATGTCAAACAAATTCCAACGACTCTAAAAAGACTTCATTATAAGAATAAAAAAAAGAAAAAACAATTTACGATGTCTTATCAGCAAAAGATGTTTTAATAAGATTGTTATTACATCTTTATTTATTAAAACAATAAGGTTAAGTGTCTGTATACGCTTGAAATCTGTGTATAACGTTCATAATCCAATTCTCACGTAAATACGCATTAATAATTTGCACATAGTCGTCGCTCCCATTACATCAATTTGGCTAAACTGTTATCGCTGTACCAACATTGACATGACAAATATGTCGGCTTACATAACACACGATTCAAGGTCTGAACATAATAATATCTTTATGGTAAGAAATTTGCTATTTGCTCGCTTTATTTTTATAAGATTTCCACTATTTGGTTTGTTACTTTTAAATCATATTTTTTAAACCTTGTTAGTCTGCAGATAAATTAAATTTATCATGTCATTCAGTTCCATTCCTATTGATTTTTTTCCCTACTTCAAATTAGGCAGAGCCTGTGCTATGGCACCAGACAACAGATATATATACTTAATCTACATAATTTTTATTTATTTGTTACACCCAGTGTGTATGGGTTAGTATTGAAAATGACTATAGTGACTGAATTAGACTGACTGTCATTTACGATCAAATTGGTCAAAAATGGTCATTTTCAGTCAATTTGATTTCAGTAATATTTTTGTACATTTTAAGTTTTTGTCGTCGATAAAAGTCTACAAATTCTAAATTGAAACAAAAAAGTGGTTTTTATGACTTATAGCAGTGTTTTTCAACCTTTTTAATGACGCGGCCTCTTTAGTACGAAGAAATATTTCGCGACCCCCCTAAATTCTTTTGCGATCCTGTGACTAGCTTTCCCAACCTTTTGCAACTTCCCCATAGAAGCTTCGCGACCCCCCTAAAGAGGCTTCGCGACCCCCTAGGGAGTCGCGACCCACAGGTTGAAAAACACTGACTTATAGTATTATTATAATATAGTGTTAATCATTTTACATTTCTAAGTGTGAGTGCATTTAAGACAAAATGGCAACGTCACATCGCCTCGCGCATTGACTTCGATGTCGTCTCATCCTCTCATGATATAATACAAAATAAAACGTTGCTTCATTTAAAATTGGGTACCTAACTAATAATAATTGGGTGGTAGTCGAGAATAGACAATAATATTTGAGTCAAATTGACTGAATTTGACAGTAAATGACCGGTCATTTAAGGTTTATGACAAATGTGACTGGTCATATTCAGTCATTTTACATCTCTAGTCTGGGTGGATGGTGCTCATTACACAAACATTTGTCCTGGGTGGGGATCGAACCTACGACCTCTGGCTTAGCAGTTAACGTCACTAACCACTAGATCAACGGGGCAATCAGTATTATTGCACAATTACCTATTACTCCCTTTTTTGTACCGATTTTGAATATTATCGATAGGGAATCCTTTTGGAATGATCGCATATATGTACATTTTATTTAAAGCAGTTTGTTGCAAATAAATGTTGCATTCGGTTCTATGTATATTTAAGAAGGAATTTTCGATTCTAATCTATTTAATTAAATTCCAGTTTATCCACATGTCTTTGCCAATGTCAAGTAAGAATGAATATTATCATTAGTCACATGTTATATGTCGGAGATCTAATTATCTATTTGTACTTAGAATTAAATATATACAATACACTTGTAATGCTGCAATCCATATTCAATATGTTCATTACAAGCCTTTTTTTTAATCTATTGTGAATAAAATAATAATAAGAATTCGCAATATTCATATTCGCAATAGCAAACCTATTAATTTTTTAAAAGTCGTGAACGCCTCTTGGTGTTGCGAGTGTCCATGAGCGGTGGTGACCACTAACGACCAGGTGACCCACTTGCTCTTATGTATTTAAAATCATATTTTAAGATTAATATTTTAAGAACAGTATTATCATAGATATTTGCGATGATAAATATAGATAAAAACTTCATAGCACATTAGTTGAGAATCTTTGTATCCCTTTAACGGACTTTAAAATCGAAGAAGCTCTATTCGATTAACTAAATTTGTGTTTATTGATTAAATAAATAAATAAATTTTAGATTAATATGAATGTATCGTATACGTAGTTTAGAGTTATTTATTGGTTGTTAGTATATTATTATACAATTATATCTTTAGAATGTTTTTCTATTTCATATACTAGCTGTGCCCCGCGGTTTTACCCGCGTTAAACTTTATAAATGATCACAGCTCCACCCCCGTAGGTGATAGCGTGATAATATGTAGCCTATACGTTGACCCGACCTCTAAGTAATATTCATGCAAAATTTTAAGTAAATCCATGCAGTACTTTTTGAGTTTAGCCCGGACATACATACAGACAAACAGACAAAAATTCTAAAAACTATATTTTTGGCTTCGATATTGTTCGTAGATCACGCCCCAAGTATCCTTTAAAATAAATATTCATTGTACAGTTTTGACTTTCCTACGATTTTATTATATGTATAGATAAACACACCGTGCGTAGTAAAGAAGTCACATCCTCATATAAAACTTATTTTCATCGCTCAATTCTAGCTATTCTAAAAAAAATAGTATGGCAAACGAGCAAGTGGGTCACCTGATGCTAAGTGATCACCGCCGCCCATGGACACTCGCAACACCAGAGGAGCCGCAAGTGCGTTGCCAGCCTTTAAGAAATTTTAAATAACTCTTGAGTTGATCAACATTTCGGTTATCGGTTTTTAGGAAGGTTAGAAAAAATTGACAGTTAAATAATAAGAATTTAACTAAATGCAAAGAAATTAATTCAGAAATAATTTTGATATTTTTTCCGTTTCAATCACATGCCCGTTTATCATTAGGGCGAATGCGACCCGCACGAGGTCGTGGCTTGTTGCGATAGGGCGGGTGACAAATTAATTTAATAAGTATGTCAATGTTGATTGCCATGCCAATGTCTGTAAACAATTCTATGAAACGCGTTTTTTGATGATATCTTGGGAATTGATTGGCTAATTTAGATTATTTTATCATGTTCGACTCGGCCGCGGGAAGTTTCCTCGCCCATTGAAAAGTATGTAAATCATATACAAAATAAGAATCCGTACACAACGCCATCTCTGATTATGTGATACTTTGATGATTTTTTTGTGTGTGTTTGAATTGATCCCTGGTTAGTTCGGATTTAGAATTGGATACGACAGGTGGCGCTGTAACGTTGGCCGGGATACCTAATAATTTCTAGATATATAGTACACTTACAACTACCGCCTTTTTCATCTTAATTCTTCTTTTACACCCAACGGTTGTCTGGAAGAGATCGCTAATCGCTACAAAGCGATAAGATCGCCGATTGTACCTGTATTTTCGTATATTCAGATATTGTTTATTGTGTTTTCTGGTGCAATAAAGTGTACTCTATCTATCTATCTATATAGTACATAATATGTACATATGTATCTAAATTATACAAGTATCGTGATGGAAAACTTTATAAGTCAAGTCCATAAGTTATTATGCAGACTCCAATGTTAACGGTGTGCATAATAATGTGTCATAAATAACGTTACCTATAATATTCTTAGTGGCTCCGTCAACTGTTCTACCTATCAGCAAATTACCGATAGTTGCTTCTATCAATGAGCTGTTACGACATTTTATAATAATATAATATCCTGGGACATTATTCACACACGGCCATGTGATTCCAAATTAAGCAGAGCTTGTACTATGGAAACCAGATAAATGGTATACTACATATACTACTTTTTTTGTAAATACATACTTATATAGATGATTACACCCAGACTCAGGACGAACAGGTGTGTTCATGCACACAAATATCTGTTGTGGGCGGGAATCGAACACACGACCTACGGCATGAAAGGCAAGTATTTACCAACCTATAATAACAATATCTAGGGACAATGTCAATACCTATGAATACCACATGTCCAGATAAAGCATGTTTTCTTTGTTTTGCACATTCCGTACGTGTATTCGGCCAATTTCAAGTTTTCTTGAGTTTCTCAACAATTCGTACGCAGTCTGTTAAGTTCGATTTATGATTATTTTATATTAAGGTAGGGGAACGAATTAGTTTTACTCAAAAATATATTTAGGTTCGTTAGTTTCGTTCTTCTTCTTAGCTTGGCAATTCTCTTCTCTTCGATGGCAATCTTGTGTCTACCCAGAACTTGGCTACGAGAATCGCATTTTAAGGAGCGTCCATCAGATCTTTGAGCGTCAGTTGTTAGGGCACGCGAAACATGATAATGTGCCCCATGGTTTATGGGACTGCACCACATTTACATTCCAGGCACCGGTCCTTCTTACGACCAACCAAGGTCAAGCCTATTCAACGACTTCCAGGCTAGCCAAGGAAGTTCCCATCCAGAGGCGAGACTTGCTGATGATGGTGTACAGCCTGTGAGAGTTCTTCGCACAGCGGACGGACTCACTGCACAAAGCTGTGTCGAATTTTTCGCTATTTGTTATATATATATATATATATATATATAGTGTAGATAATTATTTCTAGTTACAAAGATATTTAGGTACACGGATTGTGTGAAAACATTTCTAAAATATATTTTATTAACCAAGAATTAACACGTTTATACAGAGTTATTTAATAAAGTATACAAATTTTATTGCCAATATAAATATGAAAATGCGAAACTCCCTGCACTAGGCCGACTTGTCCTGGTTTTGTCTATAAAAGGTACGAATTCAAGAATATTATTTTTGCGGACCTTATGTTAATAACGACGGTCGCGCTTTAATGCTACCACCGGATCCAATGCGCCCCAACTGAGAAGACCCAGCGAAACAAACTCCGTGGGTTCACTACCGGTTTCAACACGTCCCAGTTGAGACGGTCCGGCGTAACATACTCAAGCGGGCATGAACACGGGATTTAGTCCATTTAAAGTAATTCAACATTTAATAGTATGCAATGTTGTTTATTTACGCTATAATTATCTATTTTATAGTTTGCTGATTCCATAATTAACATATAATGTTTATTTACATTGTATAATTGATAACAATTGAATTAAAGATTGCTTATATCAGCTGAAGACTTTGGCCAGTTTGGGTTGGAATGACATTGTCTGCCGTCTTACTTGTTCAAAAGTTAAAATGTCCTGGTTGAATTTTGTCCATGGCGGCCAGGATTAATGGAGACTAACATATTATAGTGCACAAGTGTGAGTACCACTGCTAACATGCAGACTCCGGGCTGATATTGAGAATTGTTCTTAACAGAGAAAATGTCGTTATCATTTTTGGTCCGGGATTTGATAAGGCCAAGGATAATTTTCATAGAACAAATTAAAAAAAAAGATATGGCGAAAGCTTAAGCAACAATAGCATATCTCTTTAATTGGATAGACATTTACTCGACTTTTTATCATTGTGCATAATAGGGCAAATACCACACCTTGCTCGACTTTTTACCATTCTGCATAATATGGCAAATACCACATCTTGCTCGACTTATGATCATTCTGCATAATATGGCAAATACTACATCTTGCAAATTAGAAACACGTGCTGACTTCTTTGCATTAATTCTTTAGTTTGCACATGAATATGTTAACATAATGAATATACTAAGCAGACATATATTATGTAAACATCATAATCACCATCCTATATAGATAATGGAACTTAAAAGGTACGATAATGGCACTTTGTAGTTCGATGAAAATCGTGATTATGCTAATTCTCAATGTTTGCGCTGTAATTTAGAGCACACCGATTAAGTTAAGCAGTAAAATGCTATGAACTGTTTTTAAGTATTTATGATTAAATAAATAAAATAAATAAATAAAAAAGGTTTTTATTCACGTAGACTTTAAAAAAGCGCTTGTAAATAGTCAGAACATGTTTGTAGTAATATAGTTGTATACATTATTATTTCTAGTAACATAGATATTTAGGTAATAAATATAAATAAATTAAGATAGTTCCATCCTAGTTAACTATTGCCCACGGTAGCCAGACTGGACAGACATTAACATATGAGTGTGGTGGATAAACGATGGACGATGACACTACTAAATTTGAGGGTGTCCTCAAATGTGGGTATGTAGTATGTGAGAATGGGTAGAAATATAATCTTGATAAGCTTCCTCTAATAAAAAATAGGAATGTGCTCCCTTATCGGATCTTTCATTCTCCCAAAGCTTGCAGTTGATTAATCTTCTAGTTCGAACACCACGGTGTGGTGACGGAGTGGTTAACGCACGTGGGGCCGGATACCCCATTGGTAGTGGGATCTTATTATTCCGCAAAAAGAGTCTACTGGTGGGTATGTCGGACTCGCACCGACTAAACCTACCTGCCGTGGACTTCTCTTGGCGCCTAACGGGGGGAACGCCCCGGAACGCGGGTATGCTGGTCGGGTGCCCCCCTTTTGCGCCATCTCCCAGTTAATCGGGACACGTACCCTTGGAGGGATTTGGTAAGGACCTATTGCCGACTCCTGCTGGTCGTGGGATCTTACCCACGAACTACGGGGTATCTGCGGTATCCTACTCTTCTCTCTCCCTTAAATTTATATAATTCATATTGACTGGCTTGTTGATCTAGTGGTTAGTGACCCTGACTGCATCTAGCAGTGACCCCAGTGACCCTATGAATGTGAATAAACCTTTTCTTCAAAATCTCGGCAAATATTGACTGCAATGAAATGGTCTGAACAGGATGTCTTAAAAGTACACTGTTCTCAAAAGACTTGGCTTTGCAATAAACGTATTACGGAAGTAATAATTACTTGTGAAGTTACGACAGTTTTTATATACAGACTTTATGGGTTTCACTACCATGTAGAAGATAAAATCAACAAAGTCGGATTTGCAGGAATCACGCGCGTGACAGCTGATACCCATATTGTACATGCAAACATTTAGTTATATTTACAGTTTAAATACTATTTGCAAATCTTCCGATGGCAGATATTTGTGCAAGGAACGTTCCAATGATAATTATCTTTAGTTCCTGTGTAAACTTAGTATTTATTCGAGTATAGCTAATATTAATGTTTTCTTTTCTGTACTCGCGATGTTGTGAGTTTTTATTTAGTTGGAAGACGAAAGGGAAGGGGTTAGAGCGCTCGACGACAATGCATCACTATGAATGGGTATTGTCTTTGATGGCGCGATACATTTCGTCAATGATACCGCTTCCTTTGTCGTCAACAGCTTGAATTTGTTATTTTTCTGTTGACTTGTACTCAGCTTAACGCTTTGTGACGATTTGTTGTGTTCAACTTGTATTCTTCTGTCTTCTTGCTCGTGGTTATCCTTATATAATTGATTAAATTTGGATTGTATAGAACCTCAAACTCATCCCTGAAAATATATTTATATACGTTTCTATCAATTCGGTTTACTAGGAATCCTACTTTTTTATGTTTATCCACTTTTGCTATCATACGTTTGAATTAAAATTTAAAGTCATATTATAGTTTTATAGACATTTGGGTTTGAGTCCCAAGGTTACTTTTCAACGTCTGAAGCAACACCTGAGTAGAGGTTTCCCATTTTCTTCTAAATATGCCTATATTCAGCCAACAATTGCGCACAAATAGTCAATTTTATTTCATTAATATTTATTTTGCATACTTATTTTGAATGAACAGTTTAAACTACAAAAGAGATACTTAGCTAAAAACGAATTGCTTAAAAATCATGAGAATCTTAGGAATCTTTCATTTTCTTTTTAAATCTAGTAGACTTAAAGCTACTTGTTTCAAAGTGATTTTGGGTTTAACACAACCTGTAATTGTATATAAATATTATATCCTATAATATTATTCATTATTGACCGTTATAATATATAAATTGAGAAGTCTGTTGAGGAAGCGTAGACCGCATAAAATAGTTAAGAATATTGTAGTGATGAATTAATAGTGTTGTGAGTGTCACTATTGTATCAAATAAGCGAATTATCTCCTTTTGTATCTGCTTGGCATAAGAATGTAATTACTTTTTCATTTTCACTTACTCTTACACGTGGAATCAATATAATCAGTTGAAAGTCCGTTAACACGACTCCTAATATATTGATGATATAAATGGAAATTCCGAACTAAGAATACACTACCCGTGGGAGTCATAAATTCGTATATTATACGGGTCTAATGTGGGTGAACGCCTCCACCCATATAGATAAAATACATAATTACATTAGTTATCTATCATTCTCATAGGACTACTAGTTTTCGTTGTCACATTACGTGTAGGAGGCTTATTATGCTCAGTGATATTATATTGAGTTGTGGGCCATAAGTTCTGCCTAAACTATGACGGTGGCCCCTTACAGATATGATCTATTGAATTTGAAGTGGTCACTTCAGAAACAGAATATTAGGTTTATGAACGATCCCCCTCGGGGCTGCGGCGGTAGTCAGAGAAGTGTCCTCTACTGCCGCCACTTTCAAGCAGCCCCTGGAAGACAGCGAACTGTTTGTGGTGCAGTCGCTGTGCTGGACTGGCAGGAGTCGGCAATATGGAAGGGCAATCCAGAGCCCTCCCAGGGTACGTGTCCCAAAACATCTGGGATATGGTGCAAAAGGGGGGCACCGGAGCAGCATACCCGCGTTAGCGGGGCTCCCCCCATTAGGCGCCAAGAGAAGTCCACGGCAGGTAGGTTTAGTCGGTGCGAGTCCGACATACCCACCCGTAGACACTTTGCGGGTGGCATGAGTAGGCATTCCCCCTGCCTTAACAAAAAAAAAAAAAAGTTTATGAACGATTGCCTTGTTGGTATAAATGAAGTACCTACTCCTACGACAAGGAAAACGCCTATTAGCAGCCGATAGTAGGGTAATTAGCGGCGTTATACATGCCCATACTTCGGAAAGTACATAGAGCTACCGTTCCTGATGCTGTTCTCTCCTCGGTCGTGTCGGATAGCCGTTGCATCCAATAATGAGAAGATAATGAGTCTTTGCGGAAACGCTTATACACAACAATATGTCCCACGTAGTTGGCTGGTCTTCGATTAGCCGCCGTAGCTAATATTAGCCAGGACTATATTCATACATATATGTATGTTACCATGCCTTGCTACTACCTCGTCCCGCGTTATTTTTTTTTAGTTAACGTAATGTTTTAAAAAATATTACTAACCTCGTATGCTGAGGTTGTAGCCTGTCTCAACTATAGTTTTCCCATAAGATTGTAAAATAGGCAGTTAAAAATAAGAGTAAAAAATGGCGCGAGTAATGTTCTACGTGTTTGCCAAAGTACCTATGTAAACAACAAAAGACTATAATAAAATAAAAATCTAAAATATATTCTCATGTATTTATAATAATAATAATAATATCTGGAGACAATGTCACACAGATCATCCTAGCCCCAAACTAAGCAAAGCTTGTACTATGGGTACCAGGCGACGATATACATACTTATATAGATAGATAAATACTTATATACATAGAAAACATCCATGACTCAAAAACAAATATTCGTGCTCATCACATAAATATTTGCACTTACCGGGATTCGAACCCAGGACCACCAGCTTCGTAGGCAGGAGCACTACCAACTAGGCTATGGTGACCGTCAAATATTTCAATATATCTTCTAATTTGTCGGGGTGGAGTCTGATTTGTAGTAACCCTGTACATATGGATTTGGCGAGGGCCAAGTTCAAATTTTATGATTTATTGATGAGCAGTTGGCTCGTTAACCAAATTTTATTGTTTTGGCGTCAAACAACGTCAATGCTACCATATTATACTTTATAGTTTCTAGTAGATAAATCGTAATTTTCGTCTTAAGGCCATGTGTCTAGTTTACGACCTTCTGCGTTCAATTTATTTAATTTTCACTTAGTACTATTTAATGTTGTTTATTTCCTGAAATTTCTAATACAGATGTAAATAAACCTTTCAGCGCTGAGCGTTATTGATCGACAGGTCCAAACCTCATAACTTTTAGCCTCAGCAAGTCGGGCCAAAACCTAATTAACTTAATATTTTGTTGTAACTAAAGACTTTTGTTAATAACAATGCTAAAAATGAAATTATGCTCACATTCTCTTAACCATATCCATATTACATGATAACCCCTGGTTTCAATTGTTACCTAAATTGTAATAGTTGTAATTTTTTTATAGTATTTCGAAAAGTCAGTAATAAAGTAATCTATTCCTAGAGTTTAAACAAAATATAAATTTGGTGTTGGTGAAAAATTAATATTTAGCTTAATTTTTCACCAACACCAAATGTATATTGTATGTAATCTCACTCATTAAGATTTAAAGGGTCAGAAAAAAAGTGATAGAAATAGAAGAAGAAATGAGATTTATTTTGTAAACCCTAGAGAGTTGAAGAAAAAAGTTGTTAAAATAAAAGTAATAAAGATAAATACTTCTTAAGGTATGAATCTTTTTTGAGAAGCATTACGAGTAACATTAGGGCGAAGGATAAGTCGGGTTCTGACGAAGACTATCGAAATACTGTAGTTTAGTAAAGATAAGAACGAAGCATATCCAAAAATAACGATAAATAACGATGTGAAATGTATTTTATCAAATTAGACCATAACAGTAGTATTGTTACTTGAATACGTTGTGTAAATATTCAAGATTAAATGCAAAGTTAACTAAATCGGTTAGTGTTAATCGTTTTAACATATGCCAATTTAGTTAAACTTGCCTTAAATATTGTATATTTACCCACCGTATGCAAATTACAAGCGCCTCTCGTGTTTATTCAAAGCCTTGTGGGTGTTGCCAGAGAATATATTAGCTCTTATAATTAACATTTACCTATAGCACTGAATAGAAATTATAAGTGCTTAGTAGATTCCAAATGAAATATGGATCTATTTACTTAAGTTCAAGGTCATCTGTTCAGACGGGACTATGACCAGGCTATCGTCAATGTTTGTTTAATGTTATTATTCATATTAAAGACTTTATTCCTACTAATATTATAAAGGCGAAAGTTTGTGAGTGTGTATGTTTGTTACTTCTTATACGTTAATTCTTTTCAATAGCTGTCTGAATGAAATAACTGTCATGTAATAAGACAGCCGATTTTGCATAAATTTAAACTGAATCTTTGCGTGTACGTTCTATTTTATCATCTAAATCAATAAACAATTAAAATGTTAAGTTAGTTTGATGTTGAATTCACTCCTTTATAGGTCGTTATCGTGTTTTCCAAATTGACATCACTACTGATCTCTAGCATTTACCAGATGCAAAATCTATGTTCTAATATGCATCACGCTCAAGGGTTTTAGAAGAATTATTGAGGGCATGGACATTAACAGACAGAAAATTACATTTATGTATTTCAATTACATAGTAATAATTTAAAATAATAACTATAGTATATTACAATCAAATTGAAAAATAATAAAAATAGAAACGATACAATACTACTAACTATATAAAAAGCCTACAAGTCCGTACCTAAGGGGGCGTTAGAAAAAATCGACATCGCTTCCATTGAGTATCATGACCAGAATACTAGGAACATTGCCACGCTGGATGGCAATGCTTAATCGCTGGCCAAAAAATTGGCCAGGGTCACTTGTAGCGTCGACCAAACGTAAAATATATTTGTAAGTCCGATATGCTATTCTCATCAACAAGGAGCCATTTTGTCAATTCAGATGTATATTTTATGTTTGTATTATAATAAAGTAGACATTTTTTAATTTACCTTGTTTGTGGATTTTTTTTTATTCGATTGCGAATGATTTTTAAATACATTTATGCCGTTGAAAAGTTGAAGGCCTATGTTAGTCTAGTGTCTATTTTCAGAAAGAAATTTTTGAATTTGTATTTTAAAGGGTAAGAGACAGAATAAAGAAGTGATTAGCTACATTAATTTTATCAACAAAGACTTACGAGATTACTTACGAAATAATTCAATGGTACCACGGCCATTCTACCGCCACAAATATCAAAACAGATGTTGGAGCAACTATAATCCTTAGTATTCAGTTATACAATTACCAACAGAAGCACAAAACTGCGACAATGCGGTAATATAATACAATAATAACGTTTTGTAACTAAACATTCATCGATTTTACACAAACAACACAACGGCATTCTTGCACCTAATGCTCAGGCACGTGACTCCGATAACCATTGTTTTATATACTTCTATATACCTACATATGTACTGTATAGCTTTATATAGGAACAACTGCGTAAACAAATAAGTATTCATAGTAGAATTATTAATACACTAAATGTTGGACTGTTGCGTGAAAAGTGTGTAAATTACATATTCTATTAGGGTAGGTTGTGACAAAAATTTATGAAGTCAATGTTCTCTTTATCTGAGATATCAATATTTATTTGTGTAGGCAATTATATTGCGCGGGTCTATACCTATATTATTTTATAATATAATAATCTATTTTATTTTGGCTATTTTGCTGGAAGAGATTTCTTTAGAAATAAGTAGTATAAGGGTAGAAAATCTTTTACTTTTACAACCATGTACATTATATCCATCTATGAGCCATGCTGTCGTAAGTGTATCTTTATTAATTCCACCATATCTTCGGCAAGCGCTTTGATACGACATTTATCTCCTTTGTTGGACTAAGTCATCCTGGCCTGAGTTCTTATTCCTTTTTATGTAACTGTCTTGCCGTACCTGGTGCCCCAACATCTTTCCTCTTCTACTCTCTATGGTGTTCGGTATTTTCATCAACCATTTCTAACACTTCTTTACTCTTTGGATACACTTCGACATTAAATTGACAGCTTCTTTATTTAAAAGGCGCTAGCGGTTTTCAAGTATATCGAGTGACGTAGCGTGTCAAATGGAATTCCACTAATATGGATCATGTGGAAATTGCATCAAAACAAAGCCATTGAATGTTTCGCTTAACCACGATCACGACCATACGTAACTCGTGATTAGCTTTATCTATGAAAATTTTCCTCTATTGCTGTACTGTTTAGTTGTACTAGTGATAATGCGAAATATATTTTGTTTAGATTATAAGTTAATCTGAAATGGCTAATTTGACTTTCATTTGTTATTAGGGGTGACTTTAGTAAGCTTTAAAATTTTATCTAAATTAGAATAGATAGCTATTGTTATTTTACGTGAAGATATCTGTCGTGCATGCTTATTGCTTGGGGATAAAATTACTGTAGATGTGATTGGGGTATATCTGACTCAATCCGATGAAATAATTTACTTCGGCAAATGAACAAGAGCGCTGAAAATTGGCAATTGTAGAGAACTTTGGGGGAGGCCTTTGTCCAGCAGAGAGCGTCTTTCGGCTGTTATGATGACGATAATGAAGCAAATTTTTCAGTGTTTCTGTTCGAGTCAATACGACCGAACACCGATATGCTGATCCAGCAAACAACAATGGCTTAGGTCGCCCATCGAATAGCGACGAAAGTGCATTGTCGAACAGCGCACCGCGAGAATTCTTTCATAAATATTCCATTATTTGGAGTAAAAGTTTCATCATCAATTATCATCATCAATGAAACAATAGTTCTCCAAGTTTCAGTCCTTTCAATCATCACGTCCCACACAATTTCATTTATAGATATTAATCTATATTTGGCCAAATAATGTACTTAATACAGTCCGTTAGTTGTTTCGTGTTTAACATAGCTATAATTAAAACACACTCTGACGATCAATAAAGAAGACAATAGACACGCTATTTTCCTGTTTCTGTTTGATGTAGTAATTTGCATTGAAATGCCATTATGTTAACTCACAGTTCGCTAGTTTACTCTTTGGAAGTCTATAGCTGATAACGCCTTATCTATTGGAGACAGTTTTCCTACCAACAAACAATAATTAATGAATAAAGATCTGTTTGGAAAATACATAGGCCAAATGGGGCTCTGTTCTAACCAAGCCCAGACGAAGACCTACTGCAACTGAGAATGTTGTACTATTTAAAAGAGTTCCTATACTGATCGAACCCCACACACGTTCTCTAGCGGCTAGGTGACGAGGTCGATCTATAACAGCAGGACAGGTGGTTAAAAGTGAATTTTTAACAAGTTTACATAGGGATTCGTCTCATTGTCTCTGCGAACTAAGAACTTTTGGGTACGCCTTATTCAGAAAGGTCATTAACCAAGCGTCCCTGGCTCTATCCATGCCTACCAATGATAGATGAAGATAGATAATCTTGCAAAAATGACCGCCAGTAGCAAAAACTAAAAAAAGAAACACGTTGGCAAATTAAAACTTGAAATTTTACAGATACAGTAAAAACATATTTAACAATTATAGATGTTTATTTTACTTTACGAAAGAATAGCATAAGTGGGTGTTACTGAGTTATTTGAAATACATGGTTTTAAGTTGAAATACATAACTGATTGAATAAGGGCTTTATCAAAGTAAGAACGATCCATATGTTAAATACTTCGCTAGCGAAACTATGAAATAATATGTACGATAAAAAGTTTAATAATCTGATATATTCTCATATTATCTTCCTCATTTTAGTTATATCTTGCTCATCTTTGATAATCATAATTATGTTGTCATTGTGTTACGTATGAAGCAATTAACTTGTTTGCCAACTTGATAAGACATTCTGATAATCTTATCTTCTTCATCATCATCATCATATTAGCCAAATTACGTCCACTGCTGGACAAAAGCCTCCCCACAGAGGGGATATGCCATAATGGCTACGCTTGGCAGACGCGTTGGCAATCGCTGTTTGCTAAACTAAGCAGAGCTTGCATTCGTACCTAGATAGCTGATATACTACATATACTACTTTTCTTTTTTAAAAACATAGTTATATAGATAATTACAACCAGACTCAGGACAAACATACATGTTCATGCACACAAATATTTGTCCTGGGTGGGAATCGAACCCACGACCTGCGGCGTGGAAAGCAAGCATTTAACAACCACGCCAACAGTAATATGTTACCTAGCATACAGTAAATAACTAAATCATTGGCTGTAGTAAGTAATCTATACATATAATAAAATCGTAGGAAAGTCAAAACTGTACATTGAATATTTTTTTAAAGGATACTTGGGGCGTGATCTACAGTCGAAGTCGAAGCCAAAAATATAGTTTTTAGAATTTTTGTCTGTTTGTCTGTATGTATGTCCGCGCTAAACTCAAAAAGTACAGCATTGAGTTACTTCAAATTTTGCATGAATATTACTAAGAGGTCGGGTCAAAATATAGGCTACAAATTGTCTAGCTATCACCTACGGGGGAGGAGCTATGATAATTGATAAAATTTAACGACTAAATAGATATGAAATTGAACATAACGATTTAGAGAGAATTAGTATCCCAGCGGGGTTTTATCTATGTTATCACTATTGTTGTAGACAGTCTGACATTGCGAATGAATGTCAATGTCCTTAAGGCTTATGACATAGGTTCATTGTTTGTGTACCGGCCACGTATTATTATTATCTATTCATTTATCATCAACACGAAATATGGCGTGTCCATTGGGCTTTACTGCCTTTTAACTAATTAGAAAATATAGGCTTACTAGCTGTGAACTGCGGATTTACCCGCGTTAAACTTTATAAATTTTAGCCTATGTGTTAATCCAGGGTGTCAGCTAAAAAGCTAATAAAAATCGCTCCAGCCGTTAAGACGCGAAGAAGTAACGAACATGCACACTCACACACTTTCGCCTTTACAATATTAGTGTGATACGAGTATGTGTTTTTATAAATAGTTTTATTGTTGTTTCAAAATATAAGAAATGCAATAAAGATATGATAGATGGGATAACATTTATCTTATCTTATCTTGTCTGCATTGCCTAAGAAGTGTTTTTAAGAGTATGCATTATTTCGCTTTTGATAGTAGCACTTGGCAAAACCTGTTCATTATCATTAGATTACAAATGATGGATGATAGGAAGAAATTGATTAGCTCTGTCTTGAAAAAAGATACCTTAAACATAAATATTTTTGGGCTCCGCCATTTGAACCCAACTTAGGCAGAGCCTGTAGTATGGCAACCAGACAACTGATAAATATACTTGTATCGTCAATCGAAATACATATTACAGAGGAATTACACGGCCCAGATACAGAACAAATAATCGTACTCACCCCACAAAGATTTGTCCTGTCTGGGGATCGAACCTACTAGACTAACGAGACTTGAGAATCTAACGCCTTGGACCTCTTTACAAGATTGTTCCCTATGTTTATTCCCAACAGTACGTATAGAAAGATATCCCGATATTTATAATACATTTTTATATAAAATACATTTTTCTGAATAAAAACATGCGTCCGTAGCGAAAGGTCAATAGTCAAATGGTCGTCCTTCCCTCAGGACGTTCATTGACCATTGACCTTCGCAAGGTTAGATGCGTACGCGCAGCCTCACGTGCCGGGAACAATACAGGCAAAGAACACGCTATCGTTATAACATTATTAGGTATGTAATTGTGAAATAATAAGGATTTGTCAAATTAGTTAGTTTTGATTTGCAATAATAATATTTCATTGTGCCGAATTTCTTTCTTTGGTAACTGAACTTATTGTTATTAAAGTGAAGTTACATATAAATCTAGTTGTGTGTCAACAACGAATACTATTTACCTATGTGTCCTATTCCTTTATAATTTAAGCGCTATGTTCTTATTGGTGGATTATCCACTATTATGCTGCCGTATCAGAAGTCAAACCGGTTGCTGAAGACTACTTCTTCAGCAACCGGTTTGATTTTTTCTCGTATAATTTATGACCTATCTTATTAGCTCTTCCTCTTTTCCTACCACTTCAGCAACCGGTTTGAATTCTTGATACGCCCTAAGTTTCTCTTTATTAGGCCACTTTTATAAGGTTTATGTAAATTCTCATTGGTCTGCCAGAGAGGGAAATATAAAAATTGTTTTTCCACATGTGAATAATGTTTTGCAAATATGAATTTTAATTTTAAAATTAAAGTGATTATAAAATATCCGTTAACGTTATCGCAAAAAACCATAGAATATACGTCCCGCGATCGTATATTCCATCTACCCAAATCAGTCAATGCACAGACGCCAGCACATCAAGCGACTCCAATCTGTCAAATTTCCCCAATTGAAGGTGAACCTTATGCTTTTGTGATAAAGTTGAAAATCTAACAAAGGAATTTGACAGATTGGGGTAGCTGGATGTGCTGGCGTCTGTACATATCTGGCAGACCGGGAAGACCCGTTTTTACGTAGTTTAGTACATTTAATTTTATGTTATGTGAATGTTTGCATTTATTTTAATGTCTCTGTTTCGTAAGGCCTTTTAGAATGCTAAAAGACCTTCTTAAGTTTCCACACTAAATATCCGAATTACTCTTATTTATTTAGTGAAAAAACTTTAGTATTACACAACTTACTTTTAACCGTATTTTTTTATCTTTGCCCTATAGTGGTTTACTGTGACTACAATGGATCCGGGCGAGCATTAAAATGGATAGAAGACTATATGCAAATCAACGTGCTACCGACACACGCCACGCAATGCACCGGGCTCTCATTCACTTCAGGACAAACAGAAATATACAGGTATACAGCAACAATATTCAATATTTTAAACCAGCAATATTTCTCCTGCATATGACCAAATAATAGATATGGTGATCTACAAATTACTGATAATTTGAAAGACAGTAACTGTTCATTGCTAATTTTCACATATCCGCAAAAATACTATATACATAATTATTAAAAATAAAAGATTTGAAAAAATGGGGCCAATTTGAAAGTATACTCTTTCAAATAAAAAAGTTTTTATTCTAATCCAATTTATAAATGACGGCGTTATGTAGAAACAAATAAAAAAAATAATTTAGAACCTACTCTTCCTTTCCTATCCCTTAAATATCACTTTCCTCGTGTTAAGATACAATTTGCACCGTATTCTAACCAGCAAATATATGCACATGAAAGGAGGACAATATGAAAAAGTACATAAAAGGCAGGATTCCTCTACGGAGCATTGTCAACGGATACTCCTTTGATTCTTTTTATCGAGATTTATAAATTTCATCGCGATGTAACATTCAATTTTTTTAGCAGGATTAACAGTGCATACAAATGTTATGTTTACATTGTTATCTATGTACCGCTTGATACCATTATTTACTGGAGAAAGAATAATAATCATCATCATCGTATCCAGAAGTAAAGGTATCGTAAGAGAACAGAGAGACATGCAAAACACTGCACTGATGCAATAGTCCATCTCTTTTGTTGTACCTGTAATGAGGAAAAGGATTCTCTAATTATCCTCCTTATAGGTGGATAGACATTGACCTAGAAAGTGGTTCTATTATGTAGGGCATTTTTAATAGAGCACGTGTGACGTCGATTGTTTCTCTAAGAATTGTCATGGCTGTTTTCATGACAGCTCCAAACAATAGTTACACTAATATTTTAAAGGCGAAAGTTTGTGAGAGTGTGAGTGGGTATGTTTGTTACTTCTTCACGGCTAAACGGCTGGCGGGATTTTAATAAAATTTGGTATGGAGTTAGCTGACACCCTGGATTAATATATAGGCTACTAGCTGTGCCCCGCGGTGTTACCCGCGTTAAATTTTATAAATTTTCTTTGCTATAAACCTCGAGACCTTTCCAACGAATGCAAAACCGTGGAAATCGGTTTGTGCGTTCTGGAGTTATAGCGTCAGGAAGGAAAACCCGACTTATTTTTATATAGTAGACTAGCTGTGCCCCGCGGTGTTACCCGCGTTAAATTTTATAAATTTTCTTTGCTATAAACCTCACGGAGCCCGAGACCTATCCAACGAATGCAAAACCGTGGAAATCGGTTCGTGCGTTCTGGAGTTAT
The DNA here is from genome assembly GCA_951640165.1 of Pseudoips prasinana. Lineage (NCBI taxonomy): Eukaryota > Metazoa > Arthropoda > Insecta > Lepidoptera > Nolidae > Pseudoips > Pseudoips prasinana. Next base: position 12,138,047 of record OX621249.1, on the reverse strand, counting down.
AGCGTCAGGAAGGAAAACCCGACTTATTTTTATATAGTAGATAATTTATAAAGTTTATCACACTAATATTATAAAGGCGAAAGTTGGTGAGTGTGTATGTTTGTTACTTCTTCACGTCTTAAACGGCTGGCGTGATTTTAATAAAATTTGGTATGGAGTTAGCTGACACCCTGGATTAACACATAGGCTATAATTAATCAAGTTTAACGATTAAAACAGTACAATGGTTGGGGAGGCGTCAAGAAGTAACGATTACAGAAAAAACATGTTATTTCATATGTCTGTCCGCCTGAATAGCTAATCTTTAAAAGTATGGATTAGTATATGAATCAAGCACAGACACTAATACGCAACTTATAAAATTTATCTCTTGATAAAACCGTAACCAAAAGAATTTTCCAAACAGATCGGAATCCAAACTAATAATCAAGAGCCTGGTAGGAGCATGTCCTGAAGATGTGGTGGTGGTGGGAGCGACCTTAGTGCGGTTTCTCCGCGCCCTGAGGCCTCAGGGAGTGGTGCTGTTTGTCTCGTCTCGGGAGCCAGACCGACAGATCGCTCCGTGGAGAGAATACAATGTGGAGGTGAGTGATAAAGTAATTTAATTTGTACTTTCATTTATTGAAAATTTATTATTTCTCCATAGAGCTACAACAAATTAGACAAGTTATTATTAAAAAAAAACAAACGATAAAATTAATTTTACAATATTTATAAAAAAACCTAAGTCTAAAGTAATCACAAAAGTCATCCTTGGGTGTCAAAAAAAATTTCGACACCCAAGGATGACTTTAAGCATCGTACTCAGAATTATGGCGCCATTGCTACGCTTGATGGCAATGTTTAAACGCTGTCCAATTGGCCAGCATCTAATTTGTGTTTGTTAAAATTCGATAAATGCTGGTAGCATAGTGCACGCAGCGAAACAATTGAAATAATATTAAAAACTTGAGAGGTGTCAAGGGACATCAGGATGGAACGAAGTTATTTTTTATTATGTACAAAAAACCTGTATACACTCAACAAAAATAATCGTCGCGACACCACACTGTTCAATGCGAAATAGAAAGACGAAACGAAAATATCTGGCTTGCTTTCTATAAGAGAGGGACAGACAGAGAAACATGCGCACGCCGCACGGCTTTAGCCCCCTCTCGTAACGCGCGATAAGGGACTTCGTTCCAATAAAGCTGTTTGTTACCTGCAACGCATTTTATAAGGTGAAAGCACCCAGTAATTTAATATGCAAGTAAAAGAATAAAAAGCCATTTATGAAAACCGTATTTTTAAACATTTTATTCCACAAAAGAACATGTCTTTTCACAAAAACCGCGGGGCACAGCTAGTAATAAATAAAAATAAAAGTAAAACAGAAGTAAAGATTTTAGGTTTGAAAAAAGATTCCTACTGAGTACGCCCGAAATTAATAAACGATCCGCAATCTGTCAGTCAGTCCTATCTCTAGATTAGCTCTATCGCTATCTTGATCTTTACCTGCGTGCCAATAACAAAACATATCAATCCATCCATTTTTTGCCCAGAGATCGGGGTGCGATCCTTTCCCTCTGCAGCGTTCCGTTTTATGCAGAACTCGGTAACTCAGGACACAATTATACCATTTAATTTAAGATGAAAATTCATTTTTAGATATATTAAAGATAAGTCATCAATACTGACTTATTTATAGCTAGGTTAAAATGTTTTACTAGACGACTAGGGTATATAATAATAAAATGAAACTTAATTGGTCAAACATTATGTTTTGGTGGAACGGAACGTATCAAAATTTGACAAGCAAAACGCACGTCGGCGCCGTAGTCGCCGATCGGATCAAGAACAAAAAAGGAGTAAGTTGGTTGTTTGTTTTTGTTGCAAAGCATTTATAACTAATATACAAATAATTACTTATTAATAAATATAATACCTATAATGGATTCTGATATGAAAAGCAATAATTTTATTATTGATTTCTGCGTTTGTTTTACAAATAATTTAAACAGTGACGTGAAGTTGTTGCCGCCTATTTTGTAAACTAATAAAATATTCTTATTATTTATATGAAAAGCTACTTTGGAATGTAATGAACTATTTCACCAATTTTATCTTTAGAACCAATTGTCAATCCACCGAATTTCTAGGATTGCAACTTTAGATTGTTTTCTAAGCTTATATCAAAATTAATGGATTGGTTATTGGCACGTGCAACCTGTCATTTTAGTACAGAGGCCTATCTTTTTCTATGATCCGTCCTCCCAAAGATCGCTCGTTCGGAAAGATTGCGTTTTCAATCTGTGGATGCTTTATTGGCACGGTTTAATAGACAAATGGATCGAAATTGCTATCGTAGATAGCATAAAATGGATTAGGATCGTTTATTAATTTCGGGCGTTATTGGGCAGTGTTTCTCAGTAGCTAGTTATGTGACACAAAAAATTAAGACATCCCATTTTTATCCTTAAATAATAAAATTTATTCTAACTGAATAAAATGTATTAAAATCAAATGAACTCAAGGTGTATTATAATAAAAAAAATAATACTAAGAAAATAAAACAATTCACTCCACATATGAACTGACAATCCAGCTATGGTAGGAGTAACTCATGTTAAGTTGCTTTGTATGTAATTAAGTGAAAATTTAGAGGATATCTTGCTACTTTACAAATTGCGCAACGTACATTCCTATTTATCTTGACCTTTAGACTACACAGCCACTACAAAGCTCCTTTGTAATAATTTTACCACTTTACACATTCCTTTTGTACACTCGCCCATTTGAATTTTGCTGATAATTTTAAGAATCTTTTCATAAGAATTCTTCAAAAATGTTCTAGGAAGCACATACAATATTAGTTATTACTTATCCAAAATAAAACACATAATCGTATGTAAACATTACCTAATCTTTAGTCAACAACGTACACTTATATATCAGTCATCGGGGCAGCTCTTGGCTCAAGTTCAACAAGTTGTATTGCAAATAAATGTACAGTCAACAAGAAATATTCAGGCCAATAGTGCTATAATAAATCTTGTAATACTCATACGCAGTGTTATAAACAATGCAATATACTTTATTGTACACAAATACAGCGCCTCTCGCGGAAACTAGTAAGAACTAAAACTCTGGTGCTCAATGTATGGGACGAAACTGTACGTGTGATCGAGTAAGTAAACTGCAGGAACTCGTGCTAGAGGCACAGAAGACTTTACGAGTATGATAAATACATGAAATATGAAATTTATAGCCCGAATGGCGCAGTAGCTAAAGCACTGTCAGCCGCCATATTGTTTTCAGTCAATACTACTGAATTAATTTTGTTAAAAAGCCACTAGCGTGCTTCATAATAGTGAATAATATCTATTACATGTATTTTAATGTGTTGGATAGTAATTTTCTTTTTTGCTAATAGCATATTATTAAGACTAGTGAAGGAGATAACAGCGTTTATACGCTTAAAGAGCTGCCCGACTGGGGAACTACCTCCACTTTACAGAAGACATTACTTAATAATAACATCAATAATTTAATGTTGTGTTTCTGAGTGTGAGTAAGGTCGCCAGAGCTCATAGGCGTGCCCGCGACTCCTTGGTGATGCGAGTGTCCATGGGCGGCGGTGATTACCTACCATCAGGTGACCCACTTGCTCGTATAAAAAAAAGCAGAGACAACAACTGTTGATCATCTCCATAGTCAACTGTACACACATATGGTAGACATTATTATCTTGTTATGCGGCGCTTAGCTCATGGTCGGCAAATCTGCGTGTTTGGAATCTTTTATTGCACTCTTAAGATATAATCTTTCTTTAGTATGTTCTTGAGGAGATATAATTAATGCTTGTTTTGTGTCTAGTCTTTTGTTTTCTTCTATATTAGTTAGTACGGATTTAGGACACCCAGTATATTCTTTGGTCTTACTTGGTTAATGTTTACAATGCGGGTAATATAAACCTAATTAGTGTTTGTTTTCTTTCCCGCGTACATGTACCGGACTTTTAATGGGTGTTATCCACCTATTAAACATAAATATGCCTTGTGTTCCTAATATAACAGTTTCCTGAGCTGTCTAGTAAGTTCCATCTCCTACATTTCTTTGACTGCGGGCAAACCTCCCTGCAACAATATAACCAAAATCATTCTTCATTCTTTGATTATTTTTTATAGAATCTTTCTCTCTCTATCTTGTAACATAAGTGTTTATCAATTTTGCACTTTTTCTTCGGGCAGTTCTGCATTTCTTTATGTCATCCTTGGCTCAACCTACGCAATACATACATCCACATCAGTAGATAATAATTCTTAACACTTTAGCAGTAAGTCATCTAAGAGAATATTACTATCATTACGCTGCAATTGCAATGTTGCAGAAATAATAATTCCCTAACATGACATTTATTACGATACTTTGCACAACAGCAAACCATTACTTTGCAACTAATACTTACCGGTATGTAAGTACTATTTAAATGCTACTGAAATGGCTAATAATACACTACAGTATAAGTACACAAGGCAACAATATATTAATTTGATATCTAATTAAAAGCACGGCTATGCTATATTCATACACTTACATTGTGGATTTATTCTTGGCCATATTGAAAAGGACTTCATACGCAAACGCCGTCAATTTAGTCTAGAAAACGCAACTAATGACTAATACCTTAATTCCTCGGACCATTTATCTACCAGAGGACAGGCAGCAGCTTCTTCTCTATGAGTACTATGCCCATCATACTGCAATCGTCAACCCGTCTGCCATTAGCGGCGATTATGGCATATCCCCTCAAGATGATTTTAGAGGGAGGTTTTAGTCCAGTAGTAGAGTTCTTACAGCTGTTATGATGATGACCCTTTACAATATGATTGATTACGTATTATTAGTTATTACAATAATAATAATAATATGTAGGGACAATGTCACACAGATCATCCTAGCCCCAAATTAAGCAAAGCTTGTACTATGGGTACCAGGCGACGATATACATACTTATATAGATAGATAAATACTTACATACATAGAAAACATCCATGACTCAGAAACAAATAATCGTGCTCATCACACAAATATTTGCACTTACCGGGATTCGAACCCAGGACCACCAGCTTCGTAGGCAGGAGCACTACCAACTAAGCTACGGTGACCGTCATTTATTTATTAATTTGGTGATCTGCTGGTGGTCTTTTACACCACGAAACTTTTTTAAACGATAATGTTTGTTTCGCTGGGTGTTCTCAGATGGGGCGCATTGGATCCGGTGGTAGCATTAAAGCGCGACCGTCGTTATAAATACAAGGTCCGCCATAATAATAACATTTAATTCGTACCTTAATATAGACAGAACCATTCGACAATATGTAGTAAAAATATAGCTAAAAATTAAAATTTTGATAATTAAACCTACACATGATCCTTGACAATAACTTAATTTAAGTTAGTTAAATATCGTTACTGTTATAAAATAAATCTTATTGTAAATTATTTCCTACAATCCGTGTACCTAAATATCTATATGTACCTAGAAATAATTATAAATTAATTATATATTACTACGATAATGTTCTGAATATTTACAAGCGCTTTTTTAAAGTCTACGTGAATAAAAACCTTTTTTATTTTATTCTCTTTAATATAGCTCGTACGAAAAGAACTATCAAAGTACTAAAGCTGCTTGTATGACGCGCTCCAATTATGCACCGGGTGCATAATTGGCCGTCAGGGTCTAAGGTGTCGTTTCATTTCCATCAGTATTTCGCGCCAAATGTAAATTGACATAGGGAAATATTCTCTATTCTTTTCATAGTTGCAACTGGGCTGTTGGTCAAGTGGTTGGTGGTGCTAGTCACGATCGTATCAACGTACCATCGTAGGTTCGATCCCTAATCAGGACCAATCTTTATGTGATGCGCTCGAGTAGGTATTTATTCTGTGTCCGAGTGTAATTTATCTATAATATGTACATATGTAATTAGTGTATGTACATATGAGTATGTTTATCAGTTGTCTGGTTTCCGTAGTACAGGTTCTGCCTAGTTTCAGATGGCAGTGTGTTTTGTATCATAAGATATTTATTTATTTCTAGTAACTATTTTTTAAAGAAGGGGATGTCATCTATAGTTTACCATATTCATCATTATCATTATAAGCCTAAAATCATCCCTTGCTGGTAACAGGTTTCCACATGTAGATGAGTTTGCCGCAGTCACCGCACTTGGTATGCGAGTTGGCAACCACACTTAGGTTATACCTGGTATATCCCTAAGTCATCCGCATCCAGCGGCTTCCCGCGACCCGCACAAGATCGTCGGTCCACCATGTAGGAGGCCTGCCCGCGCTGCGTCTTCCGGTTCGTGGTCGCCACTCGAGAACCTTTCTGCCCCATCGGCCGTCAGTTCTACGAGCTATGTGCCTTGCCCACTGCCACTTCAGTTTGGCAATTCTTTGGGCTATGTCTGTTACTTTGGTTCGCCTGCGGATCTCAGGCGAACTCTCGTAGAATTAATAAACAACTATTCAAAAGCGTACCTATAAAAACACATCATAAACAGCTCACCATAAATATTAAAAGTGTGTGACTTATCTACTTGCATTCTGTAGCCTTGACTATTGCGTAACGGAAAGCATTGCATTTTATAGTTTTAGCATACAATAAATACATGCCCGGTAAACGTGCGCAGATTCAATTAAATCACTCTTTCAATAGATATGGAAATAAAATATTTTATGACAATATAATTATTGCGCTGTATTATTTATGATATTTTACACATTATGTTATATGGCTGAATAGATATAAACAACATCATCGTCTTTCCCTCTTTATTCTTCTTTATCAATATACTATGATAAGACAAATCTTTATGTGATGAGTGTGATTATTTGTTCTGGGTCTGGGTTAATTTATCTATAATATGTATGTTATTAGAAATATGTAAGTTTGGTTATGTAAATTTGGTTGTAGTAGTTGCCCCAAGATGTTTATTTATTTAATCTACCTTAAGTCTCCTTACCTATTAGTCCAAGAGAATCGCCTGTCTTTTTTTTTGTATTGTATAACCATTAAACTACAACACATCAAAATTTCAGCTTTCCTCAAATACATTATTTGGTTAAAAAAACAAATTACAAAATTAAAAAATTTAGTGGTTGGTTTAGACCCGCTACCCGCCAGCCAGGTCTGCAGTTCCGTGTTGGGGTGTGTCTGAAGAGCTATAGGACAAGTTTTCAGCTTGCCTCAAATACCTACCCAAAAATGCGTGCCAGCCCTCCTACTATATGTAGTATAAGCTACGCTACTCTTTTGGTGTGTTGGCTTTACTTTTTAAGCGACTTACACCGATCATAATTGTTTAATCGATATACTATGCTTTTGGAATGTGCTCAAATTCTGTTGCAATGTTGTCTAAAAGTTAAGTTGAAGTCTTCACTGTTGTTTTGGCACCGTCATATTGTTTTACATGTGATCGCATTCCCATTTTACTCCCGCCAAAAACTTATTAGTATTTTTTGATTATTATTATTTATGACAATTTCAAGTAAGTTCTGCTTTATTAAATAAAATCAACACCAGTCTGGGGCTCCAGCGAACATCGATTTCTTAAATGGCGTTCATATAAATAAAGGTTAAAAATGACTTGATGATCAGTCGTTAAATCGGCTTCCATGAGCACATGTGATGTCATAAATGGTCCGCAATCGATTGTCAACGTTGAAGCCGATTTAACGATTTATTAAGTCATTTTTAACCTTTATTTATTTGAACGTCATTTAAGAAAACGATGTTCGGTGACTTAGCCGGTAGAGCCCCTGATCTCCGATTCCAAATGTTAGATATTTTGCTCACGCATTTTGTGGTCACGAGCAAAAAATCTTGCTCTTCTTATGTGAATTATAAACTAAGCGAATGGACCTCAGTCGCATATGTTCATTCCTTCTCCCTAAAAAGTGTACAATGTGTTGTAAATATCGAACTGTTGCCGATTTTGTTTGTTATATCACATATTGAAAGACAATATCTCATTCATAACATTTTTTACGATACATTTCAAGTGCACATAGTAAGTAGATAGCTACTGTATGCTCTTTGTTTACGTGCTCGGTTCCTTATCGGTGTCGATAGCGTTGCACACTAGCTCGACACGTGACTCTTTAGCATTCAATGGCCTTCAATAGCTAGACTAGTTAGCGTTAGTACTTCCACTATAAGTTACTAATGATAATTGAACAACTACCTACTAGATTAGTCATTATCGTCCCTTGAGAGGGAAAACGACGTATGCAATGAACATAATTTTGCAGTAAAAGCTAAAAGCGCACTGTTGTGCATTTTCTTGGAATGGGTAAAAAAAGTTAAACTCGCTCAGGACACGTGACCTCATCGAATATTCGTAAGACTTCTTCTTTTTAAATTCACACTGGCCGTTTATACACTCACATGACCGAAGCATTTTTTAAGTTTAAACTTCTTTAGCGGCGTTGTGCACTTTTTTTTCTTAATTATGTTGGATTTTTTACAGCCGACTGCCTAACCAAATTTAGTTCTTTTTTTAAATTATTCTTACCATAGGGAGGAAAGCAATTACTATGAGTCTTTACTGCAAAGTGGAAGTAGCATTTCCACTCGTTACTCGGATCAAATAAAAACTCGCTCAGGACACGTGACCTCATCGAATATTCGTAAGACTTCTTCTTTTTAAATTCACACTGGCCGTTTATACACTCACATGACCGCAGCATTTTTTAAGTGAAATCTTCTTTAGCGGCGTTGTGCACTATTTTTTCTTAATTATGTTAGATTTTTTACAGCCGACTGCCTAACCAAATTTAGTTCTATTTTTAAATTATTCCTACCATAGGGAGGGAAGCAATTACTATGAGTCTTTACTGCAAAGTGGAAGTAGCATTTCCACTCGTTACTCGGATCAAATAAACATTATTTTCCCATACTCGGAAAGTAGTGTTTATTTGATCCAGAATGATGAAATGAAAAAATAGTCTTCACTTCTATCGGCATTCCCCAAAGACTGCCCCGGTTGTTTTTTTTAATTAATATTATTGTACACACAAAATACAAACAAAAGGAAATTTACACTGTATGAAGGTAGGTAGGTACCACTGTATATAACAGGATACAATGATGCTGCTAATTTCTAATGAAATATCCAGCAGACCCGCGATAGGAAAAATACAAAAGACAGTACACAAGTATGTAGGTAAGAGAGATTAAATGTTTGCGTGGTCAAAAATCATTAGGTTTAGAGTACTTTTAACCTGGGGCCTACCCCCTAATTCGGCGGTCTTCGTGATCGTGATCGGCGTTCAAATAGATGAAGGTTAAAAATGTTTAAATCATTCGTTCAATCGGATTCCATGAGCACATGTGACGCCATGAATGGTGCGATATCGATTTTGAACGTTGAAGCCGATTGAACCAATGATTTAGTCATTTTGAACCCCTGGCCTTTCTTGAGAACATCTCCGATTTGTTCAGAGAATGTTCTACGAGGGTTTGGATTTTATCTTTATGCAACTTTTAACATTGTATATGAAAATCTCATTAAACAATAGAACCTTATTCATAGAAAATGCGTCATACATAAATACACACACATACATAATATATATAGATTTTCACTCTCAAGCGACAAGCCTTTGTTCTGTAACCATGCTTGTTTATAATTGTTTTTAATTTAATATCATTGTTTTACGGTGATGTTTTGACACGTTTTCCTCTTAGGTATCTGTCATTTAGTATTCAGTTTTCGTCATTTGGTAGATACTTGTCTTACACGCCGCAGGTCGTGGGTTCCATTCCCACACAAAAAAAACTTGTGTGTACTTATGTACACGCGTTAGAAGTTATACTTCTTAATATACAACTTGAACATAGTTATAAATTTTCATACCACCTAGAACTAACTTCATGCTGTTAAATTTTTTGGTGTCGGTGTGCGCGCGCATCGTAAAAATTCACTCTCATCATTTTTCTCCATCGCGCCAAAAGAAGTATAACTTCAACAATAACTTGAAAAGTGTTGGATTTATTGAAAAAGATATTTTTGGGAATAAAAATGTTTTGGCTGATATGACGTTGATGATTGTTTTTAATATATGCCACTGCACGTATTATGGAGTCCAGGAGATCTTCATAGCTTTATTCATAACTATGTTTATATGATGTTTTATATTTAGGTTTGTGTTCAATTAGTGTACTTATTGTGGTAAATACGCCAAAGGATTATAAGAATATTCGGTTTAAACCTTGAATTTAAGTATATAAAATTAGAATAAAAAATTATAAAACATTATTTAATTTTGTACGATTATTATATTTCCTTTATTCTTTCCCACGCTTCCAGTACCAATACATTACGTAGTTCTTTTGTTGACTTATATATTTAAAGCCTACTGTGGGTCTATTTATCTTTGTTTCCTTCTTTGCCTGCTATTTAACACGCTACCGCTAGCTAAACCGGCGAGATAATTAATGAAACACGGCTACATATCAAGCTATACATTTCCAATATAAGCTGACCCGTCATCGTATGGAAATCCTAAACAACGGGAGATCAGCGTATACTGGAAATGTATAGCTTGATGTGTAGCCGTAGGTACATCTACTACTCGTACTCTTTTGATCTATACCATATTTAATTGCCATACCATATTACCATACCATAATGATTTTCCGTAGTTAGTTCGGGTTTCAAAACAAGACAAATATTTGTATAATTTTAAATAAAATAAAATAAAAAAGGTTTTTATTCACGTAGACTTAAAAAAAGCGCTTGTAAATAGTCAGAACATGTTTGTAGTAATATAGTTGTATACATTATTATTTCTAGTAACATAGATATTTAGGTACACATTGTATGAAAACATTTATAAAATTTATTTTATTATATCATTGATATTTAGCTAGCTCGTAATTCACTCAAATAGTTGTCTTGTTTTTGGAACCCGAACTAGCTAGCTACGTAAAATCAATTAAGGTAGGCTAGACCGAACCACTTAGTGCTAAAAATATGACCATTTAGGTCATATTTTTAAATATGGTAAACTCTATGCAGATCAAAAGAGCACCGTTGTTGCTACATAAATAAAATGTTATATTTGGATAAATAAACATGTCATCCAAAAATTTTAGAACAGAATTTTGGCGTCGATACCTGAAAAAAACTGGCGTTATAATTTCCGATGCGACACCACATAAGTAGTGTGAAAATTGCCGTGAAACCAATTTGTTTGGAAATGTTGCAGTCAGATGTGGTATTTAATTGATTTACAACTTCGTTCTGCTAAATGGCAGAACAGACCACGTTAGTGAAATTTAAAACAGGTTCACCGAAAGACTGAACCGTGCTGTTTGAATTAGGTAGATGGAAGTCTCGTACCCTACGTTCAGGTTCTGTCTAGTATGGGTGATGATGATGTGGTCCCGGCCGATTTCGGCTACGGCGACCGCTTCTTCTACTGTAGCCGACGTTTGTGTACTCGATGGGATAATAGTCCGGTGAAGCAGTGAAAGCGTCCTAGGTTAACTGTAAACGTCATGTTAAAAACAGTTTGGGATCAGATGGCAATGCGTTTCCAGGATGTTTATTCATTTATTTACATGCTAGTGGCTTCCATGGTTCCTCACCAGGTCATCGGTCCATTTTGTAGAGGGCCTACCCAGTCTACCCACGCTGCCGTGCCACAACCAAGTCCCAGCGGTCTTACGAGCGGTTCTACGAGCTCGACATTATATTCCGTTAACATCACACACACTGTGTCACTTTCATAATATTGACAGCTGGCATAATAATACATTAATAATAATAAAAAACTTGAGAGGTGTCAAGGGACACCCGGATGGAACGAAGATATTTCTTATTAATTTTTATGTACAAAAAACCTGTATACACCCAACAAAAATAATCGTCGCGACACCAAACTGTTCAATGCGAAATAGAAATGAAAATATCTGGCTTGCTTTCTATAAGAGAGAGAGAGAGAGAGAGAGACAGACAGACAGACAGAGAAACATGCGCACGCCGCATAGCTGCAAAAAGTGTCGTGACAACTTTTCGTTCCAATATCCTGGGACATTATTCACACACGGTCATCTGATCCCAAACTAAGCAGAGCTTGTACTATGGAAACCAGATATCAGATGCATATGTAAAGCTTTCCGTCTAACTACATAACTACATTTAAGTACTACTTTTTTTGTAAATAAATACTCATATAGATAATTACACCCAGACTCAGGACAAATAGACATGTTCATGCACACAAATATCTGTCCTGGGTGGGAATTGAACCCACGATCTGCGGCGTTAAAGGCAAGTTTATCAAACACGCCAACGGGTCCAGGGCAGGGTTGCCGAACTTTGTGAGAATTCATCTTAGCATTGTTCTAGAATATGATAAGGTGGCTTTGGAAATATTCAAGAACAGATAAATCTAACATGAGAGCGCTATTTACCCTCTAGACAATCGTTTGGTATTAATATTGTATGAAGTGCCTGTCTGCTCACACATTCGAGATAATTCAATGAGTAATGTAAATTGGCATAGGGTAATGAAATATTATCGCGTCAGCCATGTTGTTTTCGTTATTCTAATCATCATCAAACAGTAATAAACGTTTTATTATAGTTTATATGTCAGCTTCGTGTCATCACTGTTTAAGCTACTACCTACTATATATAAGAATACTAGCGGCCCGGTACGTGCTTCGCTACGTATAAGACATAGTAATAAAAAAAAATATTATTAAGTTCATTTATTCAAACAAAAAAATATTTGAAAATTGCTAAAAGATGTTGATTTTACACTTTTTCAAGACTTTTTTAAATGTTCTCTACGTACAAACCTTCCTTCGACTTCGGCGTTGTTGAGTTATAACATTACAACTAAAAGTGGCATTGATTTTTATATATATATATATATATAAGATACAGACTGGCCGTGGAGTTAATGTTCAAACGCAAAATTTAGATACTTTATGATGAGAAGTATCCGAATCACCCCCATGTATGTTCTACGATTTTGCGTAGTTTTCGAGCTATAATTTTTTTAATGATATTTTTCTCGTTCTGTTGAACATTTCTGGTTAAATTTTTTGTGAGAACTAATTAGCATAGTTTAACCTAACACCCTAAGAAGTATGGTTTATCTAATCATTGTAAAACTGACTTAGAATTTATTTGAAAGTTCAAAATTAGGGTTTGAGTTAGGCACTAAAAATTTTCTAAGTATCAAAAAAACGCTAAATCGTAGAACATAGGGGGTGATTCGGATACTCCTCATCATAATGTATCTAAATTTTGCGTTTGAACATCAACTCCTCGGCCACCCTGTATATATAATTAATACTTTATCGTATGAGCAGTGGTTTCCCCCTAGTGTCAGAGTTGTACAGACGCCAGCACATCAAGCTACCCCAATCTGTCAAATTTCCCCAATTGAAAGTGAACCTTATGCTTTTGTGTAAAATAAATTTGACAGATTGGGTTAGCTGGATGTGCTGGCGTCTGTACAAGCTGCTCAGTAGGCCACTGACAGCTTGACGGGCCTTCCGAAACACGGTGGCTTCACCACATATTTCGGGAATGTCATCTCTGGCATAAGCAGCGTAACATTTTATTTCCAGGGACACAAGTGCGACCCGACCTTTTTAGTTTTTCACTCATTTTAATTTTTGTTTGCTGACCGCTTTTTACTTAAGTTTCACCGCAGAATTCACTGAAATCACGTATCCAAAAATTTTGGAAGTTGGAAACTAACTAAATTGTTGTAGAACACCGTTATTTGAAGATTCCAACAAGTATTCAAAGATTTCTTTGTAGCGTGTGCCAGCGTTGGTACTTGTATATTGAGACAGACTTCGAACTGTAGGTGAGCCTACAGTTCGAAGTCAAAGGTCGAGTGACAGACGTAAGACAAGAGTTCAACAATATCTTACATAGAACAATGCGTTATCGCTGCGACATATCATTTAAAACGGTTTTTTTTTAAAGAAAATTCTTAAAGTATGATAATTATTATATGTTATTATTATATGTTATTAATATACATTGTAAATAGTGATGTTTACAAAAAATGGTATGTCTTGTCAATAATGGCACTGCAAACGTTAGATTTTTTATATTATACTTATATTATTCAATATTTTCAATTTAATTTTACGATTAACCTATGATCATAGACAGGACTTAACTCGACTTGTCTAGAAACATAAACTGTACGTTTGGCGCAGTGTTTAAGCTAGTCGTTATCACCGCTACGCCCTCTTATTACGGGTGCAATCCCATAAAACTATTTGTGGCACATAAATGTTTCGAATCTATATGTGCTTAGTATAATTACATGTTAATTACATGTTTCCAAATTCCCACGCGATACAGGGATGATATCACTGGTACGATGTCTTTAAAAATAAAAGCCAAATCTTATACATGTTAGGTTGTCTCTGCACTAATCATTGGTTTATATAGTTAAAAGTGGACATATTTAGTAAAAGTGATTTAAAGAATGTACGGAATAGATGCTAGATGAAAATTAACCTTTCTTATAGCTTTGATATTTGGAAATGAATAAAGACACAATAAAACCACGTTCTTTTAAAACAAAAGAACTTTACAAAATAGGAATATGTAGCGTTGGGGGCTATATATTTCTATGGTTTAAAGTTATTTAATAAATAAAATAAAATAAAAAAGGTTTTTATTCACGTAGACTTTAAAAAAGCGCTTGTAAATAGTCAGAACATGTTCGCTGTAATATATAATTAATTTATAATTATTTCTAGGTACATATCGATATTTAGGTACACGGATTGTAGGAAATAATTTACAATAAGATTTATATATTATTATAGTATATATTTTATTGTAAGAACATTGTTGTAATGTGTATTTATTAATTTTGCTTAATTGTAGTCATAACTAGTTTAATGGTATGCCATTCGGTTTCAAAAGTGCTTAATAACGTGTCGCGGCGCGCTGCGTAGTAAGTGGCGTGATCGTAGGCCCTTAACGCGCCCTTCCTAGCCCATCCTATGACAACATCACTCAGAGTTATATGTAGTTTGTAATATTTATAATAAATATTGTTTATTTGGTATATAAGTAACCGAAATAGCCCGAAAAATTGCCAAGCTGAAGTGGCAGTGGCATATAGCTCGAGTAGCGAGCACGAACAGAAAGACACAGCATGGGCAGGCCCCCTACAAGATAGACTGATGATCTTGTGAGGAACGCTGGAAGTAGCTGGATGCGGATAGCGCAAGACCGGCAATTGTGGAGATCTTTGGGGGAAGTCTTTGTCCAGCAGTGGGCGTCTTTTGGCCAGGGACCGGACAACCCCGCTTCTGAGTTAAGCCGTTTGATAGGGTAACCCGTTCATTGGGTAACTCGTATCGCAGTGTTACCCTTTGATTGACTTACAGCCTCGAAACCCAGTGAAAGGGTTAACACGTTTTTTATGGTAACCCCGGGAAGGGGTTAACCCCTTCAATGACTTAAGCCCTTGAATAGCTTACCTTCTTGAAATGGTTTTATTCGAGTTAACCTGAATTACCCAATCAACTTAGCAGCGTGTAGATGGGAGTAGGTATACTCGCACCCGTGCGGTGCCTCATTGCCTAACTACTTTTAGGTAGGTAGTAGGTACAACAAATTTGACGAACGAACGACTTTTTATATTTTAGATTTTAAAGTGACGACAAATAGTCGAGCTAATAATTAACGTGTTATTTAAAGAACTGACTTACTTTAATCTTAATTTTGTGACAATCTGTATGATGTGATTATATTTTGTTAAATAATTATTATAATATTTTTCTGTGTGGTGATGGCATAAGATATCATCACCCCATTTTATCACGTAGGGGGCGCAGAAATCGACCGAGGGTATACCTACCAGAGAACCGGCAGCAGAGTTTATCTATGAACTATGACCATCAAACTTTCATTCGCCAACCCGTCTGCTAAGCTATGGGGCTTTGGGGGTCTGCCAAGCTCCCATTCTTTGGGGAGGCTTTTTTCCAGCAGTGGACGTACTTTGGCTGACATGAGGACGATGAAATAATTGACGGGCGTGTTGGCATGGTTGGCAAATGCTTGCTTTTCACGCCGGAGCTCGTGGGTTCGATTCTATTTAGGACAGATATTGGTGTGCATGAACATGTCTGTTTGTCCTGAGTCTGGGTGTAATTATCTATATAAGTATGTATTCACAAAAGAAAAGTAGTATATGTAATATATCAGTTATCTGGTTTCCATAGTACAATCTCTGCTTAGTTTGGGATCAGATGGCCGTGTATAAATTATGTCCCTGGATATTATTATTATTTAAATTATTGTATAAAATGAACTGATATATTATGGGTATTCTAAAACATCATTGACGTGACTAAAATGTTCATTATCATAAGAATATTATCACTTTAAGAATTTTCAGAGTCAAGCAATCTTAGGTTATGTAACTGTCTATATATTTCATATATAGACAGCAACCTTGGTCTGATAAAAATACATTTAGGCGACCACCTAGGTACAAGTTTTCCAAGACTAATTCTGTGTTCAATATAGTTCTTTACCGTAATTTCATATTAGTTACTAATTTATTTGCAAATATAGTTGAAATAATAATACGGCTTCTGTGGCCTCATTAATTGGCTTAAGGCAACTGCCTGCTTTTTGGGCCAAGAAGTCGTATGAAAAAATGACAAACTGGCTATCTCATATATCTTTTACAGAAACCAATGGCCTTAGAATTTTACAAATGGATGACAATCTAGTAGGACAATCAATTATACGGCTTCCGTAGCCAAATGGCAAAAAACGGAACCCTTATAGATTCGTCATGTCTGTCTGTCTGTCCGTCCGTATGTCACAGCCACTTTTTTCCAAAACTATAAGAGCTGTACTGTTGAAACTTGGTAGATGTATTCTGTGAACCGCATTAAGATTTTCTCACAAAAATAGAAAAAGAACAATAATTTTGGGGGTTCCCCAAAAGAACATACATAGAACTGATGCTAATTGTTTTTTCATCGTACCCGTAATTGTTGGGGATCTATGGATAGATCTTCAAAAATTATATTGAGGTTTCTAATATCATATTTTTCATAACTGAATAGTTTGAGCAAGAGACACTTCCAAAGTAGTAAAATGTGTGCCCCCCCCCCTCTGTAACTTCTAAAATAGGAGAATGATAAAACTGAAAAAAATATATGATGTACATTACCATGCAAACTTCCACTGAAAATTGGTTTGATCGAAATCTAGTAAGTAGATTTTTTTAAGACGTCCTAAATCGTAAACCGCAATTTAACTTTCATTTAATCAACTGAAATACTTGCTGCTATGGAACCCTTCATGGGCGAGTCCGACTCGCACTTGACCTGTTTTTCTAAATATTGAGATGTTATAACGTTTTTCGATAAAAAGAAGGTTACCGCCGCTCTTGCAAGTAAATTGCAAGTTATTAGCTTTAACAGCGTGTTCATTTCTGATTACATTAATAAAGATATGGACGTTTGTATTAATAGTTATAGTATTTACATATCTCTCAGTCACCAGCATTTTAGTCTTCGATCATACCAATTCAATCAATATCTTCTATTATTCTAGAGCAATGAGCTGCCAACAATCTTGTAATTTTTTTATAATAACTGCCATTGTTACTAGTGATTGAAAAATAATTCAATACCTCTCAAACTTAATCTTTTAGGAAAACGCCTGATTGTTGTTTTAAAATTTTCCAAACAGCTAAATTTCTAACTGACTAACTTGGCCTTGTCTGAAATATTGTAACTAAAGCTAAAGACCTTTTAAGATTAGATTAGCGTGGTTCTTAAACAATTTAAGAACAATAAGGCTCCTGGTGATAACAGAGTTACAATAGAGCTTTTAAGGCGGATGGTATACCAATCCTACGATCTTTTCAGAAGTTATTTAACTTCGTCATACTAAAAGGTCAAACGTCACAAGGATGGCACATATTGGTGTGGTAGTGCTTTCTTCAATAAGGGCGATAAAAACCCTTTGAAAAAATAACAGACCCATCACGTTACTGAGCCATGTTTACAAGTTGTTTTCGAGAGTCATTACGAATCGTCTCACGCACAGGTTTGACGTCAACCACCCTCCTGAACAAGCCGGTCGCCGAAAATGCTTTAGTACCATATACCACATACATACGCAGCGGCAAGTTATTCAGAAGACCGTGGATATATCCAGCCATTATGCTTAGCGTTTGATTGAATCGAAACCTGGATGTAAAGAGATACGAAAAAGATCACAGTCTTTCCAAAATTCCAAATTAACTACCGGTATGTCGAGGTGTTAAAGTGTTTGTATGAGAACTCGCAACCTATACGATTGCAGCGAGGCGTGAGACAGGGGATATAACATCTCCATATCCAGAACTATTCATCGCTGCATAGGAAGATGTCTTTAAGCTCCTGGACTGAAAGGCTTTGGCATCAATCTCAATGGCGAATACATCCCTCACCTTCGTAATGATGGCTGAAACATTGAAACACCTCGGTACAATGCTCGAAGACTTCAGAAGGGTCTCTCTACTAGTGGTTCTCAAAATGAACATGGATAAGACGAATATCATGTTGAACATTCAGGTTGCAACCATTCCAGTTAAGGTAAGGGACTCTGCACTCGAGGTTGTGGAGAGCTATATCTATACCTAGGACAGACCATCCCACTAGGGAGGCGGTCAAACGCGGTGGTTTTCACCGAAATCTGCGTGCGCAAAGAGAACGGGAGGGCGCCAGAAGAAACGTTCATTGAGTACCGACGGAATGACTACCGGCACGAATTAGTGCACTGGCGCGCACGGCTAGAGTTACGCCTAAACGCGCGCCAGCGTGCCGTCGGTTCCACCCTACCTCACTTCAAGGCCTGGGTGGAAAGGAGTCTGCCCAACACACTCTCGCTGAGTGCCCGGCCCGGGTGGCCAAAAGGCGACTCAAGATCTCAATCGGACGGGATCTGTCCCTGCCGGCAATCGTAGGGGCAATGCTGGTGGGTCACTCTTCTAAATGGCACGCCGTGGTCTCCTTTTATGAGGCAGTCATGTTCCAAAAGGAGGCCGCCGAGCGCGAACGGGAGAGATCTCAGACGGAGGAGGCGCCGGGGTGGCGGCTGCAACCGGTAGCCCAACTCCCCCTCGGAGCCGCGGCGGCAGTAAGAGAAGTCAATGTTACCAGCTAAAAGAAGACAGCGATCTTTTTATGGCGCAATCGCTGTGCCGGACTGGCAGAAGTCGGCAAATAGCGAGGACAATCCAGAGCCCTCTCAGGGTACGTGTGAGACCATCATACCATCTGGAACTTTTCGCATAAGGGGTGCACCGGAGCAACATACCCGCGTTCCCGCGGCTCCCCCATCTGGCGCCAAGAGAAGCCCACGGCAGGTAGGTTTAGTCGGTGCGAGTCTGACGCATCCATCCGTAAACATTTTTGCGGGTACGTATACGTAGGCATTCGACCTGCCTTATCAAAAAAAAGGTAAGAGGTCCACTTCGAGTACGAGATCAATTGTAGAATCTAACTTGCCTGGGCAGCGTTCGGAAAGCTAAGCTTCTGGTCCCAAATACCAATCAAAAGTCTTCGATTAGTATGTGTTGCCTCTGATGAATTAGGGAACCAAGACGTAGCCACTCACTACGGGGCTAATAAAACGGCTCATGGTCACCCAAAGAGCAATGGAGTACGCCATGTTCGGAGTTTCCCTCCGAGATCAAATCACAAATCTCAAGATCCAACCAAGAGAGGCAAATCATAAAAACCGACATAGCTTGAATAATTGCCAAGCAAACGTGGCGGTGGGCAGGGTACATAGCTTGCAGAATCTACGGCCGCTGGGGCAGAAAGTTTCTCAAGTGGCGACCATGAACCGGAAAACGCAGCGTGGGGCCCCCAACAAGATGGACCGATGATCTTGCGAGGGTCGATGACAGCCGCTGGATGCGGGCAAGGCAGGATCTGCAGTTGTGGAGTATCTTTGGGAAGCAATGGACTTTGCCCAGCAGAACCTTCGGCTGATATGATGATAATGGTGATGGTTATGATGATGATGCATCTATTCAATAACGGTGTACGCCACCACGCCTCCGCGGTTTAACTTTAACAGAATAAAAATCAAATTCTTTGTTATAATATAATTATGTCCTCCTAGCCGAATTTCGGCCCCAGCGGCCAGTCTCAATGGAGACTGGCCATGTGAGTGGGACATACCACAAGTGTGTGTGCAAACACAGGGGCACTATCTATTACATCACTCTCATTATCCGATGGGATGACTACCAGAACGACCGGAAGGTCAGGTACAGGATCGACGGCTTTACGTGCTCTCCGAGGCATGAGGCTATAATACCGCCAACTCCCAGATTTCGGGCTGACACTAAGAAATTTTTCTTTTTACGCAAGAATCCCATAGACACTTTTGGCCCAACCCGGGATTTGAACCCAGGACCTCGTTATCTACGTTTAAAGACGCTACCAGTAGACCAACGAAGCGTAACACATACTTTAAAAAAAGAACTGCTAAATTGCTTTTACTTAATTCTGTAGTACCTACCTACCGAGTTCCAAATTAAAAGAAATTATGACAATAAACAAGAACAGACACGAAAAATTTAATATTACAATGTTTAGCGACAAGCAAAATTGAACTTTAAAATAATAAATTCCAAATTATTGCGACTAGATGTCACGCGCGGTGGTGTTTATGCAATTACCAAACCAATTTCGATGCGAAAGAGTGCATATTTCAATGTCTTTGCTGGAATGGCTTACCCTGTTACAGTGTTACAGGGTATGAAAGGGTAACCCTTTCGGAAGCGGTTCATTACACCCGTTCGAAGGTGTAACTCGTATCATAGGGTTTATTTTTTAAGCGCTTAAAAATACCCGTTCAAAAACCCGTTCAACGAGTATCCGGACGGTCCCTGCTTTTGGCTGATATGATGATGATGATTAGATTGATTATTAGATATTTTATTTCTATGCTATAAAACGAACAAAATCATTCAAGTCAAGGAATTTTTTGAATCCCGAGAAGTACAGTTGTTATAAGTACTATTGTTATAAGGATCTTTATTTTTTTCTATGGTATTGCAACTTACAAGACTTTAGTTTTTCTGAGAGGTAAGCCTATATATAGCGCCAGTCCGGCAATTGTGGAGATCTTTGGGGAGGCCTTTGTCCAGCAGTGGACGTCTGTCGGCTGATAATGATGATGATGGTGATGATGCCAATATAAATAATGATTTTATGAAGCCGTTTAAAATGATAACTGTTTCTCTAGATAGGGTTAACGACAAAAATATGTGACAATTTTGTTTAAAGATAAACCATATTTACAATTTAATTACTTAACATGAAAACTCTTTTGTCATCGACAAATTGTATAATAAACTGTATACAATTCATCAATAAAACCGCTTGCAATTTCTTCACGTGAAGAATTCTGTTCATTTAAAAGTCTTACCTATGTTTAATGATGTTCCATTTTATAAACACAATATAAAAACGTTTCCATAGTAAATAACGTAGTTGTTAGCATTCTTTGACCTATTAAACATACTTGACCGCGTTTCCACGATTTGAAGGACCGGCGTCACTTCATGGGCCTTGCTTAGAATAACTTGGTATTGGAATACTGCCTCGTTAGGTTATACAGGGTAGTCGAGGCGTAGACGTTCAAACGCAAAATTTATATACTTTATGATGAGGAGTATCCGAGTCGCCCACATAGTATGTTCTACGATTTATTTATGTTTTTATACTTTCGTATAAATTCTAAGTCAGTTCTGCAATGATTAGATAAACCATACTTTTAAGGGTGTTAGGTTAAACTATGCTAATTAGTTATCACAAAAAACTGAACCAGAAATATTCGACAGAACGAGAAAAACATCGAAAACTGTTGTTAGGTGAAATTTACGAACAAAGGCATTAAAAAAATTATATCTCGAAAACAATGCAAAATTGTAGAACATACATGGGGGTGATTTGGATACTCCTCATCATAATGTATCTAAATTTTGCGTTTGAACGTCATCTCCTCGGCCAGCCTGTATATGTTAAATTATAGTATAGACAGAAAATTCAACAGTTGACTGTTGAACTTCTGTTGGATTTTTAACCAATCTTAACTATTTGGCTCCACTTCAGGCGGCTTCCGACTGACATACATATATCACGTCAGAGGCCTACTAGGCGGCTTAAACAGGTCTGACGCTATAGTAACCACAGTCTAACGAATGTTAAACAACATAAAATAAATGGAAGCCGACAATAATTATAGAAACCTAATTAAAATCTGTTCCATGCAACACAAATAGGTTGCCTGCAAAATATTTAACAAATATTAATATCTAGGGACAATGTTACACAGATCATCCTAGCCCCAAACTAAGCAAAGCTTGTACTATGGGTACCAAGTGACGATATACATACTTATATAGATAGATAAATACTTATATACATAGAAAACATCCATGACTCAGAAACAAATATTCGTGCTCATCACACAAATATTTGCACTTACCGGGATTCGAACCCAGGACCACCAGCTTCGTAGGCAGGGGCACTACCAACTAGGCTACGGTGACCGTCATATTGTACATACATTCATATTGTACTGTGTATATCCCTTGTGCAATAAAGTGTACTTCTTCTTCTACTGCAGGTAATTTTTTACTGACCGTAGTTCTCTAACAATTAGAGAACCTAATGGATTCTTTTTTTACCCACTGTATGACAAATAAAAGAGATATCTAATGTGTAAACGCTTTTCTCGCGAATTTACTGCGTTTCTGTCATTGTCACATAAGAATAGCGTTTTTACGCACTCATCTCTAGTTCTTGCAATAACAGATACTAAGCGTTTAGATCATTTACCTGAGACAAACATTTAATTATAATAATATCTAGGGACAATGTCACACAGATCATCCTAGCTCCAAACTAAGCAAAGCTTGTACTATACCTTGTACCTTGATTGTACCAGACGTCGATATACATACTTATATAGATAGATAAATACTTATAAACATAGAAAACATCCATGACTCAGAAACAAATATTCGTGCTCATCACACAAATATTTGCACTTACCGGGGTTCGAAACCAGGGCCTCCAGCTTCGTAGGCAGGATCACTACCAACTAGGCTACGGTGACCGTTTAATTAGTTTTAGCGTTTATCGATTACAAATAATCGAACAAAAAGTGAAATTGTTTCTCTTTATAATATAAGTTTAGATAGTCCATTTGAAGATGATTAAATGATGTCACGATTTGGCTCGGTTCGAATAGTGTTGCACTATTTATGTCGAAAATACGACAATAACAATATAGGTATTAATGCCTATTTCCTAGTTTTTAGTGAGGAAGTATTGTCACACCGAAGACCTCGTTTTTATAATTAATTTGACAAATTTTCCTCTTGTCTGCAGGTCATCAAGATACCGGAAACAAAAGAAGGTTACATAGACCTCAACAATTTGGAGCAAAGACTGCAACAGAACTCTGGTTCAGGGAAGACAATGATTGGATTCTTCCCGGCGGCTTCCAAGCTAACAGGCACTCTAGCTGATGATGTAGCAACGACCTTACTCCTGCACCAGTACGGAGCTTTGTCCTTCTGGGATTACACGTTATTAGCACCATCTGCTGCAGTAGATATGAACCCTATGTTTCCTGGAGTTGAGGAAGAGATGGTGAAGAAAGATGCACTGTTTTTCAACTGCGAGAAGTTTGTCGGAGGAGTCCAGGGCCCGTGCGTAGTGATTGTGAAAAAAGATGTGTTCATTAATACGCCGATATATTCGGAAGATGTTGAGGTAAGTTTACCAGATATTGTTGTAAAACAGAGAGAGACAGCCCCTAGAAATGGATAACTGTCAGTTATTTATAGTATTTTTTTGAGTTCTTCGTGGCTATGTAGGAATTCTGTTGAAATTAAGTTACTTAGGAGATCAGAATAAAGAACATTACATGCAACTTTACTGCAAGGAGGCACATCTAAAACATAAATAAAGTTATCCAATTCCTGACTTAATTTCATCACACTGAATTTGCATGCTTTATTAAGGCAGAATGTACAAGGATTCTTCAAAATGTATGTTAACAACTAATGTTTGTACCTACATTCAAAGCAAATAAAGATATTCTATTCTATATCGGCCGAAATAAAGGCATAAAGCCACTACTGGACCAATGGTCCCCCCAAAGATCTCCTCAATTGCCGGTCTTGCGCTCCTCGCATCCAGCAGCTTCCAGCGACCCTCACAATATCATCGGTCCATCTTGTAGGGCCCACGTTGCATCTTCCGGTTTATGGTCACCACCCAAAAAGCTTTCAGCCCCAACCTTTGTTTATTCTATGTAAAATATGCAATGCAACATATACAAAGGGCTTTGAAATGGTTGAAATAAATTTCAAAACATTAACTCTGGCATGAAAACGTTCGCTGTTAACTTGTTAAATTCGTGATAAGTACAGAAATGTGAGTGTTTATCGCCACTTTAGGTAATATAATTTGCATTAACCCCTTTGTTTCTACAGCTCTGTATAAGAGACAGAGATTGCATCCTGTTTACTATATATTACATACTTGTTTGTATGATAGAGCATGGTCATTATGAGCTTAGGTCGTCGCTCATCATAGACTCCTACGTTAACCTGTTTACAGCTCTACAGCAGTATCTACAGCTCTGTATATGAGAGAGTAGACTAGAGAGATTACATCCTGATTACTACATATTACAGAATTGTTATGTATGATAGGGAGAGGTCAATATGAGCTGTGGTCGTCGCTCATCGTAGACACTTAGCTTGACCCGCTTGGTGCTACAACTACCTATGTACATAAGACATCAGACTATATATATACAGATTACATTCTGATTACTACATATTACATACTGGTTATGTATGATAGGGAGAGGTCAATATGAGCTTTGGTCGTCGCTCATCATAGACACTTAGCTTGACCCGCTTGGTGCTACAACTATGTACAAAAGACATCAGACTAGTGAGATTAAATTCTGATTATTACATATTACATACTGGTTTTATAGGATAGTGTATGGTCAATATGAGCATTGGTCATCGCTTATCATAGACACTTAGGTTAACCTGTGTGTTACTACAGTTCTGTATAAGAAACAGCAGATTACTGAGATTACATTCTGAATACCACATATTACATACTGGTTATGTATATGATAGAGCCAGGACAATATGAGGTTTGGTCAACACTCATCATAAACAGGTTAGACTAATCACAAGTCGCCACTGTCGACTTGTGAGAGATTATATTATTATCTTATGTATAATAACTGCCATAAATGTAAATTCAAATAAGGGGTTCGGGACTGAAACGTCTTAATACAGGTTAGCCTATAACCTAGCTAGGAGATCAGCACTTCACCCATCTAATCGTAGTTATAAGAGAGTACAACCCTTAAATATAAATTACTAGCGGGCCGGTACGTGCTTCGCTACGCTTTTAAGTATTAGTACAATTTTTTTCTATAGAAAGATGTTGATTTTACACTTTTTCAATACTTTTTTTAAATTTTCTCTACGTACAAACCTTCCCTGGACTTCCACAAATAATTCAAGACCAAAATTAGATAAATCGGTAAAGGCGTTGTTGAGTTATAACATTACAACGAAAAGTGGCATTGATTTTTATATATATAGATTATAAATGCATTATGTATTACGATTCACCTTTTGTAATAATGATTTATTATTATTATATCTTGATACTCTTAGTATGTCGGTCAACAGCATTTTTCGGCAAGTTTAAGATATTTATAGAACAACTAATACTGGATGAAATTGTCAAGTATTAAGAGAACGAAGAAAGGCTATTTGTGTTCAATGTATGAACTTATTATTTTACTACAGAAGCTTCCTTGCCAAAATACCGGCCTAAATGCATGAAATGCTTTAACATTTATAAACTCCAATCCAATGTAGCCGTATTCGTGAGACCTTTTGTTTGAATAAATAATTCTCATCAGATACTTCTTAAGCTTGCAGTCCGAAATGTACAATACAATAGAAATTTTCAATGTTGTTGTTAAGGCGCTCATAGCTAGATGCTCTCACCGGTCCGTAAGTGATCGGTGAGGTTAAGCAACTAGGCTCGCGGTCAGTCCATAGATGGGTGACCGTCAAAGTGATTTAATTTCTGAGCGTCTCCGTGGTTCCGAGGGCAAGTTAAGCTGTAGGTCCCGGTTGTATTCATTAGATTTATTCGTTAAGCCATGTCAGAGGCCTAATGGGCGGCTTGAACAACTCTGACACTACACTAGGGTAACCACTACCCATACGATAAGTAAGTAATGTTATTGTTTCTTGTTTGATCAGAGGACGTGACTTTGTAAGAATGTCAGAAATATTATCTACTCTAAACATATGTACGTAATCCATTTTATATACGACGTTACAATTTTGAATAAGCTAAGTAATACATTGCAAAGATATTCAAACAATATAACAATAACATTGATTCACTATTTCTTTCAGTAAATATTTATTCACTAAAGAAGATTGTATTTTGCAGTATGATAAATCGTACAGAAAACATAAGTGCTTCTAGTGGAAGTAATTTGTGATGTTTAAAGTAAATATGGTTGGCGAAATTGTGCCTCATACTAGACAGAATATTTATGATGTATATATAGATACATAGACTCACGCCGATTCCCCAGGAGGGTAAGCAGACACAACGGACTTGCATTTGTCAAGATCTTTGCACAACTCTTTTGCCTCTTTTACTGTCATTGTATTATCATACATGCTCACTGGATTAGGGTACTTCTAACCTGACCTTTCTTGATAACGATTACATCTCCGATTTGGCCAGAGAATGTCGTACGAGGTCTTCCCCTTCTGGTTGTACAATTCAAACAGGCCAGTTATACTTCTTTTGTCAATCTTCTTTCATTCATCCCTTCTTAATGCCCTAGCCATTAACCATCTCCACGTGTCTTTGTCAATGTTAGTGGCAACATCCTCTTTCACACCACAACGCTCTCATACGTCTGTATTTCGTATTCTGACTCTCAAAGTCACACCACACATACTTCTCAGAGCCCTCAGCTCAGTCGAGCCTTCTTTGAGATTTGCCGGCTACTCATAAAGGCGTGTAGTGCCCCATTCACCCTGTAACCCGCATTAACTCTTTTACCAATATCTTTTTCATATTTTCCATCTATCGTAAACAAAGTTCCTAAATATACAAACTCTTTCACTTGTTCGTCTTTCTCTCTCCCAATCACAATATCACATGATGTCATGTATTCAACCCTCTCAAATACCAGAACTTTCGTCTTACCCACATTCTTTTTCATTCCTTTCCTTTAAAAAGCTGCCTATTTCTTACCATCTCCTGCAATGCGTCCGCTGACCATGCAAGTAGAACTTGATCAATATGTATATTAAACGGGCAGGCCCCCTATAAGATGGACCGATGATTTTGTGAGGGTCGCTGGAAGCCGCTGGATGCGAGTAGCTATGTCCGGCAGTGGACATCTTGTGGCTGACATGATGATTATAGATTTTTTTTTTATTTATGTGAAGCGATTCTCCGTTTTCTGTGAACTAATTTTGATAATTCTTTTTTAACGGTACTGGAGGCCAAAATTATTGAAGACTACACACGGTTGCGCTCTCTATGCCCTGGAGTAGTCTGTCTTATCGGATAGTTAGGACTGTTACTATCCGATAGGACAGATTAGCCGACATGGTCGGAAAGAGGTCAATTACATTGTAGAGATGCGATTATGTAAGCTTGAATTATGCTTTTTAACAACCTTTATTTGTCAGTTTGATAAATGTAAATGACGTTTAGTAAAATGTGCCATGTCTACCAGGTCCTGAGTGAGAGGATTGAGGAGTTAAGACCGACGGACGCTGTGAGAGCAGCGCTGGTGATGCAGCTGAGGGATGCCGTCGGTCTTCAGAATATAGCTGACAGACAAGACAATATCACCAAGTAAGTGCCTTTTATTAATCTAAAATCGCCTTTTTTACGTGCCTTTTTTACGCCTGCCATGGACTTCTTCCGGCGCCTGATAGGGAGAGCCCCGGGAACGCGGGTGTTCTACTCCGGTGCAATCTAAGATCGCCTAGTACTAAAAATATAGATATATACCGAATGAGTCCTTGGTGTTGCCATATCAATTACTATTGATTTAACAACATAATATCACACCTCCGTGTCGTAGCACGGTCTGATAACAACTGAGTCATGATCACATGACGTGTTTTGAGTAATAAACTCCCTGTTGATATAATATTACTGGATAAATTTATATCTGTTTTATAGAACGAATTGAAGGTTAGAATTTTAACCAGCACCAATAAAGGAAAGATTATCTATTTGTTTGTTGTTTTTTCGAAACGATTTTATAAAATCTATTCATATTAGGCTATCCTGTAGCCTATCTAAGAGGACAGTACCCTAACCATTTAAGTGTAGTATTTTATGTGTTTGTTACCTTAATATGCTATTTGTATTGTAGTACAGCAACTATTATAAGAAATAAAGTTTATTATTATTAAATAAAAAATATAATTCTATTTTTTTTTATTCTATAGGAAATGTTTTCTAGATGGTCCTATTTAAATTTGGCAAACGGTTGTTGTAGAAAACGTTGAAATGGATTGTATGGTTTTTGAAACTGTAATTATTGCTGGCGATTCTAATTTTTATACTATTCAATTACTTGAATGTTAAAGCTTAATGGCAAGAACAGTAGTTTGACAGTTCTATGTATACCCTCAAAGAGCTGTCAAACTACTCAAACTACTTATATACACACACCAGGCGCGTAAGCGTTTTCGCTGCACGGGGCACCTGGACGCTTAGACATTAAACTACTCTGACGTTTAACCATCTATGGACTGATTGCGTGCCTAGATGCTTGTCCTCACCGATCATTGTGGAGCGATGAGAGTATTACTTGTAGGCAGTTGCCTACAAGTAATTTTTAATGGCTTTAATCCCTACACAAGCTGCTTTATTGATATGGTTAAAATCTTTTTTGCATATTCATCATCATCATCAGGTCAGCCAATGACGTCCACTGCTGGACAAGAGCCTCTCCCAAGAAGGATAGGGATATGCCATAATCGCCACGCTCTTGGCAGACTAAACTTATTAAATTGCCATTACTATGAATGCTTTCGACATGTTAGTATAACATTTTCTGATAATGAGGTAAAGGATAAACATTGTAAAGCCAAGATCCAAATTATTCCAGAAGAATTTTGTTTACTAATAAAACGGCTCATTATTGTTTAAGAATTAATGGTCTGGAACATCGGTAAACATTTGAATAATATTTCAACCAAACTTGTGTTATACAAAGATTTGTCTGCCGGCGTTTATTAGTTTTCTTGTTTAGGTTTATATAAGAGAAATATATATTGAAACAGCTTTGAAATTTATTAAAGTTCTCACAAGAATTCCCAAAATTGAATAGTTCAATAACAAGGCTTACTTCGTCCAATTACTTTCTAAAATTATAATTTTAAGACCCAACCGCATACTGAGGAGTTCTAGTCCTATTAATATTTAAATAACTAAAACAAATAAATAAATAAAAAATATTTTTATTCACGTAGACTTTAAAAAAGCGCTTGTAATATATATATAGTCAGAACATGTTTGTAGTAATATAGTTGTATACATTATTATTTCTAGTAACATAGATATTTAGGTACACATTGTATGAAAACATTTATAAAATTTATTTTATTATAGCAATGATATTTAGCTAGCTCGTATCAAGTTATTGTCAAGAGATTATGTTTAATTATCTAGTTTAAGTCTAATATTTTTACTACATATTGTCAATGGTTCTGTCTATATTAAGGTATTATATTTAAATTAATTATATCGTATTTTTTTTATAAAAGACAACGCCCGCACTGAGGAATCTAATCCCTGTTTTGCGGGGGTATTTTATAAACATATAATAGACGGACACAAATTACATCCAGCCGCAGTACAACTATTTATGGGTCACACAAATAGTTGTCCGGCGCGGGATACGAAAAGGAGAGGCGACTGTCTTAGCCTCTGCGCCACCCGTGCAGTCAGTAATAATAGTTATAATTTATTTTATACTGCATATAGTCGAAACTTACATACAGTTAATCTTAAATACCTTTAAATAAAAAACTAAATTAAATCGTCACCTGCGGGTAGGGTTGCCAGGTCGCCAAACCTAATAGCCGGACAGACAAGCTAGTTAGACTCCTCTGCGCCACCCGTGCAGTCAGTAATAATAGTTATAATTTATTTTATACTGCATATAGTCGAAACTTACATACAGTTAATCTTAAATACCTTTAAATAAAAAACTAAATTAAATCGTCACCTGCGGGTAGGGTTGCCAGGTCGCCAAACCTAATAGCCGGACAGACAAGCTAGTTAGACTAGACATTTGGGTAGATAAGCCGGACACCTAATGTTATTAAAGACTAGCTGTGCCCGCGACTTCGTCCGCGTGTTAATTAGTTTATTTCGTTTTTCTTGTAAAATAAAAGATTTTTTCTAAAATAATAGTAGCCTAAGTTACTCCTTATTACATCAGCTACCTGCCAATAAAAGTCCCGTCAAAATCGGTCCAGCCATTTCAGAGATTAGCCGGAAAAAACAGACAGACAGTGTCATTTTGGTGTATGTACCGTATATATATTTATATTAATGTAATAAAAACCGGTTATTTCAATATTACAAACAGACACTCCAATTTTATTTATTTGTATAGATTTTGCGTCTCAGTATTATAGGTACGACATCATCATCATATGTAAGTATGTGAAGTCAAGCTTTTTTGATCGCTTGGCGTTTTCGTTTGCTAAATGTAAAAAGCCTAACAAAAGCCAGACAAGCCGGAAACCGTTTATTTTGGCCTGACACGCAATCATAAAGCTTACCTATGTCCGGCTTTAACCGGACGCCTGGCAACGCTACCTGCGGATAAGGTGCCCAGAAAGCTGGCAACATTACCCCGTTGTATGGTAAGGCTAATACGTTGTTTTAAGTATATATTAATTATATAATAAACATCTATACATATAATAAAATCGTAGGAAAGTCAAAACTGTACATTGAATATTTTTTTAAAGGATAGGCTAGGGGCGTGATATACAACCGATATCGAAGCCAAACATATAGTTTTTAGAATTTTTGTCTGTACGTATGACCGGGCTAAACTCAAAAAGTACTGCATGGATTTACTTCAAATTTTGCATGAACATTACTAAGAGGTCGGGTCAACATATAGGCTACATTTTATCACGCTTTCACTTACGGCGTAGGAGCTGTGATAATTTATAAAGTTTATCGCGGGTAAAACCGCGGGGCACAGCTAGTAAACAATAAAATAACATTGTCGTGAAAATGTTTCTTTAATCATATTTTTATAATACTGACGGTAATAAAACAAACAGGCGTTGGTTGCTAATTTATTCATGACGATAACATTCGGCCGTGATTTTGAAGGCTTGCTCATAAATAATATGCAATGTGATACTCGGTCTTAAATAACGAGTAAGTTTATGTCATAAGGCTAAGTTATTTTATTCAAGCATTAATTTTTATGGGCAATGGTTACCCTAGTTTCAGAGATATTCAAGCCGCCAAGATCGGCTCTGAGATAACTTATCGATTTTAGCGGAAACACTTCAGCCAGGGACTCTACCGGGTAAGTCGCCGAACTTCGATTTCTTAAATGGCGTTCAAATAAATAAAGGTTAAAATTGACTTAATCAATCTTTAAATCGGCTTCAATGTTGACAATTGATTCCGGACCATTTAAGACGTCACATGTGCTCATGGAAGCCGATTTAACGATTGATTATGTCACTTTAAACCTTTATTTATTTGAACGCCATTTAAGTAATCGATGTTCGGTGAATTAGCCGGTAGGGCCGCAGGACCGATATCGGATTGTCATGAGTGTCCAGAAATAGAACTGCAGCGACATCTATTTACCGGTACAGGCAATTCGCACGCCTTTTGTGATGCTTATGGACATTTAAACATACAAAAATATACCGCAGTTACAAGGCACACCTTGTGGTGTGGGGAAAGTGTCGCACGTGAGGCGCAGCGGCTGAGACAGTCGCCTCGCCGCTTCGTGTCACGGGTTCGAATCCCGCGCCGGACACCTATTTGTGTGACCTATAAATAGTTGTTCTGAGTCTGGATGTAATTTGTGTCCGTCAATTATATGTCTGTAAAATACCCCGGGACACAGGGATTAAATTCCCTAGTGCGGGTGGTGTCTTTTTTTTTTAAAGAAAAGAATTATCTTTCGTTTTCTGCTCTTGTGTGGCCATCATGTACAAATCACTTTACTTTATCGTATGTAGTCCCTGGACTATAATAGTAGTAGTCAGAGTTATTCAAGTCGCCCAGTAGGCCTCTGACTAGATATACACCCATGGTTTAACGTGCCCTAAGAGCCTCGGAGACTCTAAGAAATTAAAATACGCTTACCCATCTATAGAATGACTGCGCCTTGTTGCTTTACCTCCTTAATTGATTTTGAATCAGTCAGGGCAACTGGGTAGGAGCGCCTCAATGTTCTAAGTCATCCACCCTATTAAAAATCGCCTAAAATTGATTTCATCGATCAGCCGTTACCAATAAATAGAGTAATATTTCGAAATTATAATTAGTTTTGAGGTAATAACTGTAAAGTTTCTTATTCTTAGGCACATTTAATTTAAGTGCTGTCCAACTTTGGTTATCTTATTCGTTATAACTTTGTCTTTGAATGTCTCTCTGTTCCTTTTGTCTATAATTTGATAAACTATTATAGATTTCGGTTAGTTTAACTTTGAACATCCTTTGAACAAACTGTAGGTAAGTTCCTATGTATTAGGGAAACAGTTGTGAATATTTCTTTGAAGAATACTGGGCTATGGCTGGAATCCTATTTGAGGATAGTGGGCCAACGATTATCCTCACTGATCCGTTATCAGCGAGCATAACACCCATACCCGCGGCCAGCTATAGATGGGTTACCTACCGCTATTGAGGGTTAATTTTTGAGCGTTATCTTTTTACTAGCTGTGCCCCGCGGTTTACCCGCATTAAACTTTATAAATTTTAGCCTATGTGTTAATCCAGGGTGTCAGCTAACTCCATACCAAATTTTATTAAAATCGCTCTAGCCGTTTGGACATGAAGAAGTAACAAACATACACACTCACACAGTCACATACTTTCGCATTTATAATATTAATAAATAAGCAAGTCACCTGATGGTAAGTGATCACCGCTGCCCATGTACACTCGCAACAACAGAGGAGTCGCGAGTACGTTGCCGGCCTTTAAGAGTCAGCAAACAAGTGTTGCAGACCCTTCCTTGCTTCGAAGGGCATGTTAAGCCTTGGTCCCCGTTATAGTCATTAGACAAAAGTTGTTTTGCCATGTCAGAGGCTTACTCGGCGTTTTGAATAACTCGGACCAGTATCCATACGATAAAGTCGTTTGTACAGACGGCGGAACACCAAGCTGTCAAATTTCCCCAATTCAAAGTTAACCTTATGTTTTTGTGATAATGTTGAAAATCTATTAAAGAAATTTGACGGAATGGGGTAGCTGGATGTGCTGGCTTCTGTACACGGTGGCCAAAACAAAGCCAAGAAGATAGATATTTCGGTACATTGCCACCGCCTCACCCACAAGGTGTTGTGTCCTGTGACTTGTGATATATTTTTGCTTGAATACGAATTTCCGTAAGCATCACGAAAGGCGTGCCAATTGATTGTTGCGGTAAATAGATGTCGCTGCAGTTCTATTTCTGAACACTCTTCACAATCCAAATTTATTACGCATAGCACATTCAGCAATGAACCTCCACGAACTAAATAAGTCTCACCAGAACTGCGGGGAAGCCTCATGTCTCTCTACAGCGTTCGATCTAAGAAACAACAAAAACCACGAGTCTATGACTGCAAGCATAAGGATTGGTCAAACTCTGT
The DNA here is from genome assembly GCA_951640165.1 of Pseudoips prasinana. Classification (NCBI taxonomy): domain Eukaryota; kingdom Metazoa; phylum Arthropoda; class Insecta; order Lepidoptera; family Nolidae; genus Pseudoips; species Pseudoips prasinana. The sequence continues at coordinate 12,103,997 of OX621249.1, read as the reverse complement.
AGAAAGCTCCAACTACATAATATGCAGGTCCCAAAACAACCCACGAACTCTTTTCCCGGCAGAAGACGTCCATCTTCAAATTCTTTGTTTTTGTTAATTAAACTCGGTTTGAGAGTTTACCCATAGTTATGCTACTGCACTAACGGGACTTGTCAACACTGCAACTCCTGTAAGCCAGGTTCAACAGTGACATGCAATGAAATGACACGTGAGCAGTGTGGCTCAAGCAGGTCCCAGGGAATCCATCCAACTGACTTGAATCCTGCTACGAATTTAGCGAGAAAGAAACAAATATCTTGAGAGGTGTCAAGGGACACCCGGATGGAACGAAGTTATTTCTTATTATTAATTATGTACAAAAAACCTGTATACACTCAACAAAAATAATCGTCGCGACACCACACTGTTCAATGCGAAATAGAAATGAAAATATCTGGCTTGCTTTCTATAAGAGAGAGAGAGGGAGAGACAGACAGAGAAACATGCGCACGCCGCACACCTACAAAAAGTGTCGTGACAACTTTTCGTAAGAATTTTTTCCGTCTAGCCCCCTTTCACAACGCGCGATAAGGAACTTCGTTCCAAAAGGAGTTAGACAAAAAGTATATGCTATGTACTGTGTAATATAGTAGATATAATATGCTCTATTATATCAGCAGCAGCAGCCGTATGGTTTCCGGTCTAGAAAGAATTACACAGCCACTCCATACCATCCCGTGGGTGTCGCAAAAGGCGACAAAAGGATACACCAGGTAGTCGAGCAACAGCTACCACCTAACTGCGGTCAACAACTCGCATGGTAACTACGGCAAACCCCTACAAATGGGAAAGTTATGAAAACCTTTGGAGGAGGCCTATGTCCAGCGTGAACGATATCAGGCTTATGATGTATTATTCTCAGCTCAAATGATGAATAACATCCAGATTCTAAGGTTTAAGACAATATTTATTCAATAGTAAATAATTAAATTAATTAAAATAAAATTATAAGCTAAACATTAGATAAACTACAGATACACTATTTACCCTAAAAGGCGTCCAATAATACCTCCGCATCGCTTATGGGAAAAGTGCCCCAAAGCGTAAGTACTATTTTTTCTGTGCCCAAAGGCTGGCCGCATTGCCACGCTGATCCTCTGACCCAATAATAGACCAGCCCTCTGATGATGGGAAGGGTCGATCAAACGTTTAGCTATTTCCCGAAATATTAAATGTGCGCTCGGGCCCCATAGTCCTAAGGTTTCTACCCCAAACGTCTCAAAAACAAAATTTGCAGCCAAATTTGTGTATTTGCGCCGTTTAAGGGTTTCCGCCAAAGCAGCAACAGCGCCTGCAGAACCCGACGTATGGGGAAGATGGGAGGGCGCAAGGGTGTCGACGCATGTTGCGTCCCACGCCAGGGGTCTACCCATCTTCCACGGAATCAAAGACATACCATCGGGTCTCTTTCCATTAAGTGAGATTCTAAGGTTATGTTATAATACAAAAATATTTTCTGTATCAATTTAATGTTAACCCATTTAAGATTGTGCTTCAATTGAGTTACGTACTTTTCCTCGTTTCAATCTAACAAAGCGAGGGAACGCGAGTTTGCGTATGTACTGCTCTTGTGTCGGCAGGCGCCAACGATCTTGCGTTGCGATTACGTGTCGTGCGTCATAGACATTATTAACGCTGTCCGTGTAGTTGGGAAGAGCGGATTCGGGAATTCAAGGATATCACCGGCGTGGAGTTATAATGTTATATTCTTGGTCATGGTCATGGTCAGTCAACAACTGACCACGATGAGTCACGGGGTACTTTACAAACATATAATAGACTGACACAAATTACATCCAGACCGAGAACAACTATTTATGGGTCACACAAATAGTTGTCGAAGCACGATGCTGCGTGGCGACTGTTTTAGCCGCTGCGCCACACGTGCAATCAAAAATCAATTATAAATCATTTATAACTATGACGCAGGTCGTGGGTTCGATTCCTACCCAGGACAGATATTTGTGTGCATGGATATGTCTTTTTGTCAGTCTGGGTGTAATTATCTATATAAGTATGTATTTACAGAAGAAAAGTGGTATATCATGCAGTTATCTGGTTTCCATAGTACAAGCTCGGCTTAGTTTGGGATCAGATGACCGTGTGTGAATAATGTCCTAAGATAAGATATAATATTTTATTAAAAAGATACGCAGACAAACTATCCATATCGTACCAGCTAACTTAGAAAAAGGTATAAAAAATTTACAAAGGTAAACTTTACAAGGTACTTAAAACATTAATAAAGAATTTAAGGGAGTTCTGTTATGGTTCTCCGTATGAGCTAATAAAGATCCCACGCAAATTGAAAGTCGGACAGGGTAGTTCTTTTTATAGTAATTAGGTAATGGGTTCACGACCTTGTATTTGTGCACTGAACATTTGTCAAAGTTGATTGATGTGCACTCATTTCTGCCTCATTATTTTCTGAGAAGTGTGTTTAGCTGTTTTTCATACCGGGGATCCTGTACGTTTGTCTGCCCGCAGCACAGTTCACGGTAACTTTTATGAGATGTACATTTTATTTATTTTTGCTTATTAACGATACTTTAGTGCTGTGTAACTATAGAAATAGGTTTATTTTTACTTAAAAGGGTATTTTAAGGTGAAACTACTTTAAAGCATTGTAGCCTATAGTCATTCTTGTGCTTTCCGTATTTAGGTTTCTTTTAGTAAAGAGAAACGAGGGTTTCTTTAAACAAAAAGATAATAAGTAAATATTATTCATAAAAGGGAACCTCTACGCCTATTGACTGTACTGGGACTTACTTATAACACATACCTTGATTTCCAAACCAAACCCAATAAGGATGTACACATTTATGTGCTGCATGAAATTTTTTTTTAAATAATACTAATAAATATCTCGTGATAACTAATAAACTGCCATCTGATCCCAAACTAGGCAGAGCCTGTTACCATGGCATCTAGACAACTGACAAACATACTTATATATTTCTAAATACGTATACATATATTATAGGCGAGTTACGCCCAGACACATAACAAATAATCGTGCTCATCATACAAAGATTTGCCCACGTTGGAAATCAAACCCACGACTTCTGGCGTAGCAGTCACTAACCACTAATTCAACAGGCCAATCAAAATTGACAAACCAATACGAGAATTTTGTTACTCATATACATTAAATACGTTAATAGGAATAACACATGTTATCAAGTTCAACACTATAACTGCAACATAGAAGTCATAATATGCTACTGCTGTTTGGTTCACCGCAATTTTTATTTCGCTATTTCGGGTTTCGTCTTCCGGGATCTGGTAATAAATCGCAATTATTTCTAGAACAGTTCACATTATACGTACATTTAACTACCTACGAGAATACTTTAGTTTGCTCTAGTGAGTGTAAGGTTGTCAGGCCCTAACATTCAAAGTCATATTTATTGGACAATTTCTTAATGAACCGGTCATTCTCTTCGACAAATGTTTTTTTTTTTTTTTATGTCAGAGGTCGACAAACGTGCAAGTGGGTCACCTGATGGTAAGTGATCACCGCCGCCCATGGACACTAGCAACACCAGAGGAGTCGCGGGTGCGCTGCCGGCCTTTAAGAGTCAGCAACAAGTGTTGCTGGAACTTCCCCCCCACCCCGATGAGCTCTGGCGACCTTACTCACACTCAGAAACACAACATTAAATTATTAATGTTATTATTAAGGAATGTCTTCTGTAAGGTGGAGGTACTTCCCCTGTCGGGCTGCTCTTCGAGCGAAAGAACGCTGTGCCCTACCTCTCTTATCTCGTATCGATTTTAAGCTGAAAAATACGCGAAAAAACGGGTATATACGTATTTGTATGAAGAGCTAGCAGTATTTTTGTGTTTGGAACTCCATTCCACACTATTTATCACATCATCACCTCAACAGACTGATATTATCCACTGCTAAACATAGGCCTCCCCCAAAGGTTTCTATATCGTTGCCGCAGTTACGTGGTGGCTAGTACACAGGTGGCTACCTGGTCTATCCCTTAGTCGCCTTTTACGACACCCACGGGATGGTATGGGGTGACCCTGTTCGACTATTTTATGCGTTATAGAAACTAGGTTACCTATTGTAATTACTTAAATTAATTATTGGAACGAAGTTTTGGAACGAAGTTCCTTATCGCGCGTTGTGAAAGGGGGCTAGACGGAAAAAAATCTTACGAAAAGTTGTCACGACACTTTTTGCAGCTGTGCGGCGTGCGCATGTTTCTCTGTCTGTCTCTCTCTCTTATAGAAAGCAAGCCAGATATTTTTATTTCTATTTCGCATTGAACAGTGTGGTGTCGCGACGATTATTTTTGTTGAGTGTATACAGGTTTTTTGTACATAATAAATAATAAGAAATAACTTCGTTCCATCCGGGTGTCCCTTGACACCTCTCAAGTTTTAATTATTGTAATTGCTCACGTAATCAGTCCTATTATCATTTGGTATTTTGTATTGATAACAAGTATAATAAAATCGATGCAGCGGTGCGGTGTAGCGAACTGAAAGCAAAGTCTGTATAAGGCCTCTGCCTCGAATTATGTGGGCGGCAGCGGCGCCGGCGCGGTACCGGCAGGATCTTTTGCCTAATCAAATGTATCTACCCTCGAAAAGCGGGCTACGAGCGGTGCCCTCCAGCCTAGCGGTGAGCTCTCGCGTCGCATCCGCCCGTGAAATTCGAGGCAGAGGCCTTACACTTAGCGTATATACAAATTCTAAAGGAAATTTGGACAGCGGCCGCCGGTTCTATAGTATGCTGGCAGGACAACCCCTATAGACTGATGAAGAACACCATCAAACCTTCCTCCTCAGCGGGAATATTTGGCCAGACACGACTAGATGAACAAAACATCTGGTAACCCAAAGTGGGACGCAGTTTCTATCCTGAAAAGTCTATATACATTTGAAATATATCATAATATAATACATGTCATCTTTATATTCACATTTCCGCTAATTATTATAAAATCTGTGCTTCCGTGACATTTATTGCAGATAAAAAAAATGGGAAAAATTTCAGTGCTATCTATTAGAGCCATCATTCATAATTTATCTCAATAACATTTCCGCCTTAATATATAAATTAATATACTTCCAGTGAAAACCACGGTCCTTTAAAATGATATTGGAAATAGTGGGTTAGATGTTATTAACATAAGTGGCCAAGTGCGTGGAGCCTTAACGGCGCTTAGCACCGCGATTTAATTAAATCTAGTAAAATTATTTGCTAAGTATATACAGATACTTCACATATAATCATTAGAAATAAAATTGGTTGATTACATGAAAAATATTTTAATGACTTTTGTAATAACAGAAAAACAAAATACAAATCAAATATAAAACAGGAAAAATACATAGACAAAAATAGAAAAGGGCATCACTTATTCAACAACCCAAAGTAAATCTTGGCATCCAATACACAAAATTTAGCTATAAAGTAACTATTCATAATGTGAAAACATGTCATCTTAACGATGTGAAAACATGTCATCCTAACGATGAGACTAAATACTTAGGTACCTACTAAATTAACTTGTCATCAGCAAGAACCCGTATCGAAGCCGAAATGTGAATTTTATCAAAATTGTTACATATAACGGATAAAGAAACTAATAATCTATACATATAATAAAATCGTAGGAAAGTCAAAACTGTACATCGAAAATTTTTTTAAAGGATGCTTGGGGCGTGATCTACAAATTTACTTCAAATTTTGCATGAATATTACTAGGTGGTCGGGTCAACATATAGGCTACATATTATCACGCTATCACGTACGGGGGAGGAACTGTGATAATTTATAAAATTTAACGCGAATAAAACCGCGGGGCACAGCTAGTAAATAATATTATCCTGGGACATTATAGTGTGTATATAGTAGAAGCTTTGCTTAGTTTGGGATCAGATGGCCGAGTGTGAATATTGTCCCAGGATATTATTATTATTAACTGCGGCCGCCAACTCGCATGCCAACGCGGTGACTACGGCAAACCTCTCCAAACGTTATAGAACCTTTGGGGGAGGCCTATGTCCAACAGTGGACGATATTAGACTAATTTGAAAACAAAAGTGGCATTATACGAAATTATTTTTATTGAACTTTTTTTTCGAAATAACTACATTATTTATTATTACAGTTGCAGTTTGTAACTAAAAGTAAGATAGGTCAACTGTTAAATAATGCTAATTGCAGTACTATATTTTATTACCTGGCCTAGATATAAATCATAATACTGCTTCACAAACATGAAACGGTCATAGTGACAAAATACTATTTTTGTATAATGCCACTTTTGTTTTAAAGGTGCGTTATGATGATGATATGATTAGTATATATGAGCCGGTTGTGTAACATGTACAAACAACAAACAAATATATATCTTGTCTGTACTTGTAATACAACATTTAATTTAATTTATTAGCAGCTTACTTTGAAGTCTCAAGCACTATGATAAATGTATGAATAAAGATGTCTATTTCACATTTTTTTATTATGTTTTATTTATAACGCTTACATCAAAGACTTGTAGAACATATAGGACTTCCTGGTCTTAGTTTTTAGATTAGTTGCGGTGGAACTTCCTTGAGATTCATTAGTAATGTGATATATAGGTACTTGTTTGTATTGCGAGATAGCCTAGTGATTACCTGTGGAGTCCAGTGACCACTGACTTTTTTTGAGATTTTTTTCTTTTTACAGAAGAAATCCAAAATCAGTTATGGTCCGACCTGCGATTTGAACCTAGGACCTCGTTATCTGCGGTTGAACACACTACTGCTAGACCAACGAGGCTTGGATATAACGCACCTTTAAAACAAAAGTGGCATTATACAAAAATAGTATTTTGTCAGTATGACCGTTTCATGTTTTTGATGCAGTCTTATAATTTATATCTAGGCCAGGTAATGAAATATAGTACTGCAATTAGCATTATTTAACAGTTGACCTATCTTACTTTTAGTTACAAACTGCAACTGTAATAATAAATAATGTAGTTATTTCGAAAAAAGAGTTCAATAAAAATAATTTCGTATAATGCCACTTTTGTTTTAAACGTGCGATAAATATATAACCGTTATGGTTAATTCTAAAGTGTTTCTGCTAATTTGTCCGATCCCCAATTCCATCCAAGTTCCATATACCTCGAGTGAATATCCTGGTTCCTTTAACTTGCCTTGATTTAGTTAAAATCAAGTATCAGAAACACTAGGTAAATTATGTTGTATGAAGAATTTATCGACGCCACTAGCACAACATTTATTGCCACTGTTGATCCTGCCACTGTTGATCCTGGCTTACAGGAGTTGCAGTGGTGGGTAAGAGGGAGGGACTAGTCCCGTTTAAAAACAAAAAAAAAAAAATAGCACAACATTTAATGAACCAAATGCAACCCTTAAAAACAAAGCTTTAGCAACTGTTATCTTAATGAGATCTCTGGGCACGTGATGGATTGAGAATGCAGATACTTTGACACATCGAAAGCCACATTGCCCTATCAAATGGCCGTGAAAAGGCGCCAGCCGCCGTAAAAAGACTCATTTGCACTTGTGCAATAAAAGCTTGGCGCAAATACATGCGCCAACATTGCACGCATTTATTGGCGATTGAGACCATTTTCAACTGACTGTATATAGGTATGCTGTTATTTATAACTATGATAGGTATCATATAATTCGAATTCTTCTTGTTGACCCCCTTTCTTGACATACTCGTATCATATATTTCAGTTAAAGAAGATATTCTTAAAAAAATAAGAAATAAAGGTAAACACTGAAAGCCATCCAAGTCCAAACCTGAGCGGCTCTGACGTGGCTTAGCTATTGTTGTCTAATGACTACAGAGACCGACAGCTTAACGTGCCCTCCGAAGCAGGGAGAAGCTCAGAAATTACACTTTTGCGGTTGGAATCTACAGTCTGACCACGCGCCTAGATCTAACCTCGCCATACCTTAATAATTTTAAATAAGCAAATATTTTAGATATTTATTTAATCACAAGTTTCCGAAATGATCGAAAGGAAATGATAATAAATATATTAATATAACTAACACACGGCCATCTGATCCCAAACAAGGTGGAGTTTGTCCTATGGCAACCAAGTAACTGATAAACAGACTTATATATTACTAAATATTATAGATAGTATACACCTAGAGCAAATAATCGTGCTCATCGCACAAAGATTTGTCCTGAGTATGGATCGAACCCATGATCTCGGGCTTAGCAGACAGGGGTCACTAAACACTAATAAACTAACAGGCTAGTCAAATGTTGCAGATAAACATTAGCCAGGTGTTACGAATCGAACCTTTTTTGGAACACTTTATATTCAAAACTAGCTGTGCCCCGCGGTTTTATCAAATTATCACAACTCCTCCCCCGTAGGTTATAGCATGTTAATATGTAGCCTATATGTTGACCCGACCTCTTAGTAATGTTCATGGAAAATTTGAAGTAAATCCATGCAGTACTTTTTGAGTTTAGCCCGGACATACATACTGATAAACAGACAAAACTCTAAAAGTTATTTTTTTGGCTTCCATGTCGATTGTAGATCACGCCCCAAGTATCCTTTTAAAAAAATATTCAATGTACAGTTTTGACTTTCGTAAGATTTTATTATATGTATAGATTCTTGTGCTATTGTAAAATTTTATACGTCAATATCAGTACACAGTTTTACCTACTTACTAAACCAAAGTTTCTTCTTTTACCAGCGTTTAGTATATATTAAATTTCCTTCCTTCCGATATTTAATACCATATTTGGTCAGTTGCCTTTTTAGGATACTACCTGTATAGGTCTATCTTGTGTTTCGTTGACTTTTCAATTCGCGTATTTCTCCCAGCGTGCAATGAAAAAGTATTGTTCACAATTCCGTCCCGACAACATTCCCATAATAAATATTAATATGTATGGTGCGAAGATTTATAAGATTTCTTGAATGGTATATATTTATAATTCTTTTATGCGTTTTCCGGGTAATCAATAACATGTCCGCGTGACACAGGTAGTGTTTATTAAATAAATAATTGAATTTAATATACAATCCCCTTTGTTCGTGAGTTTTCTTTGTCAAGACCTGAGAAAGGAAAGGCCATTACACACATTTACTGATTATTACGTCTCTTGCTTTTAAAAGTTTCTTTTGTACAGAGAAAAGGTATATCTCTGTCTTTACCTAACTATAATATAGTTTGTTACTGGGTTTTTATCATATCAACTAAATAACGTCAACTACAGGATAGAATGCTCCTTCTTAAAATCCACCAAAATCGCCACACTTGCGGCCTACCGTTGATGGTGATAGTTAAAATAAAATTAGTAAATAAAAAAAGGTTTTTATTCACGTAGACTTTAAAAAGTGTAAGCGCTAGTAAGCTAGTAGCGCTAGTAAGCGCTTGTAAATAGTAGAACATGTTCGTAGTAATATATAATTAATTAATTAATTATTTCTATGTACATATAGATAGATATTTAGGTACACGGATTGTATGAAAAAATTTACAATAAGATTAATTTTATTATAGTAATGATATTTAGCTAGCTTATATTAAGTTATTGTTTGTGGCACAGAAGCATGCTGGTATGTATTCCCTCCAGACGAGTTCTACACCCTCACGGGATGATATGGCGTCGTGATATTTGTCACCGTCACCACACAGATACTCCCACAAATGTCTAAAAATGTCGCCAATCCTGTGTCTCTCGGCACTTTCAATGCGACCGTACGAGTAAATAGAGAGGGCAAGCCCGATAAATACTACTTTAGTGGTCGAAAAAAGACAGAATAATCTTCATATTTCAATATTTAGAGTAGAGGAAAAAGTAGGTAGAAACTTAGCGGAATTATCGAACGTTAAATACTAATTTGCAATTAGTGAATCTAGCCCCTGATAACATTTTAAATTGGAGTGCACATGCGCAGAAGATACTTATATCAGTTTGTTTAGATTATTAAAATCGTCACCATTACTTATTTTTAGCAAAAATATGCTAACATAACATTCCAGTCTTTCAAAGTTCGACAGATTACGTCTATGAAACATAAATGAGTGCACTTGGCACAGAAATATTGGCACATTGCTTTAAACAAAGAAAATCTATCACCAATACCAATTTGTCGCTAATAATAGCAAATATAACAATTCTAATTATTTTACTGAACAACGATAAAAATAAACATTTAAATCGATACCATTTGTATCGATATATCACGATTCGTCTTAATATATTTGACAACCAATTTGAGTACGTGACGAAATTTGGCTCTGATTTGTTTCTCTCTTTTTTTTAAGAATTATTTTAAGAAAGCTCAAGTATCTATATAAGCATAATAAAAACGCTGGTGGGGTGCAGACGCAAAAATAAAACTATTCTAGCTCTGCTAAAAGGCTGCTCACAGCAATGCTGTCAACATCATGACCCACTTTCTATAGGGTAGTTTATGTGATTAAGTTGCTGTACCTACAATTCTGAGAGTCTCCTTATATTATCCTTATATAGTTATGTGGAAAGCGAGGAATCGAGAAATTAAACTTCGTAGTTGTACTCACAAAATAACTTCTTATTTATTTCTTTTAATATTATATTATTCAGATTGCGTCTTGCTCAACTTTTTCTCCTTACAGAATAGAAATGTCACACCATAGACTCACGATATCCCCGCTGTTACCTTAGACAAAATATCTATGATCGTCTTTGGCTCAATAAAGCTGCACATGCATAAATAAAGCCTTTTAATCCTAATTATCCTAATTTAAAAATCGTTTTTTAGGGTTCCGTAGCCAAATGGCAAAAAACGGAACCCTTATAGATTCGTCATGTCTGTCTGTCTCGTCCGTCCGTATGTCACAGCCACTTTTTTCCGAAACTATAAGAGCTGTATTGTTGAAATTTGGTAAGTAGATGTATTCTGTGAACCGCATTAAGAATTTTACACAAAAATAGAAAAATAATAATAATTTTGGGGGGTCCCCATACATAGAACTGAAACTCAATAATTTATTTTTTCATGGTACCCATACATCTGGGGTGTCTATGGATAGGTCTTCAAAAATTATATTGAGGTTTCTAATATATTTTTTTTCTAAACTGAATAGTTTGCGCGAGAGACACTTCCAAAGTGGTAAAATGAGTGTCCCCCCCCCTGTAACTTCTAAAATAAGAGAATGATAAAACTAATAAAAATATATGATGTATATTACCATGCAAACTAACAACGAAGATTGGTTTGAACGAGATCTAACGAGCAGTTTTTTTAATACGTCATAAATCGTAAACCGCAATTTGCTTTCATTTAATTAACTGAAATACTTGCTGCTACGGAACCCTTCTTGGGTGAGTCCGACTCGAACTTGGCCGGTTTTCTCTAAAATTAGGCTCCATAATTTTTGCGCCTTTTTTATACGCATAATATTTTGTTTATTTTGCCATAACTATCTGTGCTGGCTGGAATTCCACTGCTACTTCGAACTGTAATGGACCTCTGATAACCATGGACGGGACGTTATAGTGCACAAGTTTTTCAGCATTTGCACTTTTTATTTATATGAAGGCGGGCAACACTTTTGTGGGTTTCTGGTGTTGCGAGTGTCCATGGTCACTTACCATCACCATGATAACAATATCATATAAAATCACGGGAATTAGGTCACAGTACCAGTAACACCAACTGCTGTGTGGTGACGGCGACAAATATCAGAATCAGAATATCATCACCCCATCTCATCCCGTGGGGGGCGTAGAAGTCGACCAGAGGGAATATTTACCAGAGGACGGGTAGCAGCTTCCTTTTGATTACTATTACCATCTTACTGCGATCGCCAACCCGTCTGCCAAGCGTGGCGATTATGGCATATCCCCCCAAGACGATTCTTGAGGGAGGCTTGTCCAGCAGTGGACTTATTTAGCTGTAATGATGATGATGATGATGATGACCAGTAACATACCTTCCTACCTTTACACCAATTTCATGAGTCCCCATTCCTTATTAATGTATAACTGTTAATCTAGTGTTATTTAACTTACCACATTAGACAATGTGGGAGTACATAATGATTATATCGAAATTTTAATATCTCCAAATGGGGTGGCGTCCTTAAGTCCTGAAATACAGGCCTTACGTCTATCTTAGGCACCAATCTCCCACCATATAATTAGAAAATTGAAATTTTTATGTATTGTTCTTGATGACATGTAAAATGTACCTTATATCGTGGTGAGAAATAAAACATTATTGGAACGAAGTCGAAGGAAAAGTTGTCACGACACTTTTTGCAGCTGTGCGGCGTGCGCATGTTTCTGTTTCTCTCTCTCTCTCTCTCTCTCTCTCTTACAGAAAGCAAGGCAGATATTTTCATGTCTATTTCGCATTGAACAGTGTGGTGTCGCGACGATTATTTTTGTTGAGCGTATACAGGTTTTTTGTGCATAATAAATAATAACTAATAACTTCGTTCCATCCGGGTGTCCCTTGACACCTCTCAAGTTTTTATTATTGTTATTAGTTGCTTGCTAAGAGTGGTAGTAGAGAAGTAAGTTATAACCAGAAAACCATTATGGCCTAACGTAGGAAAGTAAAGCTGGGATTTCATTATCTCCGGCTAAATACTATACTGCAGACTAACGCAGACAAGGCAGTCGAGAACTTATCTGTATTATCTTTGCGTCTTGAGACTTCACCCTTGCCCCTATCGTTAAAGTTTATGTAAACATAAATAAACAGTTGAACTTAATCGGAGCAAATATAATCAAGACTGATTTACTTTACACTTCAGCTGTATAGGTATGAGTATAAGAAACGACAACAAGGATGACCCTGCAATGAGCATCATAAAAAAGATTCACACTGCGTAATGACTAGATAGCTTATTTTCACGTGCACTTTTAGGTAAATTAAATTAAAGGCATTGAGCGCACGGCCTATATAGAGAGTTCCCTAATATCTATTTGGGTGTCTTGATGCAGCATATAAGACATAAAGAGGATCTTGACTATCTCAATTTTCTAGTACCGTAGTTATGGTGAGATTAATTTGGTCATCCTTTTTTTGTCCCGCCAAAGGAAAAATTACCTCCGTGACATAATTTGCCATAGCCAACCTGGAGGACTCTTAATAGATTACGGGTTTCTTTTTACCTTACCCAGGTTGGTAGATCCAAAGAAAACATGTGCAAATGGGGATACATTCCCACATCACAAAACATATGCGAGTGCAGCGTGTCACCTCAAAAAGTATGGCATGTTTATCCGATTGTCCCTCCTGTCCAGTCTCTTGTTCCCTTCAGGACTTGTATGACACTTCAGCCAAAGCGGTCAGCGTTGCCCAATTTTGGGAAGATAGAATCTAATTACTACCATCGACACATTAAGAAGAAGAAGTACCTAAAGCTAGACGGCTGGAGCAGTCAAGAAATAATATGTATTATTTATTTATTATTTCTTGTGTAATAAACAGAGATAGGAGTATGTAGAGCTATTTCGGGCTAATGACCTCAAATATGACATGACACCGGTATTTCCGGAATTTCTTAATTGTGCTAGTACATCATCATTGTATCAGTTGAAAGATGTCCACTGCTGGACCAAGGCTTCCCGCAAGGATCTCCACAGTCCAAAAAGGAAGAAAATCCTCGAAAGGAGATCTCATCCATGCCCTAACAACTTGTAAGCAGAATTGAATATCCCTACCTATTAAATTATATATGTATGTATAGTATATTGTACTCGTAGTAGTAATTAAATAGTATTGTCTATATTAGACATATTAAATTGTTGTTTATATGCCTATGGCATTAAGTTCACCTCGGTACAACTATGTGTATAAAGTTTTAATTTATTTATTTATTTAAGGCTATCAACACTACAGATTGAATTGAAATAAAAAATGGATGATTTGAAATAAAAAGAAGATATAAATTAATTCGATGTTATTAAAATCATACAAGTATTTATTTATTTATTTAGCCCGTTAAGTGAGAAGTGAGAGATTTAATTTTTATGGCGGAATTTTTTCGTTCGTTTAGCTATAGGAGGTCTCTCAACTCAGTGTGCCTTTTGGCAAAGACCTCCAGGAGTTTCCATTGCTTCCTGTCTTGAGCAACTCTCCTCCATTTGGGTCCCGCAGTAAGTTTCAGCTCATCTTCCCAGCGCATTAGTTGTCGTCCTAGACGTCTTTTGCCATCTCTTGGATACCAATTCGTTACAATTTGGCTCCACTTTACATTCTTTAATGTAATCTAATAATAAGTAACGGAAATAAAACAAAACAGGACATTGATTGTATTTGCAGTCTTATATCTGCAAAATTAAATATCGCGATTGTCGTGTACGTATGCGGTGGACATTGAATCCGGGTCATTGCAGTGGGGCGCCCTCCAAACGTAAATGGGTCAGAGGAACAAATGGACACGAATAGATGGGAGTTGCTAGGCGATGACCAGGCGTATTGTCGCCGCGTCACTCACTGGGACAAAGATAACTTCCAGTTGCGTTGGGAATAATTCTTTATTATTGATTTAACTGAGACGCACAGAATAATAATATCCTCCTAGCCGAATTTCGGCCACGGCGGCCAGTTTCAACAGAGATTAGCTATCTGCGCGGGACATATTATAGTGCTCAAGTGTGTGCGCAAACACAGGAGCACTTTCTATTCCATCAATTTCATGATCCGCCTAGCGACACGACCGGAAAGACGCCAGGTACAGGACCGATGGCTATAAGTGCTCTCCGAGGCACGGGGGTATAATACCGCCAACTCCCAGACTTCGGGTTGATGCTGAGAAATTTTTCTTTTATACAGAAAAGTCCCAAAATCACTTTTGGTCCGATCCAGGATTTGAACCCAGGACCTCGTTCTCTGCGGGTGAATACGCTATCGCTAGACCAACGAGGCAGTCAACTGAGACGCACTTAGTCTATTCCAGTTAAACACGCGCGGTTAATCCATAGTTTTTAAAAGTACAAGTTTAAGTTCCTTTGAAGTAGAAGTCATTAAGTCAAGTAAGAGGTCTACTGGGCGGCTTGAACTACTAATTAAATTTATTAAACCGAGCTAAATCGGAGTGGAACACTAATTCATTACCTACTAGCTGTGCCCGCGGTTTTACCTACGTTAATCTTTATAAATTATAACCTATGTGTTATTTGAATATATAAGCTATATTACTACAAAGTTTCATTAAAATCAGTTCGGTAGTTTTTGCGTGAAATAGTAACAAACATCCATATCTATACATCCATACTCACAAACTTTCGCATTTATAATATGTATTAGGTTTTTTTGAAAGATTTCTCCCGCATTAGGCAAAGTAACCTCTGTGACGCGGGGTACATTACATACATAATAATATAATTGAAGGACACAAAGTACATCCAGACTTGTAATAACTATTTATGGGTCTCGCAAATATTACTTCTGTGCGGGAATTGAACCCGGAACACGAAGTTAGGACGACTGTCTTAACCGCTGCGCCACACGTGCAGTCATAATTATTATAAATTAGTGATCCGCTCTGAGTTTGCTCAGTTAGATAGGTTGAAAATTAAAGTAGGATTTAATATATAAAAGTTACTTATATTATAAGAAACTTTTTTAGTTTTAATATAAAGAACAAGGGGTTATAGGGGGCCTTTTTGACTCTAAACTAAATTTTTGTTTTATTTTTGCTATGTATGGCAAAATTTATTTATTTCAAAAATATTTTAGTATAAGTTTAATTATACTAAAATATTTTTGAAATAAATAAATTTTTCCATACTTACTCGTGCTTTGTTTTTATTTATACACACAAAATAATCTATATAAATAAAAAGACAAGTCCTGACTTATAAAGAAAAAGACTGACTGACTATATAAATAAAAAGACAAGTCCTGACAACTTTGCCGTTTTTGAAGTTTAAGGTATAAAAATTGGTATTTGGCCTTCCAATTAAAAAAAAAATCACGTATTTCAGGGTTTTTGGAAATTCCACCCCCAAGGGCGAAAAATAGGGGATGTAAGTTTGTAAGGAAAATGTGACAATTTTTATGTTAAACGCATGAAAATTGGTATTTGGCCTTTTAGTAAAAAATAAAAAATATATATTTCAGCATTTTTGGAAATTCCAGCCCCAAGAGCGTAAAATAGGGGGTGTAAGTTTGTATGAAAAATGTGTCAATTTTTAAGTTAAACGCATGAAAATTGGTATTAAGCATTACAGTCAAAAATTAAAAATATATGTTTCAGGATTTTTGGGAATTCCACCCCTTAGGGCGTAAAATAGGGCATGTAAGTTTGTATGAAAAATGCGACTTTTTTGAAGTTAAACCCATGAAAATTGGTATTTGACCTTTCAGTTAAAAATAAAAATATGTATTCCAAGATTTTTGCAAATTCCACCCCGAAGGGCATAAAATAGGTGATGTAAGTTTATACTGACTGACATATCAACGCACAGCCTAAACGGCTGGAGTTAAAGACTTGACATTTTGGCAGAAGGTACCTTTTATGACGTAGTACTAAAGAAGGGTTTTTGAAAATTCCACCCTCAAGGGTGTAAAATTGGGGATGTAAGTTTGTATGAAAAATGTGAAACGTTTTAAGTTAAACGCATGAAAATTGTTACTTGGCATTTCAGTTAAAAATTTAAAATATATATTTCTGAATATTTGCGTAAAGTAGGGTAGGTAAGTTTCTATGTAAACTGCGACTTGAAGTTAAACGCATGAAAATTGGTACTTAGAATTTCAATTAAAAATTAAAAATATATACTTATTTCAGGATTTTTGGGTTGTTATTTTATTTTACTTTATTTAACTTACAAAATACTATACATGCATACTTAAGGACAATTGATATGTGTTCTTTGATTTTTGCGTGATGATATCGGGTCCTTTTTGTAAATAACAGTAGCAAAGTAGTTTTTAATTTATTTCTTAGTAAGGTTATTTATAGGTTAGGTTTCATTCAATTTATATTGCTTATTTGTTTTAAAAGTTATATTTTTTAGATTAAGCTTAAGTAATAAGTAGTTACATTGGTCATCATTCAAACTTGTCGCGGACAAAGTCGCGGGCACCAGCTAGTTTAGTTATATTTTGTCCATGATCAGAATGTTTGACACTAGTATTGACACACGTTATATAAATTAAATACAAAAAGTTCCCGCGCTCATTTTATAACAACATTTGACTAGCTATTTAGCTCGTAAATATAATTATCATGTCATCGCTGAAAAACCGGGATATTCTGGACGCGAGTGGGTACTTATATTTATAGAGTTAATAGCTGTGCCCCGTGGTTTCACCCGCTTTAAACTTTATAATTTATAGCCTATGTGTTATTTATCAGCTATACCTATTACCTACTATTATCATAACAGCCGCAAAAAGTTCACCCACCCAAGAATCATCTTGGGGGGATATGCCATTATAGCATTAATAGCCACGCTTGGCAGATGGGTTGGCGATCGCAGTAAGATGGTCTTTGTGGGTACTCAGAAATAAGCTGCTGTCCATCCTCTGGTAGAGATTCCCTCGGGTCGACTTGTACGCCCCCCACGGGATGAGACGGGGTGACGAAATTCTGATAATCGGAGCCGGCACCACACAGCATCCTACTATAAATTACTATAAAGTTTCTTCAAAATCCGTTCCGTACTTTTTGCGTGAAAGAGTAACGTCTCAGTTTCCGATATCATCGAGAAACAAATCCACAGTGTGTGTCAATAGAAATACAATTTTATTGAAACCAATTAAGGTTAATTCTAAAATTAGGATTAAGTACCCAAGGTTAAAAAAGTGTAAAACGAGCGTGTCTCGCCATTAAACGTAAAAGTTTGGCGAGTATATAGGGTTAATTGCAAAATTGTTATGTCTGTGTATAAATAAATAAAAAAAAATCCATCCTGCGTCTGGGTGTTCGTTGACGACTTTTTGGCGCGACCAGAAAATTGAACCCAGGCTTTCATTAACTGCAGTTCAACACGCTACCGCTATACCAACGAGGAAGTAGTTCTAAGTATTGCAATAATCTGCCGCAATTTTTCTTATCGTAATGAATGCCAATGGCTAAAGGAATGTTCGCACTTCTAGCCAATATTAATAAAATTCAACAGTTCAGTGATTGGCAACTGGTCTGAATAAATTTATTCAAGTGATTTTAAATACAAATTCTATCAATTGGCATCACGTGCTCTTGATAGGTTCGTTTTATACATCGAAACTACTAACAGAAATCTTAGTAAACTGCACAAATATCTGAATGTTCAGATATTTTTTTTCATATATAAGAGGGCGATGAACGAGCAAGTGGGTGACCTGATGGTAAGTGATCACCGCCGCTCATGTACACTCGTAACACCAGAGGGCCGCGGGTGCGTTGTCGGCCTTTAAAGGAGTCAGCAAACCAGTGTTCCTGACCTTCCCCCACTCCGATGAGCTCTGGCGACCTTACTCACAAGCAGAAACGCAACAATAAGTTATTAATGGAATGTCTTCTGTAAGGTGGAGGTACTTCCCCAATGAGCTGCTCTTTAAGCGAATCAACGTGCCCTACCTCTCTTGAATCTGTGGTACAGTGGCGCTACGTAGATGGATGAAGTTTTAACTTTTTATCGTCCTTATTATGTAGATAGTAAGGTCAGGTTTTGTAGTGCAAGTGTATCCACGGATGTTATGGTGACTATAGCGTGTAATGAGCATATTTAATGTGCTCAATCTAAGTGGACTGAACTGAACAAATTTTAGAAGATAAAATACCAAAACACGTGAAAAAAGTATTTTATTTTATTTGAGACAACAAACAATTGCGTAATTTGCTTAATACTAATAAAGGATTTCTTAGAAAAGACTTACTTAATCACACAACCAGCATCGTTAACTACAACAGATTATATGAAATAATTGATCAAATATATTGAGTATAGTACAACAAAATAACGCAAGAAATACGCAAAATATTCGTAGAATAATATAGAGAAACAGAATAAGTTAAAACTTTCTAGAGCTTAAAATAAAAAAAGATATTTTCGTTATCTTATACTACTACAATTTATCTTACATACGGGTCTCCTTTTAAGTATATTAAATATTTGTGCTAGGAGACCCCACTCTTCAAAGATAATTCGAATGGAGAAGTGTATATTAATGTGTCTGTGCATAAAAAACACAGAGCGAAGAATAGCAATATACTTGAAAACTTTGTAGATAATACAGAAGTCCATTAAAGGAAAAACGATTACCCCCAGAAACATAATAAATAATCGTGCTCATCACACAAAGATTTATCCTGGGTGGGAATCGAACCAACGACCTCTGGCAGTCAAAGTCACTAACCACTAGATCAAAAGGTCAGTCAAGTTTATAAATGAGAGCAAGTATATTCTGTATATAATAGGTTTTACCATCGTTTTAGAGGTCACAGTTGGATCAGAAGTGCGAAAATGACGTCATTAGGCGTGATCTAAACTGAAGTGTTGAGAGTTGGTTTGAGACGATCAACAAAGTTATCTATATTTTATGTTTTTTAAAGTCATTGTTTTGTTTATTGATACTGTTAATTAACCATGTTATTTGAAGGCATCTGCTTAATAGTGATATTTAGTATCCTTTATTATTCTTCTAGATTATATTTGCTCCTTTTTGATGGTTTAGCTTATAATCTTTTTTGAAGCTTTAGTTGATAAGTTACTTATGAATATTGTAACATGTGTTCCCAAGAAAACCGAAACCAAGGACTAAACGTGCTTTCCGAGACACGCAGAATGCTTTCCCAACCAACCCCAATGAAATCTTTGTTTCAAACAAACTCAAAGGCCTTAAGGAGCTTTTCAATTTGAATGAACATATGTTTTTTTTTCGTTTGTATTTCTCCAGTTTTTGTGGAGGAATTTAGCTAATTACTTTTTATCATGAGTGATAGATCCATATATATTTGTTCCAATCGAATGTCAAAAATATATGTTTTTGTATATGTAAGTAATGATTGTTTGGTGAGGATATATGGACGGTTTAAGCTGCTTTGTGCTGGAAGTCATCTAGAAGAAGATACATGCTTCAATAAAATACCATGGCTGCGTGAATGAATCATTTTAACATGTGGATCATTGCCGAATACACAAAGTTGAATTGAAATTTTACAATCATGCCGCGATTTCCGCTTGTAAAGCTAAGGAATGAAAGTAGGAATAAAGTTAATTTATATTTTATGTGTGTACTCAATATTTTTTACACAGAAATAAAGTGGCCAATAATTCTAATTAAATTACAGTGACATACAACACACAGTTGTAAAACTTCAAAAGTGAAATATACCCACTAAACGTGAAAAGTGTTATAAAAAAACAGATAAGTGCGAGTTGGACTCGTGCTAGAGGGTTCTTTCTTTACATTTAGGTGTTCACGTTATAATAAATATTTTTGAGCTTTCTCTTGTTTCTATACTTCTACTAATTCTACTAGCTATTATAATAACATTCTGCTCTAGATAGGTGTGGAAATGGTATCTCGACAATTATTTGTGTGACCCATAAATAGTTACCCTGAGTCTGGATTTACTTTGTGTCCGTCAATTATATAGGGAATACCCTAGTGCGAACGTCGTCTTAAAAAAAATTGTTTCCAATTGAACCATAAGGAACACATATGGAATAAGATCCATAGTGCGGCCGATGTCTAAAAAAAATGTGGGCCGTCACGGGACGCCTGGCAGATGAGAAACATCGACATTATTTTGTAAAAGTAATATGCAGAAAAGAATATATTGTGATAGGAACTAAATATGTCATAATGATAAAATAAAAAGTCGATTGCGCATGCGCCACGGCATGCGTCGCCACGCCAGAAATCTGTTTTACGTGCGGCTTTGTGGATGTTTCACATCAAAAAAAAATTCTTCACTTCATTCTCAGTGGCACCTAAGAGAATGTATTCGCTACAGAACCCTACCCCACTTCTATTCTTTGTGATTCATAGTTTTGATAGTCCATTATCTAATATTACATGTATAATTCATAATAAAATGGGTGACACTATTATTATACAGAAAGACAGTTTTTACGAGTCCAACGTTTTGTTTGTCCCATTTCTGACGGCCATTGAACTTTTATTATCGCCAATACTTTTTTTTTCAGTTCGTATCTTTTGGCAGCGAAGACTATGTCTAAGACTGCGCTTGACCAATTAAATTACAGGATCGGTAAATTTTCTGCCTTGTCACTAGTCTAATGCAGTGGAGCGAATTATTATCTGCCGTGTTAATGGGGTGATTGTGACAAATATTTTCACGCCACTACTACAGTTGAAAATAATAGTAGTAATTTAATTTATTATAATAATAATATCTAGGGACAATGTCACACAGATCTTCCTAGCCCCAAACTAAGCAAAGCTTGTACTATGGGTACCAGGCGACGATATACATACTTATATAGATAGATAAATACTTAAATACATAGAAAACATCCATGACTCAGAAACAAATATTCGTGCTCAACACACAAATATTTGCACTTACCGGGATTCGAACCCAGGACCACCAGCTTCGTAGGCAGGAGCACTACCAACTAGGCTACGGTGACCTAATTTATTATCCACACATATGAATCGTGTATCCTCAGATAAAGTAATGAACATGTTAACTATACTGTGGTCAGTCATCCACTGACCAATGGGTTCTGGTTATGTAGTCAGTCAGTCAGTCAGTCAGAGGCTTACAGAGTTTACTGTGGGAAGGGCTAGGTTAGGCCCATTTTTAGGGTTCCGTACCCAAAGGGTAAAACGGGACCCTATTCTAAGACTTCACTGTCTGTCTGTCTGTCTGTCCTGTAGTTAGATTGTTGAAATTTTCACAGATGATGTATTTCTGTTGTTGCTATAACAACAAATACTAAAAAACTAATTAAAATAAATATTTAAGGGGGCTCCCATACAACAAACGTGAAATTTTTGCTCGTTTTTATAGATAGTACGGAACTATCCGACTCGCAATTGGCCGGTTTTTAATCTCGTTGACGCGAGCCTAAAGACATTATTAATGTTAAGTATGCATACAAAATACACCCCCGTGTACAAACTTGATGAATGTTAGTTTTCATTTGGATTTTCCTGCAAAATTATTGTCTATTGTTTTGCCTCATTAGTAATTCTTACCTATTTGTATACCTGAAAACAATGCAAATGGAATAATAATATCTTCCGACACTTGTTCAGTGCATATTTGTATGCAATTGGATTTTCTGCGTTTTATCCTGATAGGTCCAAGTTTATGTAGAGGAAAAACTTTTATTGTTGCTCGCTTTGATTGTAAAACATTTGCTTCTAATGCCTTTTGACCAATTCTAATAGGAAATCAAAACCTGTCCAAATAAAAAGGCATATTACACGGTCAATAACTATATAAACGAAAAGAATGCGTTAATCTTTATTCCTAAATAATAATAATGATTAGAGTGATTTACATCCATTTTATTAGTTGTTTGACATATTAATATAGTGCACTGTTGACTGTTGACGCCAAAATATTGTATTTTATATGACTTTCAGTTTGTTCCACCAGGAGTTTTAACTGATGCTCTCAGCAGTGTAATATTTAAGCTCTTTATTATTATATTATTTAAGTATTTCTACCCGCTAACTAGTATATACGGTCATACAAAAGCTTTGCTTAGTTTGGGTTAGACAGTGTGTGATATATCCCGTATATATATCTTTTTAATGCTAGTCAATCATGGACGACAATTGTAATTTTAAGTGTTGCAAATAAAATATAACATTATTTTTACACAATTAATGTTCCAAAATATGTATATAAACCATTATATTATTTGGTGAATAATAAATGAAAATTAATTCAGTTTAAAAATCAAATTTACATTAAACATGTAAATTCCACGACTCCTTAAGAGGCCTATTACAGTCCACTAGCGCCGCCAATCGAAATAATGTCATAACTCGTAAATAGAATCAAAAATACAAAATATATTCTATTATTACTGTGGAAAAGGCAATAACGTAATTGTATAACACCTTATCAACACTTGAAATATAGCTGTTTAGCTAAATCGTGCATTCAAAACATAAACGGCCGTTTTTGTTACAAATGCACGATTTAGCTAAACAGCTATATTTCAAGTGTTGACAATGTGTTATAAAATTACGTTTTTCTACAGTAATAATAGACCACATTTTGTATTTTTGATTCTATTTACGAGTTATGACATTTTTTCGATTGGCGGCGCTAGTGGACTGTAAAAGGCCCCTTAAGGCCGCTGTACTCAATGTGGTGCCCGCCGGGCCTTTGTTTTTAGCCCATCAGAAGTTACACAATTGTTTTCATTCATAAAGTAACTACGGAAGATGCAGCCTGGGCAGGCCCTATAAGATGGGCCGATGATCTTGTGATGGTCACTGGTAGTCGCTGGATGCGGATAGCGCAAGACCAGCAATTGTGGATTTGGGGGAGGCCTTTATCCAGCAGTGGGCGTCTTTGATGATGATGATGAAAGTAACTAGATCGGTAACTTGCAATTAGGTTTTAATCCAAATAATGTTTGCTTGCGGCCCTCGAAAACATGACTGACACATATGATGTTTCAGTACACTAAAATGTTGAGTATGGCTGCCTTAAAGTGTCGAAATTATTTTTAAATATAGACCAATCTGTTTAGAAATGCAAAGCCCTCTAATGGCGAACTTCTAATTCGTCTGCAGCCGTCCATTTCTGTCTTTGATTGTTTATCATTTTGTTCCGGCATTATGTTTACTTCACAAGTCGCTCGCTTTGCTTTTAATAACATTTATTTTTGTAACTGTTACGGTAGTATTGCGTAGCTAGCACGAGGAAGAATGAGAACGTTTCTCTACAGCCTTGGACCAACTGAATCACAGAAAGAAAGACGGTTCTTTGGCAGCGAGCAGGATTGGTCGAGCGCTGTAGAAGCACGAGACTTTGGTGCCATGCTATCTCGCCTGCTGTCTAAATTAGTCTTCCATTCCCTTCTCGATCTGCGCCGTACATGGTGACCGCTATATCTCATTCATTAGATTACCAACAATTAGCGGTTTGGCTTTATCTTGTTTCCCTGCGGTTGATGTGGCGTCTCTATGTTTTCTTTGCCGCATTTATCACGGTGAGTGTTTTGAGGAATTATTCGATCTTATACCTGCAACCACGTTCCTCCACCGATCCTCTCACCAGAAGTGAAAATTTCGTATCACCTGGATGAATGGTCATCTACCACCGTACGTTTCTCAAGAAACATTTTTTCGCGAACTACATTCCACTCTGTGGAATCTATTAACTGCGGAGGTATTCCCGACCCGGTATGACATGGCAGTCTTGACCAGCTCTCATATTTTATATAATTTAGAAATTTCCTGGCATTATATATAAGGAAATAATGGAATAAGTTGCTTTCGCAATATTTTATTCTAGATTAGATAAAACAACTTGCATCATCATCATCATCATCATATCAGCCGAAAGACGTCCACTGCTGGACAAAGGCCTCCCCCAAAGATCTCCACAATTGCCGGTCTTGCGCTATTCGCATCCAGCTGTTTCCAGCGACCCGCACAAGATCATCGGTCCATCTTGTAGGGGGCCTGCCCACGCTGCGTCAAACAACTTGCATATTGCCATCTAATCCCAAACTAGGTAGAGCCTGTACTTTGGCAATCAGGTAACTAATAAACATATGTTTCTAAATAATAACATATTATAGATAAAAAAATACCCCGGCAAAGAACAAATAATCGTGTTTATATTACAAAAATGTATCCTGTATCCAACCCACGAACTTAGGCTTAGCATTCAGGGTTCACCACAAGACTAATAGACCAGTCAATATAAATATGATGAAAGTGCATAAAAAAAACTTCGTTTAAAAAAACCGACTTCAAAAACTAAAAAGTATAAAAAAATATCTTAATAAAGATTTAATTTAATACATCTCTTATGCAAACCTAATACCTTTAATATTAATGAAATACTATAATATGTATGTGACACCTATTGATAGGTTTGAAGTCGGTGCCAAGCCAAATGTAAGGTATTAATATTATATATATTTTTATGATAAAGTTTCATAAGTTTCACATAAATTTTCATTGTTCTTTAAAATTATTTACGTAGGTTAATCTTTAGTGTAGGAATT
Organism: Pseudoips prasinana; assembly: GCA_951640165.1. Lineage (NCBI taxonomy): Eukaryota > Metazoa > Arthropoda > Insecta > Lepidoptera > Nolidae > Pseudoips > Pseudoips prasinana. The sequence goes on along the minus strand of OX621249.1, from coordinate 12,078,817 downwards.
TCTACACAAAGTAAGAAAGCGGTTTGTAAAATTTACTTTTAATTTGCTTAGGGCTTGGCACCGACTTCAAACCTATCAATAGGTGTCACATACATATTATAGTATTTCATTAATATTAAAGGTATTAGGTTTGCATAAGAGATGTATTAAATTAAATCTTTATTAAGATATTTTTTTATACTTTTTAGTTTTTGAAGTCGGTTTTTTTAAACGAAGTTTTTTTTATTTGTTACTTTTTAGTGTCTAGCTATGGGTAGGTCTACAAAAGGTGCCACGGGCCTCAAAAATATAGGTCCCAAAAAACGGGAACGGAAAAATCACATAAGTATATCCTCCGAAAAAAAGTTGTTCGAAATTATATATTTCACGTTCTTGTGCGACAGTGAATGAAATTAGTCTGCTGAGCAGAGGGCTGTTAGACTAGGTCTTATTAGTGATCGATTAGCCAACGAGTCTGCTGAGCAGAGGGCTGTTAGACTAGGTCTTATTAATGATCGATTAGCCAACGAGTCTGCTGAGCAGAGGGCTGTTCGACTAGGTCTTATTAATGATCGATTAGCCAACGAGTCTGCTGAGCAGAGGGCTGTTAGACTAGGTCTTATTAGTGATAGATTAGCCAACGAGTCTGCTGAGCAGAGGGCTGTTAGACTAGGTCTTATTAGTGATCGATTAGCCAACGAGTCTGCCGAACAGAGGGCTGTTAGACTAGGTCTTATTAGTGATAGATTAGCCAACGAGTCTGCTGAGCAGAGGGCTGTTAGACTAGGTCTTATTAATGATCGATTAGCCAACGAGTCTGCTGAGCAGAGGGCTGTTAGACTAGGTCTTATTAATGATCGACTAGCCAACGAGTCTGCTGAGCAGAGGGTTGTTAGACTAGGTCTTATTAATGATCGATTAGCCAACGAGTCTGCTGAGCAGAGGGCTGTTAGACTAGGTCTTATTAATGATCGATTACCCAACGAGTCTGCTGAGCAGAGGGCTAGGTCGTATTGATGATCAAGTAGACAACGAGTCTTCTGAGCCTATATAATTAAAAAAACCAGCTGAGTTCGAGTCGGTCTCGCCCATGAAGGGTTCCCTAGCAGCAAGTATTTGAGTTGATAGAATGAAAGGTAAATTGCAGTTTACGATTTATGTCTTTAATTTTTATTTTGTGTTTAATTGTTATTATGTTTATGTATTTAATTTCCGGTTGAAGTTTGCAAAGTAATGTACATCATATATTTTTGTTAGTTTTATCATTCTCTTATTTTGGAAATTACAGGAGGGGACACTCATATTACGCCTTTGGAAGTGTTTCTCGCGCGAACTATTCATTTAAGAAAAAAAATATATTAGAAACCTCAATATCATTTTTAAAGACTTATACATAGATACCCCACATGTATGGGTTTGATAAAAAAATCCTTTGAGTTTCAGCTAAGTATGGGGAACCCCCAATTTTTAAAAAAATATTGTGTGTAAGTTAGATTTTCACTGAATACATCTAGTTACCAAGTTTCAACATTCATAGTTGCGGAAAAAGTATCTGTAACATACGGACGGACAGACAGACATGACGAATTCATACGGGTCCCGCTTTTGCCATTAGGCTACGGAACCCTAAAAACCCTAATTAAGGTGAAAAGTTTGTGAGTGTGTATGTTTGTTACTTCTTCAAGCCTAAACGGCTGGAACGATTTTAATAAAATTTGTTATGGAGTTAGCTGACATCCTGGATGAACACATAGGCTATAATTTGTATAGTTTTACGCGGGTAAACACGCGGATAAAACCGCGGGGCACAGCTTGACGGTTAATATATCTCAGCGTAATTGGTGTACTATTATTTTATGTATGTACATAAAATAATGCGCTTGTGCTAAAAGGTGCGCCTACATGCGCTTCCAATAACGAGCTTGTAACGTGTATTAAACGATAGTCGTCTGAAATTGTTATTTATGTTCACACCAAGAAACCCTTGAACAGTATGAGTCTAGCTCTACTGGCTAATATTTAAAAACGTGTGCCAAAAACAGTTACATCGTCCACATAAACAAAAATTTTTTTACAATTTTTTTCATAAAATTAAAACTACTGGGCCAATCTATATAAATTTTTTATGGGACCAAATGGCAACTATTCCGCATCAAACTAAATAAGAATCACGTAAATCGGATCATAAATCTCTGAGTTATCCGTGTACATACAGAAAAAAAAAAAAAAATACCAGTGAACTTGAGAACCTCCTCCTTTGGAAGTCGGTTAATAAAAACCAGAAATATTTCCAAACGAAAATAATCATGAGTCAGTTATTGTTATAGGGTAAACAGAGTAAACTCAGCAGTACAAATTTATTGAAATATGACGTCAATTTTAGCAATACAGGCGTAGTCAGTATTAAGTCAATATTCAATTAACGAAAAAACATATGCGCTCCTGTTATAAATACGCGATCTTTGGCTGACATTATACTCATTAATAAATATGTTTGTCTTGGCTGTTTTGCTATTAATACGTATTATACCATATTATGCACAAGAAATTGTCGAAAAAAGATTTTATACTTTAAGTAAAGGGATTAAGCAACTAAATGTCGTGTGTTTTGTCATGTATTTACGTCCTTGGAGCTACAACTTTTTCGGATTATTAAAATATTAATATGCATATTCCAACAGATGGTCATAATTATCCTTCCGGCGTACACCATTTTAATTTCTGTCTCGTGGATATTGGTTTTAAGGTTATAAAGTTCTTTTTAGTTGAAATGCATTCTATATTTTTTTGTACACGAAAAAACGTCATGTCATGTTTCAAAAAGGGGTATATTTACCCCTTTTTTGATAAAGCATAGACATTCCGCCTGCCTATACATCCACCTATGTCAGGTGGATGCGCATGCCACCCGCAAAAAGGGTCGGGTGGGTATATCGGACTCGCACCGACTAAACCTAACCTGACGTGGACTTCCTCTGGCGCCTGATAGGGGGAGCCACGGGAACGCGGGTATGCTGCTCCGGTGCCTTACCTACTACCTTATTATGTCTAACTACCAACTTTTATGCATACTTTGGGGAATGTAATAAAGAATTGAGAATTGAAATAGAAAGAAATATAATGACTTTTTAATTAGTGGTGTAAAAGACAGAATTATCTAGTTCTGTGACATGCTTAATGCAGTATTAACTCGAATAAACCACGAGCCTGTGTCTGGTAACAGATACCTAATATTGTATGCCAGATATGGCAAGTCATGGACCTCATTACAGCATGTTTCTTTTTACGATCTTGTTATACCCATACTTGATTCTTAAAATATACCTTGATAGCTGTGCCCAGCGGTTTTCTCGCGTTAAACTTTGTAAATTATCATAGCTCCTCCCCCGTAGATGATAGCATGATAATATGTAGCCTACATGTTGACCCGACCTCTTAGTAATATTTATGCAAAATTTGAAGTAAATCCATGCAGTACTTTTTGAGTTTAGCCCGGACATACATACAGAAAAACAGACAAAAATTCTAAAAACTATATTTTTGTCTTCGATGTCGACGGTAGATCATGCCCCAAGTATCTTTTTAAAAAAATATTCAATGTACAGTTTTGACTTTCCTGCGATTTTATTATATGTATAGATAATACGAGAAGGTATCTGTCAACCGGACGAAGAGTCTAGACGAAATATTAATCGGTATTATTTCGCTGACATGACTGATCGGTGGCTAATTCTACAAATATGTTTGCACCAGTAATGGAGTGTTTAAACAAAAATACGTTTGCCACATAAACATAATATTGCCATCGACCTATTTATGGGCCCCTTCTAAAAGAGCGTTATAAGGTTCTAAAGGGTCGGCGACGCGGTAATGATGCCCCTGGTGTTGCAAGCGTTCATAGGTTACGGTGACCACTACCATCAGGTGGATGGCCTACCAACTATGTAGTATAAAATAAATATTTTCAGCTGTTGACAAAGTTAATGTAGATTAGGTTTTGTTGAAAGTTACATGTCAAATAAGGATACTGTCATAAATTTAACCATGTTTAGATCGACTTATGCTTTGAATCTTTAGCACCAGTAAGTCTGTCAGTAAAGTTGTAAGTAAAGTCTGTAATTCGATAACGAGAATAATGTTCTGTATGAACAAGCGAGTTAAATTCAGTGTCTACGGCGAGCAACCATCCATTCTTTGAAATTAACAAGCCTCCGTAGAATATGGTCATAGATTTAAACATTTATAGATAGACGTATACTTTTATCTTATGGAACACTATACCAGTAATATTCAGATAACCAAGATATTACGACAAACATATTCTGTAGTAACAAGCCGATTTACTTAAGTGTCTATATGACGAGCAATAATCCATCCTTTAAAATTAACAAGCCTCCGTAGAATATGGTAATAGATTTAAACATTTCTAGATAGACGTATACTTTTATCTTATGGAACACTATACCAGTAATATTCAGATAACCAAGATATTACGACAAACATATTCTGTAGTAACAAGCCGATTCACTTAAGTGTCTATATGACGAGCAACAATCCATCCTTTAAAATTAACAAGCCTCCGTAGAATATGGTAATAGATTTAAACATTTATAGATAGACGTATACTTTTATCTTATGGAACACTATACCAGTAATATTCAGATAACCAAGATATTACGACAAACATATTCTGTAGTAACAAGCCGATTTACTTAAGTGTCTATATGACGAGCAACAATCCATCCTTTAAAATTAACAAGCCTCCGTAGAATACGGTCAGAAATTTAACCACTTATAGATGGACATAAACTTAGATCTTGGACCCTATGGGATTTTCAAAATACTGGCTACATTACGTAGCTATTCACTCAAAAAAATTGTCTAGATGTTTCTTATGGACCATCATTCCGGGATTAAAATATCCTTTCATTCATCATCATCATAACGGTGTAAGAAATCAACTGCTGGACAGAAGTCTCCACCAAGAATCACCTTGAGGGGATATGCCATTATCGCCACGCTTGGCAGACGGGTTGGCGATCGCAGTAAGGTGGTCATAGTATTCAGAAAGAAGCTATTGCCCGTCTTCTGGTAGATATTCCCTCGGGTCGACTTCTACGCCCCCCACGGGACGAAATGGGGTAAAGATATTATGATATTCGTCGAAATCACCACATCCTTTAACCCTTTCCTAAAGTCTATGCGGACTGAATCACGAACAGAAGTTAGTATGTAATAATTCAATGATAGGTAGTTACGCAGCTTTTATATTCTCCTCTCCTCCAACACCAGGGGCTCTACCGGCTAAGTCGCCGAACATCGATTTCTTAAATGGCGTTCAAATAAATAAATGTTAAAAATGACTTAATCAATCGTTCAATCGGCTTCAACGTAGACAGTCGATTCCGGACCGTTTATGACGTCGCGTGTGCTCATGGAAGCTGATTTAACGATTGATTAAGTCATTTTTAACCTTTATTTATTTGAACGCCATTTACGACAACGATGTTCGTAGTAGAACCTCAGGCTTTCTTTCCCGTATCCACGTTAACAAACTGATTTCCTGTCTCCAACTTGTATCCGGAGCATCGTAAACGTTGTGTTTATTCGCAAAGCGAAACCATTTGCAGTGAATGTTCCAGTTATTTATACAATTCACTCGCTACAATACCATTGCAGTGGTATTGTTTTGTATATTGGATATTCTCTCTGCATACGGGAGACCTTTTAAGTCGATAAATAGAAACTCAGTGAAGGGTTATTCGAGAAGGCTTAACGTCATGCTTAATACAAGTCTGAAGAAGGTTTAGAGCTACGAAAGGTAGAAGATGTCTATAGGCCAGTACAGTAGCATACAAAGACTACATTGTTAACGTTCCGAATAGGCAAACTAACCGACATTTGAGATCTTGTAATTTTTTTTACTCCGACAATTGTCGTCTCGTATATTGTCTATTTAATGTGAGAGTTTAAAGGCCCATATAGTTCAGATAAAAAAGGTCATTGGGCAACTAAGTATGGAACCTATACCCATGGCCTACAGAAAAAAAAATAGGTAGTTTGTTTAGATAAAGGTCTCTAGTTTACGAATATATATGTCACATTAACGCAGACAACGGGAAAAAAAAAAATCTAAAAAATAAAAATACAATAATAAGGTTTATTATAACAAGGCTTAGTACATTTTAGTAAACATTATTCACAGTATTCTTAGTAAACATGATTTTAAAAATAAAATAAGTAAAATAAAACAAGTATAGAAGAGTTTTTAAGTTTTATTCGACATGATCAATGTCTACAGGAATAATTGTATCGTCTAAAAACGCCGCAGGCGCATCAATTAGATTTTGATGTCGGGCCCAAGACAAAAAATATACTATGCTGGCTATATGCGCGCAGCATCCAATAGTGCGGCAACCGTGGATACAAGAGCAGTAGTAATCTTCGATACTATCTCTGCCCTGTCTTGTTGCGTTCACCAATGTGTAAGTATAGTATTTTTTCCTCCTGACATGTCGCGACTGTATTTTTCCCCGTATTAATATTTTGTGGTTAACCAATTCATGGTGCCGGTATAGTTCAACAATACACAGACCATTTATTTTGTTTTATTTATTTAACAGAATGCTTCACTGGAATTGTTTTATCAATACATTTATTACCTATTTTTTATTTATCTTTAACATTTTATTCCCATGGTTTAAAAAAAAATAACTATCTATATTTTAATGTAGGTTAATACTTAACAATTTAAAACTAATTTGGTTTTTGTAGGAAAACTATCGTTAACTGGGTCAGATTTCGCCCAATGACCTTTACCAATTTTTTATGTCATCCATTTAGTGCTTATTTAAAAGACGCTTTTGCGTAATTTTGCCGGTAAACACTAACCACCTTTAACTCAGAAAACCATCGCTCTGTGAATAATTTACCACCATTATTTATTACCATTTGGTTCTACATGGTTCATTTACTTATAAAATTGATTCCCATAAAATAAATATACCCATGTTTTGGGGGAATGAAACTATAACGTTATGCATGAGGAAATCTTTTTGATTCTCTTTTTGAACTAAAAGAACGAACGAACTAACTAACTTGTAATATCTTAAACATACACGGGTAAGTTCATTCAAAGACAACATCCGTACTAGGGAAAGAATCCCTGAGTAGTACAAACATTTATTTGTCGGACACAAAGCACGCCCAGACTCAAAACAACTACTTATGGGCCCCAAAAACCCTTTCCATTCCTACGGGAATCTAACCCCGGACCCGAAGTAGCAAGCTGTAGTAGCCGAAGTGGTTGTGTAAACCGCTGCGCTCTTAAAGTCGCACACTGGTTAGCTAAAGTTTTGGCATTACACAGCGTTTGGCGAGCTTCCAGACTCCGATATGGGATTGTCTTAGTCCTCCAGTTTCCAGTTTCACCTTGTTTGATATCTTTATGTCTTATACGACCTCGTTGCGTTGTAAATGTTCTTATATGGCGATAGTATGCATCGAGTTATCGGTTTTTGATGTTTTTATTGCCTTGTCTCAAGATCTTTTGTATGATTATTATTTGACTTCATAGTAATTGTTCAGTTTCTTGGATGTACTATATTGAAATAACAGACATCTTTATACTGTTTATTTATATAAAGCGCTCTTATTAATTCTAAATCTCTTATTATTGTGAATTAAGCTGTTAGAAACGAGTAGATAAATATTAAAGTTTTATTATAATAAAACTTAACTAACTCATCAATCTTTAACAAAACTAAGAAAAGCACATTTTATCTATCTTTATATAGATAGGTACTTGCAAAGATTTTAATTTTCTATAATTGATGACTGTGTGTATTATTTGAGAACTATTTTATTTTATTGTATAAATAATATAATTAGTATATATTATGTTATATAACAAACAAGTCATCTTATTGTTGTGTGTCTTAATAAACAAATGAGTGTATTTAATAAAAAAAAAGCAAATAAGAGAGAAAGGAATAAATATATTTATAAGACACAAGATAAAGAAATACAAGAAGTAGATAAAAATATGCTAGTGGTTGCTGTGTGGTGACAGCGGCGAATATACAGAATATCATCACCCCAGCTCATTCCGTGGGGGGACGTAGAAGTTGACCCGAGTGAATATCTACCAGAGGACGGGCAGCATATAAATGTACCGTTATAAAACCTACATATATATTGATTTGATGCGGTAATTCGTCTGTAAATGGCCTTAATTCAGCATTATGCTAAATTTATCAAGATAAATGCAGCGCTGATTTTGCAAGTAAGGCCAGTGTGAGTGTATAAACATATACTTTTAACTATCTTTAACTAATAAAATAATGTGTCTGTTTGTCTGTATGTATGTCCGGGCTAAACTCAAAAAGTACCGCATGGATTTACTTCAAATTTTGCATGAATATTACTAAGAGGTCGGGTCAATATATAGGCTATATATTATCACGCTATCACTTACGGGGGAGGAACTATGATAATTTATAAAATTTAACGCGTGTAAAACCGCGGGGCACAGCTAGTGACTTTAATAAAACTAGGTTTATTCTTTTTTTTTCATTATTGTATATACATATAATACATATAGCTTGACTGCCTCGTTGGTCTAGCGGTAGCGTGTTCACCCGCAGACAACGAGGTCCTGGGTTCAAATCCCGGGTCGGGGCAAAAAGTGATTTTGGGACTTGTCTGTAAAAAGAAAAATTCTCAACATCAGCCCGAAGTCTGGGAGTTGGCGGTATTATACCCCCGTGCCTCGGAGAGCACGTAAAGCCGTCGGTCCTGTACCTGACCTCTTTCCGGTCGTGTCGCATAGGCGTCCCATCGGATCATGAGAGTGATGGAATAGAAAGTGCTCCCGTGTTTGCGCACACACTTGAGCACTATAATATGTCCCGCGCAGATGGCTAATCTCTGTTGAGACTGGCCGCCGTGGCCGGATTCGGCTAGGAGGACATTATAGCTTGCTGGAGACAGAGACGAGTGAAAGACTAGGGGAAGCCTTTTACGTCGACGGACAACCTGACAAAAAAATGATACATAAGATAAAAATAAACGTAAGTAGTTCAACGATTTATTTTTAGCAACCAGTTTACGCTAAAAATAAATAGTTGAAATACGTACGTTTATCTTATTTTTCATTAACTTTGTATATTTAAATAATAACATACAACAACACCAAACAACATACTATACTTACAATAACTGTTATAAATACGCATAATAACTGAAACTCTCTAAAAAATTTCCCTCTAAATAGCAGGCGTTTTATTCTAGTAAAACGCCTGGTATTTAGGAGGAATTTTCTTAGAAATTTACTCGCCTAGATTTAGGCATGCGCTCTAACCCTGGAAGAAATGCCCCAGGGAATTGCTTCCACTCTCTTCAATCTCGCAACTAATGTAATCAGAATAAAACAAGGAGGAGTTAGGAAAACAGTAGTACCAGAGCCAAGTGGTAGACAGAATGACAAAGAAGGTTAAGGCCTCATAAACGTAGGGATTTCAACTAGAGAAGGGTATATTTTATTTGATTACAATAATAACTATGTAGCTATTTATAAAATTTAGGTTTGGACATGTAGATTATTTTTATTTACCTAATGTCTCTTATTGTGCTTTTTCAATAATAATTAATAATATCCTGAGACATATCACATTTAATTTTACTAGGTTAAAGCCTAGGACAAACACTCAAAAGCACGTAATCTGAGTACAGCTGTCATTTCTTGAGGAAATTGCACATCAATTTTCTTGGCAAGTTCAAATGTAGGATATGAGGATAATACTAGAAATAGGTGACCACTTAAAGAGGTTAAGTGCTCTGAAATAACAATCAGAACCTGATACTAGTGGACATTCAAAACATACCTATTGAGTAGTACAAAATTTGACTCTTGGGTTCGATTCCCCTCAGAACATGTCTATTTGTCTTGAGTCTGGGTGTAATTATGTAGAAGTTATATTTATAAAATAAAAGAAGTATATATGTATGTAATATATCAGTTATCTGGTTTCCATAGTAGGTATAAACTCGGCTTCGTTTGGGATCAGATGGCCGTGTGTGAATAATTTTGACTGCACGTGTGGCGCAGCGGCTAAGAGAGTCGCCTCGCCTCTTCGTGTCGCGGGTTCGAGTCCCGCTACTATTTGTGTGACCCATAAATAGTTGTTCTGAGTTTAGATGTAATTTGTGTCCGCCTATTATATGTTTGTAAGAAACCGCGACACAGGGATTAGATTCCCTAGTGCGGGCAATGTATTAGAAAAAAAAGACGAATGTACCGGGATATTATAGCTCCGCGTGCCAGTCGACAGCTTGATATCGTTTGTGGGTTTCATTTGTTGCAAACTCATGTTCAAGCCTCTGAACGCTTATAACCTCGGTTCGGTTCAAGGTGTCTCACATTTAGTAGCTACATCAATATATTGATGGCCTGACACATGACCCATGGCCTGTTGGCGTGGTTGGCAAATGCTTGCTTTTCACGCCGGAGATCGTGGGTTCGATTCCCACCCAGAGCCTCTACCGGCTAAGTCGCCGAACATCGATTTCTTAAATGGCGTTCAAATAAATAATGGTTAAAAATGACTTAATCAATCGTTCAATCGGCTTCAACGTTGACAATCGATTCCGGACCATTTATGACGTCACATGTGCTCATGGAAGCCGATTTAACGATTGATTCAGTCATTTTTAACCTTTATTTATTTGAACGCCATTTAAGAAATCGATGTTCGGTGACTTAGCCGGTAGAGCCCCAGGACACAGATATTTGTGTGCATGAACATGTGTGTCTGTCCTGAGTCTGGGTGTAATTACCTATATACCTAAGTTTGTATTTACAAAAAAAAGTAGTATGTGTAGTATATCAGCTATCTAGTTTCCATAGTACATACAAGCTCTGCTTAGTTTGGGATCATATGGCTGTTTGTGAATAATGTCCTGGGATAGTGTAGCTCCGCGTGCATCGCAAACTCATATTAAAGCATCTGAACGCCTATAACCTCGCTTCGGTTCAAGGTGTCTCCCACATTTAGTAGCTACATCAATATATACTACATTGTATTTATTCTAGTCACGTACTATTTCAACTGCTTCCGTCGGCTGTCACATCCTATCAGAGCCTATTTCCTACCTATTGATGTCATAGTCTTGTTGTTATGGCCGTTTCACTCGACTGTCGACAGGAGAGTTATGATTATTACTGTCTTTCGTCAGATTTGTGGGACGCAACGAGTGACTCTCATTCCATCTTCGCAGCGATAGTATTGGAATCCTAATAATATTATAAAGGCGAAAGTTTGTGACTGTGTGAGTGTGTATGTTTGTAACTTCTTCACGTATAAACGACTGGAGCGAATGGATTAATACATAGGCTATAATTTATAAAATTTAATGCGGGTAAAACCGCAGGGCACCGTTAGTTAATAATATATTTTATTGCAAGTGAGTACCATCGCTGTGAAATAATAGATAATTACACACGGCCATCTGATCCCAAACTAAGCAGAGCTGAGAGAAACCAGATAACCGATATACTACATATACTACCTTTCATTTATAAATACATACTTATATAGATAAATTACACCCAGACTCAGGAAAAACAGACATGTTCATGCACACAGATATCTGTCCTGGGTGGGAATCGAACCCACGACCTCCGGCATGAAAATCAAGCATTTGCCAACCACGCCAACAGGCCCGTCAAAGCAAATGTGTACGGAAATTATATTTGTATGTACCAAAATTAATTTATTCTATTTCATCAGTATTTTATTCTCATTAATTAAATAAAGTGGAAGAGACTTAAGTAGATACGAAACTGAACAAATCAATCAAAATAATTATTTGAAATTTTTTAAAGACAACGCTCGCACTAGTGAATCTAATGCCTGTGTCGCGGGGTGCTTTACAAACATATAATAGACGGACACAAATTACATCCAGACTTAGAAAAACTATTAATGGGTTACACAAATAGTTGTCCAGCGCGGGACTTAAACCCGCGACACGAAGCGGCGTGGCGACTGTCTTAGCCGCTGCGCCATATTGATTTGACTGGGGAAGACTCTGTAGACTACCAGCACAGAACTAATAATCGTGCCCATCACACAAAAAATTGTCCTGGGTGGTGTTCGAACCCACGATCTCTGGCTTAGTAGACAAGGTCACTAACCACAAGACCAATAGGCAAGTCAACTGTACAAAGGTGTGTCATCAAAGCTATAATGCATTTAAATTATTTTTAGCAAAGGACAACAATGTTCAGTTTTATTTTAATTAGTGTATTTTAAATTTATATTATTATATTAATCGTACTAGTTGTATATTCCTCTCAAACTCCTTTTTAATGTTGTGTACAGATATAATTGGATCTCAGATTTAGCAGTGTTATAAGAAAATGATATTATTAATTTGTTATTAGTCTGTAGTCTGTTTCTGTACCTATGATATAAAATAAAATAAAATAAAATAAAAATCTCAGTCGGGGCGCATTGGATCCGGTGGTAGCATTAAAGCGCAACCGTCGTTATAAACACATGGTCCGTCATAGTAATAACATTGAATTCGTACGTTAATATAGACAGAACCATTCGACATTATGTAGTAAAACATAGCTCTTAAACTATTTTCGATATTATAATTAAACCAAAACATAATCTCCATGGCAATAACTTAATACACGCTAGCTAAATATCATTACTATTTTAAAATAAATTTTATAAATGCCTTAACAATCCTATGTGTAACTAGAAATAATTATGTATAGGTACTTAACTACTAACTTTTTTAAAGTCTACGTGAATAAAAGCCTTTTTATTATATTTATTTATTATTTCAAAGGTATTTGCAGTGTTGACTTTGTCTACCAATTGTCCAAGTAAATATTGTCAAGTCGATGTTGTTCTACTAAACGTAATACACTACATTTGTTAGGAAGCAGTACAGGTAGGTTATAAAATCGTATTTGGGCTGGTAGCTATTGATTTCTTACATTTATTGCTGCGGCCCCGCAGTCCTTGGCCTGGCAGTCTATGCTAATTGATGGCTTATGCAGACATCATTAGCAAGAGCACTAAGTAATTTTAGCTAACATTCATGCTAATAACTTCATCAAATCTTGGCTTCTAACAAGTAGGAGCCTAAATTGTAAATATTTAACGAACTTTAAACAAATTGGTTATGTTTATAGATAATTCCGAATTAATTATTCTACTTCAAAAGAAGGACGTTATCAAGAAGACTAAGTTTTTTTAAGTACGTAATTTCTTGGTAATATTATGGTGCTTTATGGCGACTCTATATGTGAGTCTTATGCGATGACTTGACTTGACTTGACATGGGCTCAATTACGCTGATGATGCTATCCTTTTGACACCTTCCCTTAGTGCTTTATGGCGAGTCTATATACGAGTCTTATGCGATGACTTGACTTGCCTTGACATGGGCTAAAGTACGCTGATGCTATCCTTTTGACACGTTCCCTTGGTGCTTTATGGGGACTCTATATGTGAGTCTTATGCGATGAATTGACTTGACATGGGCTAAAGTACGCTGATGCTATCCTTTTGACACGTTCCCTTGGTGCTTTATGGCGACTCTATATGTGAGTCTTATGCGATGAATTGACTTGACATGGGCTCAATTACGCTGATGATGCTATCCTTTTGACACCTTCCCTTAGTGCTTTATGGCGACTCTATATGTGGGTCTCATGCGATGACTTGACTTGACTTGACATGGGCTAAAGTACGCTGATGCTATCCTTTTGACACGTTCCCTTGGTGCTTTATGGGGACTCTATATGTGAGTCTTATGCGATGAATTGACTTGACATGGGCTAAAGTACGCTGATGCTATCCTTTTGACACGTTCCCTTGGTGCTTTATGGCGACTCTATATGTGAGTCTTATGCGATGAATTGACTTGACATGGGCTAAAGTACGCTGATGCTATCCTTTTGACACCTTCCCTTGGTGCTTTATGGCGAGTCTATATGTGAGTCTTATGCGATGACTTGACTTGACTTGACATGGGCTAAAGTACGCTGATGCTATCCTTTTGACACCTTCCCTTGGTGCTTTATGGCGAGTCTATATGTGAGTCTTATGCGATGACTTGACTTGACTTGACATGGGCTAAAGTACGCTGATGCTATCCTTTTGACACCTTCCCTTGGTGCTTTATGGCGACTCTATATGTGGGTCTCATGCGATGACTTGACTTGACTTGACTTGACATGGGCTGAAGTAAAACGTGAAAAAGAGTGAACTTTTAATTTTCATAGCGAAAAGGAATAACACTTGCCTACCTACCCGGTCCAGTCAAAACGCTTCACTTTTTCTTTTAAGTTCCATTGTTATACGAGCAATAAGATATTATTTTTCGTTTATTTGTTTATAGGATGACCTATGGAGATTTGGGATTATAACAGTATGTATAGGCAACATTTAAGTGACGCTTTTTAAAAGACCAGGGCGAACAAATCAGCTTCAAATTATTTTTATTAAAACTCACAGTCTGCCAATCGGCGATTATTGGCGTGTGTAGTATTACTGTCAATAAATCATTATTGTTTGTTTACTTACTTACACTTATCAATCACTCAGTAATATTACTTTACGCGATATACCCCCAAGGGCACGCTTATCAGGTTACTCTTAAGCTCAGGGCTCTGATCAAGTGAAGGATCAGATTTCTATCCATTTATTGAATATATAATTATATATTGTTCTAACGCCAGTTATTTCTTTTGTTTCAGACAAGTAATATCACACATAAAGAATATTCCGGAGCTGATACTCTTAGGGAACGTCGCCCCAAATGTCAGAAGACTTCCCATCTTTTCTTTGATGGTGAAGCATCCTCGAGGAACTTTCCTCCACCACAACTTTGTCTCTGCAATTCTCAACGATGTCTTTGGGATCCAAGCTAGAGGAGGACTGTCTAGTAACTTGAATTATGGGTCAGATGTTCTTGGGATCGACAGCCAACTTCTGAGGGAATACGAAAAGCTTTTGGATGTCGAAGCGTAAGTTAACATTCTTTTTAGTAAAATGTATGTAAAATGTTGCCTTTTTCTCATTGTTTTTGGAGACAATCAGGATAATCTTGAATATTTAATATGTACCAATGATATTATCAGACTTAATCTATAAATATTGAATATATCTTCAACAAAAATTTTGATATAGCTGCAGAAAATACTAACATTCTTATTTTATAATTAGACTTAGTTTAAATAAAGATTTAAAATATATTATTATAAAATTTAATATTAGTCTATAAAATATTATAAATATTTAATAAACTTAAAGGTTTTTTTAATATGATAATGTTATGTAATAAATTAATTGTCATACATATAGTTAAACACACAAAATATACCTATGTATATTTATACTGCATGCCGAGAAACAGGTTTTAACCTAGTTCGCCAAAGATGCTCCTATATTATATTGTTTTGTTAATAGCCAACTATGTGATATTTAAGCCATATGATTGTTACAAACATTTATTTTATGTGGAGTCTATAAATAAAAAAATAAGATAAATTCCATTACTTATCTTATTTTTTTATTTATAGACTCCACATAAAATAAATGTTTGTAACAATCATATCATCAGGCGTTACTTTACGGAAATTCAAAACATTCAAAATATAAAGTTAATATATAGTGCTAATTTTACTAATTGTCAGTTTAATCAAGCCGGGGTAACATACCGGCGCATAATATATATATAATTTGCTTGTTTGTATTGTCCTTCTCGCATGTGCATATTTTGAGCTGGCGGGAGGGCGGTGCATTATGCACCCCGGCTTGATTAAACTTACAATTAGCGGAATTAACACTACATATTAAATTTTTATTTGGAATAAGATGTTAAAAACAAAAAATATACCTATATATAATTAAATGCATTAGAATATAAATAAATAAGCAATCAAGATTATAATAGGAATGTATTTTGATATGCAATAGTGTTAAACTAGTTTGTTAACCGATATCAATTCATAAACATGCACTCACTCAGCCATGTCAACTTGGTGTGACCGATTCGTCAATATTTATCAACAAATCTTCAAGGCTGACTGGCAACCGTCTGATTAATGAAATGGGAAAATAAATAAAACTGACACATACAGGTTATGGCGAGAATAGCCAGTTGAAGCTTACTTGAAATGAATATTTTATTTATCTGTTAGGCAGAACGGGCTGCAGCGTCTATCTGAGTACTATGACCATCATATTATGATCGCCCACACGTCTGCCAAGCGTGGCAAGTATGGCATATCCCTCCAAATAATGGACACAATCCATTATGGAAATCTTTTGGAGAGTCTTTTGTCCAGCAGTGGACGTATGTCAGTCATGTCATGATCTGTTAGGTATAATTTAACAAATTGATTTTATGATTATAAATTTGATGTTGTATACTATGTAACCTTCAACACGAAACTGGATAGAAAATATATTTTGTCTGGATATAAAAAGTATGAGTAAGTTTTTGTTGAGCAAATTTCAAGTTTACTAGCATAATTGTAAATTCTTTTATCCTCATAAAAACGAACACTACCTCAGGTTTGTTCTATTTTTATAATCCCGAACATTTGGTAGCATTTATATGCGCATATCTGCTAATTGTATTTGAAGGTCAAATGATTTGCACGCTCATTGCTAGTTATATGTATATAAATTGTACTGCTTATATTACAGCCAAAAAGAAATCGCCCGTGTCCGCAAACTGAGCGACGTGAAATCTCCCGAAGTACCCATACACAATGAACACCTAAGACCTGGATTCTGCAGAGTATCCTTACCTTTCTTCATGTCAGATGCAGAATTAGCTTTTGTCCTTGAAGCTCTGAAGATGGTGGCTACAGAAGGCTGGAAGATCCTTCCGCAGTATGTGGTCAACCCTGAAACGGGACAGTGGAGACATCATACCTGCTCAATCCTGAGAGACAGGAAGTCTTTGCATTCACTGAGGTTCAGCGAAGGGAAAATGACTGCACATGAGAGGAGAGTTTCTGGTCAGTGTTCGGATCTCTTGTGATAATTAACTATAAGGCCATAAATGTTACAATATTGATTGTATGTGTTGCACTTTCAGGTCCAGGAATTTTCCCGCAAACACATACTGAGTGTCTCCAAACAGCGAGAAACTTATTTAACCGAGCAAGAAAGTTGGCCATGAAGTGCTCAACAGCCGAGCCCGAAGTCAGTTTTAATCCACGCATAGATTACCTTAGATGGTACATGCTTCCTAAAGAAGCTCACGACCTTCTGTTAGGTCGTTCCGGTAATGTGAAACACATCGTGCCATTCGACCCATCCGGGTTCACTGGAGCGAGAAAGAGTCTTAATTTGTCAAGGTCTTCCGTTACTTCATCGCCTATTTTAGGGTCATCACCGAGGCACTTTAGTCTTTCCAGTATAGACGATTGCCAAATATTTAGACTGAAACAAAAGCAAAAGTTCTACTCCAGAGAATCGAGTCTTCGCGAAACACATAAGGAAGACCCGGAGACATCGCACCCAGTGCAGTTTGCAGTCGGTGAATCAGTCTCACCATTAAGACTGATACCACATTCAAAGCAGCCTCTGCTTGTCAGGTCGAGATGCTACAGCTTAGGTTCTGATAGTCCTCCCCCAGCACTAAGCGCACAAACCAGATTAAACTTAGGATTAAAAGAAGCAAGCCCCAACAATATGAATGAAAAATTAACTTTTTGTAATTGTGGCAGTCAAACCGATCTCCAATCCCTAGATGACCCAATGATCTCACCCGAAAAGGCATACTCCTACAGTACACAGAGTAGTACTTCGGTATCTGACTGTAGCCAAGTAGGAAGAACGTCTCCTACTACTTCAGTGAATTCTCATACATCTGAAGATCTTCAAGCTTATGTTAAGGAAATGACCAGAGAAATCGCCACCGAAATAAAATCCGAGATACGTGAGGTAATATCCAAAGTAGACGATATCTTAGAGAATTCGGACATGGTTGATCAGTCAAATCTTAGTATCAACTCAATTTCTAGTCAGAACGATAGAAACTCAGTATCAGTCATAGATGTAGCTGAGTATCTCATGGGCATGTCAAGAGAAATGGCTTCGGAAGTGAAGCACGAAATTCGCGAAATGGTAAATCAGGTTGATGAAATGATTTCACCGGATTATGGATCTTGTTCACGAAAAAGCTCCCCTCCCCAAACAGGGAGACAAAGAATTGGGTCAGGTCCAGAGTTAGGACTCGATCTGAAAAAAACGCCGCAACTTTTAAAGAAATGTTCGACTAGTCCTGTGTTACCGTCACAATACAACGAAGAGGATACCCGTTTTTGTAAAAGATCTCCGACGACAAATTCTCCAAAATCAGCTCAATGCACTCCCTCACACGATGCTTCGGGTCCCAATAGTATCTCATTCAACTCTAGTGAAACATCAACTCCTGACACAATCATACAAGTAGTCACTACTCAAAACTCACCCATTCTTCCAAAATCTTTGAGTTCAAACAAATTGTCGGATGACGAAACGAGTTGTAATGACGTAGCATGCAGACATTGCTGTATCAAAAAGAACTGGTGCCAAAATCCTTCAGTGAGTTCACAAGACAGTGGCATCAACATGACATTCACAGAAACAGACACATTTTTAGATTTCGGTGAGTGATCACTTTGTTATCTATTTATTCTGCCATATTTGACTATACTGGACACAATATGCTAAATGAGTCAATAAATAACCGTACACGTTTTGTTGACGAGCATGCCGTTGACCGATAAATTTCAATGTCAATAGCTATTAATTGAAAGATATTTATCATTTCTGGTGTTTAGCAGAATGTGACGGACATAGCATTCCATATTTTTTATGATTGAACTGCACAGTCGTTGCTGTATCGTTTAAAGTCTCGAAAATTATGATTTTTTTAAATAATAATATATTTTGGATATACGTGTACTTGATATCTGCTGAAAATCAAACTAGTTATCTAGCCACAATTATATGGACTGGCATTAGACTCAAGCTTCTTATCATATTTACCTTTTGAAAATTTTGCAGTAAAATGGCATAACTCCTCAGATCCGGCTGGCAAGACAAGAAAGGTTCAAAACAGGATGCGAATATGCCAGAAACATGAGAAGAGCGAAGTGCCAGATATTATCGAAGGTGTGCCAGTATGTTCCGGCGACCACGTGCGCCAAACCAAGAGATATGATGCTTCAGATTCTAGTCGAGTTGTCTTCCAAATGCCTGAAGATCCTGACAGACAAAATAGGTGAGGACATTATCTTTATTTGAATGGACAAGTAAAATCATATTAAGAAGATGCATACATATGAGCGTCTTCAATTTCAAAATCTGTTATATTTAAATTTGAAGATAAATCAAAACATATCGTTATGACTTTATTGAATTTCGTAAAATATATATGTACCTATATTTTATCAAAATTGGCTTTATTGACTATTTTTCTAGATTTTTCTGTCACTTTCTTATATTGGCTGGTTGTGTGCTTGCATAACTATTTAGATACATGACGGTCATTAAACTCGAATGCGCTAAAATATCTAAAAGTATCTTTGGCAAGATGGATTCAAATTCACAACATGGTCAGGGCTAGAGTTTTGGCAATCAATCAAAATGTTCTAGCTCATGTTTCATTGAGACAATATCTCATTTTGATGGTTGATTTTAAAACTTACCATCTTTAAATTTTCATGTCTTCGTTTTGTTTTTATGTTGGCAAACCTGAGATTGGCAAGCTATGAAATATGATATGATTGATTTTGTTGGTATTTTTCAATTTGATTAAGCCTTTATTCACTGACCATTTTTTTTTTCTCAAAATAAAAATATACTAATTTAATACAATTTAGAATTAAATTAAACAATTTTAGCAACCAATGCTCAGGTTGTCCTTCGACATAGGCCTCCCCTAGTTTTTTCCATACGTCTCTGTCTCGAGCAAGTCTTCGCCATCCATGATTTTGTTGGTATAGATACCGACATATTTATATAACTGGATTTTTTTCAAATATCTTAAATGCGTTTTTTATAAACTTGTCTGCTAATAAAAAAAACACTTTGGCCTGCTTGGAAATATAGAATATATTGTTTGGCGCTGGACTTACACGCGACTTTGATAGTTTACTAATGTTCCCATTGCCGATACTCTTTCACGTCACGAGTATGAGATTGTAGTGACTTCCCTGTCACGCGAAATCATGTGTTTTAAATGAACCATTCAAGTGCCAGATGCTAAACTAGATAAATGGTAGGAATATTTAAGTGAGATAAAGTATGTTCTTTCACTCGATGAGCAGACCTTATAGTACAAACTCCAGGTTTTGAGGTGTAATATTTTTTACATGTTAACG
Source organism: Pseudoips prasinana (assembly GCA_951640165.1). Taxonomy (NCBI): domain Eukaryota; kingdom Metazoa; phylum Arthropoda; class Insecta; order Lepidoptera; family Nolidae; genus Pseudoips; species Pseudoips prasinana. Next base: position 12,058,425 of record OX621249.1, on the reverse strand, counting down.
TTATAGTCCTGAGTGAGGAAAGTTAGATCGCCTAAGCTCATAAAGAGGTCGCATGCTACGATAAACACATTTAATCAGGAATGCCGCATCCTTGGGTAGTATAAAAAGTAATAGAATGTATATTTTTCCCTTCCCAAAAATGTTCATATGCTTTCATTGTTAATTTCCAGGGGTACCACAGTGGTGGACTCCAAACGTTGCAGCCGTTCATCCAATGCTTCGTCAAGTTGCTCAGAACGAAGTTCCAGATCTAGTGGCTACGGCACCGATCAGAGACAACATGATGAAAGATATTACGAAAGGAGGTAATTGGAATTACTTCTGACTAACTATTCTACTAACTCTCTCATATATAAGCGAGTTAGATGAAGAAACGTTCTTGTAGCAACATAGACTCGCCACAAATTTGGCACATGATGTGCATCTTATCTCCTAAATTAGAAGTCGCATTTATTTATATTTAGAAGTATGATTTTATTTAGTCGTGCATTTTACTAATAAACTACATCTACTCAATTTCGATACATGTGCTTCTTTTTCACCTTAAGTGGTGTTATCAAAATGGCCCTTTGAGTTCATAAATTGCATGTTTTTGACGACCCTACCATACAGGTGCGGGAATTGTCATCCTATGAAAAATACTAAATATCTCTTCGTCAGTCGATACCCATATTTTAGTGGTCAGTAAGCGGCTAAGGTTGTGCAAAAATAGAGCAGTAACCCGACTCTGATTACTATTTCTTTACATATGAAAATGGATGATTCGTAAGAATGAATATGTCACCGATTCTATTGAATACCAACTTATTTAATTTAAATATTTTATTTTATTGGGACATTAAACAGTTACACATTACAGTATAATATTATAAGTGTAAACAAGTAACGTAGTAAACGTGTAACCCACACAATAATAGTCCGCAAAATAATAGTTAAAAAGAAAGGTAATCTTAATCTTAACTCGCGCGAGTTTACTTAAAGCGTTAAAAGGTAATCTCGATTGATATTTTGGATGATCAATGGCAAGTTTTTTGAATTTTGGAATAGAAAGTGCAAAAATGTCTAAATCTACAAGGTGTGTGTTATATGTCTCTACGAGAGGCGACGTATTATTGCATTTATTTCTAACATAATGGTTATTTGAAAGGACAGGAAATCTGTAGTTGGGTAAATGGGTTTTTTAATAGCCAATATTACAAATCGCTATGTAATAGCCGCGGGAGGGCACTGGTGACTTGTAATACGCTAGTAATTATATGCTATGATACTACTTAATAGTTTTGTTATATGCTATGATACTACTGATGACTTCTTATTATCTATACATATAATAAAATCGTAGGAAAGTCAAAACTGTACATTGAATATTTTTTTTAAAGGATACTCGGGGCGTGATCTACAATCGATATCGAAGCTAAAAATATAGTTTTTAGAATTTTGTATGTGTGTCTGTTTGTCTGTATGTATGTTCGGGCTAAACTCAAAAAGAACTGCATGGAGTTACTTCAAATTTTGCACGAATATTACAAGAGGTCGGGTCAACATATAGGCTACATATGATCACGCTGTCACTTACGGGGAAGGAGCTATGATAATTTATAAAATTTAACGAGGGTAAAACCGCGGGGCACAGCTAGTTATATATAATTTAGTCTTGGTTAAAATAAGACGTTAGAATCTGTCGACCTATTTATGCGCCCGTCGCGCATTTATAATAACAGTTTTAGTTGTTTGGCAGTTCTAGGTATGCACCGTTCTTTTCATACGAGTTAAATTAGAAAAATGTCAAAACATCGAAAGTTAGTTAAGTGGTGTGAACAGCCGATTGCTACTGCAAGCTAGCTAGCAAAACTAACGAATTACAAGAAATTTTTGAAAATAGTCTCATTTATACATATATCATGGCAAATTTCCAGTAGAAAGATTCAAAGTTATTTCCATAAAGACTAGTCTTGTCATGAGGTCTACTTCTTTCAGAAGTCATTTTTATTTAATTAAAACGACTACTAACCAAAATATATTGCATTTCCGGAAATTTACCGCGTTGTCTTTTTATAAAAAGTAATTACTTTTTATACTACCCTGTCGACAAACAAGGATATGGTATTCCTGATTAAACTGATTTATCGTAGCATGAGACCTCCTTGATGAACTTTGGCGACCTAGCTCTCACTCAGGACCATAAACATCAACATGTAAAAGCTACACCTGATAACCTGGAGTTTGTACTATAAGATGGAGGTCTCTAGTTAAGCTGCTCATAGAGTGAAAGAACATACTTTATCTCACTTAAATATTCCTACCATTTAGCGCTATCCGCAGGGGTCAAGAGATGAATTACTAGAAGTTTACAGATGTGTAGTCTTCATCCCCGATTCTCTAACTCTAGAGTCTTTAACGAATGGATTCATGTACGCTTAGATTTACTTGCTTATAGCATGAATCTTATTTTCAGTGAGTCAGAATGCCGTACCTTCAAACCCCATTGGGAGGAAGAAAGAGAGGAGCATGAAGATAGCAGCGCTTGCAGCGATGCCTCACTGACTGACTTCACATTAGATGACGATGGCAACTGGCAGTGCACACCCAGGGCGGTTTGGAAGCCCACTGTTGAGGTAGATTTCCGAATAGCTTGGTTCAAGAATGTTCTTATTTACCCCTTCAACTGAAGAACCACCAATAATGAGAAGTGCCATTATTAATTGCCTGGAATGTGTGCCGCGAAATGAATTTTGAAATGGTTCATCTTGATTTTTAGATTATAAACAATTTGAAAATTGAATAAACCAAAAATCTGGAATTTTTAGGAATGAGCAAACGCCAATGGAACTTACTCGTTTAAAATGTGCACTTTACGTCAATATCTACTTTCCAAGACCCGTCGTAATTTGCCTTTTTGCGTCATTTTTGTTTGATTTTTTTTTAATTCTTGAATGACATAAAATTAAATAAATGAATATTATTGTAAGATGTTTGTGTACAGATTTTTTTATTTGATAGAGTATGTTTTCCAGATAGTCCCATATAAATTTGAAGGTGGCTGAATAAAAAGTAGTAATTATGTGATTTTTTCGGCAGGCTATTCAAGAGTACAACATGATTCGACCTGGTGACAAGGTCTTGGTTTGCCTCTCGGGGGGCAGTGCTTCAATCGCGCTGTTGCACACCATGCACCAGTACCAGTTCTACTCGAGGTCTAAAGGCATTCACTTCAGCATAGGTACGTATCGTTTGACTTATCTGGTGTGTTAAAAAATATTCAGATATTAATGCAGTAACTAATGTTCGGATATTAATGCATTAACTATTGTTCAGATATTAATGCACTAACTAATGTTCAGATATTAATGCACTAACTAATTGTTCAGATATTATTGCAGTAACTTTAACTTAAAAGGCCAAGTAGACTCGATCTACACCGATTTTTCAAAAGCTTTTAATCACGTGGATCATTTGGGTCTGCTTGAAAAACTTCAAAGTATAGGAATACATGGAAACTTGTATAGATGGCTCAAGTCATAAATAAAATAAATAATGCAGTAACTAATGTACACATATTAATGTACTAACTAATATTCAGATATTAATACACTAACTAATGTCCAGATATTAATGCACTAACTAATATGTTCAGATATTAATGCACTAACTAATATTCAGATATCAATGGTAACATGCAGTGTATGAAACTTATTGACATTTTATATTGTTCATAAGTATATCGTACCTTGTCTGCTTTAATATATTTGACCGGGACTGTACTACTTCTTTTTGGGAATTATTTATAAACAATTGAAACATCCACTTCTTATAGCAAAGTTATACTTTTTTTTACAGGTGCCCTATTTGTGCACGAGCCGAACTCTCAGGTGGATCCTTTGCACCTAATGGCGTACTGCAGAACTCTTGGAGTCAAGTTCATTTACGAGGACAAAATAGAAGAACACGAGTCAGAAAGTGAGTGTATTCGATTTCGAATAGATGCTTATACGAAGTGACATTTTGTATATGTCGAAATATTATCTAAAAGCCAAATAACAAATTATATCCAACAAATAATCATGCTCATCAGACAAATTCGTCCTGGGTGGGGATCGAACCCATAACAGTGTAGCGTAGCAGTCAGCGTCACTGACCACTAGACCAACAGGCCAGTCTGGTATTTAAGATACCGCCGTATATATTAGTACTTACTAATAGCCAGTGCGCTACTTACTTATAGCGCTCATAGCCAGTTGCTCTCACCGGTCCGTACGTGACTGGCGAGGTCAAGCAACTAGGCTCGCGGTCAGACCATAGATGAGTGACCGCCAAAGTAATATAATTTCCGTGCTTGTCCGTGATTCGAAGAACACGTTAAGTTATCGGTCCTGGTTGTAGCCATTAGGCAACCATACATTAAGCCATGTCAGAAGCCTAATGGGCGGTTTGGACGACTCTGACAGTAGGGTTACCACTGCCCACACGATAACTAAGCAAGTATATATTTATAATTGTAGGTTCTACGAACAATTGCGCCCGCCTCGGTTTAGAAGCAGGCAGGTGGGCGGCGCGGAGCACTCGGCGCCGCGCGGGCAGCGCCGCCGCCGCGCACGGCTACGGCGTGGCTGCGCTGGCGCAGCACCTGGACACCGCCGCCACCGCCTTCCTCGCAGCGGCGCTGCATACTGGCACTGTCACTACTCTTAAGGCGCATTACAGACTGCGGTAAGTGTAATTACTGTGTGCTGACGGCATAGAATATTATCACCCCATCTCATCCCGTAGGGGGCGTAGAAATCGTCCGAAAGAATACCTACCAGATAACGAGCAGCAGCGATTTCTGTGAACTATGACCATCAAACTGCGATCGCCAACCCGTCTGCCAACCGTGGCAATTATGGCATATCCCCCCATTCTTTGGGGAGGCTATTGTCCAGCAGTTGACGTACTTTGGCTGTCATGATGAAGTGTTATTGTTACCACCAGTAAACAAAAAAGAAGACATTAAATATTAAAGAAGAGGACTGACCTCTAGTCCATACTGTGCAAAATGTTTGGGCCTTGGCACCTCCGGGGTTTGATTTCCGCTAAATAACCTGGAATCCGAGAACCATTTAGAATTGTTGGATCTTTTGGGGAAATGGACATAACGGTTGTCATCCGCCTATAGCAAATAGCATACCGTTCATCCGGTTAGCTATAAGGCTGTATCCGCTAAGATTAGTCGCCGCAGTCAAAGTTCGGTCCAAAGTAGTACTATTATTATAAGTTTATATAGAAATGGCGCAAAGTTTCTAAGTTATTTCTATTTTGTTGGCAGTGAGCACGACATTCGCGTAATAAGGCCGTTCATCTACGTGCGCGAGCGTGCGCTCGACGCCTTTGCGTGCGCTCGCGGCCTGCCGGACTTCCGGGTCACGAGGGACGAGCCGTCGCCGCCTGAGAGTCCCGCCAACAGCGACGCTAGCGGCGACAATGGGTAACCATCTATTTTTATTCCAATAACTATGGAGCGTCTGCATAATCAGTGAGGATCAACAGAGGTGCGTAATAAAAGTGAACTGGTTATATATAAGTTAAATTCCCAAATTGAGGCGTTCATAGCTAGATGCTCTCGCTGGTCCGTAAGTGATCGGCAAGGTTAAGCAACTAGGGTCACGGTCAGTCCATAGATGGGTGACCGTCAAAATGGTTTAATTTCTGAGCGTCTCCGTGCTTCGGAGGGCACGTTAAGCTGTCGGTCCCGGTTGTAATCATTACACAACAGTCGTTAAGCCATATCAGAGGCCTACTGGGCGGCTTGAGCAACTCGGACACTAGAGTTACCACTACCCATACGATAATCAAGCAAGCATTCCCAAATCTCTTCCATGTATATCAAACTCTTAACTACTTCTTGACAAGAGACTATATAGTCATTGGAAGAAACCTCAGTTTTAAATTTTAAAACCAATCTTTATGTGAAAACCCAAATTAATTTCAGGGTCTGGTTAGATGAGGAACCCTCCTTGGATTAAAGAACACGCTAAGCCGTAGTTCCTACTTATTATTAGAATATAAATTACAATCTTTACTGCAAGACAGAAGCCAGCTAATAAAATCTGAAACATTTAGAGGTCCTCTAACCACAAAATTAATCGGACAGTAGCTTTCTTAGTTTATGGTAGCTGGCAATTAGTTAGACTTAGATGCAACCCCAATAAAATAAAAAGTAGGTCGAAGAGGTATTATTTAAGGATATGTAAGTGATATGTCAAATGTTTTTGATTTACTTTTTTATACATACCTTGCAACCAATCGATATCTGGAGAAGTTAATTATGCAGATCTTGTAGCAACACTGAACAACTTCGGTGCGTTTATGCACTTTTGCCTTACCTTCTATTGCATTCAAGTAATAGGACTCACTTGACAGTTCCCTTAAATTAAACCCTTGGTTTTTTTAAACTGCCATCTATAGTTCTCGTTTTATGAGGACTAGATCCTCATAAAACGAGTTATATATTTTTTTCTCCCGGATTGCTCCATATGAAAGTGTAACTACTTCTTTCCAAACTGACTTGTATTTTGCAACAAAACAAGGCGTTTCAACAATACAAGTCAGTTGAAGCGATTCTCTGGAACATGTCTGAGTCTCACCGCTCAGTGACAATTCATTGTGTGCCACTCCTGATCCTGGCTTACAAGAGTTACAGTAGTGGGTAAGAGGGAGGGACGACAAGTCCCATTAAAATAATGTTTTTGATTTGCCAATGAAACTTGCTTAGGTAAAACTTTTGATTTAATGCAAGTATATATAAATTGATACCACTAATAATAGATACTAAAGGTGATTTCTTATGGTCTTCTCTGTAATTTTCAGAAACGAATTAGTTCGTTTGGATCGGCCAGAGCCTGTTCCATGCGGCAAATCCGAAAGCCGACCACAAACACTGGAGGAACCACTGGCAGAATCACTGGAGGAGCCAATGGAAAGTGCCCGAAAAGTACTGGTTTCACAGGAAAGGCTGTATCCGTACTTGTTCAGTAGTTTGAAGCTTGCGTTGCGTCCACTTATTAATGGCAGGTGAGTTTTATGATCAGTAGGTGACAAAATGGTAAATTAGAGAGAGACTGTGGGTACCCTGACAACCTTTGTTTCATTTTCATACGAAAGTAAAGTTATGCGTTAACCATTGCATTTTGCTGCTTATTTATCAAGTAAATTAACCACAAACAATTTGTACTTTTTTGCTGAATGTCTTGAGTTTTCGTGTATTCATTATGTTTTTCCTTTTTCAGAAACATTGACAAAGACCAAAAAGAACAACGCCACAGAAAGAAATCCGTGATTCAGATGCGCAACGGCGCGCCCGTCTACGATTCAGATGAGGACAGCGAAGAGGAACTATTGCCATAGGTGAAGGCTTGCCAGGGCTGTGTGCCACCACAATGTACACTGTTGTAAGGTGACAGCTACTGGTATCAATATGCGCAATTTTCATATCCGGATGTATTTTGCAACTATCTGGATTCCAAAAGCACAAGGAACTTATTCAGCAAAATATATGGACACAAATGTTTGCTATAGATGTAAGAATTTCCAGATTGGGTTTCAGCACAACGTCAACTGGTGCACATACATGGACATTGTTATAAGTGAAATATCTTTAATTTGTTGTTATTCCGTTAAATTTGCGTTTAAAAAATGTATGTTTTTTCTGTATTCAGGCTGGATGCTGGTTTTATAGACGCTGACAATTTCTGCATGTGACGGAAATGAATAATGATAATGTCTGTGTTAGTCAATGTGCAAAAATACATGTGAACCAATTTGACTTTAAGTGCCCGTAAGCCCAGTGCGTAAAATGATAACGGCCATTACTAGTTTATGGGGATGCCGTTCGGTTTAAGTAAGCTCCTATGTTTATAAGAAATTGTTGTCATAAATCGATGCCGTCTGATAAATGTCTGGTAACCATAGTGAAATGGCTAACTTGACATATGGTCGTCAGTTTCCTATTTACAGATGTCAATGTATATGGCTAGGCTAGTTGGTTGAGTAATGTTGGTTGATGGCTAATCAAAGATACTATGGATATTGTATTGCCATAGCATGCCATCTAAGAAGTATTTCGGGTTGCCATATATGTATGCCATCAAAGATGGCTGCGTTTCGCCTCCAATGTTAAAAATTATATTTGTTATTTGTAGTAGTTGGCTCGTGATTACTCATTGAATGTGATCGAGTTGTGTTATGTGTGATGGTATGTAGTGGTCCTAGAATGAACAAAATATTATAATAAAATAAATTGTTAAATTTAATTTGTCAAGTGTACAAATGTACAAGTAAATTTGAATTTATTGTTGGAAAGTATTTATGTATGTGTATTAAATGATCTTATAAAATAAATTATAACATTGAATATATTATATTATTTTATAAACTAGGGCCAGTAACATACCGTGCAGTGTTAATGAACTAGTATGTAAGCCAGAAAGTGAGTTATTGAACCTTTGTTTACTTCAGGGTTGCCATGTTTATATTTTTGTTATTAAAAAAACGGTATGATTTTATTATTCTTATGAATAACTGAGGAATTGAAATCAAAGTGCATTTGTTACAGTCTGTTATTGTAATGGTAAGAAATATATTTTTCAATGTTGTTGTATGTCTCAAGATTGTATGTAACGATACTTATATTATATAATGAGGTCTATTTATTCTGTTGGAAGAGGATTTAATAAATATATCCAAATGTTTATTATATACTGTTTTTGATTTAGGTACATGTTGTACCTTAGGTACCTTAAACTATTTTTTGGAACGTAGTTATAGAGGTTTATTAAAAAAAAATAGATTAAAAAAAAAGATAATTATACAATTTTACAAAGTATCAAAGCTGTTATTTGTACAAACTTTGTAGAAGTAGATTACGACGCTTTTCTAAATATATTAATGTCATTTATTTGCGTATTTGTTTGTTATGAAAAATCTAAATTTACTTACACTTTTTTACAACGAGTATGGACGTATAGTTTTTAATAACATCAACAATCAATTTCCCTAGTATAGTTATATAAACAATTATACAGAACAACACTAATGAATGATTTCATCCCATGGATTCATATTGCCATGTCATTATCATAAATGTCATAATTATGAGAATATGCCGATCATAGAATATTTGAATTTCGAATTAGCGCTTGTGCGTTTAAAAAAAAGAAAACTGGTTGCTGATGTTAGACTGATTAATGAACGACTCATTTTATGTCAACGATTTTTTCTTTTTAAGTTTTTTTTAATTGTCTACTTATCTAGCAATGTACGTATTTTTATTGCTGATATATGCAAATATAGGTTTAAAAGAGATTCCTAAATGTTTAGGATACGATATAAATAGATGTAAGTGTGAATTGTAATATCTGAAACAAAGAGTCCCATTAATTGCTTCCATGATATAATTATTGTATTCATATACATTGTCGTATGGAATAAAATATGTTTTAATGTAACTTGGTCTTTTTATTTGGAGTATCTTTATTTTTTTGATAATAACATGCTTAAATTATGCTCCTTCGATGTAATAATAACACAGCGCAGTGTGACAGCCTGATATGATGACTGATTAGGCTGTGTGACTGCCGGCCGATAAAATAGGGCCACCCCATTTCATCCCGTGGGGGCGAAGTATCTTGAGGGAATATATACCAGAAAATGGGCAGCAGCGTACTTCTGAGTACTATGACCACTCCTACTGCGATCACCTACCCGTCTACCCAAGTGTGACGATTGTGGCATATCCTCCCATTCTTGAGCACGTAAAGCCGTCGGTCCTGTGCCTGACCTCTTTCCGGTCGTGTCGCCTAGGCGTCCCATCGGATCATGAGAGTGATGGAATAGAAAGTGCTCCTGTGTTTGCGCACACACTTGAGCACTATAATATGTCCCGCGCAGATGGCTAACCTCTGTTGAGACTGGCCGCCGTGGCCGAAATTCGGCTAGGAGGATATTATTATCCTCCCATTCTTGGGGAGGCTATTGTCCAGCAGTGGACGTCATTCGGCTGACAAGAGGATGATGATGATACGGTGAGACTTCATATACATATTAGACCAGATTAATTAGAGAAGCCTCTAGTTCTTATCAAAGTATATAGATTCCAAGCGCGACCAACTGAAAGCTCGACCACCTGTGGCAGTCAGATATAATTACATTGATGATGTGCTTACATGTCCGCAATGTGCGCGGTCCTTTACAAATAAGATTGGCTATTCCAGTCATATGAGAGCACACGTGAGATAAAATCTATCTCATCGGAGTTAGGAGCCGTCGCCATGACCGAAATCGGTCTGGAGAGATCATCATAGATATATATACATACTACTCAAAGTAGCCATCTTTGACCACAAAAAGGTATATCAAAAACACGGGTAAAACAAGAAAATAATTACAACTTATCAATTTGAAATACTAATTTATCTTTATCTTTCTACCCGTGCGAAGCCAGTGCGGGTCATATTAAAAAAAAACAACATTTATATACTAGCTTACTTTAATAAATACATTACATCATTCATTATACATGTGTGCGTGCCCACATGCAACTTATTCTTAAACTAATGAGTATTACAAGTACTAAGGATGATTCCATTAAAGTCAAAGCTTTAAACACTGAATGTGATAATAATAATTAATATCCACTACTCTTATTAATAATACACATAAGCAAAGATGAACATCTTAAACTAATTAAGCTAGGAAATACTAAATATTTTTAGATAATAATATTTTTTTTTTCGTATTCTACTAGTAGTTCTTTTACTTTTCATTTCATGACGACACAACATTATTCTCGATAGCTATAATATAAAATATATGTTTTAAATAACTCTACATTATTAGAATAAAATAGGATACACATAATTAACCACTACATTTTAGATTACATAATTTTAACATACAGCATCATTTGGGTATAGAAATAGTTTTGAATTGAAGAATTTCTCGCATTCACTTCTTGGGCCCTCCCTGGCAGCAGGGCTTGCCACCTGGAATTCATGATTAGTTTATTTAAAAAATATATATACTGTAAGCCATGTCAAACGCAAACTTCAATAATAAACCAAATATGCAACTGATTCAAGTCTGAAACTTGGAATTTGAGGAAATCCTTTTCTTTATATGTACCTATATAAGTATTTATCTATCTATTTATGTATGTATATCGTCGCCTGGTACCCATAGTACAAGCTTTGCTTAGTTTGGGGCTAGGATGATCTGTGTGACATTGTCCCCAGATATTATTATTATTATATATTAAATATAGAGACTCAGAACAACTAATTTATACCGTTTTATTTATTCCGATAGACTGCGATATTGTAGGGGCTTGACCAGGTCTGACACTGAAGTATCAGACAGAAGGTCTCTGGTCTAAAGACTACAGCTGGGGCTGTGCTATACCACTTTTGCGGTAACTGATCTATAGAAAGATTCGGTTAATCTTGTCGTTAGTAAACGAACCGGTTAGTACTACTGGCTATAACACCTTCTAGATTAGACTCCAAATATTTTAAAATTCTGAGAAGGATTACAATCGCAAAATTATTTTTTGCTTAAAACAACATAAACTGATTTTAATTATTTCTCTGCCACAGGGAACTAATAATATAAACTACATACAATATCAGATCTAAAGCAATAAATCAAGACATGAACACCCATGCTTCTTGTGGAAATACGTGCGAAAAGCTATTCCTGGGTGCATTTACCCATATAAATGTATTCTTTATTTTTCTCCTGAAATTTCTGGAATACCAACACTATGCCCATTATTAATAAGTATTTAAAATAAATGGAGAAAGAGTGCAGAAAGCTAATATTTTATATGATAGACAGCCTAAGTTGAATGTTACGTAAATAAATCTAGCTTTGATTGATACTAATAATTGAACCAACATGTAACTGATGAATAAAATACGTACCGGAGGATTTGCCATCGCCGCACGCGCAGCTAGGGCCGCAGGTGCAGCTAGTCCCGCAAGCGGCCTTGCCGCTGCCACATGTGTCTGAAACATTAATTCATAATTTAGTCTAAGCTAAGGTCAAAAGATATGTAAAGTATGTTGATCCATTGATATTGATGCCACCGGTGAAACAGAAGCCTTCTAGCTCGAAAGAGAACTTATAAGAGTAAAAAAAAATGTTATTTCAGTTCAGGTTTACATACAGGGTAATTGAATGGACCATTCCTTTAAGCATGCAATGCCTGTGTTGGAAGGTTCCGCTCTTCTATAGGACACAGTAGTGAAAATAATAAAAAAAACTTACATCTATTGAATTAAGTAAATCTAGATATAATAAAAATAAAAAAATATGAAAATGTGTATGTGTGAGTGTGTATGTGTGTGTGTGTGTGCGTGTGTGTGTGTGTGTGTGTGTGTGTGTGTGTGTATTTGTGTGTGTGTGTGTGTGTGTGTATTTGTGTGTGTGTGTGTGGATGTTAGTTATATATATGTGCACATGAAACAAATAATGTAGTAGTGTTAAATTTAAATAATTTGCTCTAGCAATGCTTTCTTTTTCCTCATAAGTCAAAGGTTTAATCCACTCAGTTAAAACTTTTTTGCAGTCATAGTATTGTTTGGGATATATACATATCTCCTTATTCACTCTATTGTAAAGTTGGGCTGAGCGTTTGGTATATTGCGTACATGCAAATCTTGTTAACGTTTTAGGAATTATTGCTACGGCGGTTTTCCTTCTTTTTTTCTGTATGTCTTTATCGTATGGTAGTGTTTTGTGTTTTTTAAGAATAGCCTGGATAATATAAAGCTTTCGTACTGAGAGAAGATTACTTATTTTGTATAATTCTGTGGTCGGAAATGTCATTTTTTTAAAGTACATCACCTTTATAAGAGCGCGTTGGGCTCTCTCTACGTCTATAAATTTAGACTTAGCTGCTCCCCCCCAAATAGGGATACAGTATGTATGAACTGATTGCACAAGAGCAATATAGATCTCATTTAAGAGATTTCTAGGTGACTCGTCTTTATTATTTACATTATTTGGAACAACAAGAACATCAGCGTAAATAGATATTATAGACAAACAACATCTGTGCGAGTTACGTTTCTCGATGAAGTGAATCTTCTGTACCTATTATCTTTATTTAGAAACCCTTATACTGTTCATGGACATAATTTGTCATGACCGCTCTGAAAGGTCTAGACTGCGGAGCTGAGGTGAAACGTAGCAAGGAATACACTATAATTCTAGCAAATTTGTCATCAAACACAACTAATATAATGAATAAGAATAATAGGCGAGATAGATTTGCTTTGTTGACAATATTAAAATAGTTGGACAGAGAGCAGACAAACAATAAAGTGTTGGAATTATAAGATGAAAAGTGATCTATTCTAAACAGCGAGTAGATGAGGAAAGATGTTGAGTCATTTTTAAAGACTACATGTATCCTTGTGTCAGAGGGTAATTTACAAGCATATAATTTAAGAGGCCTATTACAGTCCACTAGCGCCGCCAATCGAAAAAATGTCATAACTCGTAAATAGAATCAAAAATACAAAATGTGGTCTATTATTACTGTAGAAAAGGCAATAACGTAATTTTATAACACATTGTCAACACTTGAAACATAGCTGTTTAGCTAAATCGTGCATTTGTAACAAAAACGGCCGTTTATGTTTTGAATGCACGATTTAGCTAAACAGCTATATTTCAAGGGTTGATAAGGTGTTATACAATTACATTATTGCCTTTTCCACAGTAATAATAGAACATATTTTGTATTTTTGATTCTATTTACGAGTTATGATTTTTTTTCGATTGGCGGCGCTAGTGGACTGTAATAGGCCTCTTAAGGACACAAAGTATAGCCAGACTAATGGCTGACACAAATAGTTGTCCTGTGCGGGAATCTCAACACTTGGGACACGAAGTGACGACGCAACTGTCTAAACCGGTGCGCCACACGTGCAGTCAAGTCAAAAAAGACGGAAGTAGGGTTCTATTAAGAAGCCAAAGAGCTTGCCAAAGAAAGGTAGGAAAGTAGTAATTACGGGGACTGAGTCAATTCTCGTTTTGCTCGAGTTGTATCAGTCCTCCCAATTTATTATTCCAGCCCTAAACAAGAGCGACAATAGTATCCTGGGACATTATTCACACACGGCCATCTGATCCCAAGCTAAGAAGAGTTTTTACTATGGAAACCAGATAACTAATATACTACGTATACAATTTTTCTTTTCTAAATATATACTTATATTGATAACTAGCTGTGCCCGCGACTTCGTTCGCGAGTTAATTAGTTTATCTTTGTTTTTTTTTTCAAAAATAAACCTTTTTCTAAAATAAAAGTAGCCTAAGTTACTCCTTATTACATAAGCTACCTGCCAATAAAAGTCCCGTCAAAATCGGTCCAGCCCTTTCAGAGATTAGCCGGAACAAACAGACAGACAGACAGACAAAAATTGTAAAAAAAAATATTTTGGAGTATGTACCGTATATATATTCGTATACATGTAGTAAAAATCGGTTATTTCAATATTACAAACAGACACTTCAATTTTATTTATTTGTATGTATGTATAGATTCAGAATTAGATTAATCAGAATATCATCACCCCATCTCATCCCGTGGGGGGCGTAGAAGTCGACCCGAGGGAATATCTACCTGAGGAAGGGCAGCAGCTTCCTTCTGATTACTATGACTATCTTACTGCGATCGCCAACCCGCCTGCCAAGCGTGGCGATTATGGCATATCCCCTCAAGACGATTCTTGAGGGAGGCTTGTCCAGCAGTGGACTTATTTAGCTGTAATGATGATGTATAGATTACACCCAGACTCGGGACAAACGGACATGTCATGCACACAAATATCTGTCCTAGGTGGGAAGCGAACCCACGACTTGCGGCTCGAAAGGCAATCACACCAACCACACCAACCGGCCTGTCAAGTCAATACTTACTTACTAATCGTATGGGCAGTGGTTACCATAGTGTCATAGAGTTGTTCAAGCCGCCCAGTAGGCCTCTGACATAGCTTAACGACTGTTGTCTAATGACTACAACCGGGACCGACAGCTTAACGTGCCCTCCGAAGCACGGAGACGCTAAGAAATTAAACCACTTTTGCGGTCACCCATCTATGGCCTGACCGTGAGCCTAGTTGCTTAACCTCGCCGATTACTTACGGACAAGTGAAAGCATCAAGTTATGAGCGCCGTCAATTCAATAAAACTTATTGTCTCATTTCTATCTTCACTGTTAAAGAAATGCTTGCATAAAGTCTTAAATAATCATTCTGTATCAATCAATAATCTCTTGCTTTTAGAGCGTGCAAATAAATATAAAATTTAAGTCAAAGCTTCGCTCGAGTTGATTGAAAACTCGCAATTGCTATTCCGATCCGAACCAGTAAATATTCCAATTGTATTATAGACCGTTCTCATGAGTCGTGCGCACACCGTCAAAACGCATACCAACCACGCGCATTGCATCGGGCGATCGACAAGAGCATAGGTAGTCTGTGGACTATACGGACCACATTAATTTCAACCTTAGCACTTTGAATTAAGGACCAAAAACAATATAGCAAAGCCTGGTTAACCAGGCTTTGCTATATTGTTTTTGGTCCTTAATCCAAAGTGCTAAGGTTAACCCTACAGTCATAGCGTGTAGTGTAAAATTTGTAAAATGCCAAGACTTTAGGACCATCGTGTTCTTATCCTGGATTGCGCTGAAGCTCTCCTGAAGGACAAACTTGAACTAAAAAAATACCTTGTGTCCAAATATGTTTAGCTGTGTAATATTTCCGAGCAATGTCGGGGGTAAAATAGCAAAACAAACAATTAAAAAAACCGGCCAAGTGCGAGTCGGACTCGCACATGAAGGGTTCCATAGCAGCACGTATTTCAGATTAAATGAATGCAAATTGCTGTTTATGACGTATTAAAAAAAAACTGCTTGCTAGATCTCGTTCAAACCAATTTTCGTTGTTAGTTTACATGGTAATGTACATCATATATTTTTTTTAGTTTTATCATTCTCTTATTTTAGAAGTTACAGGGGGGGGGGGGGGACACTAATTTTTCTACTTTGGAAGTGTCTCTCGCGCAAACTATTCAGTTTAGAAAAAATATATATTAAGAACCTATCCATAGATACCCCACATGTATGGGTACGATGAAAAAAAAAATAGAGTTTCAGTTCTATGTATGGCGACCCTCCAAAATAATTGTTTATTTTTCTATTTTAGTGTAAAAATATTAATGCGGTTCACAGAATACATCTACTTACCAAGTTTCAGTAGTACAGCTCTTATAGTTTCGGAAAAAAGTGGCTGTGACATATGGACGGACAGACAGACAGACAGACATGACGAATCTATAAGGGTTCCGTTTTTTGCCATTTGGCTACAGAACCCTAAAAACCTGTCAAATTCGAGTCGGACTCGCGCACGAAGGGTTCTGTACCATTATCTATAAAAACGAGCATAAAATTCACGTTTGTGGTATGGGAGCCCCCTTAAATATTAATTTTATTTCGGTTTTTAGTATTTGTTGTTATAGCGGCATGCGGCAACAGAAATACATCATCTGAGAAAATTTCAACTGTCTAACTATCACGGTTCATGAGATACAGCCTGGTGACAGACGAACAGATAGACAGCGAAGTCTTAGTAATAGGGTCCCGTTTTACCCTTTGAGTACGGAACCCTAAAAACACTCATAGCGTATGTTCACATTGAATGGATTTGGGCTCTTATTACGACGGAATAGAGTTTTAAATCAGCCGGTAACTGTTATACCATTATCCATTTAAGGCTTAAGGGTAAAATTAGATGAACAGGTATATAGCAATTTCAACACTTGGGAACTTTCCATTGAAAGATAAAGAAAAATTAATGGAGGTATCATTGTAGGTTGGTAATAAAACAAAAAGATAATAAGGATAACTCAAGTGCAATAAACTCAACGTACGGCCAATTTACTGAATCGTGGGAACATGTGTTTAATGTAATCAACTTTCTGAGCTCGACGAAAATCGGCTTCGACGTTGAAAATCGATTCCAGACCATTTACGACGTCACATGTGCTCATGGCAGCCGATTTAACGATTGATTGTAATTTGTAACCTTTATTTGAACGGACCACTATCCCGATGTTCGGCGACCTAGCCGGTAGCCCCCCTGATTCTGTGCAGTGCAACGGACCTACTTCTTCAACAAAGGTATGCTTTTTGAGCTTAGGCAGGGGGATGCTTATCCATGCCACCCGCACCACTGTCTGCGGGTGGGTATGTCGGACTCGCACCTATAAACCTATCCTGCCGTGCACTTCTCTTGGCGCCTTATTGAGGGAGCCCCGGGAACGCGGGTATGCTGCTCCGGTGGCCCCCTTAAAAAAAAAAAAAAAATATCTAGGGACAATGTCACACAGATCAACCTAGCCCCAAACTAAGCAATGCTTGTACTATGGGTACCAGGCGACGATATACATACTTATATAGATTGATAAATACTTATATACATAGAAAACATCCATGACTCAGAAACAAATATTCGTGCTCATCACACAAATATTTGCACTTACCGGGATTCGAACCCAGGACCACCAGCGTCGTAGGCAGGAGCACTACCAACTAGGCTACGGTGATTACAGCTCTAGTTTTATACGCAGCTTCAGCTACCAAAATAGCTCATAGCCAGATTCTATCACTGGTCCATAAATTATTGACTAGCAACTGGACTAGTAGTCAGTTCATAGGTGACCGCAAAAGTGGTTAAATTATTTTATTATTATCTATGACTTTTAATACCTCTATGGTCTGGCCATAGAGGTATTAAAAACCATAGAGATATTAAAGACCATGGAGGAATATTTCATTAATTAATTTAAAGTAGTAGTATCTGACTAATTTGATTTACGTTACTTATTTATGTAAATAATTATAGTTATTATAACTGAACGTTGAACTCGGAGTATAAATCTATTATGTCGTGCGACTTGTACCGCCTAGTGTTTGTCTAATTGGCTTAGCGGTACTTTGCATGAATGCGAACCTCGATAGAATTTGCTAGATTTCGTAACAGAGTTTTGTTTTATAACTAGTTTCTGCCAAAGACTTCGTCCGCAGTTTAGAATAAGAGATGAAAATGTGTTACAACATAAAGGCAATCGTTTTATCCGCCACCATGCTGTGCGTTCATCCATTTCTACAATATAAAGATACCATATTAAAAAAAATTACAACAGAATCGCAGACGCGTCGACTGCATGAGCAGAGGAAGTGTTTTAAAGGGTGTATAAAATTTTATTTTTAAAATAAGTAGTTTGATATAGGATGGGACGGGGCTAGATGCTCTCACCGGTCCGTAAGTGATCGACGAGGTTAAGCAACTAGGCTCGCGGTCAGTCCATAGATGGGTGACCACCAAATTGGTTTAATATCTGAGCGTCTCCGTGCTTCGGAGGGCACGTGAAGCTGTCGGTCCTGGTTGTAGTCATTCGACAACAGACGTTAAGCCATGTCAGAGGCCTACTGGGCGGCTTGAACAATTCTGATACTAGGGTCACCACTGCCCATACGATAAGTAAGTTGTAATATTTTTCAATAAAACCCATGTATGGCAATTTTATCGATATTGATAGAGCCGTTTTTAAGACTCTGTTTTCATAATAAATTGTCAACACACGTTAACTGTTTATCATAATCGGTGAAAGAGTATCTTTAGTTCAGTTTTCCCCGGGATACTAAATAACTTGTAGAAAATCCCCATCCCCAGTTCACATCCCCATGATAGCAAATGCATTTTGTATAAAAAAGATAATAAACTTATGCAGTATAATCAGAACACAGTAGAGTTCAAATATGACTTTTAAAATGTTATAAATTGGACCTAAATTGTGTATTTGTGGAAGATAATTCGTGGATAACGTTGTGAGTGAATGTCAGTTTACACTAGTTTGTTTATGCAAATAATTTCATACAATACGTTACTGTTTGTTTTCTCTTATAAATATAATAAACAAAAGAAATAATGAAAAGATAGTTTTTTATTCCCAGAAGCCCATTAAGACGTCTCTTATTTGTAGATACCATGCAGTTGCATCCGATTATGAGATTAAACCTACAATTCATATTATTTTTACGAGTTATGACATTTAGTAGGTATCTAATAAGTTTAACCATATCGTATCGGTTTGATTCTATCTATATTGAGATGGACATTTCGGAAGTTATTATTAAAGCGAATTGCGTGTAAGATGACAGTCGCGCTTTATTTTTAATACGAGATCCAATGAGGTCCATTTGAAGAGATCCGGCCGGCCAGTCCGTGGATTCTCTACCACCGGTTTAAAAGTGGCCCAGTCAATATGATCCGGCCTAACTTTGTTCCCAGTTTTGAGTTTAGGTTTATGTTTTACATTGTGAAAACGGCAATAACATTCAAACTTAAAAGTGTTTAAGTTGTCTCAAGATATTCATTTATAACCCCGATCCACTCGAGAAAGAAGAGGAATTACTTAGAAGTAGCTCTACACAACGAGAATACTTAACAACCCAAGCAATACGATTAAAATAATACCATGAAAAATAAAGAATATTGATACTGTCAAACAAATTAAATCAATAAAGAACGAAATAAGATCCTTATCGTATAAATTATACCAAATAACTTCTAAAATCCACAGATCCTTTTGTCACTACGTCATTCACTAAATCACGTACCGACCCATTGTTTTACCGGCAAAACAAAACAAAAACATAGACACGTGGTTAACTTTTTTTTGACTTCGCAACCTAAGAACTACGTGTATCTAAAACAAAAAATGTCAATTATGAAAAAAATAACAGGCAGTTAAGACAGCCTTATTAATTATTTTTTAACAAAATCAAAAACACATACAATTCAAATTTTAAAAATAGAATCAGCATAATACCATTGAAAATTTTTAAAAACGTTATTTATTTTTATATTTGACTAACCTTTACAAGAGTCGCAGGGCGCAGGCATCGTGCAGAGCTAGTCTAGGCTAGACTGAGCGGTTTGTACTGATGTTGCGCGCGCAGACGACCGAGACGCAGCGGTCGGGACTACAGCGGGTCAATAACTGAGCTGGCGCGGCCCGCGTCTGATAGTCCGGGAGACAACGGTCGTATCGTATTACTGCATCATGCCGGGCATATTAAATGGAATGGTTATACGTTCAATTTATTGTAATTGGTATAGCCTGCATCCTTAACATAAATCGAAGTTATTAGTCCTTGTGACAACTATATTTGATTCAATTTTATTGTTTTAATTATATGATAACGATACGAATACTATGTCACGTTACTATATTTATATAAACTATTTATTATACCTACTTACAATAATAAGAACCTATAGTGCATACTATAGGTTCTTACGAATTTCGCGATCATAAGATTTGCTTTAATTGTGGCATTATAATTATCCTTATTTTTCGTTTAAAAACTCGAAAAACACTGGACAGTTGGATTAGACGGATTTTCGAAGATTTGATGAACTTGACTTAACACCCGACGCATAAAGCGAGATTGCTAGATTTATGATTACAATAGCTGTGCCCCGCGGTTTTACCCACGTTAAACTTTATAAATTATAGCATATGTGTTAATCCAGGGTGTCAGCTAACTCCATAACAAATTTTACTAAAATTGCTCCAGCCGTTTTAGACCTGAAGAAATAACAAATATACACTCACAAACTTTCGCCTTTATAATATTATGTGATTAATAAGTATCCTTATTCTTCGTTTAAAAACTCGAAAAATATATGTAAGTTGGAATGGACTGATATTCGTGTTTTAAACAATTGAAGATTTAATCAACTTGTCTTAACACCCGACGCTAGAGAGATAGCTAGATTGATGATTACATATGATTTCAATCTATCTCTTTCCAGTGCGGTTTCTTTCACTTCCTTGTAACTTCCAGCAATTATCTTTTCTATCGGTTGATTTACGAAATTCTTCTTGGTCTTCCGCTAAAATGTCAATCAGTCTTTGTGGTCATAAGTTTAATTATAATATGTACATATAGTAGTCGTTAAACTTACCATTCCCGACCCCCTAATAAACCCAAACCCCCTAAACTTTCATCCAAAGCAAATTTCTATCGCAATTGTCATATTTATTATTCCATTTACTAAATAAAAGATTTTTATTTGAATACTGCGATATTAGATACCCGCGTGCAAATTATTGTGACCTATGTTTTAACTCTGGGTCTAACGATTGGATGAAATTTGGAATGAAGGTATCCAAATTTCATCCAAACAAACCTTTCAGGTTTATAATATTGGTTGAATTTCATGCTAACTCTACGCCACTCTCTCTCTCTCTTAATCTATGCGTCGCGTACCAATAGAAAAGAAAGTTCTGCTCAATACAACGGAAGAAAAAAGGTAACTATCTCCTGAACTAAAATAAGATAGTTACCTAACCGATGTCGGGCAGGCATAGGTACTATAAATGATCAGAGGGCCGTAAACAAAAACAAGCGGGACCGGTTCCCAAGCATTTCTATAAGCACCTACTGATTGTATGTTTGACTTTATACTTACCAATGGAATGAGGTTATCCGATCAATGTATTTTATTGAATTTATATAAACGTCGCCGGTCCGCCACGCCAAATCGAACGGCAAGTAATCGAATGTCTAAAAACTCGAATGTTCATAATATCGAATGGTTAATAAATGAAAAATTTGCCACTAGAAAAGTAGGTTAGGTTAAACTACTATCATATAGTGAGAAATACTTTACGTCTGGCTCAAATAATGTTTAAGTATTAAAAACTATTAATAGGTGTCATTTTGACTGGACTGTCGGTTTAGTGGTTAGTGGCCCTGACGGCTAAATCTGAGGTCGTGGGTTCGAACCCCACCCAGGACAAATGTCTGTCGGATTAGCATGGTTATTTGTTCTGTGTCTTAGTGTTATTTATCTATGATATGTATGTATTTAGAATAATGTCTTTATATAAGTATGTTTTTCACTGGAGATCTTTGGGGAGGACTTTCTCCAGCAGTGGACGTCTTTATATGACGATGATGATGATTAAACCACATAATAGCTGCTATTTTCCCATATAAACATATATTTTTTCTTCGATTTTAAGATCATCGGACGTAACAAATATTGCGATTAATTTGCACTTGTTCAGTGCGCAGTGGTTAATGTGAACGCCTCGCTACGTAAGTCACAAATTGACGTTGATTTACTAAATCAGCGTCAATTTGTGACTTACCTATATATATACTTGATCTGAGTCTGGGTGTGCTTTATGTCCGTGAATTGCATAAACATGCAATTTAA
Source organism: Pseudoips prasinana (assembly GCA_951640165.1). Lineage (NCBI taxonomy): Eukaryota > Metazoa > Arthropoda > Insecta > Lepidoptera > Nolidae > Pseudoips > Pseudoips prasinana. The sequence continues at coordinate 12,036,088 of OX621249.1, read as the reverse complement.
GAGTTATTTAAATCTGTATCACGGGGTCTTTACATTTGTAAAGACCCCGTAATACAGAGCTAAATTGCCAACGCGTGGTCATTGTCTTAAAACCAAATTCTGCCAGAACTATGATGGACCATCTTGGTGGATAAACATATTCTTCTAGAAGTTATGACCTTCCACAAATATAAATTAAAACTCATTGATAACCCTAAAAAACAATTATGACTTGAATAAAAAATCTGTCGGCCATAGACTATTTCTTGCAATCATCATTACAGCTAAATAAGTCCACTGCTGGACAAGCCTCCCTCAAGAATCGTCTTGGGGGGATATGCCATAATCGCCACGCTTGGCAGGCGGGTTGGCGATCGCAGAAAGATGGTCATAGTACTCAGAGAGACGCTGCTGCCCGTCCTCTGGTAGATATTCCCTCGGGTCGACTTCTACGCCCCCCACGGGATGAGATGGGGTGATGATATTCTGATTCTGATATTTGTCGCCGTCACCACACAGCAATGGCTTAATCGATTTCTCATTTTTCCGGTTTTAGTATTGTTTTCTTTATCACATGTATGTATGGTAAGACAAGCAGTCTCGATAGTAACAATTCCTTCCATAGTGCTCAAACTTATTGTATGTATGTATATACACATATACGGTCGCTACGCTACTTTTAGAAATAATTTTGCGCGATGCATGTTGCGTCATTATGTGTCACTATAAATAATATGTCTATATTTGACATATATTTTTTTAGGCTTTTCATTCATCCTATTTCTTCTAATTAAAATGAGTGAAAAAAGTGTAAGTAGTAAAGCGGTCGAACTATGAGAAAAAAGAAACTCTATAGTCCAACGATCGAATGAATCGTATGATAAAATTAGAACAAACGAAGGTAAGAAAGATTCTTAACACTACTTTTTATGTATATTGCCTGTGTTTTGATTGACACATTTGAAAAAAATACGGTAATGGTAAGTTAACTATAAGATAAATTGCACACCAATTACAGATTAGAAATATAGGAATCCAGACTACCTTTAGATGGACAAGAATAATGATTAAATAATAATATTATTATATAAGCAGTAATAAAGAAAGACAATATTATAAGGGTAGTGCAAGATGAAAGAATTTAAGTAGGAATTTAAATATATACTTTCAAACTAATAATGGCATTCACTTAGTAGTAATACTACTATAATAGTACTTAAATCAATAATCGATTAACAAGATGTCGTGAAATCGATTACCTATTACTCTATATTAATAGTCCTCAAGTGGTTTAAAGTACACGTCTATGAAGAAATTGTGTGTAGGTACCGATTATTTATAGTCATGCTTTTCTTTTAGGATTTTATTACGTACCTAAGCAGGGAAGTGATTTGTTTGTTTTGACGTTTACATTTAGCTTAGAAAGCTTTTACTGGACAATCGAGCCGAGTTGCTAGCTTAGATTACAAACTTAGTAATTCATGCCAGAGGGCACCTCTGGAGCTAAAACTTCAGCTCAGGGCGCTAAGTGATACACTTGGTAGTATTTTTTTTTCTTTTCGGTTCAATGTTAGTTAGGGAAGTTTTGTACAACTGTCTCGTTAAGGCGCTGACAGCAACGAATTTAATCGTATCACATTAGTCTCCTCTAATTCTACCGAACCGTACGTGAAAGTAGTGGTGGTAAGAGGGAGGGCAAGACACGCTAAAAAAAAATACCGCATATCGAGAGAATGCGTCCGTAACTATAATTAATTTAAGAAACGTTGGTGCATTACTAAGCATTTTAGCTGAACCATATTCGGTTGCAGCTAAAATGTTTTATTCCTTTCAAATTAAATGACCCGTTTATGTAATTTGTGTCAGTCTATTATGTTTGTAAAGTACCTACCCCGCGACACAGAGATTAGATACCCTAGTGCGGGTGTTGTCTTTTTTAATATATATATATATATATATATATATATATATATATATAAATACTCGTTGGGTTCGTCATTGGTTTTATATAGTGTTGTTTTAGAGTCAGCTTAGATTAAGGTTCGATGAGATTGGCATCGTCATTTCATGTATCAGAATGCAGTAAATTAAATAAAAAACTTACTTCTTTGAGAGTAGATAAACGAAGCATTGGCAAACGTAAGAAATGAAGATTTACAATTTACAGCTTTATAAGATAATCTGCGGTTAGCCGAGCGGCACGCCGGAGTCGACGACCTGCGCGGTCTACATGCTTGGGCACATTAAAGACGTATCATACCTTATACCTTATTTGAGTTTACCTCACTATTAAAAGGAGGATTATGATTTTGTCTGTATATACATTTAAAATAGACAACTAATAAACATAGTCATATATTTCTAAATACAAACACATGCTGTGTGGTGACAATCTATACATATAATAAAATCGCAGGAAAGTCAAAACAGTACATTGAACAGTACAAAAATAACAGCATGAAGTTAGTTCTAGGTGGTATGAAAATGTATGAGAGTGAATTTTATGATATGAACGTTATTTTTACGATGCGCGCGCACGATGACGTTAGTTCTAGGTGGTATGAAAATTGATAACTATGTTCAAGTTGTATATTAAGAAGTATAACTTCTAACGCGTGTACATAAGTACACACAAGTTTTTTTTTCTGTTTGTCTGTATGTATGTCCGGGCTAAACTCAAAAAGTACTGCATGGATTTACTTCGAATTTTGCATGAATATTACTAAGACGTCGGGTTAACACATAGGTTACATATTATCTCGCTATCACCTAGGGGGACCAACTGTGATAATTTATAAAGTTGGACGGGGTAAAACCTCGGGGCACAGCTAGTAAGAATATCATCATACCATTTCATCCCGTGAGGGGCGTAGAAATCCTCCGAGAGAGTACCTACCAGAGGACGGGCAGCAGCGTTTTTCTGTGAACTAAGACCATCAAACTGCGATCTTCAGCCCGTCTGCCAAGCTTGGCGATTATGGCATATCCCCCCATTCTTTGGGGCGTTTTTTGTCCACGTACGTGTGCACGTACTTCTTTGGCTAACATGATGATGATGACACATACATACATATTATGGATAAATTATATCCAGATACAGTATAAATAGTCGTGGTCATCACACATAGATTTGTCCCGGGCAGGTATCGAACCTACGATATCTGGCTTAGCAGTCAGGATCACTAATCGGAACTGGTCTCCCTTATCAACAATATTTTAAAAATAATAATTACAACTTTGAAAATGAAATCTTTTGGCTTTAAAACGTAATTGCAAATGAAAATGTGTTCTGTTACCTCTCTCTTTTGCCCGTTATATACGAATCGCAACTCTCTCTCTCTCTCTTTCTATCTTTACTAACTTATATATCTTCCTCTCAACTTCCGTTCGCCTGGCCTTCGGATCTTTTGTGCGAATCCCTATTTCTTTCACGCTTGCCTCAAGTCCCTGGCCATAGTATACAAGTAATTTTGTACCCTTAGTATAGAGAAGGCTTTATAGTCTCCATGTATGCTTATACCAGGTAGTCGTTTTTTTATGAGGAGGAATGCCTACGCATGCCACCTGCAAAAAATGTCTGCGGGTGGGTATGTCGAAGTCGCACCGACTAAACCTAACCTGCCGTGGACTTTGCTTGGCGCCTGATGGGGAGCCGGGAACGCGGGTATGTTGCTCCTGTGCCCCCCTTTTGCGCCCTGATGGTCGGGACACGTACCTTGGGAGGGCTCTGGATTGCCCTCCTCTATTGCCGACTCCTGCCAGTCCGGCACAACGACTGCGCCACAAACAGATCGCTGTCTTCACGGAGCTGCTATCATGGCGGCAGTAGAGGACACTTCTCATACTGCCACCGCAGCCCCGAGGGGAGTTGGGCTATCCCAGTTAGACGATCCCAGTTAGATTATCCTATATTCTACCAAAGCATTAAATTCACAATTATATGCACTCCTATTTGTCCTCACAGGTCCTACAGATCGGGCTGTTGGACAGGCCTATACTGTGAACTGTGTTCGTTGGTGCAAAAATGCTGCAGTTTTTGCTGTACCCTCTTAGAATATATTTGAGTTTTGTCCACAGTTGGTGTTCGTTCCCGAGTTCATGTGCCAGTCAATAAACGGCGCTATTGTGAGTTCACGGGGAGTCAATCAATAGATGGCGCTATTGTGAGTTCACGGGGAGTCGATCAATAGATGGCGTTATAGAGTTTCCATTACTGATTCCTAGATCTCGCTATTGAGATTTTCCGCCCATATCATGAGTTAAGTGATTTTTGATCCAATAAAGTTGTATTTGCATTGGATACAAATTGTGGTGTTACTTAAACCTACGTCCTCCGGAAGAAGTCAAAGTTCGTACATGGTCCTTCGAGCCGGATAAGTGAAAGTGAAGTGAAGTGTTTTTGTGCGTCTTGGCGTGGAAACCAGGGTGGATCGCCCTGAAGCGCCGCACACCTAATCTGGTGTGCACAGTGAAGTGAGTGACCAGTGCTGCAGCAGCGGGTTGGCAGGTTCCAGCATCATCAGCACAGCGTGGTGCAGAGTGGAGTGGACATCATCAGCACCAGCAACGTGGAGGTGGCGCAGGGCGGAACTATTTAGTTCGTCAACGCTGCAGCGGAGCCAGCCCAGTGGTGGGCGACGCGGTCTTCAGCGGAGTGAGAACGTAGCCAGTGCAAGTGAAGTGCGGTTTGTTGAAGTAAAAATCGTGAGTACATTTATTTTCAAGTTTCTGAAGATAGAAAAATTACCTCAGAGTAATAATTGAACAGATAGTAAATTTTCCAATAATTATAGTTAATTCCATAAAATTATACTTTAGTTTACTTTAGTTACTGTGATCTTAAAATTATTATAATAATTACATTGAAGTTAATGGTAATGTTGAAATATAATTTGTGGACGTAGTTAATTTGTCTTTGGTAGATTTCGATAGAAGTTTTGTATTTGGTATAAATTCTTACTTTTTTTGGTATACCATAAAATTCTTGATGCAATAATTGGTTCAATTATAATTAGTACAATTATAATTAGTACTTTGTTATTAGTTTTTGTTGTCATAAATAATTACAAATATGGAAGCCATGTATGCATTCCAAAATAATAAAAGGCTTCTTATGGAAAAGGCTCAGATTAACTTTAAAAAAGCACCTAAAGATAGAATTACTAAAATATACGTTGAGACCAGATTAGAACTAGTTGAGACTTTGTGGAAGGATTTCTCGTCAACTAACAATAGCATTATACAGAATGCTACAGATGCACAGCGAGATTCCCATAAGTATTTTGTAGAAGAAGTTTACATTTTCCATAAAACTCAATTGTATGAAGTTTTAAGTAAATTGACTAAGTCCAATTCTGAACAACAGCCAAAGACAAATGACCGCGTAATGTCAAATACTGTGAGGTTACCAAAGATAAATGTTCCCAAATTTTCTGGTAATTATGCGGAGTGGACGACTTTTAAAGATATGTTTACCTCTTTGATTCATAAAAATGAAAGTTTAGAAGGCGTGCAAAAGATGCATTATTTAAAGGGTTTATTGTCGGGTGAAGCAGATCAACTTGTGAGACACATTACGGTTTCATCAGATAACTATAAAGAATGTTGGTCGTTGCTGCAAAGTAGATATAACAATAAACGATTTCTGTCCAATTGTATATTAAAGCGCTTGTTGAATCAGGCTAATGTAACAGAATGCTCAAGTAGCCTTAAGGGTTTACTGGACACAACAATGGAGTGTCTAAATGGTCTAAAAAATCTTCGGTCGGAATTGATGTTAGCACGTGGGATATCATGATTATTTATATCATTAGTTCCAAGCTTGATTTCGAGTCACGAAAACAATGGGAAACCACAATTAGTTCCAAGGCAGAATTGCCCGTGCTTTCGGAATTTGGAGATTTCTTGGAAGCCCGATTTCATGCACTCGAGTTTTTAGACACTAACGCCCGGTTCCTATATTCCAAAAACGAATCGTTTCTACTACGAATAGTTAGAATTTCTACCAGGCGTAACGCAAAACCGTTCCTATAAAATACTAGTCGTTATCCAAATAACCGACGTCTGGTTACTAACGGATGGGAGGACGTTAGTAAGCTTATTGTATGGAGATGCGTTCGAAAGTGTTCCTATAAATATTTTCTACTGTCACGGAACTGTCAAAATAACGAGGCGTTACTGCTTTGATTACTAGTCGAATTCGGTCGGTTTACCAGTCGTTTGTATTTTATTTTGGTAGTTAACATAGTGTTTAAGGAGATTTCCGTGATGTCTAGCTCTGAAACTGATAGAGAATTCATGGCTTTGTTTTCCGTTAGAAAGGGTTGATTATTTTTCTATCTTCTAAGATTTCATAACCACAAACCTTAGATTAAATACTCAATTTAAAAACTTATTTATAAACCATGAAATACTCTTGGACAGACGTCAGACGACAGACGCATGCGCCATGCGCTTTCCTGTTACGCGTTTTGTTCACACCATGCACTCGTAACATCAAATTTTCAATAGTAATGATTTATAAATATTTATACCTAAAACGCAAATTAAATTATTACTGTAACTATAAGTACAGTAATTTGTACTATTACTCACATAATATTACAGAATAATAAATGATTTTAGTCGCATAATTGACGTACGACGTTTTGTTATAACTAATCGTGAAGAGGAGCGAGAGGTTCATCGCGGAACGAGTCGTAGGTGGTTTAAACTACGGATGTTCGTCGCCAAAGAGTATTTAACCTATTCGTCGCAGGTAGGGCATTGTGGAACACTAGTTTTGCATCGGTATCGGTAGCTGAATTACGGATGGTAACGTTGGTCCAATGACGGATCGTAAAATAAAGGAACCGGGCATAAGCGACCTAAACCTAATGTTTGTGTTATTAATAAACCAAAAACACACCATGTTGTTAGTACCGACAATAAAGCTGATTTAATCTTAATTTGTTCATTCTGTGGAGAAAGCCACAAAATTTCAAACTGTAAAACATTTGCTAAGAAAGATTGTGACGAGCGTCGGGAGATTGCACGAGTTAGAAAGCTTTGTTGTAACTGCCTAGGAACAAACCATGCCGTATATTCTTGCCGTCAACATACTAAATGTCACCTTTGTAAGAAGAAGCACCACACACTACTTCACCCAAAATCAAATGCCAATTCTGCTGAAATTATTGATAGTTCAGTAGAAACGAAGGCGGTGGCTGCCAATGTAGCCACCTCTTCCAGCCAAAGCAATACCAAACGCGTTTGTTGTTTTTCGGATGTTCACAACCATGCCCTGTTGGCCACAGCCCTGGTCAACGTTGAGTCAAGAACTGGTATTGGTGTTGTTTTAAGAGCTCTGATGGATCAGGGCTCTCAAGTCTCTTTTATCACAGAGGCTGCAGTAAAGTTGCTTGGATTAAAGAAAACACCGGCTCACACCGACATATTCCGACTAGGCGATGACGTCGGAAACTCAATGCCCTCGAAGTGGATAGTTCGATTTAAATTACAATCACGTGTAGATCCCACCTTGGTTTTATATGTCGATGCTTATGTATTGAAAAAACTCACGTCCCATCTTCCTGAGAAGAAGATCATTCAGTTATCAGCTTCGTTCTCATCCTTAAAATTAGCTGATCCGACTTTCGATACGCCAGGGAAAATTGATTTGCTGTTAAGTACGCGTGTAGTCGGAGAAGTTTTATTAAGTGGTTTAGTTAAGGATCCGGGGGGATCACCAGTCGCCCAAAATACTAAATTGGGCTAGATCTTGTCTGGCGAGATCCCATCGCCGGTTATCTGTAGGCCAGTATGGTATCATACTGTAGTACAATCAGTGGATGTCAATGACCTTTTGCGTAAATTTTGGGAATTAGAATCGGAGCCTTCAGGTCATAGTACGATTTTAACTGAGGAAGAACAAAAATGCGAGGATTTCTACTCTAAAACCACTAAACGCGACGCGACCGGGAGGTATGTTGTAAAACTACCATTCAAAACTGAGTCGCCTAGGTGCACGTTTGGGGAATCAGAACTCATTGCCCGTAGGCGCTTTCTCAACCTAGAAAACAGACTTTTAAAAGACTCGGAATTTAAGTCACAGTATAGCGCAGTTATAAACGAATATATACAGCTGGGACATGCTGAGGTTGTCCCACAAAAAGAATTAGGTAAGGATGCGTTCTACTTACCTCATCACGCGGTGGTGCGTGAGGATAAAAGCACCACAAAGGTTAGGGTCGTCTTTGACGCTTCATGTTCAGGCCACAATGGTATAGCATTAAATACAGAATTAATGGTTGGCCCAACCCTTCAACCTGATTTGCGTCAAATTTTTATGCGGTGGCGCTGTCACCCTATAAGTTTGGTCGCGGACTTCGTGAAAATGTACCGTCAGGTCAAGGATGCAGATGAGGATGTTGATTATCAGCGCATTTTGTGGCGTGACAATCCAATTGATGAATAACATTTATTTCAGTAATTAAATTAAATAAAATGAAATTATAAGCTAAAACTAGATAAACTATGATACACTATTTACCCTAAAAGGCGTCCAATAATCCCTCCGCATCGCTTATGGGAAAAGTGCCCAGAAGGCTGGCCGCATTGCCACGCTGGATGGCAATGCTGATCCTCTGACCCAAGAAGAGACCAGCCCTCTGATTATGGGAAGCGTCGATCAAACGTTTAGCTATTTCCCGAAACATTAAATGTGCGCTTGGGCCCCATGGTCCTAAGGTTTCTACCCCAAACGGCTCAAAAACAAAATTTGCTGCCAAATTTGTGTATTTGCGCCGTTTAAGGGTTTCCGCCAAAGCAGCAGCAGCGCCTGCAGAACCCGACGTATGGGGAAGATGGGAGGGCGCAAGGGTGTCGACGCATGTTGCGTCCCACACCAGGGGCCTACCCATCTTCCACGGAACCAATGACATACCATCGGGTCTCTTTCCATCATCACGTGCCAAGCCGCTCGGTTCTAGAACCGCTGGGACGTCAACGCTGGAAAGAGCCCGACGGATTATATCATTGATGCTACTGTGGCGTGAGATTCTGCCCGCGCTACGGCAACATGACAGACCATGGCGTCCAAGGTGATCGACCGCTTCCCCACACCTACAACGATGCGGAGCAACGCATGAGACACCTAGACGGAGGCCGGCAGCGACGCGAAAAGTACCGTTGTCCAGCATAGTACCTATGTTGGGCGACGGTAACGCCTGTAACCATAAACCCGACTCCCATTCTCCCACAGCCAGTAGACGGGCGCGTTCCGCGAGGTTCGTGCATGTATTTATGAGATTATTACGCACTAACTCGCAAAGCGGCTGGTCCCACTGTTTCTGGGAGGACGGGTTCGTGGGTAGGTCTGAACTTGAACAGGTCATTTTCCAAACGTTTATGGCATCAGTCGAACACCTTACCTCTGAACTAACCTGAGTAGGTGAAAGAATTTTACCGATTAGTTCCTTGGTAGAGTGGACTGAGGACAGAAACGCTGGTAAGCTAACCTTAGTAATTTTGCGGATGCCAAGGCCGCCCATGCGCACAGGAAGAGTAGCTTGCGCCCAGGCACGGTCATCCAGGTCTAAATTTAAAATTGAGCATAGGGTGTCACGTAAAATTTGGTCAACTTTTCCAAGGAGGGCCGAATGTTTCCATAATTGACAAGAACGTATGACGTATGTAAATTTGGGAACAAAACAGCAGTACCGAAACAATGTGTATGATGAATGTGAGTTTAGTTTAGAAAATCGTTCTGAAATATCAATGAAATTTTGAATTTTTTCGTCTATGAATGGTAAGAACCCCTCTTCCAGGATGGGAGACCCCAGGAGGCGTAACGAGTTTTTATTTAGGATTTTGATATCTGGGGCTATATAATTAAATTTAGAAGTTATAGTGTTTTTATTGACTTCGTTTGTTATCAAAAGTTCGCATTTGGATGGGTTAAGATCGAGGCCAATTGATTTTAATGATTCTTTTAGGAAAATTAGGTCATTCAGGACAGTTACAGCATCACCTCCTAGGGTCCCATCATCTAAATACCAGGCGTTAAATTTTGAATTTAGCTGCCGAATTATTGGGTGTATGGCAAGACTAAAAATGACCGGTCCGAGAGGGTCACCTTGTTGGCATCCGACGGCTGAATCTAAAGTGTGTCCTTTGTATAATAATTTTGTGGGATAACGGTAACATTGCCAAATAAAATGATAAATTTCGGGGGTTTCTTTTTGCACCTCGGCCAACAAGGTATCCCTATTTACAGAGTTAAAGGCGTTCTTCAGGTCAACCTTAAGGATGACCTCACCTTTACCACCACATAAATAAGTGGAAAGTGCGTGTATGGCAGCCTCACAGCCCCCCTTGGAGCCAAATCCGAGCTGCAGGGGCTGGAAAACGGATGAAAGCTTTCCATGTACGTGTTTGCAACATAATTTGGCTGCCATACGACAGAAAACGCATCCAACAGCAATGGGGCGGATGCCACCATCGCGTTTGTAAAGGGCACAGAGGTTGGCCCCGTACAAAACATCAATAATGGATCCGCAAACATTGCCGCTAAGCATTAAGTTAATCAGGGCCGTAAGTTCCTGCAAAAGTGATTCGCCAGCGACCCCCATGGATGGATTAATCAGGTCTTGGAGATGCTGAGGGGTCAAACCATCAAGGCCGCCCGCGGAACCACTCCGGAAGGAAGATGCGGCCACTGACACTTCCCGGGCAGTTACAGATAAAGCTGTTTCACTAACGGGTGGTGCTGGAAAGCTGAGGTCATCTGCTGGCACCGGATGCTTGCACTGCAGCGCTCCAAGTGTGTCCGGCGTGCAAGGGGCCACTACATCACTGCTAAAAAGAAGCCTGGCGGCGCCCCCGATGTCACCTTCGCCTAATTTGGTTTGAACATAATTATATAAGGTTTTTGAGTTGTTATACCGTATTCTAAAGTTATCAACATCAAAATTTGCTTGTTGATCGGTGTCGTAGTGGGTACAATTGTTTTTTATTTCGGTTGTTAAATTATTTTGAGGATTATTTGATTTTTTTGCGTGCAAAATTGTATAGGCAAAGGTGAGCAAATTCCTCCAGCTGTGTTCATTGTTGTCCCGAAGAACAATGCGAATGCACTGAGCTAGGGTTTGTGCAACTAATTGCCTAGCTCCTCGAGGGATTCTTTTCACTAGCGGTTCAGAATTTTTAAGATTGCTTAAAATTTGAGCTAGTGAAAGTCGCGAATGGGTGTTATTGGAGCATGCATTTGGGCTATTGCTGTTATTGGGACTAGGGCTCTGAGAAAAATTTGGTGGTTTGTGTTTTTTCCCTAAATGTATATTTAATCCCCGACGAGTTTTAAAAAGTTTTAAATTTGAGCAAAGGGGGCACCTTACCGGAGCATCGAGTGATGAAGAGGCAGGTTGACCTGTATCGACGTCGCTGCCATGACCCGCTGACATACTAGATTACACTTATACACTGTTATTATTTTAATGTACACATTACGGCACAAAAACACCTTATTCTAAGTACAAATTAGATTAAAATATTTCCAAAAAAAAGTAATAAAATTTGTAAACAAATACAAAAAAAATATATCAAAATATCGTCCAATCAGTAGTAAGGGGCTCTCTCTCACTCTTCAATACACTTTACGTTTATTGGAAGTCAATATTCTTTGTAGCCAATAGTATCCGTGTTGACCCGTCGCCATGGCTACCGCGTTGCTCAGCGACGAGAATTTAATGATGCCGTCAAAACACAGCTGATATTGAATATAAAGAACATTTATAGATAAAAAACTGCGCCGCTTGTGAGCCTTGAGAACACCAACACAAACAACAATAGTCTGGCAGTACAGGTTCACCGGGGACCACTTACAAGGGACCTTAGGGGCTCCACAATATATTTTTATATTTTGAATTATAACATATTCGTTTATTGCGGGTTACCTTTAGAACGTCCTCTACGCCATACCTAGCAGTACGGTCTCTGCAACAACTAGCTCGGGATGAAGGAAGCGATTTTCCTCTGGTGGCAGACAGGCTGCTTACATCGTGCTACGTAGATGATATTTTGACAGGTGGTCAGTCTGTCGCGGAAGGGGAGCTTATTTATCACCAGCTGAATCAATTGTTAAGTCGCGGGGGCTTCGAGTTACAAAAGTGGTCCAGCAGTAGTGACGAATTGTTACAGAAAATGAACGAAAATATTGATAAGCAGGATAATTTGAAGCTTAAGACGGATACGGTCACTAAAATTTTAGGATTAACTTATCAACGAAAGTTAGATGAATTTAGATACACTGTGCATTTCCCCCCATCCGAAGGTCTCATAACCAAGCGGAAGGTGATCTCTGACATCGCTCGCTTATTTGACCCTCTTGGTTGGTTAGCGCCGGTGATAGTAACAGCCAAGGTGTTCATTCAACGCCTGTGGTTAACAGGATCGGAATGGGATGATCCACTTCCAGATCACCTGTTAAAAGAATGGCTTAGTTATAGAAATAATCTTAACCATCTTTAGGATTTCCGGCTGCCACGATGGATCCACTCGAGTCAACTTGACGTCCTGCTAGAGTTGCACGGATTCTGTGACGCCTCCAATGTCGCTTATGCAGCCGCTGTCTATACTCGTTCTATTGATGCCAACGGTCAAGTTCATGTTAGTCTAGTTGCAGCTAAGACAAAGGTGGCCCCCGTCAAACAGGTATCCATACCTCGTTTGGAATTATGTGGCGCTGTGCTGCTTTCAAAACTTCTGCGTGAAGTTTCCGACACCTTGGGTATCTGTAAGCAAAATATACATGCCTGGACTGACTCGACAGTGGTGCTCGCCTGGCTGAGCAGCCACCCCAGTCGCTGGAAGACGTTCGTCAGCAACAGAGTGTCTGAAATACTTACCGTTATGGAGAATAGGCAGTGGTTGCATGTCCAGTCCGGTGACAATCCAGACAGCGCATCGCGTGGCGTGAATCCTTTCGAATGCGCTAACCTAGGTTGTGGACACAGGGACCTAGTTGGCTGAAAAATAAAGAAATTAATTATAGTAGAAAGGAAATTAAAGAAACTAACTTAGAGGAGAGAAAATCATTTGTAACGTGCACCACGGTAGTAAAAGAAATAGGTGATGAGTCTATAATTTCAAAATATTCATCGCTTAGAAAACTTACTAGAGTAGTAGCTTATTGTAAAAGGTTCTTAAAGTTTAAAAATAAAAATTACACTACTAGATTTGATAACTTCCTAACACATTCTGAAATTCAAGGGGCATTATTTACCTGTGTGAAATTATGTCAATGGGAACATTGCCCTCTGCTAGGGTCAATGCTAGCCGTCCTTTCTTTAGAAGTGGCGTGGACTATGCTGGTCCCATTAGCATCCGCCCTACCAAAGGTCGCGGTTATCACTCCATAAAAGGCTACATATGTTTGTTCGTGTGTATGGCCACCCGGGCCATTCATTTGGAAGTCGTCAGTGACATGACATCCGAAGCCTTTTCGGCAGCCTTCAAGCGCTTTGTAGCGAGGAGAGGTCATTGTGGAGAGATGTGGAGCGATGACGGCATCACTTTCGTTGCAGCTAACAAGGAATTGAAGGCGTTGTTCAAACACGAAAGGTCCGGCATAGCACCTGATATTGCCGATTGGTTAGCAACAAACGACACAACTTGGAGCTTTATTCCACCCCACTCCCCAAACTTTGGAGGGCTTTGGGAGGCTGGGGTAAAGTCAACAAAATATCACCTTAAAAGAGTGATTGGTATAAGCACACTCACTTTTGAGGAACTGACGACAGTACTTACACATATAGAAGCCTGTCTGAACTCCAGGCCCATTTCTACAATTAGCATTAACCCAGAAGATCCATGTCCATTGACACCGGGTCATTTTATAGTAGGTGAGCCGTTGCTTCTCATACCTGAAATGAATTTTGAGAATTCCAATGTTAGTACTTTGAGAAGATGGCGTAGGTGGTCGCGTGAATATCGAGTTCAATTTCACCAAAGGAACAAATGGGCACATCAAACCGTAGAACCGAAATTGGGTGACGTAGTGTTGGTTATGGAAGATGATCTTCCACCTGCAAGATGGCTCTACGGTCTCATCACCGAAAAGCATACTGGCTCGGACAATATCACAAGAGTAGTTTCCTTGCGCTGTAAAGGTTCCACAATTAAAAGACCAGTGTCAAAATTAATTGTGCTGCCTGTAGCTTCATAACATAGTGTTTATTTTTTTGACTTTTATTGAATTAATATAAAGGATTAATTAATTGTTAGTTAATTTTAAAATTAAGCTTATATGGGTTTGGATTTTGTAATAAATTTGTTGTTCACATACAGTCCACTATTGGTTAACGTTCTACCAAATAACTATTGTATTTTGTTTCATGGTGGGCGGTCATTCAGTGTTTGTATATATAAGTTCTGGACATTAAGTCCATGGTGGGCGGGATATGCGTTCCCGAGTTCATGTGCCAGTCAATAGATGGCGCTATTGTGAGTTCACGGGGAGTCAATCAATAGATGGCGCTATTGTGAGTTCACGGGGACTCGATCAATAGATGGCGTTATAGAGTTTCCATTACTGATTCCTAGATCTCGCTATTGAGATTTTCCGCCCATATCATGAGGTAAGTGATTTTTGATGCAATAAAGTTGTATTTGCTTTGGATACAAATTGTGGTGTTATTTAAACCTACGTCCTCCGGAAGAAGTCAAAGTTCGTACAGTTGGTTTTGTCTATTAGAAATATTATAATTGACCAAATGTTCTGAATATCACAAGGTCCTTTTGTTTATTTATTTATTTAAGGATTACCAACATACAAACACTTACAAAAGACAAAGGACACAGTCATTTATATAGAATAGGAAGTAGTGTTGCAACATTTATAGACAACCACAGCATTCAAAGTAACATGGTTAGTAGAGTTAGTAGTACGGTTTACATTTTGAATAAAGATACATTTATATTTGTCATAGTAAGTAATTGTAAGATGTTATATTTACTAATTAAAACTAAGCTAAGAAACGAAAACATAGATACATACGTATTTTAAGGAAGTTGACAATGTGGAATTTTACTGGAAACTGTCGAAATTATAAAAAAAATGAAAAATTAAAGTGTAAATAAAAATAACAGCGCTTGTTAAAGCCACATGAATTGGACGGCGCCATATAGGTATGGTATGTATGGTCGCATGGAAAGGGGCAAGTGATGCAGGTCAAGTAGACGATTCTTTACAAGCATAGAGACCATCAGCGATATAATTTACTACAGAATTGAATTTACAATTCACTAAATTACAGCACGACTGTGTTTGAAAATATGTAGAGTATCATAGACAACCACAGCATTCAAAGTAACATGGTTAGTAGAGTTAGTAGTACGGTTTACATTTTGGATAAAGATACATTTATATTTGTCATAGTAAGTAATTGTAAAAAGTTATATTTACAAATTAAAACTAAGCTAAGAAACGAAAACTAACGAAAACATACATACAAAAATATTTTAAGGAAGTTGACAATGAGGGAATTTTACTGGAAACTGTCGAAATAATTAGTGTTCCGTAAATAAAAATATGGTATCGCTTCTTAGAACCACATGAATTGTGCGACGCCTTATAGATATCTTACGTGTATGGTCGCATGGAAATGGTCAAGTGATACAGGTCAAGTAGACGATTCTTTACAAGCATAACGACCGTCAGCGATATAATCTACTACAGAATTGAATTTACAATTCACTAATTACAGCACGACTGTGTTTGAAAATATGAACGTAGACCTAGACAAGTTTCTCTGGGGAAAGCAAGCAAATGCCTGTAAGTAAAATATATATTACTAGCAAGAAACGAATCGACAACACAACAGTGAAGGTATCGTAAAAATGTCCACAAATGACAGATCTAAAGGCTGGACATATCATTCAATTCATATCTATACATCTATCTATCATTTCATCATTACAGCTAAATGAGTCCACTGCTGGACAAGCCTCCCTCAAGAATCGTCTTGAGGGGATATACGATAATCGCCACGCTTGGCAGGCGGGTTGGCGATCGCAGTAAGATGGTCATAGTAATCAGAAGGAAGCTGCAGCCCGTCCTCTGGTAGTTATTCCCTCGGGTCGACTTCTACGCCCCCCACGGGATGAGATGGGGTGATGATATTCTGATTCTGATATTTGTCGCCGTCACCACATATCTATACATCTATACAAATAAATAAAATTGGAGTGTCTGTTTGTAATATTGAAATAACCGGTTTTTACTACATAAATATGAATATATATATACGGTACATACACCAAAATAACATTTTATACAATTTTTGTCTGTCTGTCTGTCTGTTTGTTGCAGATAATCTCTGAAACGGCTGGAACGATTTTGACGGGATTTTTATTGGCAGGTAGCTGATGTAATAAGGAGTGACTTAGGCTACTTTTATTTTAGAAAAAGTCTTTTATTTTACTAAAAAACTAAATAAACTAATTAACACGCGGACGAAGTCGCGGGCACAGCTAGTCAAATATAAATTTTAAAGCAGTGCAGTGGAGGTGCCGTGTAGAAGAAATAACACTTCGCAGAAGAAAACAAACCAATCGTATTCATTAAATTTGAATAATGACTTCCTGGCCTACATTCAGCCATTGCGCGCAGTCTGAATTGAGACTTACCATCTGCGGAGATATATATATACAACATGTAACTTAATTAACGAACACCCTCAGACACCCCAATTAGAATATTATGTTGTAATCATAATTCATACACTGAATTTTTAATTTAACATGTATATGCATTGTTATTTACTAAATTAGTTTCTTAGAATAAAGTTTATTTTTCTTTATTTTGTTTTGAATGATCGAATTTGTATGAATACAAATTAAACTGTGATTTTAAAAGTCTTATTACTTTGACTTACGGTCCATTTCAATTTGTTTTGACTGTACAGGGTTAATATGACAATAATTTCCGTAGTTTTAATTAGTTTGAAAAACAAATTACGTGTATTAAAAAAATTATTTAATAAATAAAAAGCCCAACTGCGTGAATAATGAACCAAACAACGTACATAGACAAAGAACTGAAAAGAAAAAAACAAGCACATAGATGGCTGGTGATCTAAAATTATATAATGTACTATTGAATGAATACTATTGAAGAAAATAAAATATTCTAATAATGGAACATAAAAACTGAACAGTCGGGATCCATTAGTCGACAGCCAATCTAATTTGTCAATGGATCCCGACTGTTCAGTTGTTATGTTCCATTATTAGAATATATTTTATTTTCTTCAATAGTATTCATTCAATAGTACATTATATAATTTTAGACCACCAGCCATCTATGTGCTTGTTTTTTTCTTTTCAGTTCTTTGTCTATGTACGTTGTTTGGTTCATTATTCACGCAGTTGGGCTTTTTATTTATTAAATAATTTTTTATTTTGTACTTTTTAGTTATAAGTTCCTAGCTAGTTAAACAGTTACAAATTGCCCCACTCTCAGCTCATTCCCGAATCGTTTAACCAGCTTCGCATTAAAGTCCCCCATGACCACAGTGAAATAAGAGTTCGAGGTATGTATGGCTCTAGAAATATCCTCATACATGACCTCAACCTCATCGTCGAAGTGCGTCGAAGTCGGCGCGTAAACCTGTATGACTTTCAACGAATACCGCTTAGTAATTCTGAGTATAAGGTACGCAACCCTAGTCGATACACTCCCGATTTTCACTATGTTGTGGACGAGGGACTTGTGTACTATGAACCCAACACCACCTTGGGACAGTTGGTCGCCCTCCCGGAAATAGAGCAGATTCCCGGATTTCAGGATTATAGTGTCCTCCCCCTCTCTTCGAACTTCAGATAATCCTATTATGTTCCAATGTAACCTGCTCAATTCTTCCTCCAGTTCGATCATCTTCTCGTCGGTCCACAGTGTGCGTGTGTTGTATGTTGCCAGGGCCAGAGGTCGTCGGTTTTGGTAACGCGGAAACTGCCGGGGATTCTTAGCACCCCTGCCCTGCCGTAACCACGGCTGTTACCACGGCAGGGAATAGCAGGGCTACCGGGGACTGGCGGCCGCGGTTTAATTGTGTCCATTGAGGGGATCTGCCATAATATCCACGCTTGGCAAACGGGTTGGCAATCGCAGTAAGGTAGACATTGGTACTCATGAGAACGCTGCTGCCCATTCTCTGGTATATATTCCCTCGGGACGACTTCTACGTTCCCCTGCGGGAGAGAGGGGGTGGCTATATTCTCTAGGCCGTCACCACACAGCCACTAAGAGCCACTAAGAGAGTAGCTAAATATAATTCCTGAAGCACATATCACCAAGTGCAGCAGTAGCTCGGGAATGAGCTGCTCTCTCAAGAGTGGGGGTGGAAAAATTTTTGGTCATATCTTGGCGCCAAGAACAACAAAAGATTTACCGGCTTGGATTTATTCATTGCCAAGGAAAATGCTTCAACGGCGTGTCTTTTAGCGAGGAAGACGACGAGAATGACCATGAAGATGATTGAGAGCCCTCTCAGCAAGAACCACTTACCACTGAGGAAGGCGAGGAAGAAGATACCACAGAAAACGACCTTTTTCCAGGACCCTCACGACCTAAGAGAATAAAAATGT
Organism: Pseudoips prasinana; assembly: GCA_951640165.1. Classification (NCBI taxonomy): domain Eukaryota; kingdom Metazoa; phylum Arthropoda; class Insecta; order Lepidoptera; family Nolidae; genus Pseudoips; species Pseudoips prasinana. Next base: position 12,017,485 of record OX621249.1, on the reverse strand, counting down.
GAATCATTCACAGAATTGGACTTAGAAACTAATATTTCAAAACATTTTTTAATTGCACTTTTCCAGAGCCTGTAGTTTGAAAACGGATGGGATATGGAAAAGTATATGGTAATAGAAAATTTTATAAGCTTTCATTTCATCTTAGAACATTTTTTGCTAAAACGCGCCATTTTTGAAATATTAGCGTAAAACCTAAAATTCAGGTCTTTGTCCCTCTCCCCTACCTCCGCTTCACCTCCTGAACATCAGGACTTTTAGTATGTTTTCTCTCTAAGTACTCTGAACAAGTTTCTGAAGAAATCGCTTAGGTTCCCGCTCACGCACTCTACAACTACTTTATTAATTATACTGTATACCAAAAAACTTCACACTCTCTACTTTGTTTATGACCATTGTATTTTATATTTAGTAAATATGATTTAATTATTTTGCTCAAAAATTGAATAAAGTGTGTCTTGCTCAAATTCGCGGTCAGATTATTTTTATCAAGCGAATTAATTTCTATCGTATTATTAATTTCTATGTCAAAGTTATTTAACAGTTTCTATGCCAAAACTATAAGGATGTCATCTGCAAACAAATTGCATGTATAATGAGTTATATTATCTGGTATGACATTAATATAGAAAAAAAAGAGTCCATGCTTATTTACGAGATAGTCCGATTGGCAATATTTAATTAGAGTTCCACTTTCCAGAGTGGCATTTTTTTACTCTTTTCTTTTTAATTTTCCAGAGCCTGTAGTTTGAAAACGGATGGGATATGGAAAAGTATATGGTAATAGAAAATTTTATAAGCTTTCATTTCATCTTAGAACATTTTTTGCTAAAACGCGCCATTTTTGAAATATTAGCGTAAAACCTAAAATTCAGGTCTTTGTCCCTCTCCCCTACCTCCGCTTCACCTCCTGAACATCAGGACTTTTAGTATGTTTTCTCTCTAAGTACTCTGAACAAGTTTCTGAAGAAATCGCTTAGGTTCCCGCTCACGCACTCTACAACTACTTTATTAATTATACTGTATACCAAAAAACTTCACACTCTCTACTTTGTTTATGACCATTGTATTTTATATTTAGTAAATATGATTTAATTATTTTGCTCAAAAATTGAATAAAGTGTGTCTTGCTCAAATTCGCGGTCAGATTATTTTTATCAAGCGAATTAATTTCTATCGTATTATTAATTTCTATGTCAAAGTTATTTAACAGTTTCTATGCCAAAACTATAAGGATGTCATCTGCAAACAAATTGCATGTATAATGAGTTATATTATCTGGTATGACATTAATATAGAAAAAAAAGAGTCCATGCTTATTTACGAGATAGTCCGATTGGCAATATTTAATTAGAGTTCCACTTTTCAGAGTGGCATTTTTTTACTCTTTTCTTTTTAATTTTCCAGAGCCTGTAGTTTGAAAACGGATGGGATATGGAAAAGTATATGGTAATAGAAAATTTTATAAGCTTTCATTTCATCTTAGAACATTTTTTGCTAAAACGCGCCATTTTTGAAATATTAGGGTAAAACCTAAAATTCAGGTCTTTGTCCCTCTCCCCTACCTCCGCTTCACCTCCTGAACATCAGGACTTTTAGTATGTTTTCTCTCTAAGTACTCTGAACAAGTTTCTGAAGAAATCGCTTAGGTTCCCGCTCACGCACTCTACAACTACTTTATTAATTATACTGTATACCAAAAAACTTCACACTCTCTACTTTGTTTATGACCATTGTATTTTATATTTAGTAAATATGATTTAATTATTTTGCTCAAAAATTGAATAAAGTGTGTCTTGCTCAAATTCGCGGTCAGATTATTTTTATCAAGCGAATTAATTTCTATCGTATTATTAATTTCTATGTCAAAGTTATTTAACAGTTTCTATGCCAAAACTATAAGGATGTCATCTGCAAACAAATTGCATGTATAATGAGTTATATTATCTGGTATGACATTAATATAGAAAAAAAAGAGTCCATGCTTATTTACGAGATAGTCCGATTGGCAATATTTAATTAGAGTTCCACTTTCCAGAGTGGCATTTTTTTACTCTTTTCTTTTTAATTTTCCAGAGCCTGTAGTTTGAAAACGGATGGGATATGGAAAAGTATATGGTAATAGAAAATTTTATAAGCTTTCATTTCATCTTAGAACATTTTTTGCTAAAACGCGCCATTTTTGAAATATTAGCGTAAAACCTAAAATTCAGGTCTTTGTCCCTCTCCCCTACCTCCGCTTCACCTCCTGAACATCAGGACTTTTAGTATGTTTTCTCTCTAAGTACTCTGAACAAGTTTCTGAAGAAATCGCTTAGGTTCCCGCTCACGCACTCTACAACTACTTTATTAATTATACTGTATACCAAAAAACTTCACACTCTCTACTTTGTTTATGACCATTGTATTTTATATTTAGTAAATATGATTTAATTATTTTGCTCAAAAATTGAATAAAGTGTGTCTTGCTCAAATTCGCGGTCAGATTATTTTTATCAAGCGAATTAATTTCTATCGTATTATTAATTTCTATGTCAAAGTTATTTAACAGTTTCTATGCCAAAACTATAAGGATGTCATCTGCAAACAAATTGCATGTATAATGAGTTATATTATCTGGTATGACATTAATATAGAAAAAAAAGAGTCCATGCTTATTTACGAGATAGTCCGATTGGCAATATTTAATTAGAGTTCCACTTTCCAGAGTGGCATTTTTTTACTCTTTTCTTTTTAATTTTCCAGAGCCTGTAGTTTGAAAACGGATGGGATATGGAAAAGTATATGGTAATAGAAAATTTTATAAGCTTTCATTTCATCTTAGATCATTTTTTGCTAAAACGCGCCATTTTTGAAATATTAGCGTAAAACCTAAAATTCAGGTCTTTGTCCCTCTCCCCTACCTCCGCTTCACCTCCTGAACATCAGGACTTTTAGTATGTTTTCTCTCTAAGTACTCTGAACAAGTTTCTGAAGAAATCGCTTAGGTTCCCGCTCACGCACTCTACAACTACTTTATTAATTATACTGTATACCAAAAAACTTCACACTCTCTACTTTGTTTATGACCATTGTATTTTATATTTAGTAAATATGATTTAATTATTTTGCTCAAAAATTGAATAAAGTGTGTCTTGCTCAAATTCGCGGTCAGATTATTTTTATCAAGCGAATTAATTTCTATCGTATTATTAATTTGATATCAAAGTTATTTAACAAATTCTATGCCAAAACTATAAGGATGTCATCTGCAAACAGAGTGCATGTATAATGAGTTATATCTGGTATGACATTAATATAGAAAAAAAAGAGTCCATGCTTATTTACGAGATAGTCCGATTGGCAATATTTAATTAGAGTTCCACTTTCCAGAGTGGCATTTTTTTACTGTTTTCTTTTTAATCTATTTTTTTTAATCTATGATATGATAATGAATAAATAAACATCCGGGCCAAATATCACGTTAATACAAGCATCTCTTTAAGCTGAGAGATAAGTCAGTCATTGTTATTGTTATATGACTGCAAATTTCGCAATCTCGTGATTTCATTGTGAGATTTGATATCATGAGGATTGTTTAGTAGCTTGCGGTGGTACAGAGTACTAATAATTAAACCATCTAAAGACTTAACCTGGCTTTATGAAAAATTCAATTCAATTCAAAATTAAAATGCACGAACTGAGATCGACAACGGCTCGATTCAAAGTTGTCCCTTGCAACTTGTGTACAGTTACTCCCCAACATAATATTAAAGGTAAAATTTTTCTTTAAGTTTTACCTTGTCCACAAAGCGCATGAAATTCGGTTGTTGATAGTTCGATTCTCACACCAACCAAAGGGACGTTGTTCTTTATATCTTTGTCATTGCATTTAAAACAATTCGATTTCGGTAGGTACCTACCTATATATAGTTTTTCAAGTGAAGTTAAGTACTAAATCGTTTGAAGTTGGAGATGGGCGACCGTGTTAGACGTTAGATACTTTAGGTAGTCCAATATACCTAATAGATACTTAAGTATATGTCCATCAACACGCACAGTCATACGAAGTTTTCGTCTTTTCATCGTAAATTTCTACTGTTTTAAAACCTATATATGAGAATAGTTGTTACGCAACTTTAAATCGATATAGCTCCTAAACGGCCGGTCAAATCGAAAAATGTTGAAAGAAAACTAAAAACATCACACTCTCTACTTTGTTTATGACCATTGTATTTTATATTTAGTAAATATGATTTACTTATTTTGCTCAAAAATTGAATAAAGTGTGTCTTGCTCAAATTCGCGGTCAGATTATTTTTATCAAGCGAATTAATTTCTATCGTATTATTAATTTCTATGTCAAAGTTATTTAACAGATTCTATGCCAAAACTATAAGGATGTCATCTGCAAACAGAGTGCATGTATAATGAGTTATATCTGGTATGACATTAATATAGAAAAGAAAAAGAGTCCATGCTTATTTACGAGATAGTCCGATTGGCAATATTTAATTAGAGTTCCACTTTCCAGAGTGGCATTTTTTTACTGTTTTCTTTTAGTCTATTTTTTTTAATCTGTGATATGATAATGAATAAATAAACATCCGGGCCAAATATCACGTTAATACAAGCATCTCTTTAAGCTGAGAGATAAGTCAGTCATTGTTATTGTTACATCACTGCAAATTTCGCAATCTCGTGATTTCATTGAGAGATTTAATATCATGAGGATTGTTTAGTAGCTTGCGGTGGTACAGAGTACTAATAATTAAACCATCTAAAGACTTAACCTGGCTTTATGAAAAATTCAATTCAATTCAAAATTAAAATGCACGAACTGAGATCGACAACGGCTCGATTCAAAGTTGTCCCTTGCAACTTGTGTACAGTTTCTCCCCAACATAATATTAAAGGTAAAATTTTTCTTTAAGTTTTACCTTGTCCACAAAGCGCATGAAATTCGGTTGTTGATAGTTCGATTCTCACACCAACCAAAGGGACGTTGTTCTTTATATCTTTGTCATTGCATTTAAAACAATTCGATTTCGGTAGGTACCTACCTATATATAGTTTTTCAAGTGAAGTTAAGTACTAAATCGTTTGAAGTTGGAGATGGGTGACCGTGTTAGACGTTAGATACTTTAGGTAGTCCAATATACCTAATAGATACTTAAGTATATGTCCATCAACATCAACACGCACAGTCATACGAAGTTTTCGTCTTTTCATCGTAAATTTCTACTGTTTTAAAACCTATATGTGGGAATAGTTGTTACGCATCTTTAAATCGATATAGCTCCTAAACGACCGGTCAAATCGAAAAATGTTGAAAGAAAACTAAAAATGTTTTTTAAATACCTATTCAACGATACCCCACATGACATAGTTTGTTGACTTTTATTTATTTAATTTTCACAATATGGCGTCCAGTAGTCGCCATATTGAATTTTCACTAACGTCATGTCTTTAGTGACACTTTCCGGACTGAAAGGAATCGATTGACGTGCGAATCATTAAAATCGGTCCAGGCGTTTGGTCTGTATAGTGCTTCAAAGGAACATACATACATACATAGCCTGATAAACACATTACTCTTTGCGTCCCGCAGTCGGGTAAAAATGATATAAATCGATTCAGTAAACGATTCTGAACAAACTATTTTCAGGATGTGCGTTAATTAAGTTACATGTTGTATATGCACTAGGGTGTGCACAATCATAGGTGCTTTTTAGGGTTCCGTATCCAAAGGGTAAAACGATCTTCTTCAGTAAGATGAACGATGAGAACTAAGTCCCGATCCACCGTTATAAATACACACGCACAACTGTTTTCACGTAACGTTACGACTGCTTACATATAATATAAGCTCTCACTCTAACAAAGGTTTGCTGGAAGAGAACTCATAGTTGAGTTAAGCTCGCATGTGTACATGATATATCCTATCTTTTATGTAAATATGTATTTCTGTGTGCAATAAAGTATAAATAAACTGCTCTGCGATGTTTCTGGCGCCCGAACTATTCTGTGGCTACCCAAAATCAGCTACGGCGTCCTTAGGGGTGCTTACGACTGCCGAGACAGCTATCAGGCGCCCGAAGCCGCCGTAAGTAAGGCGCTTGATGCCACCGCAAGTCGCCCGAGCTCTACCGAGCCGCACCGATGTCTACCAATAGTGGGCGCCGAGCCTAAGACTTCGCTGTCTGTCTGGCCGTCTGTCACCAGGGTGTATCTCATGAACTGTGATAGTTAGACAGTTGAAATTTTCACAGATTTCTGTTGCCGCTAAAACGCTATAAAAAACAGAGTAAACTAAATATTTAAGGGGGCTCCCATACAACAAACGTGAAATTTTTGCTCGTTTTTATAGAGAATGGTACGGAACCCCTTCGTGCGCGAGTCCGACTCGCACTTGGCTGGTTTTTATTTCTTCACTCTCATGCTCCTATGAGACAACATGTATAAGTTGGCAACAAACGGCCTATGTTTTGGTAAGCGGTTGCCGGTGCCTATGACGCTTGTGATACACCTGGCATGAAAGGGGGGGGGGGGGGGGGGTTGACCGTTCCCACATTCTGATGAACTGTAGCGATAAATCCAGTTTGAATCTGAGCCTTTTTGCTCTCTTTTGACAGTGGCGCATCTCTTATTTGCTTCTCTACTTACAATAATTTATATTTCCATTAAGTTAAGAGCGCTTTTAAATTGTGACAACATTATGTTTAGTAGGTATTAAATCTACTTATATTAAATTGTATATGTAATAAGTAGGTACGATATGATTGTGGCAGTATGAGAAGTGTCCTCTACTGCCGCCACGTGCAAGCAGCCCCGGGAAGACAGCGAACTGTTTGTGGCGCAGTCGCTGTGCCGTACTGGCAGGAGTCGGCAAATGGGGAGGGCAACCCACAGCTCTCCCCGGGTGCGTGTCCCGACCATCTGGGACACGGCGCAAAAGGGGGACACCGGAGCAGCATATCCGCGTTCCCGGGGCTCCCCGTATCAGGCGCCAGAAGAAGTCCACGGCAGGTTAGGTTTAGTCGGTGCGAGTCCGACATACCCACCCGCAGACACTTTTTGCGGGGGGCATGCATTAGCATTCCCCCTGCCTTAACAAAAAAAAAAAAGGTACGATATGATTAATCCTGCCATTTCAGTATTTATTTCCCTACTTAAATTGACGTGACTTTTTCGCTTAAGATACATGAACGCAAGTATCTGTATTGAGTGCGAATCCAACCCACGACCTGCTGAGTGAAAGGCAATTATCTACCAACCACGCAAATCGGCCATTTTTTTCTGTTCGTTAAATTTTGAGCCGTTATTGGTTATAATAATAATATCGACCAACATCTAAAGAGGCTTTCACTAGATCACTGGGTCAAGGGTAGGATACAAAAGGCTGCAATAATGGGAACGGCACGCATTGTGAGGAGGTTCCTTAATCTGTCGCCCTGACCACCGGCGGCCTAGGGCGTCAAACCTCGCCGTTGGAGGGCCTCTATTTTATCATATTTATGTATATAAATTGTTTTCTTTTTTGTTTCAATTTTATAGATATAAATATGTTAAAAACAAGAACTTTAAATAAATAATTTGTAATAATAATATATAGGGACAGTGTCACACAGATCATCCTAGCCCCAAACTAAGCAAAGCTTGTTCTATGGGTACCAGGCGACGATATACATACTTATATAGATAGATAAATACTTAAATACATAGAAAACATCCATGACTCAGAAACAAATATTCGTGCTCATCACACAAATATTTGCACTTACCGGGATTCGAACCCAGGACCACCAGCTTGGTAGGCAGGAGCACTACCAACTAGGCTACGATGATCATCAAGGTTAGGTTAGATAGTGTTGTATTATGTACTATAAAATTATTTGTTGTCTGCCTCTTAATAAAAAAGTTAAAACCTTTAAGCGTATCTTGTACTAAGTGCTCCATATCAAATTATGCTGTCAGTAACCACACTTTTTAGGGATGTTTTTTCTATCAAATTGCGTATAAAATTGGACTGAATCAAAGTTTTTTGGTACACAGATAAATAAGTAATCAGATACTAACAAGTAAGTGACTCATATACCTACACTTCGTGTCTACGTATAAAAATAGACGTATAAGTTCAATAGTAATGGTATTATTTAATATATTCGAAAACTTCTGGAACTACAGATCCATAAGTTTTCGATCTGTAGTTCAGAAGTTAGAAGAATACTTAACCAAATTTTTTAAGATAAAACTTGAGAGGTGTCAAGGGACACCCGGATGGAAGTTATTTCTTATTATTTATTATGTACAAAATTACATTATTCTGGTCCTGGAGTCGCACTGACGTAGTGGCGTTGTCATACGAACACTTTAACACCTCGATATACCGGTAGACGATTTGGCACCTTTGGAGAGACCTCAGCATGGCCCAGGTTTCGATAGAATCAAAGGCTTTCTCATAGTCCACAAACGCTAAGCACTTGTTATACTCTTCGGTCTTCTGTATAACTTGCCGCAGCGTATGTATGTGGTCTATGGTACTAAAGCCTTTTCAGATACCGGATTATTCGGGAGGCTGGAAGACGTCGACCCTCGAAAACAACTTGTAAACATGGCTCGGCAGTGTGGTGAGTCTATAATTCTTCGATAGGGTTTTGTCGCCCTTTTTGAAGAAGAGCACCACCACACTTCTGTGCCACGCTTGTGGCGTTTGACCATCCAGTATGATGGAGTAAAATAGCTTCTGAAGGGCCCGTAGGATTGGTGTACCACCCGCCTTCAAAAGCTCTGCTGTAACTCCATCATCACCAGGCGCCTTGTGTTTCTTAAGTTGTCTGAGAGCCATTCTAATCTCGTACAGGCTGACGTCCGGGATGTCTTCGGTGTAATGTCGGGTTAGTCGTGCTCTGGGATCTGAGGCATGACTTTTGACAGGTAGCTGCGTTATCGTATGACTGTCTGTAAAACTTCTCGATCTCTCCCAGCAACTCAGACGCCATTTAGTCGTGACGATTCTACCATCCTCAGTTTTCAGCTTCGTCAGTTGACTCTGTAACAGACAGATCTTAAATGCAAGTAACAGACACAAATCACACACAGATACACTATATATTGTTACAAATTAGTAAATTATATTATTATTTTTAAATTCGTTTTATACTACGGCTAATTGCCGAATAACATACATATATGTATGACAAGTATAAGTCAAGTCAAAACTTCTTTCTGGATTTCGTTTAGAATTTTGGAGAAACTAACAAGTTTTTTTTTTATAAGGCAGGGGAATGCCTTTGCATGCCACCCCTAAATCTTGCCTACGGATGGGTACGTCATGTAGTACTTGCGCCGACTAAATCTAACCTATCGTGGTCTTCTCTTGGCGCCTGGTCCCGGGAGCCCCAAGAACGCGGTGCAGTAGCTGCTGCTCCGGTGCCCCCTTTTGCGCCGTGCCCTATTTGGGATATGTACCTACCCTACGAGAACTTTGGTTAATATTTGGTTGGAGAACATGTGTAGCAGAGGATATATACACACACATAGTATATAGCCATATGAATCGTACAAACATGATATAAATTTATAAATATCAAATGAATTAATATAATAATAATAATATCTGGGGACAATGTCACACAGATCATCCTAGCCCCAAACTAAGCAAAGCTTGTACTATGGGTACCAGGCGACGATATACATACTTATATAGATAGATAAATACTTATATACATAGAAAACATCCATGACTCAGAAACAAATATTCGTGCTCATCACACTAATATTTGCACTTACCGGGATTCGAACCCAGGACCACCAGCTTCGTAGGCAGGAGCACTACCAACTAGGCTACGGTGATATAATGTAATGTATAATAATAATAAAAAAAGGACTCAGTTAATACAACTTACTAATTATAATTTATGTAATTAGTAGAATTTACAGTAATTAAAGTCAAATCACAATCACGTGGAGATATCTATACATCTATACAAATAAATAAAATTGGAGTGTCTGTTTGTAATATTGAAATAGCCGGTTTTTACTACATAAATATGAATATATATACGGTACATACACCAAAATAACATTTTTTACAATTTTTGTCTGTCTGTCTGTCTGTTTGTTCCGACTAATCTCTGAAATGGCAGGACCGATTTTGACGGGACTTTTATTGGCAGGTAGCTGATGTAATAAGGAGTAACTTAGGCTATTTTTATGTAAGAAAAAGTCTTTTATTTTACTACAAAACGCAATAAACTAATTAACACGTGGATGAAGTCGCGGGCACAGCTAGTTACTAATAATTTTACACAACACAACTTTGCCATTTGGAGTGGTTTGCTGTAGTCAACGCGCTTGGAATGCGAGTTGGCGACCGCAGTTAGGTGGTGACTAATACACAGGTTACGCTGCTGCCCGAATACCTGGTGTATCCCTTAGCAGCCTTTTACGACACCCACGGGATGTAATTTTTAACGGCATTTGTAACTCGCACTTGAACCTTCTTAAAATAACAACTTACATTTTCATCTTAATTTTTTTTTAATCTGTCAGCTTCGGTTAAAAAATATTTACCTCTTTTTCCTAAAGATGCCATAGTACATCTTTAAATTATTTAAATTTGGGGGTGTTAACAACTCTATATACATATTTTGAACTGGACGCGACCGCACTCTATCGCACTTGAACAACGACTGACAAAACGTCACAAAGGTAGTAACAAAGGTTGGTCTCCCTCCAAAGGCCGACGTGCAATATTTATCGCCGGGTACTGTATATGGGTCACACAAATTGTTGTCAGGACTCGAACCTGAAATAGGCGCTCAGGTATTAAAGAGACTACCACCTGCGCCATGCGTTAAATCGAAGTAACCCCTTTTATTTCGTAACATACATTTATTTAAGTTATTGTACAAATGAATGTCAAACTATAAAGCGAATAAACACTCAATCTGAACATTGTGTAGCGACGCGTGACTCGAACCCACGACTTGGTACGGATCACGGTTTGTTATTGTGCAACTGTGTGCTTTATATGTAAACGTGATACTGTTGGTTTTATACAAATAATAACGAAACTTTATTGATTTGGATATCAAAAAAGGTACCTTTTACGATCATTTCGTTGTCTGTCGGCCTGTCAAAACCGTTTATCTCGAGAGAGAATAAATAATAGGTCGGCAATCCAACGCAACAGACCACGCAATCAATATTTTGTTTAACTTTATTGGAAATACGCTTGTAAACTGATGGAGCACCTCGGTCCCATGGTCTAATACTATTTTTTCCTTTTCTTATTAGTTTTCTCCTTAAATGTATATACGTGTAAATAAGTTAATAGATAATAATAATATCTAGGGACAATGTCACACAGATCATCCTAGCCCCAAACTAAGCAAAGCTTGTACTATGGGTACCAGGCGACGATATACATGCTTATATAGATAGATTAAATACTTATATACATAGAAAACATCAATGACTCAGAAACAAATATTCGTGCTCATCACACAAATATTTGCACTTACCGGGATTCGAACCCAGGACCACCAGCTTCCACCAGCACCAGCTTCAAAATTTTACTCAACAAGTGTGAACGATATGGTATTAGAGGCCCTGCATATAAGTGGTTAGAAAGTTATTTAAATGATAGGAAGCAATGCGTTGAGACAGATCGAATAGATGACCATTTTGTATCAAACTCTTATCGATCGTCATATCAATGTAATAGGTCAGGAGTTCCACAGGGTAGTGTCCTTGGGCCACTTCTATTTCTCTTGTATATTAATGACTTACCCCAAGTAACAAACGAGAAATGTGTACTATTTGCTGATGACATTTCACTAGTGATTCCAGAACATAACAAATATGACCATGAAATCATAGTCAATTTAGCATTCAATAACATTATTTACTGGTTAACAAATAATAAATTAAGGGTAAAACATTAGTAAAACTAAATTTGTACAGTTTTCAAATTATAAATTAAAGCCAAAACAGTTAAATATTTCATTCAACGGGGAACAAATTAAGAGGGATAATAACATTAAATTTTTGGGCATTATATTAGATGAAAACTGTAATTGGGGAATGCATATAAAAACAATCTGTGATAAATTAAATAAGTTCGTATACGCGCTAAAACAACTTCGTAAAACTGCAAACGAAAATGCTGCTTTAAGCGCTTACTATGGTTATGTTAGTTCTATACTCAGATATGGATTACTTTTATGGGGCAATTAATAGATTTTTTATCGTACAGAAGAAGTGTATCAGAGCGATATGTGGTGCTAAGGCCTTTGATAGTTGCAGGCCCCTTTTTATCAAATTAAATGTATTAACCTTGGCGTCAATGTATATATTCGAAATTGCTACATTTGTTAGAAACTATCCAAATTTGTTTCTAAAAGTTAGCGAGGATAGTAAATTCCTGAAAAGAGATCCCACTAAATTAAGAGTAGAGTGGTGTAGAAGTAGTTTACATTACAAAAATAGTCACGCTACTTCAATAAAAGTGTATAACCACATTCCAAAAGCCTTAAGAGAGTTGCCTCTACGGCTGTTTAGGCCCAAATTAAAAGTATGGCTGATTGGTAAGTGTTTCTACACATTAACAGAATACTTGAATTGTAAAACATGAGATTCATTGTAATGAACAATTTCTGTGGTTGTAAATAATTTAAGTTTTGCGTTCGTTATTTAAATATTTAGTAGTTATTGTATAGTAATGTAATTTTGTATTAGTTATTTAAATATGAAGTAGTTATGTAAGAGTTATGTTAAATCTTTGCCATTAAATTTGTACAATCATACGTATCTATGATATGTATGATTAATAAATTATTCGCATGCCCTCTAAGGGTAGATATGTCGGGAACCAATACTATGTACCTAACACCTTATGTAACCATATCTTAAGCGAATTAAGTTCTTATCTTTTCTTTCCTAGGCAGGAGCACTACCAACTAGGCTACGATGACCGTCATGATGTCAGATGTATACTATGTATATTTTATTTATTAAGTATTTAAAATAATTCCAAATTTCATAGTATATTTTATTATAGTATTTTTAACACTAGAAAACACGTAGTGCAGAAAAGATTTGAGTTTTATTTATTTACTTATTAGGTGCCTGTTAGTTCCGCCGCGTAGAAACATCAAAAAGTGAAGTGGGCGATGAGGCTTAAAAATTTATGATTCTTTTAGTTGCGGTCTGCAAGAAAAGAAATTTAATATTCTCTGATATACTTACTTCGATTCCGTTAAGGTGGCTAATTTATGGAAGACTACTCAACTACGCAGAACAAATTATAGGGCAGAAGTGTGTTTGCAAACACAATTGCATTTTCTATCCCTCTCACTGTCATAATCCGATCGGACACCTTTGCGACTCGACTGGGGAACAATCAAGTGCAGGACCGAGAACGTTAACGTGCTCTTCGAGGCACGAGCGTATACTACAGCTACCGTCCAGACTCAGGACCTGCCAGGAAATTCCCTGTATGACTTTTTACCTAGAGACTCGCGACTTAAACCCAGGACTTCATTAACCGTGAACGACCGCTTATTCTGTTTCTTGCTGCTACACAAACGCAGCAGTCTCCTACCTATTCGAAATATCTAGTCAGCATCTCAAGTTCATCATCATAATCTTCATATCAGCCGAAAGACATCCACTGCCGAACATAGGACTCCCCCAAAGATATTTATTTATTTTATTTGGGACAAAAAACAGTTACATGTTCATTACAATTAGTTACAGTTTTTCATAATTACATTTGTTAACGTATAACCCACGTGTTAACGGGACAATAGTGAGCGTGACGGAAGGTTAATACAATTGGCAGAAAAAAAACAAAATAACAAAACAAAATAAAATTAAGGAAGTTGCGATAAGTATTATGAAATATTAGATGCAATAATTTCTAGCTAACAAGCTAGAAATTTTTTGACATTTTTTTAAATTTTGACTGAGAGAGTACAAGGATGTCAATATCGACGAAGTATGTGTTATATATACATTTCAACAAGACGGCGCAGGGGTGCGCGCTCTCCGGCATTAGTTCTGCACCGGGAGGTGTAGAAACCACTCCGCGCGGTATTACTGTTCTAGGTATTACATAACATAAATTATTACATAGACTATTGACTTTAGGATTGGCAACACTGCCGATCGGTTGTCAAATATTGTACTAGTGAATTAAAATTAATAATTACTTATAAATAAATGTTTTTACGTTGTAAAATATAAAATATTACTATTAGCAACCTAAATTGTAAGCTAAATAATTGAATGTGATTAGTTTTCTGAAGAAATAAACCCGAAACAACTGATATCTGTCGACGCATCAGCTGTCACTGCGCTGCTCGTGTCCAACGAACTTCATTCGATTAAGTTTAAACTTTTGTGTGAAATCCCGGGGAGTAACCTAACCTAACCAATCATTTATTCGACTCATTGGTGTGAGTCACGTCCAATTTCACACTGCCATATTCTGTCTCCATTTGCTTGACGTACATTGTGGAAGCAAATTCGACGACTTAATTAGCTGGCTACAGACATCACACACTTCAATTACTCCATAACTATACTGATATAAGATTGGCATTCGATAAATTTATTCCTATCTACACATACTAAGTTAACTTGACTAGACCCTAGTAATGAACTCTGATTAGGTGTCATATAGATAAAGTTAAAAGTGCCCCACTACAGTTTGTAACTAAATGTTTAAGTGTTGCTTTATCATAAATCTATTATAAAGTTAATTGCCCATCTGTCTTGTATATACTTACTTATATTATTTCTACCTATAGATCTCTGTAGTTTATTTTTCATATCTCACTCCTTTGACTTCAAATACATCTTAACCTCCTATTTCTGTCTAGTTTTCTGTTCACCCTCTCTTTGTTTTCAGCCCATCCTCATTCACCTCACATCATGCAGACCCGAAGCATGGCTGCAACTCAAGTAGCTGAACATAAGTTGAAATCAGCTCTCAAGGACTTACAGACATACCAAGATCAGTGTCATAAACTTGAACAGGAGCATGAGGAGAATGAGGTAGAGATAAAAAGGGTCATTGATAGTAACACATCACTGAAAAGAGAACTTGTGAAACTCAACCACCAACTAGAGTCTACTATTGAAGAGCGAGACAGACTGCATGCGGAGACAGAGTCTTTTGATAAGTGTAGAGTGTTATATGAAGAAGCACTGTTCAAAATTAGAGATCTTGAATTAGAATTAATTAATTGTAATGAGAAGTTGTCAAATTATGTAAAAAACACAACTTGTCCAGTAGCTTCCATTAATCAGAGCTTGTATGACGAGTTGGCCAGTCCGGTAGATCTCCCTATTAATACAACGGTGACCATTGATTTGACTGGCGATGACTGTGTAGACTGCCAGCCAAGCGTTAATTCCGTAAGTAGTGACAAGCTAAAACAATACATACTTGAACTAAGTAAAGAACGTAGGGCATTATTAAACAAATTAGAAAATTATGAAATTAAATTAGAGGATAGCAAACTAATTTATGAAAAAGATACTCAGTATTTGCTTTCTGAGATAAAAACTCTTGAGAAGTCCCTAGCAATCTCATATCACAGTTTCCAGTCATACAAAAATGAAATGCAATTGCTAGCTGGAAAGTGTAATCCTGAAAGCAATAGGACATTGGAACCGATTAACACCAGTAGTGCAGTAGTGGAGTCATACACACAGCTGGGATCAGGGTCACCAGTATCTCCACAAAATGACAATACTAAACATAGCTCCATACTGTATTCCGATGAAATGGGTAAGGGCCTTGGTACCTTGCTTTGTAATAAGCTGAGTTGTTCCTTTGTCAACTATTGTATGCCAGGATTACATTATAAAGATATAATAGATAAATTAATTCAGAATAAACACAGTGCCAAATCATGTATAACTCTAATGGTAGGAAATTGTAAGAACTTAAAGAAAAAAGACATTACAGATAGTTTCACTAAGATGTTAGAATTAGACTGTAATAAGATAATATTGTGTGCCTTCCCCTATGTGTCCAATGTGCCTGATAGTACCTACAAATAATTATATCCACAAGCTAAATATGCACCTACAGTTTTTGGTTGGCCATTATAGTGATAAATTTATATTTTTGGACACAAATACTTTTATAGATTCTTGTAGGGTAACCATGAGTACAGTTACTGTCTCAAGAAAATTTTTGAACATACTTGCAACTTTAGTAGCGGCACATATTAACTCAGTCATAAGTGGTATGACGAAGTCACTTTTTATACCATCTTCTAGTAATGTTATTAAAATCAATTTAGTTAGTAGTTTAAACATGTAAGCATGACAATAGAGAAGTGTGATAACTTTCTAATTCTATCACATCAAAATATAAACCGCTTCTCTAGCAAAATTCTAGACATAGAACTTTTTAATGAAAAGTATGAAATAGATATCCTTTGTTCAATTGTTTTATATAAATGTGTTACGTGAACTATCTGTAAATGATTGCTATCATATACTTAATTTTAAATTATTGACTCTGTCTCAAAATGAATAATGTTATTGTTTCGAAGTTTTTCTTTTGTATACCTAAATATAATCTAAAATAATAAGCATTCAGACAACCGATCGAGCATATATTGTGTTTGCCTACTGGTGTAATTTGAGTGGACTGTATCTAAAATTTTGAGTTTATTGTACTATATTATCGAACTGTGTGTGTGATCAGGGTTAGGTATATTCAGGAGTTACTTGGAATTAGGTTAGATGGAACCTCAACGCTTTCGTAGTCCTGGATTCTCCTTATCCCGAGCCAGCAGCGATGATTGACGACACTTCTATATATATTATGCGTAATTGGAACACAGGCAAACACAATCATCTATTATGGTTTATTTTAACACCCACGGCGGAAACGCGCAACCGATCGCGGCGCGTGCGGACAGCTAATTGAGGTAGAAGAGGGGATAGCAGGGGTAGCGGTTAGGAGTCACACACACACAGCCATCTAGCAACACCATTTACCCCTCCCCTTGAAGTAATCCGAATTACTTCGAAAACAAAAAAAACTGCTAAAATAACTAGAGCTAAACTAAATAAAGTAACGAATTAACTAACTAAACTAACTTGCCTAAGTACAACATTCTTGCCCTTCCTATTGGTTAGGTAAAGGACAAAGCCGTACTACCGGTCTATGATATACGCCCGTAGACGTTCTTACTTTTACTATCCGAACAACTCCATTTGAACCTGGGAAAACCTCCTCAACAATACCTAATGGCCAATGTAAGGGTGGCGAATTCTCGGTAATCAAAACTACTACTGTCCCAACAGTAATGGGATAACTAGCAGTATTCCACTTTTGTCTCGACTGTAGAGTATGCAAATACTCCTTTCTCCACCTTTTCCAAAATGATTGTACTAACTTATCTAATAACTCTATCCGAGACAATAAATGTAACCTGTCCTCTGTAATATCTTTAGCTGGAAAGTATTTAAGCGGAGTAGTGGTTAGAAAGTGAGCTGGCGTTAAAGCAAGGGGCTCAGATGGATCAGTCGATATGTAACGACATAGAGGGCGTGTATTCATGACTGCCTCTATTTGAACTAGAATTGTATTTAATTCCTCGAATGACAGAATTTGGTCCCCTATTACCCTAAATAAATGTGTTTTAAGGCTTTTAACATTAGTTTCATGATTCCCACCAAAATGACACGCTGTTGGTGTATTTAATATCCAACTGATACGATTTTCTGACAGAACCTTAGAAAACTCCGTGTTAAAATACTTTGAGTTTAAAAACGAATGTAGTTCAGATAAAGTACGTTTAGCACCTATATAATTCGTGCCATTATCTGAATATACGCGTCCTACTGGACCTCGTCTAGACAAGAACCGTTTGAAAGCAGACATAAAGCTACCAGTGCTCAAATCACTAGCTAATTCTATATGGACAGCTCTGGTAGTCAAACATACGAACAAGCATACATAAGCTTTCGTTGACCTATTACCACGTCCTCTATTCATTACGACCTTTAAAGGACCCGCGTAATCCGTTGTAGTGTGCACAAAACCTTTAATCGTTTCGACTACTCTACTTGACCGATGATCGGCCATTTCCGGGAAAGTAGGTTTAGGTTTTAACCTAAAACAAGGAATACATTTATACACTCTACTACGAATCAAATTACGAGCCGATATTATCCAATAATTTTGTCGCAAGATGGACATTAATAAGTCGGGACCCGCGTGACAATTTACCTTATGGTGATAGTCTACTAATAAATCCATCACGTGACCATTACGTGGCAAAACAACGGGATGCTTTTGGCTATGACTTAAATTTGATTGTGAGAGACGCCCTCCTACTCTAATTAAACCGTCTTCTAAATATGGCTTGAGACGCTGGAAAGCTCGGCTACAAATATTTCCAGTCTGAAGGCTTTTTATCTCTTGGGGGAAATGGAAAGCCTGTAAAGCTATGAAAATTCTTAATTCTACGAAATTAATATCGGTAGCTGATACGTAACCCTTTGTTGGTAACCGCCTAGCAAACCGATAAATATATACTAAACAACGAAGATATTTAGACCAGGATGAAAACCTATCTGCTATCGAAACTAAAATAGGCTTTTGCTCTGGTGACGAGGAAACTATGAAGACTTGTTTTTTCTCTTCCGGCGGTTCAGAAACCAATACTGGATTGAACTCGGTTACCGGCCATAGAGAAGGATCTAATTTCATCCACGGAGGTCCACAAAACCATAGAGGATGATCTAGTATTTGTGCGGGAGTGAGCCCTCTAGATAAACAATCAGCAGGATTGTCTACTCCCGATACATGATAAAAATGCTCTGATGGCAATTCTGATTGAATCTTGGACACCCGGTTGGCGACGAAAGTATCCCAACGATGGGGTGAAGAATGTATCCAACAAAGTGAAACAGTTGAATCCGAAAATGCATATATTTTCGCTATATTACAACGGTTCCTACATGACAATATTACACTCTTAATGAGCTTTGATAATAAAAGGCAACCACATAACTCTAGGCGGGCTAAACTTACTACCTTCTTAGGAGCAATTTTTGATTTGGCACATATTAAATGTACAGAACTAATTCCATTGTTAGAGACGTGGAAATAAACTACTCCTCCGAATCCTTTCTCACTAGCATCTGCGAATCCTGCTATAGTTATAATTGAGTCTGTCACTATATCTACATGACGAGGAATTTTTAATTGTAAAAGTAAAGGTAACTCTTCTTTAAATTGAGTCCAAAGTTCTACTATACGTGTCGGTGGGGTTTCATCCCAATCGCAACCACATAACCATAAATGCTTCAAGAGTATTTTGGCATGTAAAACTATGGGAGCTACGAACCCCATTATGTCCCAAATTCTAGCTATACAGGATAAAATATTTCTTTTAGTACAATCCTCCGTAGGCAAAGGTATACTGAGGTTAAAGAAATCAGTTTTTGGGGACCAACATAAACCTAATACTTTATGAGTGTCTGATTCATCAAATTCTTTTATAGTAGAAAGTCTATGAGATAATGGAATCGAATCAATTACTCTATCTGAATTACTAGTCCATTTCACTATGTCGAACTGACCTGCTTTCATGAGAGCGATTACCTCAGAAGCAGTCTCGATTCCTTCAAACTCATCGTTCACTGAATATAAAAAGTCATCCATATATAGACCAGCATTCACAGTAGCTTTGGCACGAGGGTAGTGGTCTCCTTCGTCTATAATAAGCTGTTTAATTGTTCTTAAAGCATGAAAGGGACTTGACTTCAATCCAAAACAGACTCGATTGAACTGATAAACTTGTATTGGATCATCAGTTGAAAAGCGATATAAAATACGTTGAAAACGGCGATCGTTTTCATCAACGCCTATACACAAAATCATTTGTTTAATATCTGCAGAAAGAGCTACGGGAAATAAACGAAAATTAACTATAATTTGAAATAAATCACCCTGAAAATTAGGTCCAGCATATAAAATATCGTTTAACGATACCGAAGTACTAGACTTAGCGCTAGCATCTAAAACGACTCTTAACTTTGTAGTAATTCTATCTGTTTTCAATATTCCATGATGCGATATAGTAAAGCTGGGGCTACCTATTAAACTTTCAGTTTCAGGTGGCGCTATCGACAAAATTCCATTATCTAAATATTCTCTAATGACGCAGTCATAGGCTAACTTTAACTCTGGTGAGTTTAACATTTTTCTCTCTAGGCAAAGAAATCTCTTTTCTGCAGTATTATATGAATCTCCCAAAGAATTCACATCACCCTTGAAAGGCAATGATACATTATATCGACCATCTCCATCTCTTATTGTGGTCTGCATGTAAATGTGCTCACACCTTTCGTCATCTGGACTGACCAACGGTGGCATTGCTATCTCTTCTAACTCGAAAAATTTCTGAAGTGATGAATCTAAATTGTTATCAACACAACATAATGATATGAATTGAGTATCTGCCTTCATAGGGACCGGCCCAAATATAACGTATCCCAGAATTGTATTTAAGGCGCATACTTCAACACTAGGGTGACCATGTATTATGTCCGGCACAATTAAATGTGGGAAAATAGCCGCTCCTAAGAGCATGTCTATATTTCCTGGTTTATTATATGTATCGTCAGACAATTTCAATTTATCTAAATTTTCTATATATGAAGTGTCTACCTCCCTGGTGGGTAAACACTCTGTGATTCTATCTACTATCAATGAGTTCACGTCGAAACTAATTTGCTTACTAAAACGTGAATGAACTTTAACTTTGACAGAACCCTGTACCAATTTGGATGTCCCGCCAATACCACGTACAGTTGTTGTATTATGTTTTGTGTCCCATTCTATACCTAATTTTTTACAACAACTGCTGGTTATAAAGTTACTCTGAGATGCACTATCTAATAAAATTCTAATTTCATGGTATTTGTCATCACTACTCTATATTAATACCTTGGCGGTACTCAATAAAACTTGTTTACTAATACTAGTGAAGTTTGTTCTATCACCTGCCGATAGACAACTTACTTCTTTTAAATAGTTTGTTGATGTGCCATTCTTGTTATGTGTTATTTGTGCACTAGTGCTAGGTGTCTCTGAATTCACAAAATGCAAAGTACTGTTATGCTTATTACCGCAAAAGGAACAACAATTTTTGGAAGTACATTTTGAAATGTAATGATTCTTGCTGAGACAGTTCAGGCAATATTTATTAGCCTTCACAAATTTATAACGATCTTCAGGTGACAATTTTTGATATTCTACACAACTAAATAACTTATCATGTTGCGATTTGCACAGAGTACACGGCATTTGATTTTTTATAGATTCGGCTTGTGTGCTTATATATACTTGCGCTTGTTTAGGAGGCTTCTTGAATTTTGACTCCATATTATTAATGAAATTGGTAGCCCTTTTTGGACCCTCTGTATTTGATAACACTCTACAATATTCTCTAATATAACTAATTAATTCCTGGTAAGTTGGAATTTTCGATTCTCTTTTGATGATTTCAAAAGATCTAACAGTCTCTCGGTCTAGTTTTTTAAGAGATATATATAAGAAAATAAAATCCGTTAAATCGGTCAGTTGTAGATTTTTAATTGCAGAAACCGATGTGGATATAGTGTCCAAAAATGACTCTAATTGATTAGGTGTAGCCGAAGGTATCTGTTTAAATTCAAAAATATTGTCCAAATAAGATGTAGCAATAACTCTTTTACGAGCTAGCTAAATATCATTGCTGTAATAAAATAAATTTTATAAATGTTTTCATACAATATGTACCTAAATATCTATGTTACTAGAAATAATATCTAATGTATACAACTATATTACTACAAACATGTTCTGACTATTTACAAGCGCTTTTTTAAAGTCTACGTGAATAAAAACCTTTTTTATTTTTATTTTATTTATTTACTAGTACAATCATATTTGTTATTGCATATGCATCTACAATTATTGACGGTTATGCGTTACCCACATTCAGCGGTTTCCAGCGACCCTCCCTGCCGCGCAATTTATAAACGAGAACAAGAACACGTCGTTCACATGTTCTTTACTGCGCTTATAAATTGCGCGGCAGCTCACAAGATCATCGTTCCATCTGGTATACCTATATAGGGGGCCTGCTCACGCTGCGTCTTCCGATTCATGGTCGCCACTCGAGAACCTTCAGAAGAACCTCGAGAAGCATCTCAAGTTAACATCTACTTATTGAAAATAGATTTTCGATTACAATATTTATGCCTTAAGTAGATCAGAATTGGTTTTGCCTTCACAAATTCAATGTCGAACGTAGACACTATATCGACTACAATGGGTACCTACAAAATAAACAAAAAATAATAAACTTCATTGTACAAAAAACTGTAATCTACAATCTTGGAATAATACGCCGAAATCTTATTTGTTGTCGCAAAAAATCTACAGACACCACAGCTTGTAGACATCAGTTAGAACAGAATGCGCGACGCCATGCGCATTTGAAGAAACGGTATTTACCGAAGACAAACGTATAATTCAAGAATCGTAAAAAACAAAATCCCGTGGTTCGTGAGTTCGATTCCCACTTAAATTACCGTATGGGCCGTGGTTACCCTAGTAGCAGAGTTGTTCAAGCCGCCCAGTAGGCCTCTGACATTTTCTTAATTTTTAAAAAAATTCTAAACCGACAGCTTAAATTGCCCTCCGAAGCACGGAGATGTTCAGAAAGTGGTTTGACATATGGTGGGCACCCATCTATGGACTGACCGCGAGCCTAGCTGTTTAACCTTGCCGATCGCTTACGGACCGATAACAGCATCTAGCATTAGCGCCTCAAATTTAAATTAATATTTTACTTAAATACAACTCGTTTTAAAAGATGGCTGGAATTTAGTTTTTTGTACAAAAACTTTTTCATGATAAATAGGTATCTATTTATAGAACGACCACCTTGTTTTAACATTTACACAAAGTTTTTATTGCTCCACCGTTTAATTGCAATCCGTGACCAATCGGTTTACATTTTAAATATTTGGAACAATTCGTTTTTGTCATTTTTACTGTAATTTTATGTAATTCTAAAAATCATTTTTGTCACCTGCTCAAATTCTTTAAGGTATTCCTACTTTCTACCTTGGACTGTGTCTCATTCGTCATACAAAAAGCGTTAATTTTAGATCAGTGAACTTTGCGGCAAAAAATGGTAGTCGGTAGGTTTATATAAAATATATGTTTCGCGAAAAATTGCCAGATTAGAAGGAAATGATGAATCATAAATTATGAGCGATAAGTCCCTCTCTTGACTACTAAATATTCTTTCTGTTTTCGTTTGTGGTTACTCTGTAGATAGATTATAATAATACTAGCTGTGCCCGGCGGGTTTACCCGCATTATACTTTACAAATTATAGCCTATTTGTTAATCCAGGGTGTCAGCTAACACTTTACCAAATAAAATCGCTCCAGCTGTTTAGACGTGAAGAAGTAACAAACATACACACTCACACACTCAAAAACTTTCGCCTTTATTTCGCCCTTATTAGTGTGATAAATAATCTCTTCGCGGATTTATTTCGGCTACGGCCGCCTAAACTTAACATCATCATCATCATGTCTGCCAAAGTACGTCCACTGCTGGATAAAAGCCTACCCAAAGAATAGGGGATATTCCATAATCGCCACGCTTGGTAGAAAGGTTGGCGATTGCAGTTTGATGGTCATTGTTCACAGAAAAACGCTGCTGCCCATTCTCTGATAGGTATTCCCTCGGGCGATTTCTACGCCCCGACGGGATAAGATAGGGTGCTGATATTCTATGCCGTCACCACACACCAAACTTAACATGGTCTAGACATATCCATGGGGGCACAATCGTATGTAGCAACAAACATATGTCTAGACCATGTTAAGTTTGGTGTGTGGTGATGATATTCTATGCCGTCACCACACACCAAACTTAACATGGTCTAGACATATCCATGGGGGCACAATCGTATGTAGCAACAAACATATGTCTAGACCATGTTAAGTTTGGTGTGTGGTGATGATATTCTATGCCGTCACCACACACCAAACTTAACATGGTCTAGACATATCCATGGGGGCACAATCGTATGTAGCAACAAACATATGTCTAGACCATGTTAAGTTTGGTGTGTGGTGATGATATTCTATGCCGTCACCACACACCAAACTTAACATGGTCTAGACATATCCATGGGGGCACAATCGTATGTAGCAACAAACATATGTCTAGACCATGTTAAGTTTGGTGTGTGGTGATGATATTCTATGCCGTCACCACACACCAAACTTAACACGGTCTAGACATATGCATGGGGGCACAATCGTATGTGCCAACAAACTCCTTCCAACAGGGATTATAGTTTAATCAAGAATGCGAATTCACGAACAATTATATCGACAGTTCCAGACAATTACAAACATGCCAGAAAACATAGGCGGTTCGTTACGCCCTAGAATATCAACGCTCTCGTGGAAGCAAATCCGGGTTGTTATAGTATATTGTGTAGATGGATGGAAAGCAATCAGTCAGTATGTGTAAAATATTGCAAAAGATTTGTGCGATAGTAGCGTTCATCTATACATATAATAAAATCGTAGGAAAGTCAAAACTGTACATTGAATCTTTTTTTTAAATGATACTTGTAGCGTGATCTACTGTCGATATCGAAGCCAAAAATAAGTTTTTATCTATACATATAATAAAATCGTAGGAAAGTCAAAACTGTACATTGAATATTTTTTTTAAATGATACTTGTAGCGTGATCTACAGTCGATATCGAAGCCAAAAATATAGTTTTTAGAATTTTTGTCTGTGTGTCTGTTTGTCTGTATGTATGTCCGGGCTAAACTCAAAAAGTACTGCATGGATTTACTTCAAATTTTGCATGAATATTACTTAGAAGTTGGGTCAACATATAGGCTACATATTATCACGCTATCACCTACTGGGGAGGAGCTGTGATAAATTATAAATTTTAACGCGGGTGAAACCGCGGGGCACAGCTAGTAAATTATAAGTGCATTATCTAATTAGTATAATTGGCCAGTGGTCGTAACATTTATTAAATAAATAAATAAATGATTGGTCCATCTTGTAGGAGTCCAGCCCAAGCTGCTTTTCTTGTTCGTAGTCGCCACTAGAGAAACTTTCTACCTCATAGTCCGTGGGTCCCTGCCTACTGCCACTTCATTCTTATACCTACTTGGCAATTCTTGCCTCAATATACGTAATATAGTCTGTATTTATTAACTATGCATGCGCAAACGTTTTAATGTTTGTAATACATATATACCACTCTAATACACATACGCACACATAATAATATAATGTAACTAGCTGTGCCCCGCGGTGTTACTCGCGTTAAATTTTATAAATTTTCTTTGCTATAAACCTCACGGAGCCCGAGACCTTTCCAACGAATGCAAAACCATGGAAATCGGTTCTTGCGTTCTGGAGTTATAGCATCAGGAAGGAAAACCCGACTTATTTTTATATAGTAGAGATTTAAAACATGAGTTTACTCAATACCAAAGTTAGAAATTGTGAACAAATATAAACTCAGAGCTTGTTTTTAAAGTTGTTGAGGCTAACTATTATAATTAACTTAACAATTATTGTATGATTACTTACAGCTGCAACTGGCAGTTTAACATATTCGCCGAAGCAGGAATCATAAACGATCATATCAGGAATTGACCATTACGGTGGCTATCTCCCATCTATGTCGTGCACATCATCAGTCGAATATCGTCCACTGCTGCACATAGGCCTCCCCCAAATGTTAAACAACGATGCCATTTGGAGGGGTTTCTCTTAGTCACTGCGCTTCACATGCTAGTTTGCTACCGCAGTTTGGTGGTAGTTAGTACCTACTAGTCAGCAGCGCCTCTTCTTCGTCCAAACTATGTAGGGACCGTACCCCTCATTGTATAAAAATCACTAAAGCGCTTAGTAATGAGCGCCTCAGCGTTCCATCCCGTGAAGGGCGTAGAATTTGTCCCGAGGAAATATCTACCAGAGATGGGCTAGCATCCCATTATACGCATTGTGATTATACCGTGTCTTTGGAGGATGCTTTTGTCCAGTATCGGGCTAAGCTGACTTGATGAAAACGAACCAAATAACAATAAAAAATCTTCCAATAAATTAAAAACAAAAACAGTTTTATTGAATAACTTAGCATGCTCAGTGGTTTCAAATAAATAGTTAATAAGTTACTTAATTATAACATAAATTAATTCAGTGCAAACAAATAAAGTAATAGAATTCAGTCGGACTTGGCATGAGTGTCAGAATGAGCTCTCGATTTAGATCTGGACATGCGCCGTAAGACTGAAAAACAAACCCAAAAGATCAAATACAAAGTGGAGTCAGTAGTAACCAGCATATAGGTGGCAAATATAGCTACTATAATGCCTATAGCGTTGAAAAGGAGCTGCATAGAGGCCTTATTAGAGGCTTCTTTCTTGTAAGGACAGTCGTCAGGGCATTCTGTGCAGCCTAGCATTTGCGGTGGGAGTTCGTTTTTGGTGTTAGAAGATTTGAGTCCTTGTTTGGTCGTAGTCGGCACTGTTGGTTTAGCTTTTAGTGTCATGATTTGCTTCATTTCTGGTAGAGTCTGGAACTCTGTAAATAAGAAAATCCTACGTTAATACAGATATAAATTAACGCTCTCTGAGCGGGATTCTTTTTTATCTTTTTTTATATGTCGGTAATAAAATAATAATAATTATATCCTGGGACATTATTCACACATGGCCATTTGATGCCAAACTAAGCAGAGCGTGTACTATTGAAAGCACATAACTGATATATTACTTATACTACTTTTTTGTACTTATACAGATAACCACACCCAGACTCAGGACAAACAGACATGTTCATGCACACAAATATTTGTCTTAGTTATTTAATTTAATTCTTAAATTTTAATTGTTTCTTGTGTAATGTAAACTTAATACTGTATTAGACTTTACTGATTCGTCATGAGCTTGAAAAGTTCAAGTGCACGTTATTTTATTACGTAAGTGCAGGGCAGCTTGGACCCTCATCGACTTCATTGTCCTGTGAAGCAGTGAAAACTACCTAGACTAACTGTAACGTCATGTCAAAAGCTTTGTATTGCACCATCAGACCATATGTGCGAAACATATCAAATAGTGCTTGGGTTTTTTAAATTTAAATTGATATACAGATCGAAAATAAATGCGAATAATTTTAATAATTAAGAAAGTAGGTAATATCTATGAAATCTAATTTGACACTTGGCTTTTTCATATTTCTTTGGTGCTTCATTTTTGTTTCGAACAGTCGCTACCATTTTATTTTCGACACGTCCGTGATTTGACTACTGACATTTAATGTCTAGACTAGCTTAACGTGCTATTCAGAGTACACATCGATAAGATTTGGCTCGCAAACGCCTGAAATCTAAATGCTTTTCGTAACACAAACTAAGTTATTCAAGAAGTTTTGTTTGAATCTTCAGATCAGGGGCTCTATATAAATCATCAAGAATTCTTAGATTTTAAGGGACTGGCTGGCATGTGAAATAAATGATTTGTATTTAATTAGGATTAGAATACCCAATAAATAAAATAAATTAAAAAAGGTTATTATTCACGTAGACTTTAAAAAAGCGCTTGTAAATAGTCAGAACATGTTTGTAGTACCTAATATAGTTGTATACATTATTATTTCTAGTAACATAGATATTTAGGTACATATTGTATGAAAACATTTATAAAATTTATTTTATTATAGCAATGATATTTAGCTAGCTCGTATCAAGTTATTGTCAAGAAATTATGTTTAATTATCTAGTTTAAGTCTAATATTTTTACTACATATTAGCCCCTGAATTAGATATTGTTAATGTAATCTTTTATAACATTGAACTATTGGGTGTATATTGTTTTTTGTTTAACCAGACACTGGTTAAACATGTAGATGCTTGTTTAATTTTTAAGACCTACAATATTTATTTATTTATTGACTTAATCATCATTTCCCACTGTCGTTACAGGTAGAAACTTGTTTTCTATAATATAATATTGTTATATTTGTGAATTCCCTCAGTCTACAATAAAAAAACATCTATCTCCTTTGCTAAATGTTAAGCTCTCATGTCAGTTTTAGGAATAACAGCATTAATAACTAAGAATATTATATATACATATAGTCTTTTCTATTTCAATCATTCAAGCTTATTTATATAAACACTAGCTGTGCCCCGCGATGTTACCTGCGTTAAATTTTATAAAATTTCTTATCTTGCTATAAACCTCACGGAGCCCGAGACCTTTCCAACGAATGCAAAACCGTGGAAATCGGTTCGTGCGTTCTGGAGTTATAGCGTCAGGAATTAAACCCCACTTATTTTTATATAGTAGATAGTCTTTTCTATTTCAATCATTCAAGCTTATTTATATAAACATATGGAATTTCACATCTTCAGAAACTATCTTGGTTTATTTTTAATTGCACTTTTTTTAATAAAACAGTTAAAATAATTAATAAAATACAAGTTTTACCTTCAACTGTTTGAGTTATAGTAGCCATATTGCTAGTCCCACGTTCTGTTGTGAATGATATCAAAAATGATATGAAATCTCTTAAATAACAGCACCCATACCTGGTCGAAGGTCTCCAATTGTTCCTGTTCACTCGAAGTACCAGGAAGTGCCAGAGGTTTGGCGACCTTGGAGCTTCTTCTAACTTCACGGGTGACCGTGCGGAACTGGTAAACAAATAGATGAAATTTCCGGAAGAGAAAAAATGGAAGAAAAAGTATCACGCTCTAAGCTCCATTGGCTGCGTGAGTGGATAAAATTGTACAAGGAATTATTCGAGAACATTTAGCGATGTTACTTACTTATCATATGGACAGTGGTAACCCTAGTGTCAGAGTTGTTCAAGCCGGCCAGTAGGCCTCTGACATGGCTTAACGATTGTGGTCTAATGACACCTTGTGCCGTGCCCTCCGAACCACGGAGACTCACAGAAATTAAACCACTTTGGTGGTCACCCATCTATGGACTGACCGTGAGCCTAGTTACTTAACCTCACCGATCGCTTACGGACCGGTGAGAGCATGTAGCTATGAGCGCCTCAATTTAGCTATATTCATTATGTCGGAATGAATCGGTTTATAATAGCTAAATAATAATAATAATATCCTGGGACATTATTTACACACGGCCATCTGATACCAAACTAAGCAGAGCTTGTACTATGGAAACCAGATAACCGATATACTACATGTAATACTTTTCTTTTGTAAAGACATACTTATATAGATAACTAGCTGTGCCCCGCGGTTTTACTCGCGTTAAACTTTATAAAATATGGCCTATGTGTTATCCTAACTATAAAAAATAGCCTATGTTCTTTCTCAGGGTCTAGACCATCTGTATACCAAATTTCATTCAAATCCGTTCAGTAGTTTTGGCGTGAAAGAGTAACAGACAGACAGAGTTACTTTCGCATTTATAATATTAGTTAGGATTATACCCGGACTCAGGACAAACAGACATGTTCATGCACACAAATATCTGTCCTGGGTGGGAATCGAACCCACGACCTCCGGCGTGAAAAGCAAGCATTTGCCAACCACTCCAACAGGCCTGTAAATGCATGATATGTTAAGCCGACAACTGTTTGAGAATCAGTATGTCATTTTGATGTAATAATCATCATCATTTGGACCCTTTTAATAGAGGTGGCATGCAGGCAACTTAACTTGATTTATTTCCAATAACTTTTATCATATATATCCTGTCTTCAGCTACTCTGATAAAGTAGATAACGGTTATAACGGAAGCATTGTATGTACGTGCGTATCAGTCGCTATCCCTATGTTTCCTACTGTAGCAGTAATGTTTTGTATAGGTCCTAGTTTTCTAAGGATACATCATTACAGCTAAATAAGTCCACTGCTGGACAAGCCTCCCTCAAGAATCGTCTTGGGGGGATATGCCATAATCGCCACGCTTGGCAGGCGGGTTGGCGATCGCAGTAAGATGGTCATAGTAATCAGAAGGAAGCTGCTGCCCATCCTCTGGTAGATATTCCCTCGGGTCGACTTCTACGCCCCCCACGGGATGAGATGGGGTGATGATATTCTGATTCTGATATTTGTCGCCGTCACCACACAGCAGTTCTAAGGATTAGATTGATAAATATGTAAATCATCATCATTCTGATATCGTCCACTGATCGACATAGGCCTCCTCCAAAGGAGGATATAACGTTATATAACGTATATAACGTTGCCATTTGAGGGGTTTGCCTAAGGCACCGCGTTTGATATGCGAATTGGCGACCGCAATTAAGTGGTAGGTAGTACCCAGGAGGCGCAGCTGCGTGACTATCTAGTATTAGTCCCCTTTTAAGAAACTCTCGTGATGTTATAATACACCTGTATATTCACGCTAATTAAAGGAAATAATAATCTTTTACGCTTAAGAATAATAATAATATCCTGGGACATTATTCGCACACGCCCATCATATCTCAGCCTAAGCAGAGCTTGTACTATGGAAACCAGATAATTGATATGCCTACCTGTTACATTTTCATCTTTTCTTTTGTAAATTAATACTGTAGATAGACTCCATGTCTGTTCGTCCAGACTCTGGACGAACAGACATATTCACGCACACAAACATCTGTCCTGGGTGGTATCAAACCCATGACCTGCGGCGCGAAAGCTGTACTTATCCACTGTTAAATAGGTACATAATAGTATTACACATACATACATACATAGACTCACGCCTGTTTCCCAGAGGGGTAGGCAGAGACAACGGATTTCCATTTGTCACGATCTTTGCATACTTCTTTTGCCTCGATTACTGTCATTATATTCTTCATACATGCTCGCCGGTTTAGGGTACTTCTGACATGCCCTTTCTTGTATTATAGTATTATTATAATCCAGTTTTGTACGCTATATTCTATCTAAAACTAAGACATTTTTTTAAACAGTGCCCACAGAAGGGAATTATACCTACCCTTTGTCGAAGGGTACTTTACAAAGATATAATTGACGGACACAAACTATATCCAGAGTCAGAACAACAATTTATGGGGCACACAAATAGTTGTCCTCCGCGGGAATAGAACCCGGGACGCGAAGTGGCAAGGCGACTGTCTTAACCACTGCGCCACACGTGCAGTTAATTCTGACTTCTGATTATAGCCTTCAATA
Organism: Pseudoips prasinana; assembly: GCA_951640165.1. Taxonomy (NCBI): domain Eukaryota; kingdom Metazoa; phylum Arthropoda; class Insecta; order Lepidoptera; family Nolidae; genus Pseudoips; species Pseudoips prasinana. Next base: position 11,986,240 of record OX621249.1, on the reverse strand, counting down.
CCCCTTACAGGTTCTGAAGGCTACTCCTCCGTTGACTTAAGCTCTAGTAACCCTACAAGAAACATGCAGGTAGCAGAAAAAGCATCTAAAATAGGTTAAACATTGATCTTTTGTATTCTTTTAATAGCTCTACTGTGGACTGTGAACGTCAACGTGACATGATGAATTGGTATTTCAAAGAATCGGGGGTAGTATTTCTTACATTAATATAGTAAATCTACTATATAAAAATAAGTCGGGTTTTCCTTCCTGACACTATAACTCCAGAACGCACGAACCGATTTCCACAGTTTTGCATTCGTTGAAAAGGTCTCGGGCTCCGTGAGGTTTATAGCCAAGAAAATTCAGGAAAAATTTCAACAGAAAAGCGGGAAAATCTTTAACTTATAAAATTTAACGCGGGTGAAATCGCGGGGCACAGCTAGTTAATTAATATAATAGATACTATAATTAATGAAATCAGGCGTTATTCAAAATAAAAAAATAATATTTAGTGTTAATTCTAATTATGAAAATAGCGTTCAACAGATTTTCTAGGAGGGCCTGGTGTTCTAAGATACAAGCCTAGGCTTATTTTAGACACCGGATGTCCTATCAATTGCATTTTATTTTCATTGGTCTGAATCTTATACTGTTTCTTATCTTATTTAAAAAGTAAGTCGTAGAGATGAAATAAATATTATTATTTAATAAAACCGCTAATTGCCATTTTAATCAAATTAATTTTGTATTTTCCATCCAAATACCTTGGCCAATGATCTGCTAATCCCCTCCGTAACGATGAAAAGGCTGAAAAGGAGGGATGTATTCTAGGATGGCAGTCGAGACACTGGTTTCGTCGCCTGAAAGCCATACCCACTTAACTCATCCGCTTATAGTCTTGCGACTGATTGCAGATTAATAAAAAATAAAAAAAATTGTATTTTGAATAATATAATACAAATATGCTGTGTGGCGAAGGCCATGACCAGATATCACCACCTCTTCTCATCACGTGGGGGGCGTTGAAGTCGTTCCAAAGGAAAACCTACTAAAGAACGGACATCAGCGCAGCGTCTCTCTGTGAACTATGACCATCATATTGCGGTCATTCCCGTCTGCTAAGGGTAGCGTTTATAGCTTATCCCACCATTGACGGTCACCGTAGCCTAGTTGGTAGTGCTCCTGCCTACGAAGCTGGTGGTCCTGGGTTCGAATCCCGGTAAGTGCAAATATTTGTGTGATGAGCACGAATATTTGTTTCTGAGTCATGGATGTTTTCTATGTATTTAAGTATTTATCTATCTATATAAGTATGTATATCGTCGCCTGGTACCCATAGTACAAGCTTTGCTTAGTTTGGGGCTAGGATGATCTGTGTGACATTGTCCAGATATTATTATTATTATTCTTGGGGTGGTATTTGTCCAGCTATGGACATCATTTGGCTGAATGATTATGACTAAGTTAATCTACCAAAGAATCAAGGAATTAACAAAAAATGCAAAATCTGTATGTCTGGCTATTGCTTCCCTAATTTAAATATTTATTAATACACAACGGGAAAATTTCATTATTATTTTTTGTTTAAATGCAGTTATCGGTTGGTGTTAGTATAAGACTAGTATTTTTCACTAGCCTTGCTCTAGATATCATAGTTTTTGCGAAGTTCTTCGACGTATAAAACTTGGCAGCGGCTGAAGCAAGGCATAGTTTGGGTAGAACTGTCAACAGCAACTGTCAACATGCCTTCCCCTTGTGAACCGTGCAAAGGTAAGCTTACTACCTTGTCTAAACAGAAGTCTAGCGCAGCGCAGCGCTTCAGTTAAACACTAGCCCGGTGCTTCATTTCAATATTAGTAGGTACAGCATTTCATTTTAATATAATATGTCCATTGTCCAGCGTTTCATTTAATTACTAGCCCGGCGCTTCATCTCAAAATTAGTCCAGCATTCATTTTAATATTGGTGTGCTTCATTTCAATATTAGTAGGTAGGTACAGCATTTCATTTTAATATAATATGTCCATTGTCCAGCGCTTCATTTTGATAATCCAACGCTTCATTTCCATATTAATAGGTACAACACTTCATTTTAATATATTTCCAGCGCTTCATTTAATTACTAGCTCAGCGCTTCTTCTCTAAATTCATGCACTCATTTATTGTATATGCCCAGCGCTTAATTTAAATAGCTCAGCGCGGCGCTTCATTTAAATACTAGCCTAGCGGTTCGTTTAAATACAAGGTTATAATTCCATTTAAATACTAGCCTGGTACTTCACTTCAATATATATATGTCCAGCGCTTCATGTAAATACTCAAACTCATTCAATATTTTAACACATAAAGAAAAAAACCTGTTAAGTGTGAGTGGTCTTGCACACGAAGGACCCCGTACCATCGTACAAGATTGTCAATTATTGAGCAAAAAACGTCAAATTAACACATTTCTTGTGTACTTATACATATATTATGTATACACAAGAAACGTGTATATATACTCTGTGAAAATTTCCACCGCGCCACCGTGTACTTATTAGTTCATGAGATACAGACCGGTGACAAACAGACGGACGGATATCAGAGGCTTAATAATAAGTAGATACTTAGAACACACACTTAGCCACGTTGTTCACTTATTGTCACAGACCTCTAGCTCGTTTATATTCCATTCAGGTAATTCCTTCCTAGTCTTTATGTTTTCCTCAAATTTTATCGCCATGAAGGTCTTCCTAACCTTAATAAGTTAAATTCAAGTGAATCGATTTTAGTTGCTTATTTAAGTTCTTAGTGTGATGTGCTCAAGATTTGCTTAGTATAGTGAATAAAGGTAATAATAGTAAAATTCGAAATAGGAAAAAAACCAAATTATTTATTATTATTAAATTAAAATTATATTCAACAAAATTTAAAATTTTAAATATTTTTATTAGGGTTCCGTACCCTTACCCGTTCCGTAAGGGTGAAACGGGACCCTATTACTAAGAATTCGCTGTCTGTCTGCCTGTCTGTCCGTCTGTCACCAGGCTGTATCTCATGAACCGTGATAGTTAGACAGTTGACATTTTCACAGATGATGTATTTCTGTTGCAGTGGCATATAACAACAAATACTAAAAATTAAATAAATATTTAGGGAAGCTCACATACAACAAACGTGAATTTTTAGCTCGATTTTGAAGATAATGGTACGGAACCCGTCATGCGCGAGTCCGACTCGCACTTGGCCGGTTTTATTTTAATTTTTTTTTAGTTTACTGCTTTGCTCAAATATTAGTAAAATTGTATGCTATCTTATTATAGGACTAGATTCCAAACGCGACTTGGCCGTTTTAATTATTCGCTATATAATATTTTTCTAAATACTATAAATAAATTTTGCTAAATAATATTTTTGTAACCCCTCGACACAGTATCTAATTTTTGGTCGAAAGGAAACCTATGTTACCCTATATTGATAATGCCTCCTACCTGCCAGTGAATATTCCATCGAAACGGTACAGCCATTTTGAAGAATAGCTGGAATAAACGGAATTGTTGCATCAGCTTGCGAAATTGCAAAAAAAAAAAAAAATTTTAATTATTGTAGAGACTTAACGAACCTGCTTGTTACTTAAGTACTTAACAATTAATAAAGGGATTTCAATTTCAATTTATTTATTGCTTTCATGGGTTTTACATAGGTATTTAGATAATAATACAGTACCAAACATGAACCCTCTAAGGGCACTGCAACAATACAATATTCAAATAAATGTCTGTCAAAACTTCACATGTCTAACTGAATAAGTATATAATTTAAATTAAAATGAATACAATAAAATAGCGCTGTTGCGTTGTTGTTAGGATGTTGACTAACCAGAGTAGTGCTTCGTTTTCTTTAGGATTTGTTACATTAAATGAGATCAACGGTAGGAATTATTACTTACTAGCTGTGCCCCGCGGTTAACCTGCGTTAAACTTTATAAATTATCACAGCTCCTCCCCCGTAGGTGATAGCGTGATAATATGTTGACCCGACCTCTGAGTAATATTCATGCAAAATTTTAAGTAAATCCGTGCAGTACTTTTTGAGTTTAGCCCGGACATACATACAGATAAACAGACACACAGACAAAAATGCTCAAAACTACATTTTTGGCTTCGATATCGATTGTAGATCACGCCCCAAGTATCCTTTTTAAAAAATATTCAATGTACAGTTTTGACCTTGCTACGATTTTATTATATGTATAGATTATCACAGCTCCTCCCCCGTAGGTGATAGCGTGATAATATGTAGCCTATATGTTGACCCGACCTCTGAGTAATATTCATACAAAATTTTAAGTAAATCCGTGCAGTACTTTTTGAGTTTAGCCCGGACATACATACAGACAAACAGACACACAGACAAAAATGCTAAAAACTATATGTTTGGCTTCGATATCGATTGTAGATCACGCCCCAAGTATCCTTTTTAAAAAATATTCAATGTACAGTTTTGACCTTCCTACGATTTTATTATATTATGTATAGATATAGATTCTAGACACTTACCTAACCCTTGTAACTAAAGTACTATAAGGATCTGCTGACTAGCTAAAACGTTCTCATGCTCTCCGTTACATCTGCGTTTTCTTACACAAAGCGAGCTCAAGAATAAAATTGTTATTTCTTGTAGACACTTAACTAATCTGCTTGTTACTTAAGAACTTAATGAAGGAGTGCTGACTAGCTAGAGTAGTGCTTGTGCTGTGCTTTGTTCTATCGAACGAAGTCAAGATAAGGAATTAATGTAGACACTTAACTAATCTGCTTGTTACTAAAGATCTTTGAAATGGACTTGCAGACTAACTGCAGATTAGTGATTATGCTGTTTATTTCTGGGCATTATTACAAAGAGCGGGATTAACCGGAAAATTTATTGTCACTTATTTTAGTCACTTAGATAATATGCTTGTTACTACTTACAATATTGAAATTTAGAATTGATACTAAGGGACTTACTGCAAACTAACTCGAGTAGTAATTATGCTGTCTATGTCTGGGCTATGTTACATAAAGCGAGGTTAAAAGTAAGATAAATTGTCACTTAGTTAATCTGCTAGTTAGTTTGCTAGAGTAGTGATTATGCTATATATGTCTGGGCTTTGTTACACAGACCGAGGTTCCTATGAAGACAAATTGTTACTTATTTTAGTCACTTAGTTAATATGCTAGTTACAAAAATAATATAAGGGGCTAACTGCTGACTAAGTAGAGTAGTGATTATGCTATTTATGTCTGGGTCGTTACATAGACCGAGGTTAATGAAGAGAAATTGTTACTTATTTTAGTCATTTAATTAATCCGCATATTACAAAAAAAATGTATTGGAATAATTGCAGACTAACTAGAGTACTGCTTATGCTGTATAGGCATGTCTGGGCTTTGTTACGTAGAACGAGAAGATTAATTGTTACTTATTTTAGTCAGTTAATCTGCTTATTACTAAAGAACTTAATGAAGGAGTGCTGGCTAGCTAGAGTCGTGCTTATGCGGTCCGTTATATCTGGGCTTCGTTACTAAAGCGGTGTCAAGAAGACGATAAATTGTTACTTATTGTAGACACTTAGCTAATCTGCTTGTTCCTAAATAATTTAGTAAGAGACTCACTGTAGACTAACGAGAGTAGTGCTTATGCTGTTGTTGTTACTTATTTTAGTCAGTTAATCTGCTTGATTCTTAGTAAGGGACCGCTGTCTAATTATAGTAGTGATAATACCTACTGTCCGTTATGTCATGCGCTTTATGACATGGAGTGAAGTCAACATAAGGATAAATTGTTACTGAGTGTAGACACTTAACCAATCTGTTTGTTACTTAAGAACTTTGTAAGGCAATTACTACAGACTAATTAGAGTATTTTTTTATAAAACATCAGGCCCGTACTAGGGAATTTAATCCCTGTGTCACGAGGTACTTTACAAACACGTAATAGACGGACACAAATTACATCCAGACTCTGAACAACTATTTATGGGTCACAAAAATAGTTGTCCGGCGCGTGACTAGAACCCGCGACACGTAGCGGCGAGGTGACTATGTTAGCCGCTGCGCCACACGTGCAGAGTATGCTTATGCTGTCCGCTATTTCTAGGCTTTGTTAGATAGAGAGAGGTCAACAAAAGGATAAATTGTTACTTGCGTTGACAATATGAGTAATGTTTTATAGCTAAACAACACCTACATATATTTGACTATGTTATTGTCTCTCAGACAATAACATAGTCAAATAATGGTAAGTCTTATATATGTAATCATAGTCACAGTAGAAATAGTACCTACTTCTAATTAACTGTCGTACTCTCATTTGAAAGGCTATATTATTATTTCTATGGTTTTTATGTACCGAAATGGATAACTTTAATTAAAAATATAAACAAAAGAAAAGTAGTGGAATTTAGATTTAAGTAAATAATAACTTTTTAGTAACTATTCAATTTTAGTTTTATAGCATACAAATGCAGTCGTAATGCAAGGCGTAAATATTATATAAAAAGCCGATGGATAACACCAACATAATCCAGAAGGGAGTTTAGCAAGGAAATTCTCATATTGATCTGCCAGTGAGTATCGTTCGTAGCTTAACGGCAGAGCGTATACCCCGAATTGTAATATAATCCCGTTCCAAACCCATCAGATAATTGAGATAATTTAGTAAATAGTTTAGATTCTACGACGCCCTATAACTTAGTTATAGTAGTTAGTTATTATAGTTAATTTCGCTGATATTTTTCTGTTTCTAATAAGTTAAGTTAATTATTTAAATATGTATTTCTTTATTTTCACATAATAATTGAATAAACAAGTTTAGATTCTAATAAAAACGCTGTAATTTGCTTGAAATCAACTTACTTGTAAGCATATTATAGCCTAAATAATTAGTAAAAAAGTTCAAAACTATTGAACAACTTTTCTATTGTTTACATTTTAATCAAGGTTGCTGATTTTGGTACAAAAATAAAAACGTGCTTTGGACATATAATACCTATAGCATAAGCCTATGCAATGCCCTCATTATGGCACGATATATTTTCAGAGTCCTGTGAGGGTGGCGACTGCGCAGACAACTGTGCTTGCAAGGACACGGGGTGCGACGACTGTACGGCTAAAGGTAAAAATAACATCATCATCAAGCTATATAGCTTCTAATGGTACTGTGCACCTGACCTCTTCCCGATCTTGCTGTTTGGCCGACCTGTAATATTTTGTGAATGAGGGGACAAAAGTCACCTATTTTATGCACAGATTTGTGTAGCATTACCTATATATCCTGAGCAGTTGTAAGCTATGTAGTGACGAATATACCTACCCCATCTCAACCTCTAAGGGGGTCAAACTCGTTCCGAGAGAATATCTACCAGGCAACGGGTAGCAGCGTCTTCCCTATATTAGTAGACACTAGCTGTGCCCGCGACTTCGTCCCCGTGGTAATTAGTTTATTTTTGATTTTTTTTTCAAAAATAAACGTTTTTTCTAAAACTAAAGTAGCCTAAGTTACTCCTTATTACATCAGCTACCTGCCAATAAAAGTCCCGTCAAAATCTGTCCAGCCATTTCAGAGATTAGCTGGAACAAACAGACAGACAGACAGACAAAAATTGTAAAAAAATATATTTTAGAGTATGTACCGTATATATATTCATATATATGTAGTAAAAATCGGTTATTTCAATATTACAAACAGACACTTCAATTTTATTTATTTGTATAGATAATTCCATTTTGGAGATCCTTGGAAGAGACTTTGTCTTTCGACTGATATGGTGGCTAGTTTCTGTTATCTCGGCCCAAAGAATTCGTATTATTTATTAGGATTGTCATCATCATATCAGTCGAAAGACGTCCACTGCTATACAAAGATTCTCCCCTAAAGATCTTCACAATTGGCTGTCTCGCGTTCCTCGTATCCAGCGGTGTCCAATTTCGATACTTAAACTGTATTTCATAAAGTCACAACTGGTTTTAATATGGTGTTTTATAAAATTCAAATTCAAAATTCTTTTATTTTCTCTTCACAAAGAAATACAGGCTCTAATTAAAACAAATAAATCTTAATTATGGTTGGGGTACTAAGTAAGAACCTAACTTTGTGAGAGACTGGTGCCTATTGTAGGTTTTGGAGAAACCTGAATTACAGGTCACCAGGCCCACCACGCGGTCAACTTGCTAACATGACAACATTGAGTCCAAAGTATCTTTACACTACATGAAGAGTTGTATATTTCTATTGTTAATGAAAATATACTTTTGATTTTATAAACAAAAAAAGAAACAAATAAATTAATAACCAAAAGTAGAAAGAATCAAGAACATTAAAATAATGTTTTTTTTCTGTTATCTTTCCAGGCGGTTGCTGTTAAAAATTGAGCATGGATCGTGAGGAGCGCAGGCGCAGGCCCTCGCTCTTCAGCCGTGCCAGCCATTTCTTCGAGACCTGCTTCCCCGTATCCTTCACTCTTGTTTTCTTCATCACTATAGTTTTCTTCTACTGCCTATAATAAACTGTTTTAGTTAGATTTATATTTTATTTTGCCTTGAGTACTATTAAAGTCAGGATACACGTTAACACTTGCACAGCAAAAACCTACCTTGCTGTATTTAAGAAAGACCTGAAAGAGGCTGTTAGGGGCTTCTCCGTGTCCCGGTTTCAATTTCCGTACATATCAAAAAGTTCTGAGATTGGATGTGCTTTGTGGTCGTATATACATACATACATATGTATTTGTCAAGTACAGCTCCACGGTACGCGGGCGCTTTTGCCATACCTACTATTGGAATCAAATATAACAGTCTACTCAGGACCCTTAAATTGATCCTCGGTGTTTTTGCAGTTGGCTTCTCTAGTTGCAGCAATTCTCTCGTTTTATGAGGATATAGCCTCTTTATATAATTCTGTCTCCCGATTTGCTCTGGAGGGAAGTGGAACTATTCATTTCTAACTCCTCCTTTTTTCTTTCTGATGAAATTCGTTGCGGGATCCAAGACAGTTAAAGCGATTCCCCGGGACATGCCTGGGCCTTACCGCTCGGCGCTCAGTGTCATTTTATTGTGTGCATTGTTGATCCTGGCTTACAGGAGTTGCAGTGGTGGGTAAGAGGGAGGGACTTGTCCCGATACCCCGCGGTACTGGGATTATTTTCAAATGTCCGCTCATTCAGTATAGTATTTTAGAAAAGCGTACGAATTCACCGCCGAGGTGAACTGAGCAAGATACCAATTCCAAATAACCCTTGCAATGCAACTGTTTTATTTTAACTAGATTCCGCCCACAACTTAGCACAATAGGATTTTTCCTATCCTTTAGTACACTAAAGACTCAGTGCACTGTATTATTTATTAGTTCGTGATGATTCCAAAGATGGCGCTTGTTTAATCAAATGTTAGTAAGTTCCTGTTCATAATAATAATGATGATCAACGCGAGCGAAAATGAAATGATTTAAATCTTGTTATAATTAACGTGAACGTGAACATAGAGTATTTCTATACCGAAAACAATATGTTTTCGGTATAGAAATACTCTATGTAACTACAAGTAGCATCAGTTATATGGCCAATAAAGTCTGTAACTAAACATAGGTCACGTTAATTATAACAAGATTTAAATCATTTCATTTTCGCTCGCGTTGATCATCATTATTATTATGAACAGGAACTTACTAACATTTGATTAAACAAGCGCCATCTTTGGAATCATCATGAACTAATAAATAATACAGTGCACCGAGTCTTTAGTGTACTAAAGGATAGGAAAAATCCTATTGACTGCCGAATCATTTACGAGTGCTAAGTTGTGGGCGGAATCTAGTTAAAATAAAACAGTTCACAGCAGTATCTTACTAGGTATTTTTGTAGAAAATCAATAGATGTCACTAAACAAAACCCATGAATGGAGTATATTTTCTAGTAAGGACTGTCTAGATCTTCGAGCATTAAGAAATACTCGAAGGTCTAGATGCGACAATTAATAAATAAAGTGGGTAATTTGTACATTATCTTTGGTTTGAGGCACTTTTCTAGATTTGCTATGCATCTCTTTATAATCTGCGTTATGCCTATAAGCACGACATTTTATTTCCGAATATTCAGTTTGTATGAAATTGAAATTATACATATTTAGACATGAATGAAAATTTAAAGTAGGCGATGGTGGAAAACATATCTTCATCATCATCATCATGTGAGCCAAAGCAAGTCCACTGCTTGACAAAAGCCTCCTCAAAGAAAGGGTGGACATGCCACAATCGCCACGCTTGGCAGACGGGTTGGCGATCGCAGTTTGATGGTCATAGTTCACAGAAAACGCCGCTGCCCGTTCTCTGGTAGATATTCCCTCGGTCGATTTCTAAGCCCCCCACGGTATGAGAAGGGGTGATGATATTCTATGCCGTCACCACACAAAAAACATATGTCATAATCAAATTAATTTAAATCAATCGTTTTGATACTTTATTTATTTATTTCAAGGAAAAACTACAGCCACACAAACAATATAAAATATAGAATGATAAACATAAAGCCAATTACAGGTTTTATTACCTACTGAAATATGTAGAATCTGATGATAAATTAACGATCTCTTAAAATATCTATAACCAGGTACCTACGTACAAAACGGGGTATTTTTAGGGCAATAGCTCTGAGTTGGTAAATTTAAATAACAAAAATACTTCAATAGTTGTGCAACCTTACGTTAAATTACTAAGTTTCAACAAAAATATATAATATTGAATCATAATCTGTAATAGATGCTCTCACCGGTCCGTGGGTGATCGGCGAGGTTAAGCAACTAGGCTCGCGGTCAGTCCATAGATGGGTGACCACCAAAGTGGTTTAGTTTCTGAGCGTCTCTTCGGAGGGCACGTTAAGCTGTCGGCCCCGGTTGTATTGTCATTAGACAACAGTCTTTAAGCCGTGTCAGAGGCCTACTGGGCGGCTTGAAAAACTGTCACTGGGGTAACCACTGCCCATACAATAAACAAGCATCTGTAATCACTTCTAATTTGAAATTAAATCACGTATTTTGTCATACATTTTAGTTTGACGTTGTTTATTTGATATCCTGCCCTCATTTGCGTGTCTACCATGCGTTGCCGACACTTTGCTTTCAGTTATTAAATAACTCTACTCATATGTGCTAAGCTCTAAGTCGTTTTTTAGGAAAAGCACGGGAAGTATCAACGTATTTACAATCCAGTCAACTGGCAAGTTGACGCCCCACACCCTGCGCACCTTTTGTGCATTGTTGCGTAACTAACTGCACTACAGAACCGGGGCCGGACAAGTATCCTCATCCACATAATAAAATCACAAAAAATATAAATCCACACGTACGACGCTGTCTTAGGCTAATTGCTGAGTCACGCCGGCGAGCGGCGCCGTCCAAACGCGCGCGCTTACAATTACACTAGAATTCAGGGGTGGCCAACTTGATTAGACCCAAGATCTCCTATTTACTATTGGAACCCTGTGCGATCTACCTTAAATACTTATTGAAATCTTAAATGAAACAGCATAGTTCAATATACAATCATGTAGTATTTTTTTATTTTATTAAGAGAGAAAACATAAATGTGAAAATTATTTTTAGTAACTAGGTACTTATTTACCTTTATATTAGTGTGAGTATTGCGTCTGAGCATCTTCCACTAGTTTAGCATAATCAGATTTGTAGTTAGAAATTGCCTACCTTAAAGAATCCAATGTATGAGCGTCTGTCAAACGAGAACGGTGTTTATTTTTTATTTGTTTTAAGTAGGAAAATGCTGATTCACATAAATATGTTGAACAAAAACATGAATGATGTTGTTCAACAAATTTCTTCAAATTTGGATATTTTTCGTCGGAAATCAATGCCCAGAAGTTTTTTTTTAATTTTTTATGCATAATGGGTTTGCGCTTGACCACGATCTCACCTGATGGTAAGTGAAGATGTGGTCGAAGGTGGACCGCGCTTACCCATAAGATGCCTGTTCACCCTAACCTTGAATAAACCCATGTTATATGAGTCTGGAAACACGTCGTTTGGAAGGTTGTTCCACAGCTTAGCCGTGCGTATGATGAAAGAGGAAGCAAAACGCTTCGTACGGCATAATGGAATGTCAACGACTTAGCGGTGGAGAGCCTCCCGACGCCTTGTAGTCCGATGAAAAAAGGGAGATGGAGGGATAAGTTCATGGAGGTCTTGAGCACATTCTCCATGAAACAGCCTGTAGAAAACCGATAAGCTTGCAACCTGACGCCGATGATCCAAGTTTTGCAGCTTTTTATCCGACTGCGGGACGCAAAGGGTAATGTGTTTATCAGGCTATGTATGTATGTATGTTCCTTTGAAGCACTATACAGACCAAACGCCTGGACCGATTTTAATGATTCGCACGTCAATCGATTCCTTTCAGTCCGGAAAGGGTCACTAAAGACATGACGTTAGTGAAAATTCAATATGGCGACTACTGGACGCCATATTGTGAAAATTTAAAAAATTAAAGTCAACAAACTATGTCATGTGGGGTATCATTGAATAGGTATTTAAAAAACATTTATAGTTTTCTTTCAACATTTTTCGATTTTACCGGCCGTTTAGGAGCTATATCGATTTAAAGTTGCGTAATAACTATTCTCACATTTAGGTTTTAAAACAGTAGAAAATTACCATGTAGAGACGAAAACTTCGTATGACTGTGCGTGTGAGTGTTGATGGACATATACTAAAGTATCTATTAGGTATATTGGACTACCTAAAGTATCTAACGTCTAACACGGTCGACCATCTCCAATTTCAAACGATTGAGTACTTAACTTCACTTGAAAAACTATATATAGGTATACCTACCGAAATTGAATTGTTTTAAATGCAATGACAAAGATATAAAGAACAACGTCCCTTTGGTTGGTGTGAGAATCGAACTATCAACAACCGAATTTCATGCGCTTTGTGGACAAGGTAAAATTTAAAGAAAAATGTTACCTTTAATATTAAGTTGGGGAGTAACTTTACAGTGTACACGGATCAATCTCCAAAACGGGCGTATTCGTGTGATCACTCTGGTGCTTTTCAGTTATTGATATTTAATGGTAATTATGTATCACATTAAAAAGATTGATTTTCAAATAGTACATTTTTACTATTGGCCTTCAATTTACTCAAACAGTTATGGAAATATTTAAGTTCAAAAAATTTCACGACCAGAGCAATCATAATTGGTGCCTGAGCGATCATAAATGGTGAAGTAAGTGAAACAAAAAAAATAAAATTGATAAAATATTATTTATTTAGCCGTTTTCAGTCATATTCAGTGTACGTGTAACAAGATCATATGTAAGAGAAATGTATTATTTTAGAAAAAAGTCAGGGCATATAAGGCCCCGTACAGACGAGCAGCATTTTTCTGACGACAGAGCCAACTTCAGCTGTCCACAGCGGCAACTGCAGCTGTCAACATTGGTCGACGTTTGCCATCGACACGTGGATCGCAAACGCCGACCAATGACGATAGCTGCAGTCGCCTCTGTTGACAGCTGAAGTTGGCTCTGTCGACAGCAAAGTACTGCTCATCTGTTTGACGCCTAAGACGTCATGCTGCCTATATCGTCATCTTAAAAAAAAACAGTTTCATATCTTGTATTAACTGTTGTTTTACTTATGTCTTATTTATTGTACATTATCTTTGTTTGGAGGTAAAACCAACATTTTTCTTTCTAAACGTTTACCTCCTTTACTTTGATTTTCATATTACTTAATAAGGCTATATATCATATGATGAATGATGAATATATCTAAACTTTTTTGAGACGGATGTGACATGTTGCTAATTGATCTTTGCGGACAACCGGGGCAGATGATAGAGGAAGCACTTCCAATGCATGTTAGTTCGTTCGTCCTTTCAGTAGATCTTGTTATTTTTCTTAGTCTACTAATCGGTGAGACGGGTGAATCAAAATAATACAAATTTTCGTATTCTTTAAAGGTCTCTGGAAGACAGGAAATTGCCTGACAATGAACTTTTACACGATAAAAAAATTTTAAACTCATTTCAACATCTTGTTTTACAGTTTGCAGTATAACTCTATGTTTTGTTACATTTTTGGTGTTTAAGGCTAGAGATGATTGAGGAGCATTTGAAAGAAGAAGACGGTTCTCAGATACATCTATTGCTGGAAACTTCTCCAATAATTTTCTTTAAATAATACCGTCGAGAACTCTGCCTACTTTTCTTCCTGTGAATCTTTTGCTGGCTTGTAGTCAAATCACTCATTGATAGTAGTGTGTCCCGAGCTTATTCCTTTGTTAATCTCTCTTGACTTTATAAGCCATTGTGCGTATAGGTCTGGATAAATTTTTATCTTGGCCACTCTACGCTCAGCCAATTTTTTCTTAAGACGTTTTTCTTCAATAAATAATTTGTTTCAAGGCATGATTTCAATTTGCAACAATAGTTGCCATTAAATTTTAGAGAAGACCTTTCTTATGTAAAATGAGAATAAAAAGTTGTGTTAGCTAAATGCCAATATAAAAACTGAAAAAATACGATACAATCCGTTTATGGACCAAAGAAACCCAGGAAAGCTTATAAATTAAAGGTTCTATGCATAGTTCATCATTGGTAACAGTGCGGTACTACTACTTAAAATAGATTTATGACGTACAAATAATGCAAAATATCATCGCTATGGTCTTATTGGACAGAGCAATCACAGCCATAGCGATCAGAAAAAGTCACAAAATCATAAATATAGCCGAATTTAAAAGTAGTAGAAAGATGTGATTACGTTTCATAAAAAACATCTTAACGATCACTTAATTCATATAAGAAACACATTCACAAGCTTACTATTTAATTTAAGTAACGTGCCATAGCAATAATAAAATTCGAGAACCAAATCCAGAGCAATCATAAACTTACCTTCGTAATGTTGGAGCTAGGGAACGTGGCACACAGGTATCCTCCTCGGCGATTAGACCACTGCTGGTGTTGCCCCAGGGAAGGGGAATACAGTGTCTATAACGCGTTACTAGGGATGAGCGCGATGTTTTGCGTCCGCGCAGAGCGATGTGATAAAATGCCCGGTCACGTTTTTAAATTCAAATTGTGGCAAAAGTATTATTAATATAAGTAAAAATATATAATGACTATAAAAAGTAACTATTTGTTATGTAATTTAAATAAGTTGTTTCATTTAAACCTTCTCATTAAAAAGTTAAAGAATATTTTTTTCATTCAAGCGGGAGTTGGGTCAACCCAGAGCGATCAGGATTTTAGGGTTTAAGATATTTTTTTAAATATTTAAAATAAACTTCTTTATAATATTAGCCTTGTATCACATAGATTAGACACCGAACTGTATATAAAAAAATATTTTGAAAATGTTATTCGATTTTAAAATGGGTTTATCCAGCCCGACACGAAAAAAAATGCCTCTGAAGATCGACCCACACAAGTTGCAAGGGACAATTTTGAATCGAGCCGTTGTCGATCTCAGTTCGTGCATTTTAATTTTGAATTGAATCGAATTTTTCATAAAGCCAGGTTAAGTCTTTAGATGGTTTAATTATTAGTACTCTGTACCACCGCAAGCCACTAAACAATCCTCATGATATCAAATATCTCAATGAAATCACGAGATTGCGAAATTTGCAGTCATATAACAATAACAATGACTGACTTATCTCTCAGCTTAAAGAGCTGCTTGTATTAACGTGATATTTGGCCCGGCTGTTTATTTATTCATTATCATATCACAGCTTAAAAAAAAACAGTAAAAAAAAAATGCCACTCTGGAATGTGCAACTCTAATTAAATATTGCCAATCGGACTATCTCGTAAATAAGCATGGACTCTTTTTCTTTTCTATATTAATGTCATACCAGATATAACTCATTATACATGCACTTTGTTTGCTTTTACTTTGAGGAAGGGGAGGTGGTCAAAGACCTCAATTTTAGGTTTTACGCTAATATTTCAAAAATGGCGCGTTTTAGCAAAAAATGGTCTAAGATAAAATGAAAGCTTATAAACTTTGATAATTTTCCATATCCCATCCGTTTTCAAACTACAGGCTCTGGAAAAGTGCCATTAAAAAATGTTTTGAAATATTAGTTTCTAAGTCCAATTCTGTGAATGATTCACATTTTTATTCTCTTAGGTCGTGAGGGTCCTGGAAAAAGGTCGTTTTCTGTGGTATCTTCTTCCTCGCCTTCCTCAGTGTTAAGTGGTTCTTGCTGAGAGGGCTCTCAATCTTCATGGTCATTCTCGTCGTCTTCCTCGCTAAAAGACACGCCGTCGAAGCATTTCCCTTGGCAATGAAGGCACGCAGTAGAAAATTTCAGAATAGTTTTGCGACATCCACATTTGCTGCTGCCACAATCCTTGGTGCAGCGAAAAAATATTGTTTTTAGTAAAACCTGGGGCGCCGGTAAATCTTTTGTTGTTCTTGGCGCCAAGATATCACCATAAATTTTTCCACCCCCACTCTAGAGGGAGCAGCTCATTCCCAAGCCACTGCTGCACTTGTTGATGTGTGCTTCAGGAATTATATTTAGCTACTCTCTTAGTGGCTGTGTGGTGATGGCCTAGAGAATATCGCCACCCCCTCTCATCCCGCGGGGGGACGTAGAAGTCGTCCCGAGGGAATATATACCAGAGAATGGGCAGCAGCGTTCTCATGAGTACCAATGTCTACGTTACTGCGATTGCCAACCCGTTTGCCAAGCGTGGCTATTATGCCAGATCCCCTCAAATGAAGGACAAAATTAAACCGCGGCCCCCAGTCCCCGGTAGGCGTGGTTACGGCAGGGCATGGGGTGCTAAGAATCCCCGGCAGATTCCGCGTTGCCAAAACCGACGACCTCTGGCCCTGGCAACACACGCACACTGCGGACCGACGAGAAGATGATCGAACTGGAGGAAGAATTGAGCAGGTTACATTTGGACATAATAGGATTATCTGAAGTTCGAAGAGAGGGGGAGGGGAGGACACTATAATCCTGAAATCCGGGAATCTGCTCTATTTCCGGGAGGGTGACCAACTGTCCCAAGGTGGTGTTGGGTTCATAGTACACAAGTCCCTCGTCCACAACATAGTGAAAATCGGGAGTGTGTCGACTAGGGTTGCGTACCTTATACTCAGAATTACCAAGTGTTATTCGTTGAAGGTCATACAGGTTTACGCGCCGACTTCGGCGATGAGGTTGAGGTCATGGATGAGGATATTTCTAGAGCCATACATACCTCGAACTCTTATTTCACTGTGGTCATGGGGGACTTTAACGCGAAGCTGGTTAAACGATTCGGGAATGAGCTGAGAGTGGGGCAATTGTAACTGGAGACCGGAATCCCCGGGGCCAAATGTTGGCCGACTTCATGGAAAAGGAGGGACTCTTTATGATGAACTCCTCTTTCAAGAAGCCGGAAAACCGCAAATGGACCTGGGTAAGCCCCGATGGTAAAAAAAACGAGATAGACTTTAAGTTGTCGACGAGTAGACTGATGTTCAATGACGTCTCAGTAATCAACACGGTTAAAACCGGGAGCGATCACCGACTGGTGAGAGGCTCATTGAACCTAAATGTCAAGCTCCAGAGGTTCCGACTGATAAAGTCTACGCTCCGACCTTTACCCATCTACATCCAAAACCCTGAACCCTTTCAGCTCGAACTGCAAAACCGTTTCGAATGCCTAGCAGATTGCGAGGAAGTGGACTCATACCACGACAGGCTCGTAGAAGCTGTCCATACGGCTGGGTCTAAGGTCTTCAAGGCCCACCGCACAAACAGAACCAAAAAGATCTTTGACTATACCCTGCAGCTTATGGACGAAAGACGGAAAATGGTTCTGACATCCTCTGATGATGCTACCAGATACGGGCAGCTCAACAGACAGATCTTAAAGTCTTTGACTCGCGACACGCGTCAATTTAATACAAATTGTATTAAAGAAGCTATTGAGCGGAACAAAGGCTCTAAAGTGTTTGCAAGAGAACTATCTGTTGGACTGAGGCAACTGACGAAGCTGAAAACTGAGGATGGCAGAATCGTCACGTCTAGACCTGAGTTGCTGGGAGACATCGAGAGGTTCTACGGACAGCTGTATACGAAAACCCAGTCACCTGTCGATAGTTGTGCTTCAGATCCCAGAGCACGACTAACCCAACACTTGCCGACGACATCCCGGACGTCAGCCTGTGCGAGATTAGAATGGCTCTCGAACAGCTTAAGAACAACAAGGCGCCTGGTGATGATGGAGTTACGGCAGAGCTTCTGAAGGCGGGTGGTACACCAATCCTACGGGCCCTTCAGAAGTTATTTAACTCCGTCATACTAGAAGGTCAAACGCCACAAGCATGGCACAGGGGTGTGGTGGTGCTCTTCTTCAAAAAGGGCGATAAAACCCTCTTGAAGAATTACATTGAGAAAGGTCACTTTTGCTGGTGTCCCATACCATTTCAGGCAGCACACCTTCCCAGCTTTTGCAACATCACTGTGGTTGGAGCTTGGGTTGTAAAAGATCTTTGCTGCTTCCTGAATAATTTCCTAATATAAATACAATTTACAGAAACCCACCTTGCTTCTTCTAAACGTTGCTAATGTTGTATCGTAGCCGGTAAATGAGTGTAAGAAGAGGATGTGTTCATATCCATGCTATTGCATCTCATTTTTTGTCATTCATTCATTCATCGTCATTTTTCAGTTTTAGCCAGTAAGGTTGCGTTTCCTACAGTGAGCATTGAGCGAAAAGCAATCTTCATGATGTTTTTCCCGCCTAAGCTGTTACCGCCCTTACCTCGTGGAGGTACTCCAGCTTATGTTAAAATAAATTTTGAGATAATTCGGGCATCAGGTAATGGTCATCACGCTGAATAACTCATCATCATCTTGTTCCAACTAATATGTTATTGGGTTTGGTTTTCGCACTTAGACCCGATGAGGACCATTGTATGTGAGCCAAGACGGCCTTCACTCCATTCAGCATACCTCCCTCCAGAAGCATATCAGGTCTCCTAAACTTCACAAGGCATCTGTAAAAGTTCCGCAGCCACAGTATTTACTAGAGCTACAGATGTTTTTCCTCGCAACATGATAACTAATACAACACTATTTCAAAAAAGTTCCTATGCTGTATGTGTGAAAGTGTTTAATGCTTTGCCGCAAAATATTAGACATTTTTCAGCGGCAAAGTTCAAAAACCAACTCAGACTGTGGCTCCTAGAAAAATCATTCTATTCAATCAAATCAAATTTTTGACTGCACGTGAGGCGCAACGGCTAAGGCAGTCGCGTTGCCGCTTCGTGTCGCGGGTTCGAGTCCCGCGCCGGACAACTACTTGTGTGACCCATAAATAGTTGTTTAGAATCTGGATGTTATTTGTGTCCGTCTATTATATGTTGTTAAGTACCCTGAAACACAGGGATTAGATTCCATAGTGCAATGGTTGTCTTTAAAAAAAAACTAACTAATTATATCATTTTTGTAAAATTTGACATATAACAATCACACATTTCGCATGTTGTTTATGAGTTTAATTGATGAGACTAACCTAATAGTAAAACCACCACTGTACTCTATTTTAAGTGAAATAAATAAATGAATGAATAATATTTAATAACTAAATCTAGATAATGAATGAAAAAAATTATTAAAAAAAACATAAATATTAAGAACAAAAGTTATAATATATAATGTGGTTAACTTATTTTTGAAACTAGCTAGGAACTCATAACTAAAAAGTGCAAAATAAAAAAAATATTTAATAAATAAAAACCCGACTGCGTAAATAATGAACCAAACTACGTACATAGACAAAGAACTGAAAAGAAAAAAACAAGCACATAGATGGCTGGTGGTCTAAAATTATATAATGTAGGTACTATTGAATTGATGAATACTATTGAAGAAAATAAAATATATTCTAATAATGGAACATAACAACTGAACAGTCGGGATCCATTGACAAATTAGATTGGATGTCGACTAATGGATCCCGACTGTTCAGTTGTTATGTTCCATTATTAGAATATATTTTATTTTCTTCAATAGTATTCATTCAATAGTACATTATATAATTTTAGACCACCAGCCATCTATGTGCTTGTTTTTTTCTTTTCAGTTCTTTGTCTATGTACGTAGTTTGGTTCATTATTTACGCAGTCGGGTTTTTATTTATTAAATATTTTTTTTATTATTATTTAATATTTCTTGTTAAATTTTTTCAGAAGGAGCAGATAAGGAAGAACATGGTTCTTAAATTGGATAGCTCATAGTAAGGCAGGCAATTGTAATAATAACAAATAATAATTTAATTTTGTAATCCAATAATGTAAGTATCTATAAATGGTCTCCTAAAAAAAAAAAAATAATCTCAGTTTAATTGCGGCGCTTTCAGTATGTCGTAAGTACATTGTCGAAGTAAGTCTCTATTACACTGTGTTGAAAAGGAGTAGCTGTCCGAATTTTGGGGAGGGAGAGCGAAGGTTTCTCACATACATATGAAGAAGAATGTTTTACCTTATTAATAATATTATTTGTCTATTTAATTTAAAGTAAATAATAAATATCTTAGGACAGCAAACGCACTGCCATCTTATCCCAAACTAGGCAGAGCTACTATACTATGGCAACCACACAACTGACAAACATACTTATATATTTCCAATACATACAAATTATATTCCAAGACACAGAACATACAAACGTGTTCATCACACAATATAGCAACACAATTCGAATGATTGATCATCATACATTTATAGGTGTATTCTTATACATTTCACTATGTATATGGATAGAAATAGTTTCAAAGATTATATATTAGGTTTTGTTTTTCTTTTATTTTATTTTGAATGTCATTAGTTTTATAATATTTTTTTCGGATGTAACAGATAATATAATGTTAATGTTATATATTATAGTTTTCATATTACGGTTTATAGTACTGTTATAGTTGTCCAGTCCCGAAAATGGAAAATAAACCTGGAATCTGTACAAAGTGCCATCTATTGAATCCTGAAGCCAAACTATCCAGTAGTCTCGTTCAAACAGACACGAAAATGTCATTAAAAATTCTGTTAAAAATCCTAGAAACCCATCGCATCAACACCTACCCGGTTAAATTGGGATTGAAAGCATCGAATAATCAAAATCGGACTAGCTGTTTAGAAAGACTGCAGTCACAACTACCATCTATCTAAGGCTGATTACAGAGTAACGCGCGCGGCACGCGCCGGAGGCCAGCGCGTCTCAACAGCCATCATAAGTGTACGCAACGGCGCGTGCGAGACGCGTCACTCTGAAACGCTAGCTGCCAGTAGAGGAGCTCGGGCAGCGCTGGCCGACACGGCGCGCGTGTCACCGGCGGCGCGTGTGAACTGCATGACTATGAAACGCAACTACTATCTAGGCAGGGGTGGCCAACAGGTCGATCGCGATCGACCGGTCGATCGCGACTGTTAATCCAGTAGATCGTGGCAAGGCAAAAAATATAAATACGTCCGACCAGGGGCTCTACCCGCTAAGTCGCCGAACATCGTTTTCGTGAATGGTGTTCAAATAAATAAAGGTTAAAAATGACTTAATCAATCGTTAAATTGGCTTCAACGTTGACAATCGATTCCGGACCATTTATGACGTCACATGTGGCCATGGCACATGGAAGCCGATTTAACGATTGATTAAGTCATTTTGTTGAGACGAAGCAAGTTTTTGCAGATTTCGAAATCGGTGGTGATCGAAGGGTGATGATTATCGGCAATTGCGTAATTTAGACTGGCAATGTGATTTAGGTTTTTTGGCAGATTTTACTGGAAAATTGCGTGGGTACATTAAATCTGAATCTACAAGGCAAGAATAAAACATTAACAGAATTTATGAGTTCTATTGCAGCATTTCAAAGTCAAACAGCTTCATGATAGTTGGCATAGAGAAGAAAAAATTGGAACAATTTGTAAACATCAAGGATCATATGGAAAAACATCCTACCTACAATTTAATTTCTGAGAAGTACACTACAGAAATTAAGGCAGTGGTAGCAGACTTCGAAATTAGCTTTAGCGATTTCAGAAAATTTGAGAAGTTGGTACAAGTCATCAGTTATATCGTTTAATGATTCCATTGGTCATAATGAATCTATGAATTGGCTACAAAATTTGGAGATGTGAGATGGAGTATGTGCTCCATTTGAAATGTATCTCTCTCTATCTGTTACAAAACGTAATTATTACTCTGCGCTGCGACATATTTCTAAAAGCAAGGTCATCCTCAGGTCTAGAAGAGAAGAGCCCGTTTCAACCACATCTCCCGAATTGGCTCTAAACTAGCTAGCTACCCTAAGGGTAGCAAAGCTTCTTGGTCCCTGGCCAAATCGGTTGAAGCGAACTTTTGCCGTTCTTCACTACCTCCACTGACAAAGCCCGATGGGTCACTAGCCCACAATGCAAAAGAGAAAGCGGAATTACTCGCAAACCTTTTCGCTGGCAACTCGGATCTTCCCTAGATACATGCAGCCAACCTCCACCACAGATTCCTCACTGTGGCTCCGAAATGTCGGATGTCCACATACACCAAAAAGAGGTCCTAAAAGTGCTGCGTGGACTAGATGTGAGTAAGGCCAGTGGACCCGATGAGATCCCGGCGGTAGTGCTTAAGTCGTGTGCACCTGAGTTGTCCCCTATACTCACACGCCTATTCCGGCTCTCTCTGAGATGGGGTCGTGTACCCAAATCATGGAAGCTTGCAAATGTTCAAACCATACCCAAAAAGGGTAATCGTGAAGACCCGTCGAATTACAGACCCATTGCAATCACCTCCATACTCTGTCCTGATCTACAGGAGATCTTCTAGTGCTTGCGACTCACCTCTGGGGCGAAGCAATTGAGAGGCACGGTGAAGCCTTAGCGGTTTCGCTTGACATCTCGAAGGCCTTCGATAGGGCCTGGCATAATAGTCTGCTCAACAAGCTTCCATCATATGGACTACCTTCTACTGCACAAGGCACCTGGATTTCAGATTTCCTAACTGGGCGGTCTATAAGAGTGGTCGTTGATGGCTGCTCTTCAGACCTCAAGGCCATTAATGCCGGTGTTCCTCAGCGATCTGTTCTCTCAGCTACGCTCTTTTTGCTGCACATTAATGACCTGCTTTTACCCGGTATTTATTGGTACGCAGATGACAGCACAGTCTCAGAGAGCTACATATCCGATCCACGGGCTAGTAGCAGCACAACCGATTATCTCAGAGAGAGTATGGTAGAACGGATGGTCTCGACTCTCCAGGTTATATCTGATTGGGGTATTGTAAACAGGGTCGATTTCAACGCCACCGAGACACAGGCGTGTCTTTTTTCCGCCAAGAAGACCCCGTTCTATCGGACACCTATATTCCGTGATGTGTCTGTACCGATATCCAATCACCTAGACTTATTGGGTCTCAATTTATCTTGCGACCTGAACTTCGGGCAGTCTATCGAGTCCAAAGCTAAGGTCTCTGCCAAAAAGCTTGGTATACTTAATAAGGTGAGACGGTACTTCACGAGGGAACAGCTTTTAAATCTATATAAAGCTCAAGTCCCTGCATGGAGTACTGCTCTCATCTTTGGGACGGCTCCGCAAAGAATCAGCTAGACTCTTTGGATTCGATAGACAGACGCGCTCGCAGGATAATCGACGATAGAGACCTAACAAGTAATAAAAAAATATTTAATAAATAAAAACCCGACTGCGTAAATAATGAACCAAACTACGTACATAGACAAAGAACTGAAAAGAAAAAAACAAGCACATAGATGGCTGGTGGTCTAAAATTATATAATGTACTATTGAATGAATACTATTGAAGAAAATAAAATATATTCTAATAATGGAACATAACAACTGAACAGTCGGGATCCATTAGTCGACAGCCAATCTAATTTGTCATCATTTGTTGATCATTCGTCGTTGGGAACTCAACCCGGTCACACGTATAGTCGTATCGCGTAAATACTCACCTATCAAGTTCTAGGAATTAAGGATGGGGATACGTATCGATAATTGGAAATATCGATATTATCGATAACTGGTTACCCAAATGGATAAATTCCTTACAAGGAGCTCATCGAACCTTAGCCTGAATAAGGAAAGCAAGCGGTCCAGGGATCAGTTAGATGAAACTTTAACTCAAGATGAGTGGCAACAACCAAAACGGACAGCTACTCCCCAGGCAGTGAAGCAAAATCTTGATGTCACAACTACAAATAGGTTTAGCAGCCTATCCACCGAAAAACAGACTGCTATTCCGGAGCCACTCTCTAAAGCAACATCCATCAGGAAAAACCCGAGCCGGATTCCCCCGATCATCATTGAATTGCATGATGTCTGGACGCATAAAACTATAAAGGATCTAATTGAAGAGTACACCAAAAGCTTTCACTAACAATATAAAGGTCGTAATAGAATAGCTGTTCAGTGCTATGCCGCTGATAAACATCAAGCAATCATTGATGGCTTAAGGGCAAAGAACATCGCCTTCCATACTTTCACAAGAAAGCAGGATAGATTGCCTAAGGCTGTTATTAAAGGACTACCGTCTGATTTCCACGATGTATTAAAAGAAGAACTAGAATCTATGGGTTTCCAAGGCGTCGTGGTGACAAAGCTCCCATGAAGTAAATACCCGGATGCAGTGTTTGTCCCCTTCATGATCCAGCTAGCAGCAGGGACTGATATGGCAAAATTTAAGAAGATAAAATACATTGGCAACTGTGTGGTAGATATTGCTAGATACAAACCAAGCACATCAACAGTGACACAATGCTTCAGATGTCAAAAGTTTGGACATTCCTCACGCAACTGTAACCTACCAGCTAGATGCGTCAAGTGCACTGAACCACATGCAACCAAAGAGTGTCCAAAGAAAGAACGAAACACTCCGGCTCGCTGCTGTAACTGTAACGAAGAGCATCCTGCGAACTTTACGAAGTGTTCTGAACGTCAAAAATACATCGACAACGTCAAATATAAACAGAAGAAGCACGTTGAAGCTAAAGTATCCATAACCATGCCTGAAAAACCAGCTAAAGTGACCAACGCCTGGACACAAGGCCCCCCACTTTCACCAATAATACAACATTCACCGGTTAAAGAAAATTACGATCCTACTACTAAGGAAATACTGGAGATCCTAGTGATAATTAAAAAAATTAGAGCAAATTTTTCAGCATGCCAGTCCATGGTCGACAAAGTCGTACTTATTGTTACCCACTTAGGTCAGTATATCTAAGACCACTCAACTACGCATAATATATTGGAACGCCGACGGGGTCGGCAGCAAGCAGTGCGAACTTCTAGATTTGGTAAGTCATTTAAATATTGATGTGGTAGCTATCTGTGAAACAAGATTGACCCAACGTATTAAATTAGAACTTCCAGGTTACCATTGCTACCGAAATGATAAACATACCACTGGAAGGGGTCAGGGTGTGGCAATACTAGTTAAATTTGACATCCCTCACACGCAACTATCAACCCCCTATACTAATCTGCTCGAGGCCATCGGTGTCAAACTCAACATAGATAACCATCCAGTTTGTTTATTTTCTATCTACCAATCTCCCAACCTCCCGCTTCTCACAACCGATGTCGATGCTATTCTCCAAGTAAATAATAAAGTGATGCTCATGGGAGACTTTAACGCCAAGCATGATCATTGGTTTCCGGGCACCAGGAACACCAGTGGAAATATCCTATTCAATCACATGCTTGACAGGAAATACGTAATATATGCTCCTGATAGTCCCACTCTGGTTCATTATCGGGAAAACCAAACACAGTCCCTTCCAGACATTGTTTTGTCTAAAAACATCGATGATGTAAACGACATAGAAACAATTACGGCGCTATCATCTAATCACTTACCCGTATTCTTCAAAATACATGTATCATTTGAACGCAAAGTAGTAAAACGACTCAACTATGCAAAGGCGGACTGGTCTCTTTTTCGATCGCTGTTGAATGATGATCTGCATCTATCATCCAATTTCATCAAAACAACTGAAGAAGTTGATGTGGTCATTGATAACTTTACTACAAGTGTCATAAAAGCTAGAGACAAGTCTATCCCTACCAATACCGTCACTGTCTCTGTAAAACCACTCCCACGCAAAATAAAAAGGCTCATCAACCGCAGAAATCGCCTACGCAGACAACACCAACATGAGACAAATACAGAGCTTCGCAAACACTTTCGCTCACAAATCAATCTGCTAAATAATAAGATCAATGAAGGTATTAAATGTCACAATGACGTTACATGGCAAAATAAATTAAAAAGGGTGGACAATCCGACATCCGATCTTTGGCGACTTGCCAAAACCTTAAGATCATCCTCATCCACCATAATTCCACCACTTAAGACAGTCAATGGTTCTACTACCAATTGCCCCAATGAGCAATGCGACGTGTTTGCAAGCACATTTCAGAAAAATATGTCGCTTACAAATGATTGGGACTCTGGTTATTTAGAAACAACAGTGTTAAATTCGGTTACTGAGTTCGCGATGTCCGAAACCCCTTCTATATTTACACCTGTAACGCCCAAAGAAATCTGGAACTATTCTAGAAATTTAAAGACTCGCAAAGCACCTGGACTGGATAACATAGCAAACATTCTCATCAAAAACCTACCACAGAAAGGTATTGTGCTCCTTACTAAAATATTTAATTCATGTCTCTCACTGTCATATTTCCCTACGACCTGGAAATTGGCTAAAGTAATTGCAATAAAAAAGCCCAATAAAGACCCATCGATGCCTTGCAGCTATCGACCCATTAGTTTACTTTCATGCCTAGCTAAAATCTTAGAAAAAGTTATTAACTCCCGACTCCTGAAATACATTAACCACAAACTAATTAATGAACAGTTCGGGTTTAGACACGCTCACTCAACAATACAACAGCTTGCAAGAGTGGCTGAAAATGCCGCACATCATTTGAACCTAGGACAATCGACTGGAATGTTCCTACTTGATATCGAAAAAGCGTTTGATACAGTCTGGCACCAGGGACTTATTTACAAACTTATTAATTATAACTTACCAACCTCATTAATTAAATTGATTAGTTCTTATATTTCGAATCGTAGCTTCAGGGTACATATAGGCGATTCGATATCATCACCTTGTCTCATCCCAGCCGGCGTTCCCCAGGGATCAATCCTAGGCCCTTTACTCTTCCTGATTTATCTAAACGACATACCAAAACAGACGCGTACTAGCCTTGCTTGTTTCGCTGATGATACTGCTTGCTACTCCACTTCAGATGACACCGATTTAATCATTGGTAGATTACAACTGGCACTCGATGGACTATCTGAGTATTTCAAAAAGTGGAAACTAAAATTAAACACCACAAAAACAGAGGCCATTATGTTTACACGCAAGAGACAAATACCATCTAGAAATCTAAAAATAGAAGGCCACACAATTCCGTGGAGCAAATCGGTTCGATACTTAGGGTTGACTTTTGATACCAAATTGAATTGGAATAGCCACATTTTTAACCTCCGTCTTAAAGGAGCGAAAGCGTGCAAAGCTCTCAGCCCTCTACTAAATAGGAATCTACGCTAAGCAGTCACACAAAGCTTTCAATTTATTCAACCCTCATTAGACCTTGTATAACCTACGGGTGTCAAGTATGGAACAACACTTCAAAGTCCAATCATCAGAAATTGCAAGTTATCCAAAACAGAATATTAAAACAATCATATAATACACCTTTCCGGACAAATCTAACCAAACTACATGATAAAATCAACTTTCCCAAACTATTTGTTTATATTCTCAAATTATCTATCAACTTTTATAAAAATAAAAATCACTTACACCCAAATGAACTTATATCTATTATAGGTCTCACCCGCCCTAGTCATAACAGTCGATACAACTACGTCACGAAGCTACCACATCACTATTCACTCGAACCGGTCGACCGGCCGGCAAAGTTCGCCTTCTCTCGGACGACGCGGCGACGTCACAGCATGCCGTGACTGGCGCTTCGCACTGTTTAGCTGCATCCAATTAACTCCTACCCCCGCGTACCAACATATTAATAGTGTTCCCGTTGTTCAATATATAGCCCTTTTTCGTTAATTGTAGTCTAGTTTACGGCGTAGGCATAGCATACTAATTAAATAAGCTTTCTTCATTAAAATGTAAACCGGTCGAACTAAGTATAAGAGTAATGATAGTAGGTATACTGCCCTAATATAAATTGTGTTACATGTTACTTGTGATAATAATGTAAATATTTAATTATTTGAAGTGGTTAATACTCAATATTCATTATTGTATTCATATGTATATGCATCGAAGTATGGGACAATAAGCACGTAAGTAGGTACAAATATACAAATATAAAAAGCAGTTCCCATATATTCGATTATGAGGGCGTTCTACCCTCCGTGCCTCGGAGAGCACGTTAATCCGTCGGTCCCGGTTGTTAAGATAATATCATTAACAATCGTTAATTACTGGTATTTACTTGTAAGTATGACCACCAGGATATATCTATTATGTTCCAACATAATGTACACTCATACAAAGTGTGCATTCATTTAATTTATGTTTGTTCTCAACCCTCACCTTGTATTAAACATTAACATTATTATATATAAATGTATAACAGGCAACGCGCTTGGTGAACATGAAATGTACTAAACTTGATTGTTAAACCCAGGAGTTATTATGTACACTGGGCCTTGTTAACTATTGTTACTTATATATGAAAATAAAGAACTTTAAAAATCAATCAATCAATCTAATTTGTCAATGGATCCCGACTGTTCAGTTGTTATGTTCCATTATTAGAATATATTTTATTTTCTTCAATAGTATTCATCAATTCAATAGTACCTACATTATATAATTTTAGACCACCAGCCATCTATGTGCTTGTTTTTTTCTTTTCAGTTCTTTGTCTATGTACGTAGTTTGGTTCATTATTTACGCAGTCGGGTTTTTATTTATTAAATATTTTTTTTATTTTGCACTTTTTAGTTATGAGTTCCTAGCTAGTTTCAAAAATAAGTTAACCACATTATATATTATAACTTTTGTTCTTAATATTTATGTTTTTTTTAATAATTTTTTTCATTCATTATCTAGATTTAGTTATTAAATATTATTCATTCATTTATTTATTTCACTTAAAATAGAGTACAGTGGTGGTTTTACTATTAGGTTAGTCTCATCAATTAAACTCATAAACAACATGCGAAATGTGTGATTGTTATATGTCAAATTTTACAAAAATGATATAATTAGTTAGTTTTTTTTTAAAGACAACCATTGCACTATGGAATCTAATCCCTGTGTTTCAGGGTACTTAACAACATATAATAGACGGACACAAATAACATCCAGATTCTAAACAACTATTTATGGGTCACACAAGTAGTTGTCCGGCGCGGGACTCGAACCCGCGACACGATGCGGCAACGCGACTGCCTTAGCCGTTGCGCCTCACGTGCAGTCAAAAATTTGATTTGATTGAATAGAATGATTTTTCTAGGAGCCACAGTCTGAGTTGGTTTTTGAACTTTGCCGCTGAAAAATGTCTAATATTTTGCGGCAAAGCATTAAACACTTTCACACATACAGCATAGGAACTTTTTTGAAATAGTGTTGTATTAGTTATCATGTTGCGAGGAAAAACATCTGTAGCTCTAGTAAATACTGTGGCTGCGGAACTTTTACAGATGCCTTGTGAAGTTTAGGAGACCTGATATGCTTCTGGAGGGAGGTATGCTGAATGGAGTGAAGGCCGTCTTGGCTCACATACAATGGTCCTCATCGGGTCTAAGTGCGAAAACCAAACCCAATAACATATTAGTTGGAACAAGATGATGATGAGTTATTCAGCGTGATGACCATTACCTGATGCCCGAATTATCTCAAAATTTATTTTAACATAAGCTGGAGTACCTCCACGAGGTAAGGGCGGTAACAGCTTAGGCGGGAAAAACATCATGAAGATTGCTTTTCGCTCAATGCTCACTGTAGGAAACGCAACCTTACTGGCTAAAACTGAAAAATGACGATGAATGAATGAATGACAAAAAATGAGATGCAATAGCATGGATATGAACACATCCTCTTCTTACACTCATTTACCGGCTACGATACAACATTAGCAACGTTTAGAAGAAGCAAGGTGGGTTTCTGTAAATTGTATTTATATTAGGAAATTATTCAGGAAGCAGCAAAGATCTTTTACAACCCAAGCTCCAACCACAGTGATGTTGCAAAAGCTGGGAAGGTGTGCTGCCTGAAATGGTATGGGACACCAGCAAAAGTGACCTTTCTCAATGTAATTCTTCAAGAGGGTTTTATCGCCCTTTTTGAAGAAGAGCACCACCACACCCCTGTGCCATGCTTGTGGCGTTTGACCTTCTAGTATGACGGAGTTAAATAACTTCTGAAGGGCCCGTAGGATTGGTGTACCACCCGCCTTCAGAAGCTCTGCCGTAACTCCATCATCACCAGGCGCCTTGTTGTTCTTAAGCTGTTCGAGAGCCATTCTAATCTCGCACAGGCTGACGTCCGGGATGTCGTCGGCAAGTGTTGGGTTAGTCGTGCTCTGGGATCTGAAGCACAACTATCGACAGGTGACTGGGTTTTCGTATACAGCTGTCCGTAGAACCTCTCGATGTCTCCCAGCAACTCAGGTCTAGACGTGACGATTCTGCCATCCTCAGTTTTCAGCTTCGTCAGTTGCCTCAGTCCAACAGATAGTTCTCTTGCAAACACTTTAGAGCCTTTGTTCCGCTCAATAGCTTCTTTAATACAATTTGTATTAAATTGACGCGTGTCGCGAGTCAAAGACTTTAAGATCTGTCTGTTGAGCTGCCCGTATCTGGTAGCATCATCAGAGGATGTCAGAACCATTTTCCGTCTTTCGTCCATAAGCTGCAGGGTATAGTCAAAGATCTTTTTGGTTCTGTTTGTGCGGTGGGCCTTGAAGACCTTAGACCCAGCCGTATGGACAGCTTCTACGAGCCTGTCGTGGTATGAGTCCACTTCCTCGCAATCTGCTAGGCATTCGAAACGGTTTTGCAGTTCGAGCTGAAAGGGTTCAGGGTTTTGGATGTAGATGGGTAAAGGTCGGAGCGTAGACTTTATCAGTCGGAACCTCTGGAGCTTGACATTTAGGTTCAATGAGCCTCTCACCAGTCGGTGATCGCTCCCGGTTTTAACCGTGTTGATTACTGAGACGTCATTGAACATCAGTCTACTCGTCGACAACTTAAAGTCTATCTCGTTTTTTTTACCATCGGGGCTTACCCAGGTCCATTTGCGGTTTTCCGGCTTCTTGAAAGAGGAGTTCATCATAAAGAGTCCCTCCTTTTCCATGAAGTCGGCCAACATTTGGCCCCGGGGATTCCGGTCTCCAGTTACAATTGCCCCACTCTCAGCTCATTCCCGAATCGTTTAACCAGCTTCGCGTTAAAGTCCCCCATGACCACAGTGAAATAAGAGTTCGAGGTATGTATGGCTCTAGAAATATCCTCATCCATGACCTCAACCTCATCGCCGAAGTCGGCGCGTAAACCTGTATGACCTTCAACGAATAACACTTGGTAATTCTGAGTATAAGGTACGCAACCCTAGTCGACACACTCCCGATTTTCACTATGTTGTGGACGAGGGACTTGTGTACTATGAACCCAACACCACCTTGGGACAGTTGGTCACCCTCCCGGAAATAGAGCAGATTCCCGGATTTCAGGATTATAGTGTCCTCCCCTCCCCCTCTCTTCGAACTTCAGATAATCCTATTATGTCCAAATGTAACCTGCTCAATTCTTCCTCCAGTTCGATCATCTTCTCGTCGGTCCGCAGTGTGCGTGTGTTGCCAGGGCCAGAGGTCGTCGGTTTTGGCAACGCGGAATCTGCCGGGGATTCTTAGCACCCCATGCCCTGCCGTAACCACGCCTACCGGGGACTGGGGGCCGCGGTTTAATTTTGTCCTTCATTTGAGGGGATCTGGCATAATAGCCACGCTTGGCAAACGGGTTGGCAATCGCAGTAACGTAGACATTGGTACTCATGAGAACGCTGCTGCCCATTCTCTGGTATATATTCCCTCGGGACGACTTCTACGTCCCCCCGCGGGATGAGAGGGGGTGGCGATATTCTCTAGGCCATCACCACACAGCCACTAAGAGAGTAGCTAAATATAATTCCTGAAGCACACATCAACAAGTGCAGCAGTGGCTTGGGAATGAGCTGCTCCCTCTAGAGTGGGGGTGGAAAAATTTATGGTGATATCTTGGCGCCAAGAACAACAAAAGATTTACCGGCGCCCCAGGTTTTACTAAAAACAATATTTTGTCGCTGCACCAAGGATTGTGGCAGCAGCAAATGTGGATGTCGCAAAACTATTCTGAAATTTTCTACTGCGTGCCTTCATTGCCAAGGGAAATGCTTCGACGGCGTGTCTTTTAGCGAGGAAGACGACGAGAATGACCATGAAGATTGAGAGCCCTCTCAGCAAGAACCACTTAACACTGAGGAAGGCGAGGAAGAAGATACCACAGAAAACGACCTTTTTCCAGGACCCTCACGACCTAAGAGAATAAAAATGTGAATCATTCACAGAATTGGACTTAGAAACTAATATTTCAAAACATTTTTTAATGGCACTTTTCCAGAGCCTGTAGTTTGAAAACGGATGGGATATGGAAAATTATCAAAGTTTATAAGCTTTCATTTTATCTTAGACCATTTTTTGCTAAAACGCGCCATTTTTGAAATATTAGCGTAAAACCTAAAATTGAGGTCTTTGACCACCTCCCCTTCCTCAAAGTAAAAGCAAACAAAGTGCATGTATAATGAGTTATATCTGGTATGACATTAATATAGAAAAGAAAAAGAGTCCATGCTTATTTACGAGATAGTCCGATTGGCAATATTTAATTAGAGTTGCACATTCCAGAGTGGCATTTTTTTTTTACTGTTTTTTTTTAAGCTGTGATATGATAATGAATAAATAAACAGCCGGGCCAAATATCACGTTAATACAAGCAGCTCTTTAAGCTGAGAGATAAGTCAGTCATTGTTATTGTTATATGACTGCAAATTTCGCAATCTCGTGATTTCATTGAGATATTTGATATCATGAGGATTGTTTAGTGGCTTGCGGTGGTACAGAGTACTAATAATTAAACCATCTAAAGACTTAACCTGGCTTTATGAAAAATTCGATTCAATTCAAAATTAAAATGCACGAACTGAGATCGACAACGGCTCGATTCAAAATTGTCCCTTGCAACTTGTGTACAGTTACTCCCCAACTTAATATTAAAGGTAACATTTTTCTTTAAATTTTACCTTGTCCACAAAGCGCATGAAATTCGGTTGTTGATAGTTCGATTCTCACACCAACCAAAGGGACGTTGTTCTTTATATCTTTGTCATTGCATTTAAAACAATTCAATTTCGGTAGGTATACCTATATATAGTTTTTCAAGTGAAGTTAAGTACTCAATCGTTTGAAATTGGAGATGGTCGACCGTGTTAGACGTTAGATACTTTAGGTAGTCCAATATACCTAATAGATACTTTAGTATATGTCCATCAACACTCACACGCACAGTCATACGAAGTTTTCGTCTTTACATCGTAATTTTCTACTGTTTTAAAACCTAAATGTGAGAATAGTTATTACGCAACTTTAAATCGATATAGCTCCTAAACGGCCGGTAAAATCGAAAAATGTTGAAAGAAAACTATAAATGTTTTTTAAATACCTATTCAATGATACCCCACATGACATAGTTTGTAGACTTTAATTTTTTAAATTTTCACAATATGGCGTCCAGTAGTCGCCATATTGAATTTTCACTAACGTCATGTCTTTAGTGACCCTTTCCGGACTGAAAGGAATCGATTGACGTGCGAATCATTAAAATCGGTCCAGGCGTTTGGTCTGTATAGTGCTTCAAAGGAACATACATACATACATAGCCTGATAAACACATTACCCTTTGCGTCCCGCAGTCGGGTAATAAAAAAGAAACACAAAATAGATTACACAACAATTTTATTGAGCCGCATTTAAACAAAACAATAATGTTGAAATTTACATATTTTGAAATTAATACTGATGAATATTACAACCAGGTACATCTTGTTTAGCAGCAACCTCCTGAAACAAAATAAATATTAAGTATTGTAATCCTTGCAATGATTTTTTTTAAAAGACAACGTCCGCACTATGTATTCTTATCCCTATGTTGAGGGGTACTTTACAAACATATAATAGACGGACACAAATTACATCCAGACTCAGAACAACTATTTATGGGACACACATATAGTTTTCCGGCGCGGGACTCGAACCCGGGACACTAAGTGGAGAGGCGATTGGCTTAGCCACTCCGCCACATGTGCACAGAAGTTTAGAGCAGCACGGCATGAAATGACTATGCCCCCGATTGTATAAGGTTCGGCATGTAACACTGTCAGATTTCGAACAATGGAAATCTTCTGGCTGCCCATAATTACTCCTCTTAGCCCTACTCACGATTTAACCAACAAAATGCATTCGTAAAGAGTAAATTAAGAGAAACAGATGATCATACCTTCTGTAGAGTGGCAGTCAGTGCATTTCGCCTCATCCTTGCAGCAATCGGCATCTTTGCAGGCATCTATAAAAATAATAAATTTCCAACTTGTAAAGCACAGTTACTAAAAGTCCGACATTACAAAATTGGTAAAACTGCCTGTGAGAACTGTAATACATTTTTTAGAGACCACGCCCGCACTAGGCTTATTGATCCCTGTGTCGTTTGGTACTTCACGAACATATATTGACGGACACAAATAACATCCAGATTCAGAACAACTATTTATGGGTCACACAAGTAGTTGAACAACCGGGAATCGAACCCAGACTGTCTTAACCACTGCCCCATACAGTCTGCGCAGTCGATAATTGCATGAAATGTTTAAAGAACTCCCCATAAGCCTCGGTGTACGTGCAATGCAAGCCTTCCAGTCACACCTTTGCACCCGAGAGGTCACAAGTCTTTTCTCGCATCAAACAAGAAAAGAAAGGAAAAGAAAAAGAAATAAAGAAAATGTTTAATTCAGGGTCTGGTTGGTTGAGTAACTACCCTAGTAGTTACTCAACCAACCAGACTCTCGTTAGCTGGAGGTCCCGGTTATCATGAGTAAATCTATAAAAAATATTACTTTCAATAAATAATATTTTAATAACTTTCTTGGTTACTGGTACCCAGTTTAATTCTGGTAGCAACTGCTTAAACAAAGTGCCCAATAGATACAGCAAAAGGACAGGGAAGAAAATGAAGATGAACAAATGGAACTTAAGAAGAACAATTGCAACACACATATTAGATTGCGAAATACACATTGAAAAGTATGCTCTATATAATAAAATCGTGGGAAAGTCAAAACTGTACATTGAATATTTTTTTAAAAGGATACCTGGGGTGTGATCTACAATCGATATTGAAGCCAAAAATATAGTTTTTAGAGTTTTTGTCTGTTTATCTGTTTGTCTGTATGTATGTCCGGGCTAAACTAAAAAAGTACTGCATGGATTTACTTCAAATTTTGCATGAATATTACTAAGAGGTTGGGTCAACATATAGGCTACATATTATCACGCTATCACCTACATGGGAGGAGCTGTTATACTTTATAAAGTTTAACGCGGGTAAAACCGCGGGGCACAGCTAGTACTCTATAAACTAATTGCTTTATTTGGAATTTGGAGGTTTATGCCAATTAATTAACACAACGTGAGAGGACGACTTCAATCGTCTAGGTTCGGTTTTATAAAATAAGGAAGAGTTGGAGTTACCGTTGCAGGGTTCACAGGGTGCTGGCATCTTTGGTGATGAGTATTTGTTATGTTCCAATGTTGAATTGAAGGCAGCTGAAGAGATTATGCTTCTTTACCGTTTGTCCAAGCTTATATACAGAGTTAATAACATCATAAAAACTTCGGACAATAGTTTGAGACAAGGTTGATGAGAAGACCTCGGCTTTTTTACGGCTTCACGTGGCTTCGGAATTTGCATCAGATTGTTAATATCAATTTAATTTCAGTATGTACTGAATAAGACATTTGCTGTCTGGTGACGGCGGATCTCAGAGATCTCATCCCGTGGGGGGCGTAGAAGTTACCCGACATCATAAATGGTCCGGAACCGATTTTCAACGTTGAACGTTTCAACCGGGGTTCTAACGGCTAAGTCGCCGAACATCGATTTCTAAAATGGCGTTCAAATAAATAAAGGTTAAAAATTACTTAATCAATCGTTACATTGGCTTCCATGAGCACATGTGACGTCATTAATGGTCCGGAATCGATTGTCAACTTGTCAACGATGAAGCCAATTTATCTATTGATTTAGTCATTTTTAACCTTTATTTATTTGGACGCCATTTAAGAAATCGATGTTCGGCGACTTAGCCGGAAGAGCCCCCGATCAGGATCACGATATCCCTCTCTTATTCGACCGATTTCATACATTAATAGCCATTAATTTAGCTGCATTTATCCATACAAACCCTTTTTACATTTCTCTCCATGTATGTATTTCAAGACGGGACCAATATTCTTTTGGTACGATTTAGCTTTTATAGGTATATATCCTATACCCAGGGGCTCTACCGGCTAACTCGGAACATCTATTTATCAAATGGCGTTCAAATAAATAAAGGGTAAAAAATACTTAATCAATCGTTAAATCGGCTTCCATGAGCCCATGTGATGTCATTAATGGTCCGGAATCGATTTTCAACGTTGAAGCCAATTTAACGATTGATTTAGTCATTTTTAACCTTTATTTATTTGAACGCCATTTAAGAAATCGATGTTCGGCGACTGAGCCGGTAGAGCCCCCGATCAGGATCACGATAGCCGGCAAATAAGGCGGTAGCCCCTCTCTTATTCGACCGATTTCATACATTAATAGCTGCATTTATCCATAAAAAACGCTTTTCACATTTCTCTCCCATTATTTCAAGACGGGACTAATATTATTTTAAATAAATAAAATATAAAATAAAAAAGGTTTTTATTCACGTTGACTTCAAAAAAGCGCTTGTAAATAGTCAGAACATGCCTGCAGTATTATAGTTGTATACATTATTATTTCTAGTAACATAGATATTAGGTACACATGTATTGATAGTATTAAAACATTAATAAAATTTATTTTATAACAGCAATGATATTTATTTAGCTAGCTCGAATCAAGTTATTGTCAAGAGATTATGTTTAAGTTTAATTATCTAGTTTAAGTCTAATTATCTAGTTTAAGTCTAATATTTGTAATACATATTGGCAATGGTTCTGTCTATATTAAGGTGATATTATTATGACGGACCTTGTGTTAATAACGACGGTCGCGCTTTAATGCTACCACCGGATCCAATGCGCCCCAACTGAGAAGACCGAAAAGAAGATTTTGATACGATATAGCTTTTATAGGTATACTAGCTGTGCCCCGCGGTTTTACCCGCGTTAAATTTTATAAATTATCACAGTTCCTCCCCCGTAGGTGATAGCGTGATAATATGTAGCCTATATTATGTTGACCCGACCTCTTAGTAATATTCATGCAAAATTGAAGTAAATCCATGCAGTACTTTTCGAGTTTAGCCCGGACATACACACAGACAAACAGACCAAAAATCTAAAAACTTTATTTTTCGCTTCGATATCGATTCTAGATCACGCCCCAAGTATCCTTTTTAAAAAATATTCAATGTACAGTTTTGACTTTCCTACGATTTTATTATACCTATGTATAGATATCCTGTACCCAGGGTCGATGTCCTTTTTGTGGATAAACCTATTTTTGTAAAAGTTAGGTATAACCCTCAAAAAGTCAATTAAAACGGTGTATATACCTACTTTAAGTTCCGAGGGAATATCTACCAGAGGACGGACAGCAGCTTCTTTCTGAGTATTATGACCATCTTACTGCGATCGCCAACCCGTCTGCCAAGCGTGGCGATTATGGCATATCCCCGTGATGATTCTTGGGGGAGGCTTTTGTCCAGCAGTGGACTTATTACAGCAGTTATTATGAAAAATACTTAAGAGGTGTCAAGGGACACCCGGATGGAACGAAGTTATTTCGTATTATTTATTATGTACAAAAAACCTGTATACACTCAACAAAAATAATCGTCGCGATACCACACTGTTCAATGCGAAATAGAAATGAAAATATCTGGCTTGCTTTCTATAAGAGAGAGACAGAGAAACATGTGCACGCCGCACAGCTGCAAAAAGTGTCGTGACAACTTTTCGTGAGATTTTTCCGTCTAGCCCCCTTTCACAACGCGTGATAAGGAACTTCGTTCCAATATGACAATTTTAATGTTTAAATTAAATGTCTTATTTCAACTAACTAACTAAAGAAGAAGAGGGAGGAAATAGCTTTATATTCTACTTTCATTGATCTTGTTTTAATATCATGACTTTAATTTCAGTTTCGTTCACATGATAGACTCGTATAACTAACACATAAGTTCAATTTACATAGCAAACTATTGGATGTACAGACGACAGCAATCGACATCAACCCCGAACAGTCAAATTTCCAAATTTGAAAATGAACCTTATGCTTACGTGATAAAGTAGAAAAGCTATTAAAGAAATTTGCCAGATTGGGGTAGCTGGATGTGCTGGCGTCTGTACTAAGTTTAACTCGACAACAGTCCTTCATCAAGAAGGTTTCCGGCGACGTGACATAATAGGAAACGTGCGTGCGTTTCACAAGACACTTTTTACAGCGCCAGCGCACGAAACAATTAACTGCGGAGGTATTTGTATTTCCGAGCCGGTATGTCATCGCAACCTTCAATAAGCGAGCCTGTTCTGAATCTGGGTGTAATTCTCTGTATAAGAATGTATTTACAAGAGGAAAGTATATCAGTTATCTGATTTCTTCTTAAAATTTTTACCAGCTTTTTTCGGCCGAGTTACGCTAGTCAACAGGTGCAGCAGTAATCTGTGGAAAGTGCTCAAAATTAATATCTGTTGCGCTGCGTAAGTGGGAAAACCACGCTCTCGTTCGTGTGCATACGCTACGCCTGAGTATTACATGCATATCATAGATAGATCCATATCATCATCATCATCATATCAGCCGAAAGACGTTCACTGCTGGACAAAGGCCTCCCCCAAGGATCTCCACAATGGCCGATCTTGTATTGCCCGCATCCAGCGGCTTCCCGCGACCCTTGCAAGATCATCGGTCCACCTTGTAGGGGCCCTGCCCACGCTGCGTCTTCCGGTTCGTGGTCGCCACTCGTGAACCTTGGAGCCCCCGCGGCCGTCGGTTCTACGAGGTATGTACAGACGCCAGCACATCCATCTACCCCAAGCTGTCAAAGTTCTTTTATAGATTTTCAACTTTATCACAAAAGCATAAGGTTCACTTTCAATTGGGGACATTTGGCAGATTGGGGTAGCTTAATGTGCTGGCGTTTGTACCCCGCCCATTGCTGCATCATCTTATTCTTGTGGTGTAAAAAATCAAAAGCTACGTGAAATACACAAAAACCGATCTACTTCTTAATTAGAGCACATTATTCTATGCAACAGACATAAAGCAAGTTTGTTTATTGAATGGCGTAATTGTCATCTAATAGTTTTGTTTTGCCTCGTTTAACTTCTTTGTTGATTTTATTGTATCAATGTCAATAGTTTTTTGTCATATACTTTTTAGTTAATAAGTATTTTCATGGTATCTTGAATTTACAATATGGACGCATCTTGTGCCATTGTTTGAATTGTTAAGTGGTAGGCAAGACGTTTGAATATTTGGTGGTTAATTTATTATTGATTAATTCATTATTGATTTATTTAATTTATTGTTTGCGAGATGAGGATCTACGACTGTTGCACTTGTAAGTATTCGTAGTGTTACGTTTATCGTTACTTTTATATTTAGTTTTGACTCAATATAGGTAGTATTTAAAAGTAAAAATGTGAAGTCTACAAAAAATATTTGACAAACATTGAATTGATTATCTACTACATATAATAAAATCGTAGGAAAGTCAAAACTGTACATTGAATATTTTTTTAAAAGGATACTTGGGGTGTGATCTACAATCGACATCGAAGCTAAAAATATAGTTGTTAGAATTTTTGTCTGTTTGTCTGTATGTATGTCCGGGCTAAACTCAAAAAGTACTGCATGGATTTACTTCAAATTTTGCATGTCGGTCGGGTCAACATATAGGCTACATATTAACACGCTATCACCTACGGGGGAGGAGCTGTGGCCTGTGATCATTTATAAAGTTTAACGCGGGTAAAACCGCGGGGCACAGCGAGTAGTTTAATACTAAGAATAATAAATTACTTACAGCTACAGACATTTGATTTCAAACTTCAGTATCTGGGTATCCATACATATATCCATGCCATTATCAAACAATATACAGATAATGACAATTAAAATTATTTTAAAGTACTTTAACATAATCAAAATAATTCGAGAGTGTAATGTTTATATGTATTTTATAAAATTGAATTTACATACATAACTCGCGCCTGTTCCCAAGAGGGGTAGGCAGAGACAACGGATTTCCATTTGTCACGATCTTTGCCCACCTCTTATGCCTCGTTTACTGTCATAATTGAAATTATGCTATGGTATTATTTTCTTGACACGCGTGGTTCAGTGAATGATGTCGCCATCTATCGATATCGGTAGCAGCTACTCGATTTTGATTTTATTTAATTACTAGCTGTGCCCCGCGGTTTTTCCCGCGTTTTATTTTATAAATTATCACAGCTCCTCCCCCGTGAGTGATAGCGTGATATTATGTAGCCTATATGTTGACCCGACCTCTTAGTAATATTCATGCAAAATTTGAAGTAAATCCATGCAGTACTTTTTTAGTTTAGCCCGGACATACATACAGACAAAAATTCTAAAAACCATATTTTCGGTTTCGATATCGATTATAGATCACGCTCCAAGTATCCTTTCTAAAAAATATTCAATGTACAGTTTTGACTTTCCTACGATTTTATTATATGTATAGATTTATTAATATAAATTTTTACGTTAATACCTATAGAAACCAATTAGGTTTATCTCTGAGTTTCGATCAGGAGTTTATAATTTAATTCTGGTGATATTATAAACGCGAAAGTTTGTAAGTATAGATGGATGTTTGTTACTCTTTCACGTAAAAAGTACCGAATGGATTTTAATGAAACTTTACAGTAATATAGCTTATACATCAGAATAACACATAGGCTACAATTTATAACGATATTGTGTGAATTGTCCAAAATATGACGATAAGTGTCAAGTAAGTAGGATAAGATGCTATTCCGGCGTGCACTGCCAAAACCGCTAGAGGTACACATCCTACTAATATTATAAATGCGAAAGTTTGTAAGTACAGATGTATGTTTGTTACTCTTTTACGCCAAAACTACTTTAACGCGGGTTAAACCGCGGGGCATAGTATCACATAAATCAAGAATAAATCAATGACATTATCATTACAATAAATGTCTTTTAGTTCATATTTGACATTGAATTCCTTGACGGTATGTTCAATGTGAATGTTCATATCAAATTGATCAATGTCTATTCAAATTCATACATACAACCTATTTACAGATTTGAAGCCAGACGTCCCATTGTACCCCTCTGATTGCGTACCAGGCTGTGATTGCCACGACATACAAATCGGGAGTAAGTAGTTGAACGTTGATTATTACTGAGACTGACAGCACCCAGTTATCATAACATACCAATCCAGACTAAATACGTGGACAACGTAGGGATCAAATTTAACCGCAGATAGTGAGGTTCTAGCTGCAATTACCCGGTTGGGTCAAAAGGGATCTGTCCCCGATCGTGTATACAATATTAGATTATGAGAGAGTGCAACTGTGTTTTCGCACACACTCGCACATTTTGTGATGTATTCTTATTTGGCTAGTTTCCGTTTGTCCATCATAGCCGAAATTTACTGAGGAGCACTTTAATATTATTTAATCACATATTCATTTCAAAAAAACTGTATTTTTGTATTTTTCAAACTAGGTTTAAGTGTCAAACAACGTTTGACGATCGCATTGTACAGACGCCAGCACATCAAGCTACCCCAATCTGTCAAATTTCCCCAATTGAAAGTAAACCCTATGCTTTTGTGATAAAGTTGAAAATCTATAAAAGAACTTTGACAGATTGGGGTAGCTGGATGTGCTCGGTCCCGGGAAGAGGTAATGTAGCTCAGGTAATGCGCTTGTGCGTGCTGGGGAGGGGGTAGGCATGCAAGCCCCTCCCCTTCCCGGTGAGAATCTCGCAGACACTCAGTGTACAGCGGGGATACTGCCGAGGTAGTTCACGAGTACCCAGAGCCCCCGCTACAGGCACTGTGAGGCTGGCTACCGTGGTGGTTTTAGTGGATTGGAGCCCCACACCACGTGCGACTTGAGCATTACCACAAGTAAAAAAAAAAAGTCTCCATTAAAATGTATGTGGGGAAATATTACGGGACTAGTCCCTCCCTCTTACCGACCACTGCAACTCCTGTAAGCCAGGATCAACAGTGGCACACAATGAAATGACACTGAGCGGTGAGGCTCAGGCATGTCCCGGGGAATCGCTTTAACTGTCTTGCAACCCGCAACGAATTTAATCAGAAACAGAAAAAAGGAGGAGTTAGAAAATGAATCATATTATGTGTGGAAGTATTGTTTTCCCGTATATTAACTGTAATCTAGGCTTTTAATGTAGGCAATACTGTGTGGCTGACGGTAACGAGTATCCCCATTTCATCCCATAACGTGCATAGAAGCTGTCTCAAAGGAATATCTCCCAGAGAACGGGTGGCAGCGTATCTCTGGGTACTATGACTATTTAAGAGAGGTAGGGCAAAGCGTTCATTCGCTCAAAGAGCAGCCTGACTGGGGAAGTACCTCCACCTTACAGAAGACATTCCTTAATTATTATTAAGGAATGTCACCCCAATGAGCTCTGGCGACCTTACTCACACTCGGAAACACAATACTTTTAATGTTGTGTTTCCGAGTGTGAGTAAGGTCGCCAGAGCTCATTGGGGTGGGGGGAAGGGTCAGCAGCAACACTTGTTTGCTGAGTCTTAAAGGCCGGCAACGCGCCCTGCACACTCGCGATACCAAAGGAGTCGCTCCTCTGGTATCGCGAGTGTCCATGGGCGGCGGTGATCACTTACCATCTTGCTCGTTTGTCACCCTCTGATATAACAATAAAACCATCATACTAAGTTCGCTAACTCGTCAGCCAAGCGTGGCGATCATGGCATATCATTCTAAATAATGTAC
Organism: Pseudoips prasinana; assembly: GCA_951640165.1. Classification (NCBI taxonomy): domain Eukaryota; kingdom Metazoa; phylum Arthropoda; class Insecta; order Lepidoptera; family Nolidae; genus Pseudoips; species Pseudoips prasinana. The sequence goes on along the minus strand of OX621249.1, from coordinate 11,942,880 downwards.
ACATCTCCATTCTGGAATGGATGGAATCTATTGAGGACGGGGGCTTGTCATAAAGCTTTAAAAATGGAAACAAACTGTAGTTACTGTAATATAAAATATATAATTATGTTAAATGTTATGATTAATGATTCAAACTGTTGGGCCACGATACATGGTACAGACGCCAGCACATCAAGCTACCCTAATCTGTCAAATTTCCCCAATCGAAAGTGAACCGTATGCTTATGTGATAAAGTTGAAAATTTCTAAAAGAAATTTGACAGATTGGAGTAGCTGGATGTGCTGGCGTCTGTACATCAAATCTTGGATTAACTTTAATGTGTCTGGTTCTATCCTAGCTCTACTAAAACATGCCTGACTTGACACAATATATATACAACACGTAACGTAATTAACGCACCCACACCCCAATTAGAATATTATGTTGTAATCATAATACATACACTGAATTTTTAATTTAACATGTATATGCATTGTTATTTACTTAATTAGGGTCTTGGAATAAATTTTATTTTTCTTTATTTTGTATTGAATGATGGAATTTGTTTGAAAACAAATAAAACTGCGATTTAAAAGTCTTATTACTTTGATTTACGGTCCATTTCAATTTGTTTTGACTGTACAGGGTTAATTTAACAATAATTTCCGTAGTTTTAATTATTTTGGAATAAAAAATAACCTATATTAAAAATGATATAAATCGATTCAGTAAACGATTCTGAACAAACTACTTGAAGGATGTGCGTTAATTAAGTTACATGTTGTATATATATACATATTATATTAGCTTCTATCTGTGGCCCACTGCTGAGCAAAGGCCTCTCCCTTGATCTGCCAGATAATTCATACTTACCTGATGTTTCTTTTTCAGATTCTTGCATGAATTAAACTTCTACAATGTCAATCACACAAATGGATTTATCACAAAAATGAACCAGCCTGTATTATAGCAATCATGTATATCATCTATAGACAATCTGTCATAATTTATTTTCATCTATCATATTTTGACTGAGGAAGGTAATATTATAAATGTTTAAGAAATAAAAGTCTGAAACAAGGTGTAGGTATTTTATTTATTTTAGAATATATTATTGTAAACAAAACTGATAAAATAGGTATCTAGAGGAATAATGTAGGAAATGCAATAAATAGTTAGTTCTTTTATTAATCTTAAGACAATGAAACATTAATTGAAATCGAAAGTCGAAAACAACAGATGGTCACGTAACCATAAATAAAAAAAACAAAATGCAACAGAATAGTTACCTATTTTATATAAAACAAGTGACTTAATCATTCATAATTAATTCAACAGATGTTTTCCAGAGACAATTATCATATTTCACGAAACGAAGATGCTACACAAACAATTTTACAAGTAAAATGTAAAATGAAGTGCATTATTTCTAGAATATTCAATGCAAATACAACGCAAATGAACGGAAACTATTTGATAACAACATGTTTGTTTGGTACTTTTTATAAGAATGTGTTGTTTTTACTTCTTAGTCGATTTTGTGTCGGATGACTCAGCTCGCTTGCAGGTGCAGCTACAAGTCGCATCGCACTTGCAAGTTTGACAGCACTGGCTTGCTGAGCATTTGCATGCTAGAAAAAAAAAGATAAATTACATCATAAGCATTCGAATTTGGAATACCGCTTTTCTCTCGCCTGGATTCACAAAAACGGTATTCAACGTTATCGTTCGATAATTCAGAGTTGGAATATGAGTTTGTTTAAATAATATCAGAATCACGATGGGCCTGTTGGCATGGTTGGCAAATGCTTGTTTTTCACGCCGGTTTGATTCTCACCCAGGACAGATATTTGTGTGCATGAACCTGTCTGTTTGTCCTGAGTCTGGGTGTAATTATCTATGTAAGTATGTATTTACAAAAGAAAAGTAGTATAATATGGAGTATATCAGTTATCTGGTTTCCATAGTACAAGTTCTGCTTAGTTTGGGGTGAGAAAGCCGTGTGTAAATAATGTCATGTACTAGGATATTATTATTAATATCATAGAAAACAACATATGTTGTTGTGGTATTAATATTATTCTCTTCCATCTAAAATTATTAACTTTAAAACTGTATCCGAGTATAAAAGACGATAAGTTAATTTTTCTTCTTTTTATTTATCTTTAAATTTATTATCGGTAACTTTCAACAGTTTCAACGATAGTAGTTTTAAGTAGATAGCACGAATGGTTACTAGTCGGTCTATAGGTAAGGTGTCCAACCGCAGATAGTGAGGTATTTAGGTTCAAATCCCGGGTCGGGCCAAAAAGTGTAACTCAGTATTTTCTGGCATCAAGCAGCTCGCAGTCTGGAAGTTGACGGTGTTATACGCTCGTGGCTCCAACAGCTCGTAAAGCTGTCGTCGGTACCTACAGCCTGAGATCTCCCCCGAGCGTGTGGGGTATTGAATTATGAGAGGGAGCGAAGATAGTGCTTCTATGTACACACACATCTGCTCTATACATTCGAGTCTATTTTCACACAGCACTATATAAACCTTGAAGATCTTTAGTGCAAAATTTAGGATTGCCATCCGTCCGAGATTCCCTGGATTTGTCCTAGTTTTGAGAGCGTCCGGGGGCCTCCGGGGGTGTTTCATGAGTTCTCCGGATTAAAAAATTTGAATATTGGGTCTCTGTGTTGCTGAGCGATGAGACGCGCCGGCCGGGATGTGGACAACCGAACCGACACTGGCACTCAGGGACTGGCAGTGAGTCGCAGGATAGGAAGAAAACTCCGGGTAATCAGGCGTCTTGTGAAATTTTACAGATGGCAACTCTAGCAAAAATACTATTGCTCTACGTTAATACCGTAAAACGGGGTGAATATAAATACCGGGGTGAATAGCAATAGGGACAGTATCACACAAAAGCTATATTTTGTTACTATTTCTGTTCACCCGTGATGTCTCTATTCACCCTGTTTTACGGTATTAACGTAGAGCAATAGTTGTTGTATTAGGAATGGCTCTTAAATCTAACTTGATGTTATTACCTTATAATAACAGGTACTTAATTATTACTGTAATACTTAATAATACATACAGTATACCAAGGCTGTGAGTTTCTAAACTGATGAGTATTGAAATTACAGAAACTAAGACAAAAAATTTGATTGATAACTTTATTGGTTGTTAGTATTGTATGGCGATGAATAACACAATTCCCTCGTCTCGTTTCATCCCATGGGAGTTGTAGAAGTATTACGAACTGGATGTCGTGGTAGACTTGCTTTTCACGCCACAAGTCGTGGCTTAGATTCCCACCCAAGACAGGTATGTATGTGCATGGACATATCTGTTTGTCCTGAGTCTGGGTATAATTATCTATTTAAGTATGTGTTTACAAAGAGAAAATAGTATATGCAGTATATGAGTTATCTGGTTTCCATAGTATGAGCTCTCCTTAGTTTGTATGTCCCAGGATATTAGATATTATAATTAAATTTATGTGTTATTAGGACCTTAAAATATAAATATATAAGTACCGGATTTAGATTGCTTTTAAATTTAATGTGTAATTTGCTGCTTCACCAGTCAGCAGAATAGAGCCAAATTGTCTCCACTCGTTGCGCACGGCCATATTAATAAATATTAATATAACAGCTATTTGCATAAACACTCAAAATATAACTTAAATAAGCCCTTTACAAAAGTTTATTAATTGAAATACTATAAAATTATAATATCCTGGGACATTATTTACACACGGCCATCTGATCCCAAACTAAGCAGAGCTTGTACTATGGGAACCAGATAACTGATATAGGTACTACATCAGTTACTATATTAGTGTTGCTTTGTAAATACATACTTAGGTATAGATAATTACACCTAGACACAGTACAAACAGACACGTTCATGCACACAAATATTTGTCCTGGGTGGGAATCGAACCCACGACCTCCAGCGTGAAAAGCAAGCATTTGCCAACCACGCCAACAGGCCCGTCAAATAATAATTTATTATTATAATAATATTTTATTCATATATTTTTCATTTTAATATTATATTGGTATTCTATGACCCAGTTAGTCTAATTGCCTGCAATTTATTTATGAAAATAGTTATCAAGGTATCCACCATATAAAAACGGCAAAAACAAATAAATTTCAGCCACAAAACATGAAAATGGTACAATAGACCAAAAGTGGGCAATTTTTTGTAAAAACACTTTAAAGCCCAATAAATAAAAAACGGTTAAGTTTGAGATATGGTGTTTTAGTCATATTAGTCAGAAATTATCAAATCTATAACCCCAAAAAGGATATAGATTTACTTACCCAGTAATCCTATACATAAATTACCCCAGACACAACAATAAATAATCTTGCTAATCACACAAAGATTTTTACTGAGCGGGGATCGAACCCACGCCCTCTGACAGTCGGAGCACTAATCCCTGGACAAACTGGCCAGTCAAAACATACTTCTTTTTTAATCAAAAAGAAAAAACGTGTCTCAAGTACAACTGCCTTGATATTTTGTTAAATACAACTTTCCCGCTTACTATTATTACCTAATTAAATCTTAGGAACATTTTGACTATTAAAGTTTATACCCCTACGGTTTCACTGATCACCGGAGTATTATACGCATCCCTAACGTATCCGTAGTTATATTAAAAACAAACTTAGTTTTTAATTTGTTTTAGCAACGAACACCTCTTAAAGAAAGGAAACAAAATACAAAGTAGGACGGTAATAGTACTACTACGATGATATCATTAAAACGCCGTAACAGAGAAGCATCTGTCACGGTAAATGATAATTTAATACGGTTAAGTAGAGCAGTATTTACCGTAACAGATAGCTTGTTATTACAGCATTCAATCATCAACACGGCATTAGAAGCATTAAACAAAACAACATCGGCTAAATAACAAAATCAGAATCACTCACCATCACCACAACCTCCGCAAGGCATCTTGATATCAAATTAAAAATGGAACTTCGAAATTCAAATATTATGTTCTTAATTCGAAGACGATGTATTGGCTGGCGCGCTGCAGTGGTAATGCACTTATTATAGCGAGGCAAAGGATTGTTATCAAAGATCCAGCAACGGAATGTTCTGAAACTCGATAACATGTTTAATATTATTTTAACCGTGAAAATGTTTAATGTTGATATTATTAGCAAAAACATACAAAAATGATTGTTATCGTAACATGACATGATTAGAAATGCATTAAAAAACAATACTCACATGTCAAGAAAAAATACTACATGTAAACATAAAATTATAATTAAACGTAGTATAATAATATCCCGGGACATTAGTCATACACGGCCATCCGACCTCAAATTAAACAGAGCTGTACTATGGACTATATACATATACTACTACTTTTATTTTGTAAATACATACCTACATTACCTACTCATGTAGATAATTACACCCAGACTTAGGATAAGTAGACATGTTTATACAAACAAATATCTGTCCTGGGTGGGAATATAACCCACCACCTGCGACATGAAAGGCAAGCATTTACCAACCACGCCCCCTTAGTTATAATTCTGTTTCATACGAACATATGACATTATCTAGGGGAAATAACTATACTTACTAACTTTACATCTCATGCATGACTCATCCCATTAAACAAATTAAATCAATATAAAAACTATTTCACTCCTTATTATTATAACGCGTATTTTCCGTTGTTTGTTAGAAACATTAAAATAGGAATAATTCTTATTATAATATAATTGATTATATTATTATTTAAATCGATAAGTAATGCTTTAGAAATGGTCCTATATATAGGAAAATGTATACATTTTTCATGTGCAACGTCTTTCCTTTCAGTTGCTGGATATTTTTTGTGGATTTGATTTTTGAAAAAGGACAGAAATATGTAAGAGGAAACCAGGGAAGTGCGGAATATTTCTTTTGGCCAATGAGCGCGCGCATTGGCAGAGAGATGGTGGCTGGTGCTAACCAATTTTGCGTAAGGTTGGTACCACGACTTACTGTTGGCCAACATAGTGGATATATGTTTGATTGACTTGATTATTATATTATATTATCACGTTATGACTAAATTGGCTTCACATACATTTCATCTCAATTTGACATAACAGATGTTACACGTCATATGCGACTCCTCGCTCGTTTTTTTTATTCAATGTATATCGATTGGAATAAAATTTATACATTTATAAGATAATTATGGTTATTTTATATATATATATTTGACGGGTATATAATTATGGTTATTATATATATATATATATTCGGCACTTGTACTTGTCAAGTTCAAAATGCAGTACACAAACATAGTCGAACACAGTATAAAAATTACAAAAATATAATTAGTCTAAAAAAAATAATCTATTATTTTGAAATTTAGTTGTACAATATTAAAATTAAAGAATTGAAGGCAATGAGCATTTGGCTAGCGCAGAAGGCTCTTAACCAGTAGCTTATATTAAACGATTAATACCCGAGGCCACCCTTTTAGGGTTCGGGCCACAGCTCAGGGGGCTGAAGCAAAAGGACAGAATTCTAAGAGAGGGTGCGATCAGTTGCACGGGATCACCAATGACGTGTTAAGGGGCCAAAGCGATCCTCGCCGCTGAGGAGCCTACCCTAGCTAACCTGCGGCTTTCTCTAGCTACCTAGGTGGACGACCCGGAGAAGAAAGCCACAAAGAAACTCCGGGCTTGCTTTTTTCGTCTTCTTTTGCTTTTTGTTTTCGTTCTTCTTTTTTTAATCATGTATTTTCTTACATTGGGATGGGCGTTATGTAGGCTAATGCACGCACAGAACCGTTGTCATCTAATGAATCGAAAAATTGTGAGATAATAACATTAAATTTCACTCAAACAATTAGAATAACCTCTTGCTAGATGAAAAAATGGTGGGTACATCCGCGTACATTTACAAAATTAACAAGTCACACGAAGTCAACCAGAGGCAACGACTGTATGAAAAAATAAAATATTATGAGTACCCCAACAGCAGTTCGACCAGTTACCGCAAGCAGCACCCGTTCAAGAGTATGACGTGAGGGCCAGCCATCGCCTCCCTCGCCATATTAGAGGGAAGGAAACGACCCGACCCACAACGCCACCGCAAGCATTAACACACAATGGGAGCATGACGAACTTACAACGGGTAGTTCATATTGAAGTCGTTAACAGCCTTCGGCCGAACAGAGTTTGACGTGTTCGAGATAATATACATTTGTTTAATAATAAGAATATGCATCTAAAAATCTATATTACAGAATTATTTCTATAGTCAGTTGAGTAAAATATAAATGTATGTCCTTGATGTAACATTAAGATGTTGCTCGTGTTCAACCAAGCGACCAAGCGTTTTTGTCGTTTAAATAATCATTGAGAGTGTAATAGGCCTTTTTCATTAAAATATTCCTGACCTCTGACTTAAACTTAGCAAAGGACAGTTCCTGAAGATTTGTCGGTATTTTGTTATACATATATTCGGATACTCAGACCGACAAAATAAGAATGAACCTTTTGTAAACGATGAGATTCGGCACACAATTTGTGTTTATTTCTAGTGTTTATTGTGTGCGTGTCACTTCTCTTTTGAAACAAATTAAAATTTTGCCCCACCTAAATTATATTAGCATAAATATATTGCGAAGATACCGTTAATATATTTATCTCTTTAAAAAACTCTTTTAAGGAGAATCTCGCGCCTAGCTGATAAATAGCTCGTACTGCACGTTTTTGTAGAACAAAGATACTGTGGATGTCAGCCGCCCTACCCCACAGTAGTATACCGTAAGACATAATACTGTGGAAGTAGCTAAAATAAACCAGGCGTGCAGTATCTATGTTAGTAAGTTGTCTAATTTTTCTAACAGCATAAGCAGCAGAGCTTAATTTTCCAGCCAAGCTGGATATGTGAGTACCCCATTGAAGTTTACTGTCTAAAGTTATGCCCAGAAATGTAGTATATTGAACAGATTCCAACACTTCATTGTTCAATACCAGATCTGGACCAAAATTTCTCACATTGGGTGTGGTGAATTTAATGCACTTTGTTTTTTTAGCATTGAGAACTAAGTTATTAACCGTGAACCATTCGGTAATCAGTGTGAGAGCACTATTTATTTCAGCAAGGTTATCTCTGTTTCGGTCTACTTTAAAGATAAGAGAAGTGTCATCTGCGAAAAGGACAACATCACAGAAGTTCTTTAAATAATGTTGTAAATCATTAATGTATACTAAGAACAAAAAGGGACCAAGAATGGAGCCTTGTGGCACGCCTAAAGTGACGGGCAAATTATTTGATGTAACTCCACCTACGTTGACACACTGAACTCTCTGATTAAGGTAAGAGGACAACACGTCCAGCGCAACCTCCCCTACGCCATAATGTCGTAATTTCAATAATAGCGTGTCGTGGTGAACGCAATCAAATGCCTTAGAAAGGTCACAAAACACCCCAATAGCATTCTGTGACTTCTCGCATGCATCAAATATATTTTTTATCAGCGCAATTCCTGCGTCTGTAGTTGATCGCCTTTTAGTAAAACCAAACTGGTTCTGATGCAAGAGGTTGTGTAAATTAAAATGTTTCAGTAACTGCTTGAGTATAAGTTTTTCAAATAGTTTACTTAATGCTGGTAAAATAGAGATGTGGCGATAATTAGAGGGATCGTCTTTAGAACCTTATTTAAACAATGGTATGATTTTACTACAATTCATTAGGTCGGGAAAAGTACCTGCATCTATACATTGATCTATACATATAATAAAATCGTAGGAAAGTCAAAACTGTACATTGAATATTTTTTAAAAAGGATACTTGGGGCGTGATCTCCAATCGATCTCGAAGCCAAAAATATAGTTTTTAGAATTTTTGTCTGTGTGTCTGTTTGTCTGTATGTATGTCCGGGATAAACTCAAAAAGTACTGCATGGATTTACTTAAAATTTTGCATGAATATTACTAAGAGGTCGGGTCAACATATAGGCTACATATTATCACGCTATCACCTACGGGGCAGGAGCTGTGTTAATTTATAAAATTTAGCATTTATATTTGTTTGCATTCTGGAACGTTATTACGTAGCAGCAGTTCGTAGTTGCAATCAAAGGCAACATGCCTCCGAACATCTTGAATACAATGTGGTTATACATATATAGCACCTCTAAACTAAGGTAGCAAGCCTTGTATAACTGTGTTACCATATGAATAAATAATAAAAAAAAAAGGTTTTTCACGTAGACTTTAAAAAAGCGCTTGTTAATAGTCAGAACATGTTTGTAGTAATACAGTTATTATTTCTAGTTACTTATTACAGATATTTAGGTACACGGAATGTTAAAACATTTATACAATTTATTTTATAATGGTAGTGACATTTAGCTAGCTTGTATTAAGTTATTGACAAGGAGATATGGCTATGTTTAGTTCCTCTATATAGAAGGTAACATGCCTCAGGACATCTTGAATGCAATGTGGTTATATTTAGCACCTCTAAACTTAGGTAGCAAACCTTAGTACAACTGTGTTACCATGTGGCTATGTTTAGTCCCAATAAATATAAGATAACATGCCTAAGAACGTCTTGATTACGATGTGGTTATATACAGCACCTCTAAACTCAAGTAGCAAGCCCCGGTAGAACTTTTTTTACCGTGTGGCTATGTTTAGTCCCGCTAAATCAAAGGTAACATGCCTCAGAACATCTTGAATACAATGTGGTTATATTTAGCACATCGAAACTAAGGTAGCAAGCCTTTTATAACTGTGTTACCATGTGGCTATGTTTATTCCCAATAAATATAAGGTAACATGCCTAAGAACGTCTTGATTACGATGTGGTTATATTTAGCACCTCTAAACTTAGGTAAAAAACCTTATTACAACTGTGTTACCATGTGGCTATATTTAGTCCCAATAAATATAAATAAAACATTAAAACAACAAACAACACTATATAGAAGGTAACATTCCTCAGGACATCTTGAATGCAATGTGGTTATATTTAGCACCTCTAAACTTAGGCAGCAAACCTTAGTACAACTGTGTTACTATGTGGCTATGTTTAGCTTTAGTCCCAATAAATATAAGGTAACATGCCTAAGAACGTCTTGATTACGATGTCGTTATATATAGCACCTCTAAACTCAGGTAGCAAGCCCCGGTAGAACTTTGTTACCGTGTGGCTATGTTTAGTCCCGCTAAATCAAAGGTAACATGCCTCAGAACATGATATTGTGCGGGTCGCTGGAAATCGCTGGATGCGGATAGCGCAAGACCGACAATTGTGGAGATCTTTGGGGGAGGCCTTTGTCCAGAAGTGGACGTCTTTCTTTCGTTCTTTTGATATGATGATGATGATGATGCCTCAGAACATCTTGAATACAATGTGGTTATATTTAGCACCTCTAAACTCAAGTAGCAAGCCCCGGTAGAACTTTGTTACCGTGGGGCTATGTTTAGTCCCGCTAAATCAAAGGTAACATGACTCAGAACATCTTCAATGCAATGTGGTTATATTTAGCAACTCTAAACTAAGGTGCGAGGAGCCTTAGTACATCATACATAATTCTGTTATTTAGCGCCTCTAAACTAATGTAGCTAGCCTTGTCTAACTGTGTTACCATGTGACTTTATATACAACACTAGCTGTGCCCGCGACTTCGTCCGCGTGTTAATTAGTTTATTTAGTTTTTTAGTAAAATAAAATACTTTTTCTAAAATAAAAGTAGCCTAAGTTACGCCTTATTACATCAGATACCTGCCAATAAAAGTCCCGTCAAAATCGGTCCAGCCATTTCAGAGATTAGCCGGAACAAACAGACAGACAGACAGACAAAAATTGTAAAAAATGTTATTTTGGTGTATGTACCGTATATATATTCATATTTATGTAGTAAAAACCGGCTATTTCAATATTACAAACAGACACTCCAATTTTATTTATTTGTATAGATTTGTGTATAACCAGGGTGTTATGTGTGTAGTAAGTTTCGATGAAACCGCTTGCTTATCACCGGGGTTCATATACGTGATTAGAGGCTGTATATACAACCCTCCACCCTCGAATTAGAAAAGGTATCTTGGATTTGTTGGTTGATTTAATTTTTTAGAAGATTGTTTCAAAACCGGGGTTTAGTAATTTAAGACATATGACTGTCTATAAAATTTCATACAAGAAAAGAGTTTCCTTTAAATGATTCAAAATAAAGCCAAAAAATAGCATAAAGCAAGTTTCAGAACGCACCTCTGCACAATGCACTATGTACTTCATTTCAGTTTAACAACCTGTACACTGATACAATGCTACGTACCATAATTTCGCTATGTTTTATAACTATTGCTGCACAATCAGTTTAAAGCAAGTAGAAAAGCTCTTACATAACAAGCAATGGATAACAAAGTTTAAAAATTGTCTAAATATTTTTGATCTGTTTAACGTTATGGTGAACGTCGCATGTTAGGGCCGTGTGCGCAGTTTACTTTGCACTCATTCGTACAATAGTCCTTTGAAGCACTTGCAATCGCTCAAGTTTGTAATTGAAAGTACATGCGATAAGCGTACAATTACAACCTTGTACCAACGGAAAGGTTATTTTATAAATATTCGAGAACTTTCTTTGAATGAGAAATGTTGTGTCTTATTCAGTCACATTTCGAATGACAAGGACATGCTACCTCACTTGATTAGCTTTGAATTATTTAAAGGGGATAAAGAGTTCATAATCCCTAATCATCTAGCAATCTAGCGTTAAGGTAATTAAGCTTAATTAAAATTGGTTTAAGTAATATTGTACCATAACCATGCTAGCAGCAAAGATATTTCTTTTATAGCAATAGCGATATCATTATGTAACAACACATTTTTTACAGGCGACTACTGTTGGTCTACCGAATAGAGGCCCTGACTGCGAAGCCAGAGTTCGTGGGATCGACCCCCACCCAGGACAACTCTCTGTGTAATAAGTATGATTATTAATTGTTCTGTTGTCTAGTTTCCACAGTACAGGCTCTGCTGGGTCGGTATCAGATGACAGTGTGTTAGTTTAAGAAAACATTCTTTTTACTTATTGTAACTAATATTATTAGGTACCTTCGTATTTGGAATAAGTACAAATAAAATACCTAGCGAGCGGACATTATCGCACTGAGACTGAGCTTTATTTCATGTCCAAAGAGAAAATAACAAACAGTCATACATTTACAGGCAAAGGTCGTATGTCATTCAGCCAAACAGCCAGTCTATACATGACAATTATAAATGTGAGCATATTTGTTATGATCATGAAATTTTGCTGTTGAATGAGTTTATTTACGAAAGAGATGTCTAATCGAATCTAACGGAAGGGCTTGGCACTATCTTAACAATAATAGAAAACTCGAGCCGTGTCAATAGAACAGTGTTTTTGGACATGAAAATCGTCAATAATGTTATGATAATTAATTACAACCTTATTGCAATGTGATTGAGAAATATATGATTTTTTTAATTATTATAAAAAATATATTAGGTCTTTACCTATGAAATTGCCGTTCTGCAGTACTGGCCATTTCAAATCAAAATAATTTTTGTTTGGCTAAGAATTCTAATTTCAAATTAATTTTATTTTAAAAACATGGATTCTTTTTTCCAAAAGTAGTCATTTCTTTATTGATTAGTGTTACATTTTCATCGCATTTCAATCTTTTTCGTCATCATGGATACGTTAAAAATTCGAGTAATTATGGAATATGAGTACCGTCGTGGCAGCAACGCGGCACAAGCGGCACGCAACATCAACGACGTTTACGGAGCTAACACTACAAACCAACGCACCACCTGTTATTGGTTTGCTCGCTTCCGTTCTGGAAATTTCGACCTGAAAAATGAACCTCGCGGTCGTCCGAAGACTTTGGTCGACAATGACGAATTAAAGGCGGTTGTGGAAGCTGATGATACACAATCTACGGCTGAATTAGCAGCAGCTTTCGACGTTAGCGTCAAAACAATATTGGTCCATTTGCGTCAAATTGGCAAGGTAAAAAAGCTTGACAAATGGGTGCCCCACGAACTCAATGATCGCCAGCGCGAAGTACGCGTTGAGACGTGCCTTGCACTGCTCAACAGACACACAAATGAAGGAATTTTGAACCGCATTGTTACCTGCGATGAAAAATGGATTCTGTTTGATAACCGCAAGCGCTCAGCAAGTTGGTTGGATCCTGGTTCAGCACCTAAACAATGCCCTAAACGAAAACTTACCCCTAGAAAAGTGATGGTCACTGTTTGGTGGTCTAGCGCCGGTGTGATTCATCACAGCTTCTTACCAAACGGGGTGAGCATTACTGCAGATGTGTACTGTGAAGAACTGAGCACAATGATGGAGAAGCTGGCGCATCTCCAACCAGCATTGGTCAATCGCTCGTCTCCGCTGCTCCTGCACGACAACGCGCGACCTCATACTGCACAGCAGACGGTCTCCAAGTTGCAAGAACTGGGGTTGGAAGCTCTCCGTCATCCGCCCTACTCACCAGACCTTGCGCCTACAGACTACTACTTTTTCCAGAATTTGGATAACTTCTTGGCGGGAAAAAAATTCAATACCCGAGAGGCAGTACAAAATGCCTTTGAAGAATTTGTTGCCTCCCGTCCAGCTGATTTCTTTAAGAAGGGCATCAATAAACTGCCACTGCGATGGCAAAGATGCATTGATTGCATGGGTGATTACTTCGATTAATACAAATAAAAAAATTCATGAAAAAAATTCGTTTAAATTTTTTCATACAAAACGGCAATTTCATAGGTAAAGACCTATTATTAAGGTCATGCGGGGCTATCCCGTCTAGGGGGTTATTCCGTCTTTTGGTTATAACTTTTTTTAATGTTTTACTAATAACGATATCTATGAATGGAAAGAGAAAACTCTCTTTCTTAGATCGGTATATAGATGGCAGTGCTAGCGCATGAATTGTTTGATTGACGCCCATTTTTGTAAAGGACGCCATTCTTGACAAGTGCGGTCAAGATCACGCTCCGCTGATTTTTGAGCAAAGGTAAGTAAAATTTCGTTTTTTTTAAGGCTTTTAATGTTATGCGAGGAGACGAAAAACAGATGAATCTTTTGTGCTATTTAGTTTTACTGTGCGCTGTGTTTTTACTGATTAATGTGATGCGACTTAATAACCCCACTAATTCTATGAAGGGGGCTATTCCAACCAAAATAACAAGACGCAATAGCCCCAACATTTTAGTATGAAATCGCAAAAAGTCAGTGATGTCCTAGCGTCGATAAAATTACGATGAATTTAACATTGTCATTATCAATTATTCTGACCTCGGAGTTTTTTCGGGTTGAGCCTACTTTTGCTGAAAATAAAAAAGCCACCATAGCTTTTCAATATATTTGAAACTCAGTTTTAGTAAAGTTGTATATCTTACTAATACTTATTATAAATGCGGAAAGTTTGACGGTATGTGTGTGTGTGTGCTATATTATACATATTCATTGTTATAGATGGTCCGTCATTACAAGCGGAAACGAGAAAAGACCTATTCAGAACAAACTATTCAACAAGCTTTCGATGATGTGAGAAGCAATCGAATGACCACGTACGCAGCGGCGAAGTATCATGATATACCTAGGTCAACAAAACAAGACTACAGTGTGTTCATGTATCTGCCGGTCATCCGACAGTGTTCACAACTGAATTCGAAAGACGGACCTAATGCCTTTGGCATTAAGTCCACCTTTGTACATTCTCGATGTACTAAAATTTAAATAATTAAAAAAAAATCGTTAACTTACATTATCTATGTTTTAAGTGTTTTTGACTTCAAAGTTAACATAAAATATTATATCTCCGGTAAGAAATAATACTCTGTAAATTGAAGACTGTTTGATAATTTGTAAGTGTAATACAGTGTCTATCTTTTAATTTTATCTATATTTGTTTTTTGCCATCCAACAAACAATAATTTGGTATTTATAATTTACTTGATTTTATACCACCTATTAAAATAAAACAAAACTATGTAGTTGAATTATCCATAAATTAGAATTGAATAATATTGTTTAACTAAGAACTATCGAAGCATATGGCGCATCACTAGCATGTATGAGGACTAGACGTAATAGCCCCACTGTTTTTTCAAAACTATTTTACTGGAAATTAAACCCTCCTGGCTTATTGTAGAGTCTAGAATGACATTCATATCAACGTAAATTTTATGAAGTACTAAGTAGTTACTCAATAGGTTCATAGATGGCAGAGATACAGTGAAAGGTTGCAATAGCCCCACATCGGGGCTATTCAGCCGTTTTCCAGAATTTTTAATAATTTTCCTTATTTTATAATTAAAATATGCGTGTTATTAACTAGTAATACACCGTAACTGTTAACCAATAAATGTTTTTTATGATGCATTTACTCATTTCTTGTTATAGTTTGCCGTGGCGAAACAGCAAACATTTGGATTTCAAACGTATTTTTTTTAGACGAAATAGCCCCGCATTACCTTATATCATTTGCGTTATGCGGTTGGTAATGCAGGGACAAATCCTGATGGTGATCCAAAATTATAATTCTCAGAAAAAACGTCTAGAAACGGGTAAGAAAAACTCTTAACACACTCAAAATAAAAATATCGAGATTTTTTACATTTTTGATCTCCACTTTTCTTACCCGTTTCTAGACGTTTTTCTGAGAATTATAATTTTAGATCACCATCAGGATTTGTCCCTGCATTACATTACATTATATCTTGCCGCCTTTAGAAGAGTGCCTAAAAGTATTATGATAGCATGCTTTTAATAACTAAACTGTCAAGCGTTGCTTTAAAGTTACGCCCAGGCTATATGTTGTATACTGCGGCCCAGGCAGTATACAACATACATATAACTTAATTAACGCACATCCTGAAAATAGTTTGTTCAGAATCGTTTACTGAATCGATTTAGGAATATCATTTTGAATATAGGTAAATTTTTATTACATAATAAATTAAACTACCTACGGAAATTATCGTTATTTTAACCCTGTACAGTCAAAACAAATTGAAATCGACCGAAGTCAAAGTAATAAGACTTTTAAATCGCAGTTTTATTTGTAGGTATTCATACAAATTCCATCATTCAACACAAAATAAAGAAAACTAAACTTTATTCCAAGAAACTAATTTACTAAATAACGATGCATATACATGTCAAATAAAAAATTTAGTGTACCTATGTAGGTATTATGATTACAACATAATATTCTAATTGGGGTGTCTGAGGCAACGCACACCGCGTTTATTACGTTACATGTTGTATATATAACGTGTAACCAAAGGTACTCGTATTAAAGTCCAGCCTTCGCAGTTAAAAATAATAGTTTTATTAAATAATAGTCTTTGTCAGTAGAGCATACAAACAAATAATATAATTAATGTTTCTAAACTTTCGCAATTTGTACACATTTTGAGGGTTCCGTAGGCAAATGGCAAAAAACGGAACCCTTATAGATTCGTCTGTCTGTCTTTCTGACCGTCCGAATGTCACAGTCTCTTTTTTCCGAAACTATACCTAAGAGCTGTAATGTTGAAATTTGGTAAGTAGATGTATTCTGTAAACCGCATGAAGATTTTCACACAAAAATAGAAAAATAACAATAACTTTTGGGGGCTCCCCATACATTAACTGAAAATAAAAAAAATTTAGGGTATCTATGGATAAGTCTTCAAAAATGATATTGAGGTTTCTAATATAATTTTTTTCTAAACTGAATAAGTAGTTTGCGCGAGAGACACTTCCAAAATGGTAAAATGAGTGTCCCTCACCCCCCTGTAATTTCTAAAATAAGATAATGATAAAACTAAAAAAATATATGATGTACAGACGCCAGCACATCAAGCTACTCCAATCTGTCAAATTACCCCAGTTGAAAGTGAACCTTATTCTTTTGTGATAAAGTTGAAAATCTATAAAAGAAATTTGACAGATTGGGGTAGGTTGATGTGCTGGCGTCTGTACATTACCAGCAAACTTCCACCGAAAATTGGTTTGAACGAGATCTAGTAAGTAGTTTTTTTTAATACGTCATAAACCGTAAACCGCAATTTACCTTTCATTTAATCATCTAAAATACTTGCTGATACGGAACTCTTCATGGGCGAGACCGACTTGCAATTGGCCGGTTTTTTATATATGGTGGACACGTGGTCACGGGTTGATCAGTGACCACGGCTGGTGCAATCCATGCCGAAACGTCGGGTAACCTAAAGGTTATGATTTGCCTTAAATTGTTATCAGGATTGAGACTCGTGTCCACGATATATGAAAATAATTATTATTTAAAAACTATGTCAATATCATTCTTGGACATTTTCGATGGTGCTGACATATCACATGCATCTCAGAAGCGCGTGGTATGTGGATGGTCAGGTATTATAACGTTTTCTATTGCAACCTTGAAATACGGTCCAATAAACTAGCCATGAAAATATTGGAAAAAACTTGAGAGGTGTAAAGGGACACCCGGGTGGAACGAAGTTATTTCTTATTATTTATTATGTACAATAAACCTGTATACACTCAACAAAAATAATCGTCGCGACACCACACTGTTCATTGCGAAATAGAAATGAAAATATCTGGCTTGCTTTCTATAAGAGAGAGAGAGAGAGAGAGAGACAGACAGAGAAACATGCGCACGCCGCACAGCTGCAAAAAGTGTCGTGACAACTTTTCGTAAGAATTTTTCCGTCTAGCCCCCTATCACAACGCGCGATAAGGAACTTCATTCCAATATTACTAGAGCTATATTGAAGACCACTGAATCAAATGGGATTAATAACAAAGATGGAAGGGTCATTTAGTTACAAATACCAATATACATCTGTCCTTTTATCAACTGTAGAACAGAAGTGGTAGTGTTCTCCATTCTATAAATAAAACTCGTCTACAGGAGAGGTTTAAACCTAACCCTCTCTGAATGGCTGCCATTTTCGTTTATATAAGTGGGTATACTCTGTCCCGTTCTCGCAATACGACTGTTAGTATGGTGCTCTATGGCATCACTACAAGTGACGTCATATGTAAGTATAAAGACGTTTATGTATAGCACGTTCGTTATCTAAAAAACTTCTTTAATTTTACGGGGCAATTTGAATTTAGTATTTCGAGTATTCCGAGCTTGAATCAAGGCTTTGACTAATCTGAAACGTGCACAGTACGCGAATGTCATGAAATCTACGTCAAAATAATTCTCAACCTTAAAGTATTTTTTTGGAACGAAGTTTCTTATCGCGCGTTGTGAAAGGGGGCTAGAAGGAAAAAATTCTTACGAAAAGTTGTCACAACACTTTTTGCAGCTGTGCGGCGTGCGCATGTTTCTCTGTCCGTCTCTCTCTCTCTCTTATAGAAAGCAAGTCAGATATTTTCATTTCTATTTCGCATTGAACAGTGTGGTGTCGCGACGATTATTTTTGTTGAGTGTATACAGGTTTTTTGTACATAATAAATAATAAGAAATAACTTCGTTCCATCCGGGTGTCCCTTGACACCTCTCAAGTTTTTTTTTATGGCAGGGGGAATGCCATACGCAACCCGCAAAAAGTGTCTGCGGGTGGGTATGTCGGACTTGCACCGACTAAACCTACCTGCCGTGGACTTCTCTTGGCGCCTGATGGCGGAGTCCCGGGAACGCGGGTATGCTGCTCCGGTACCCCCCTTTTGTGCCCTGTCCCAGATGGTCGGGACACGTACCCTGGGAGGGCTCCTTTGGGTTGCCCTCCCCTATTGCCTCCTGCCAGTACGGCATAGCGACTGCGCCACAGACAGATCGCTGTCATCCCGGGGCTGCTTGTACGTGACGGCGGTAGAGGACACTTCTCACACTGGCCACGCGGCCCCGAGGGGAGTTGGGCTAACGGCTGCTGCTGCCGCCCCGACGCCTCCTCCGCCTACGAGCGGGTTCGGCTCGTTCCCGATCCCGTTCGGCGGCCTCCTTCTGCAGCAAAACTGCCTCACAGAAGGAGACCACGGCGTCCCATTTGGTGGAGTCGCCAGCCAGCATCGCATACACGACTGCTGGCGGCGAAAGATCCCGTCCGAAACCTTAAAGTATTAGGAGTCCATTGAATAACAAAAACAATAGCAATAGATGTTGTATCATAATCGTAATGAATGCCAATAGACAGATTTCGTAGTAAGTATTATAAGATAATTAAGATTATAGTTTATTTATTCGTAAAAAGGTTTACATGTCAGAATCTTAGTAACAAATTCTTATAATATAAAATAACTCATAAATACATAATAATATAACACATCAATAATAAGTCAACAAAAAACATTTAAATGGAATAGGATGTCAGTATAACAATAAATATGGAAGTCATCTTGTCTAATATAAGTGAATAGTAAAAATGAAGTAAGTAAAAATTATTAAATCAATAGATATTACAGACAAGTTCAAATATTAATTAGCCTTTTTATGTTTTAAAAATTCATCGAAGAAATAGAACGACTGTTCGATAAGCCATTTTTTCAATGTATCCTTAAAACAATCCATATTCGAGCTCCCGACGACATTGTCTGGTAGGTTATTATAGACTGTTGGGCCCATTACGTGAGTCAGTTTGCTAGACTTTTCTAGACGATGCGGTACAGCGGCAAGCCTGTTAGCGCCACGGGTGCTGTATGCGTGAACGTCGCTGAGCTTCGTAAACTGCTCTACGTTAGAACGAACGTAAATTGCAACTTGCAGTACTACAATTCCAGTGAGTGTGATGATGCCAAGTTCCTTGAAGTAAGGTCTTACAGATGTGTTTTGGGGTATTCCGATTAGAGCACGTACAGCGCGTTTTTGGAACCGAAATATGCGTTCCCATTCAGCCGAACGTCCCCATAATTCGGCCCCATACTGCAATAGCGAGTGAACAGTCGCGAAGTAGCACGCACGAGCAGCCTCAGCCGGCACGACTCGGGATACACGTTTTAGCGCAAAGCAAGCACTACCCAGCTTGCCGCATAGTTTGTCTACGTGGTATGACCATGTCATGCACCTGTCTATTTCGAAACCTAGAAATGATGTAGCTATAGATTGGTCTAGCATACAATTACCCATATACACAGATAGTGGTTGGTGTGATCGTCCTGATAGACAGAAGTGTAAGTAATGGGTTTTTTTTATGTTGAGAGTCAGACCATTTAAGTTGAACCACTCTGCAAGCTTGGACGCTGTGTAATTTATGTTTCGCTCTAAGCCTTCAAGGGATGTAGCCGTCACCATGGCCGCAACATCGTCGGCGTACATATATATATCTGCCTTGTTAGCAAATTCAGGTAGATCGTTAAGAAGTAGGGAGAATATTATGTTTGAAACAGATGATCCTTGGGCGACGCCTATTGTCGTTATCAGGGGTTCAGACATCGTTTCTCCTCCGACTACTACTTGTGATCTGTTCCGCAACATGTCAGTCAATAAATCACACGCTTTTCCTGTTATGCCATAATATTGTAGCTTTCTTTTTATTGCTGCATGGTCGGCCACGTCGAATGCTTTAGATAGGTCGCAGCATATCAGTGCTACCTGCTCTTTCCGCTCGCGGGCGTCCATGACACGTTGCACTACTTCCCGGGTAAGAGCTGTTGTCGACTTACCTTTGCGATATGCGTATTGGCGATCTGACAGGGCATTAGTTTACTCTAGGAAGGCGGTAAGTCTGGTACTGAGACCGTTTTCTAGTACTTTTGCTATCGCAGGAATTATTGTGATAGGTCTATAACCATCGATGTCGTCTCGTTTACCTTTTCCCTTAAAAATAGGCGACACCCTGCTTTTTTTCAATGGTGCTGGATAAACCCCGTTTTTCAAACACATATTGTATATACCTGCAAGAATGGGTGCTAGAGGCATGATACCGACTTTTAATATTTCCATCGAAAGTCCGTAGATGTCTTTTGTCGGTTTTGTGGTTATGCGTTTGCTTACTATTTCGAATATCTCCGAGGTCGTGAACGGTTGCAGTCTAAGGGATCGGTCCGTGGGCCCACCGGCTTTGCTAAGCATATGACCTAACCTCTCCACATCTGCGCTTGGTGCTCCGCATGTCGTGGCGGCACTTACGAACCGTTCGTTCATCGCATTTGCCGCTTGCTGGGAACATTTAAATGTATTACCATTCGGATCTTTTACGACGTCCGCAAAGTTAAGGTTAGGACCTTTTGTTTTTCCTCTTTCTTTGTTTACTATCCTCCACATCGTTTTTGAGGTGCAATTAGAGCTTGTCAACATGCTTTTATAGTAATTACGTTTAGTGTTCATGATTAAATAATTATATTTCGTATTAAACTCGTCATATTTCAATTGTAAATAAATGTCATCTGGAAATATAGCCTTCAATTTTGTAATATCAAAAATAATGTTTTTTAATGTCTCAATATCGGGTGTTACCCACGATGATTCAGTCCTCTTACCTATCTTTTTTTGAAGTGGAAAGCAGGCCTCATATTTATTTACCATTATGTTTATAATAGCTTGCGATAACAAACAAGGTGTGTTGTTACGTTCAAAAATGAGCGGCCAGTCAATACTATCCAGAGACGCGACAAAATTATCTCGATTCACTTTCGACATATTTCTAATAAAGTACGCATTCGGTTTACGCGTTGTTCTTGTGCACCTTAGGTCTGCTTTGATTGCAAGGTGGTCACTTAGGTTTGAGACTACGGGCTCTGTAGTTACAGAACTATAGTTATTAGTGTATAGGTGATCAAGGCAGCCGTAGGGTGGAACCTCCCAGTACGTCGATGCGTGTAGGTGACGCAGAGGTCAGGGTGGGGCGGTACATGAAGTACCTGGGCCTCACCCTAGACAGCCGATGGGGCTTCGAGGAGCATTTCGAGCGTCTGGCCCCCCGAGTGCGCCGGGTAACCGGTGCGTTACACCGGCTTTTGCCGAACCTCGGGGGTCCCAGGGAAGAAGTTCGCCGCCTCTACGGAGGTGTCGTGCGATCCATGGTCCTTTATGGGGCGCCCGTCTGGTCTGAACGCCTGACGGGCGCCTCCCGCTGCAGGGCTATTTTGAATAGCCTGCAGCGTGTGGTGGCCATACGTATCGCACGAGGATACCGGACGGTATCCTTTGAGGCGGCGACACTCCTGGCGCGCTTCCCGCCGTTTGATCTCCTGGCGGCAGTCGACGCGACGGTTTACACCGAGATCCGCGTCCGCCGGGAGAGCGGTGAGGCGCCAGAGCAGACGCTCATTGCCTATAGGCGGGATGCACACCGGCGCGTACTAACACAGTGGCGCGTACGACTGGAGTTGCGCCTGAACGCGCGCCAACGTGCCGTCGGTGCTATCCTGCCTCACCTCGAGGCCTGGGTGGGAAGGAAGGGCGGTTACGTCACCTACAGACTGACACAGATACTCACCGGACACGGGTGTTTCGGTGAGTATCTGTGCCGGATCGGCCGAGAAGCGACGACACATTGTCACCATTGCGGGAGCGACCTGGACTCTGCCCAGCATACGCTGGAGGAGTGCCCGGCCTGGGAGGCCGAGAGACGAGTCTTGGTCGCTGAGATCGGACGGGATCTTTCGCCGCCAGCAGTCGTGTATGCGATGCTGGCTGGTGACTCCACCAAATGGGACGCCGTGGTCTCCTTCTGTGAGGCAGTTTTGCTGCAGAAGGAGGCCGCCGAACGGGATCGAGAAAGAGCCGATCCCGCTCGTAGGCGGAGGAGGCGTCGGGGTGGCGGCGGCAGCCGTTAGCCCAACTCCCCTCGGGGCTGCGGTGGCAGTATGAGAAGTGTCCTCAACTGCCGCCACGTGCAAGCAGCCCCGGGAAGACAGCGAACTGTTTGTGGCGCAGTCGCTGTGCCGTACTGGCAGGAGTCGGCAAATGGGGAGGGCAACCCACAGTCCTCCCCGGGTGCGTGTCCCGACCATCTGGGACACGGCGCAAAAGGGGGGCACCGGAGCAGCATACCCGCGTTCCCGGGGCTCCCCCTATCAGGCGCCAGTAGAAGTCCACGGCAGGTTAGGTTTAGTCGGTGCGAGTCCGACATACCCACCCGCAGACACTTTTTGCGGGTGGCATGCGTAGGCATTCCCCCTGCCTAATCAAAAAAAAAAAAAAAAAAGGTGATCAAGGCAAGTCGCGGTGCACGAAGTGATGCGTGTAGGATAGTTTACACAATTCGACATACCGTGTATTGCCAGTAAATCGGATAGGCGCTTGCATTCGGGTTTCACACCGTCCAGACAATTAATGTTAATGTCCCCCACGATTACGTAAAACCTTTCGATTTCATTTATTTTATCGAACAGTCGTTCTAGGTATGTAAAGAAGTCAGAGTGGCTGATTAAATTAGTCCTATATAAGCAAATTATAGTCACGTTATAGTCTATTAAGTCAACGGCAGATAATTCGCAATATCGTTCTTCTGAGAGTGATACAATGTCTGCATTTTCTACGTATTTTACACAGTTTCTTATAAATATACAAGACCCGCCGTGTGCTAATTGTTTCCTACAAAAGCTCGAAGCTAGTTGGTATCCATCTATATTTACGCATTTTAATTTAGATTCGATGAGCCAATGCTCAGTAATTGCTAGAATGTCACAGTTTAATTCACATCTAAGGAGCACTTCGAGCTTTTGTATTTTGTTTTCTAACGCGGCTATATTTTGATGAATTATACAAACTTTATCACATTCACAGTTTTTGGTGGCATTATTAGTACGTGGTGTGTGCAGTTCACGCGCTCGCTGGTCACTGGCGCGGGCGCACGGGGCTCTCGCTCGTTGCTCCCCGCTCCACGCGGGGTCGGGCAAGAAACCAGTCTGAGATTTTTATCCCTTGTGGCCATGAAGTCGGCGTGCAAATCTTCTCATAAAGGCTACTCGGGAAGCCGATCACAAACACGGCGTGTTTATTTGTTTTTACGTCGCGTTTGTGTACGGAGTATTGGTCACATTTCACAATTTTATTTATGTAGTTGAGAACACTATCTTCGGAGGTTTCTGGCGTAAATGACCAAGCCTGGATGTATCTCATAGGATCTACAGCATGGATTTCTTTATCAAATCCGGCACCTGTAACAATAGGGCGCGGAGTTCTTCTCTTGCGGTTTGTAACCATTTTGAATTCTTCCGATTTTTCGTTCTCAACGTCCGTTGTGTTCTCGTCATATAGCGGTTTGTCAGTTTTAGTGGCCACGCCGTCAGTTGTTATCGCGGCGGGCGCAGAGTGTGGTGACGATTCGCATCGGCTAACTTCGTTGGGCTTCGCTGTTATGTCGGTGATAGTATATTGTCCCGTTTTAGTCTGCTTTTTTGAAGTCTTGGAAGCAATTGCATTTGCTATGCTGGTAGCTTTAGGTGCCATTCTTGCTTGGCGGATTGGTCGTTGTTGCGTCGCTGGCGGCGGAGATTTTTGAGTTGCTAATATTTGTTGTACCGTGTTGTTTTTTGTTGAGATACCTTCCAGCTGGGGATTATTATGATTATGAGCATTTGATAGTTTAATAATTAAAGCACTTTGTTCAGTTATTTTGCACTCTAATGCTTGCACTTTTTCACTGAGGTTACCAATCACTTGGATAAGGTCATGAACTGAGGCTTCCAGGGCTTTTTGGGCCATTTTTACTAATTTAACACATTAACAAGGTCAGAGCAGTACCGTCCTGGGCGGCTTACCCACTTTTCACAGATTATTCCCAAAAACGTTGAAGAAATATGGTAATTTCTTAAGTCTTTAGTTAACAACTTGAATCTAAGACTTTTGATGTGTTTTAACCCCAGATTACGCTGGTATCGCTCAGAAGACACGCTGTTACATGCCCTTACATTTTTGAGGGAACCCCTTAAAATAGTCAATATTGTTAAACAGATGAGATAGTTTACTAAATCTGATTTCTCTTACATCCGGTATGACACACTGTAATTACAACTATGATTTCCGCAAAGAGTATAAGTAGGTACGTACGTATTATTCTAGTGAAAAATGCTGTAACAATGATTCACCGCGCCCAGTAGTGAATCAAGCGTTTAGAGAAAACAAGCGTTATCTACTGATAGAACAAGTACCTACTTCGTTACTTATCGATTTATTATAAGTACAACTAGTGAATATGTGAAACAGTAATCATGTCAGCCAAAGTACGCCCACTGCTGGAGAAAAGCCTCCTCAAAGAATGGGGGGGATATGCCCAAATCGCCACGCTTGGCAGGTGAATTGGCGATCGCAGTTTGATGGTCATAGTCACGGAGCTATTACAAAGCTTTGTAATAGCTCCATAGTCACAGTTCACAGTAAACCGCTGCTGCCCGTTCTCCGGTAGGTATTCCCTCTGACGAGTTCTCCGCCCCCCGCGGGATGTGATGGGGCGATGATATTCTATGCCGTCACCACACAGCCGAAACAGTACCATAAACTAAAAAGTATAGAGGTACGTTTCATGGATTCATAGGTATTATAGAGTAAAACATTTATTGGCTCTATGTGCGTCCAGCTAAGGAAGTACCTTCAAGTTCTTCTTTGTTTTTTAAACTAACAAGTCAGGAAACTTTATGGCAAGCTGATACCGTATCATAAGACTATTACAACATACATTTGCCTGACGGAATGAACAAAATAATGATAGCGTAGATTTATTAGTGCAACGCAGTAAATTCGTGGCTACTCACCATGCTACTCACATGCCTTACCTACTGATTAAAAAGCATTTTAAAAGTGAATTGTTTAGTTTCAAATTAGTATCTTCACCAATCTGTCTATTCATAAGTATATCTTGTCATAAGTATAGAAACATACTCTTAGATTAAGAGCAATGTAAACTTATCACTTACGTCAATAAAGATTTTTATTATTTTATTTATATATATTAATAATATCTTGGGATCCATCTGATCCCAAATTATGATCCATAATATTAATAAAGAGAGAAAATTTGACTATCACACATCCTACGGATATTGCAAATGAATTTAATAACTTTTTTGTAGATGTAATTGAGAATAACATTAAAAATAACATTAATTCGACTATTAACAATACGTTTAACAATTTAACTCCGCAATCTTTATATATGCAACCTGTTTTACCCATTGACGTATTAAAAATAATAAATAATCTTAAAAATACAAATACTGTTGGCTATGATAGAGTGTGTACACAAGTTTTAAAATATGTCAAAGATATCATAGCACTTCCACTAACGCATATTATTAATTTATGTATAGAAAATGGTGGTATTCCTAACAGTCTTAAAAAAATATTATTAAACCTTTATTTAAAAGAGATGATAAATCATATGTTAAGAATGTCATTATATAAGAAAGGAGGTCGAACAGTGCCATATTGATGTTGATATTTTTTCGAAATCCTTTTTGTTCATTGCAAAATAATAGGATAGGATTTTTTGCTATGGGCCCATAGCAAAAAATCCTATATTTTCAAAAAATTATAGAAAAAGTTATTTATAATTCTTTATATAGTTATTTTGAGAAAAATAAGTTATTTTGCAATGAACAAAAAGGATTTCGAAAAAATATCAACATCAATATGGCACTGTTCGACCACCTTTCTTATATAATGACATCTGTAGATGCAAGAACTCCAGTATGTGCTTTATATACTGATATGACGAAAGCATTCGACTATGTGAACCATAACATTCTGCTAAATAAACTATATAGCTATGGAGTCCGAGGTCATGTTTTGAAACTAATAGAGTCATACTTGAATAATAGATCTCAGTGCACAGAAATATCACAACTATGCACAAAGAGCCATTTAGTTACCATATACACATCTCAACCAAGAGCGATAAAATTCGGGCCACTACTTTTTTGATATATATAAATGATCTCCCAAAATTCGTATCCCAGAATATGGTTCTTTTTGCCGATGACAGTACAGCTGTTGTAAAGTGTACCTATCCTGAAACTTATGAAAGTGATATTAATAATTGTCTTAAAAAAATAATTAACTGGCTTGATAATAATATCCTTGTTATTAACCTGAACAAAACAAAAGTAATGCACTTTCAGCAACGATGTGAAAATCCCTCTGTTCAGATTGTATATGATAAAAGCATAATTGAAGAAATGAAACAGGCAAGATTTTTAGGTATTATAATTGATAGTAAACTCAAATGGAAACCACACATCGAACAAATGGGTGAATCGCCCAAACAAAAAAAAATACACGGCAAACCTGAGATCGGTAATGTGCAGATTTTTTATTTTACACATTTTTTCTCAACAACGAATGTACTTCTCTACTATTGACAAAGTGCGAAATTATTTCTGCTTCACGACCGCATTATACCTTATATCATGTAAAATCCTTATAATATCGGTTGGTATATATATATTTATATGTATATAAATTAAGAACCAAACAATAGAAAAGTTGGGTTAGTAATAGATTTGTACATTATTGATGATTTTATATTTAATAAATCTAAAAGTTAAAAAGTAGTGCAAGTCTATTGAACAACTTTTCTATTGTTGTTCCGCAGCCAAATGGCAAAAAACGGAACCCTTATGGATTCGTCATGTCTGTCTGTCCGTCCGTATGTCACAGCCAGTTTTTTACGTAACTTGGTAAGTAGGTACCTAGGTACTTACCAAGTATTATTATGTATTATGTGAACCGCTTTAAGATTTTCACACAAAAAGAGAAAAAAAAATTTAGGGGTTCCCCATACTCAGAACTATTTCAGTTTTTTTTATAAACCCATACATGTGGGGTATCTATGCATAGGTCATTAAAAATGATATTGAGGTTTCTAATATCATTTTTGTATCAGTTTTCGCGAGAGACACTTCCGAAGTAGAAAAATATATGATATAGGTACATTACCATACAAACTTCCACCGAAAATTGGTTTGAACGAGATCTAGCTAGTAATTTTTTTTATACGCCATAAATCGTAAACCTCAATTTAAAACTGGGTACAAGAACTTTTATATTATTGTTACTTGCTGCTACGGATCGTGCGACTTGGGAGTCCGACTCGCACTTAAACGCTTTTTTAATTAATGTTACCAATTTGTGTGCAAAAAAATTAGGTTTTCACGTCCAATGCCCTTAATCTGAGTATGAGCGGTCTATCTTATTACAGTTTATACGACTATGTTGATATTTCCAATGATAACTATCAATATATTTGACTTCTACATATTTTTAATGACTAAATTCTCTCTAAGTCTCTATCTCTAAGACTAAAAACTCTCAACGCAGAAGGCTCTCAATCGATTAAAGGGTGAATTTCAACAAGTCATTTTTATTTATCATTTCGGTGGAATTTTTTGATTTCAATGCTATTTACATATTTTTAGTGATAAATTAAACTTTAGCCTATTTTATAACATTGTGCGTGAGTGGACACCAAATATCATAAAAACTGACATAAATATTTAAGGATGAATTTTTAAGAGTCCACTGAAATGAAAAGTGTCTAGCGAAATGATAAAAATGACCACCGAAATGATAGACTGTGCACCGGAATGAAGTAAATCCACCGAAATGATACAGCTAAGAACAACCGTGCCGGGCAGCCAGGGTTCCGTACTTTGTTAGTTTTGATATCCACAAATTTTAGATAAACACTGAGACAGGACATTACACGGGAATTTTAATATCATTATGGATATACAGATATTACATTTAGTATTACCATATATCATTCTTTGAGGTTACAATATCCCCAAAATATGATATTAATGTAATGTTTATAATGATATGAATGAATTGTTTCTTCACTTATATAACCTTTGGTATTTTTTCTGGTTGTTGTTGGGTGAAAATGTTGGAAAACTTTATCCTAACTGCTGATACCCATACATAAATATTTTTGTATGTTTAATGTGTTTTGAACTAATAATAATTTACTTGATATATTTTCAAAAGAGTTAACGAAGTGCGATTAGGAAGCTTAAAGTTTCTGATTAATATTATGGCTGCATTTGTAAGTTTTGTCATTAATAGTAATACATAATGTCTACCTATTGCACTTAGAGAAAAATGCTAGGTATAATTTAGTTAAATTGGTATCTAGACGGGAATAGTGTTTCTACAGGTATATAAGTAAAACTTATAAAATTAAATCAATTTCAAAACACAATAAATGAATAAGAAACATTATAAAAATATCTAAGTACTAATAGCTTAGTACTTTTAATCCTTTTACAGAAACGTATGAAACATAACAGAAACCAAAATGAGATCACGTTATTCTTAATTTACTACAACAATAGAGAAACGTATATATCTAAAAAGAACGAAAACCAACAGTTTTGTTCCACATAATTACTTATACATAACTGCGAAAGTATGTAGCTTAAAACGATTGATTTTTCATCATGTTACTTTAAATCACACAATAATTTCTCAAATTCACTAATCAGCTTCTTTTTATGAGTGTAAATATAGGTTTTTAATTTAGATATGTACCTACTAAACAAGTCTTCTTTAATTATTAGACCACAACACGTCTTTACTATAATTATTATAAACATCAGTCTTTTTTAATAAGTTTAATTATAGATATTTTATTTGTTATATCTTGTAAAATTTAGAAATTATATAAAACTAGCTATGCCCCGCGGTTTTACCCGCGTTAAATGTTATAAATTATCTCCCCTGTAGGTAATAGCGTGATAATATGTAACCTATATGTTGACCCGACCTCTAAGTAATATTCATGCAAAATTTTAAGTAAATCCATGCAGTACTTTTTGATTTTAGCCCGGACATACATACAGACAAACAGACAAAAATTCTAAATACTATATTTTTGGTTTCGATATCGATTGTAGATCATGCCCAAAGTATCGTTTTAAAAAATATTCAATGTACAGTTTTGACTTTCCTACTACGATTTTAATATATGTATAGATATTATTTACTCATAATAAATGACATAAAAATAAAGGTAAGTAGCTTACTAAAAATGTAGGTAAACCCTCGAAATTATTATTTTGTAGACAATTAGTAGGTATAAAAATCTACACTGTGGTAACTCACACACTCATCACATTATCGTTGAGCCGAACAAATGTGTATGTAAAGTAAGTATATACATGTACTTACTACATAAATATGTGTATACATTGTATATCGTAAACACAAATATTACACAACAAATACACCCGAATAATCAAATCTACACTCTAGTGTGATGTATGACTAAGTGTATATTGAACTTTCCGTATATGGTGTACGCGTGCAACCTAATTATTGTATTTGTACCTAGCTCATAAGATCATTTATTTTAACAATATACTTTCATACGTTAAACTGACCGGTTGTCTTTTCATTTATTCGCCTTTACATAAATGTAGTAATCTACCTATTACCAGTGAAGCACGTCTAGCTTCGTATGGCGACCATGCCAGGATCTTTAGTGTTTCAGTTTTTCAGGATATAATAATTAAAAATTATAATGGGCAGTCAAGTATCCAAGGAATTCAAAGAGGAGGTAATAATTGCCCAACAGGGACAAGGAAATAAAGCGAAATCCAGTATGTCTGAGAGCGATTACTCTATGGAAATGCGATATATGATGGTTGCAGTTATTGTAATGTGTGCTATTTTCTTGGCGTACAACTTATGGAAAAAAGTACATAAATGCCTTACCAAGAAGATCGAAAGGCAAGCGACGGGTATTGCTTTGCAGCGAGTTTCAGTGTAATAGGACCCGGCTAATAACTAACGATGTGGAGAAATTTGGACAAGTGTCGAATAAGTGCAAATGGTGACAAATAAATTCTGTAAGTGAACTTTATATTAATTATCTTTAAGTATTTAGGATACTTTCCGTTATGGTTATTTTTTTACAAAACGTAATATTTTGTTTTATAATATGTTTTACTGTTTTTCAATATATAGAGCTAATGTTAGAATTACAAAATATATATGTGCAGTTGGTAGATATAAGAACTTATTTAATTAAAATTGGATCGCATCGGCGACAGAATAGTGAAGCTGCGAATAAACAATTTCAAAAAGCAGTAAAGATTTATAAGAAGTATACCGAAATATTTGACATATATGTTAATAAGGTAGAAAAAGCCGAAATATCGTTAAGTGATGTTGATTTACACTTGTCAAATAAGATAGACTCGATTTATGCTGATATAGAAAGTTTAATGATGAGTATAAATAGCAGCGAAACCATGACTACCAAACCCAATTTTGATTTGAGAGTGTCGGTTAGTCTATTACCAATAATGGACGACACCGAAAAAGTTACTTTACAATTAATTGACGCAATAGAATTATATTCTACTATGATTTTAGATACGGATGCGTCACTTCTCATAAAATATGTTTTAAAAACTAGGCTATCACATAGTGCAAAATTGCGTTTGGCAGATTCATATGGTTCTGTTGACGAAATGGTTGCTGAAATGAAAACACATCTTTTAACAAAAAAATCGGACACCGCGTTACAAAAAAAGTTGCATACCGCTTATCAAGGTGGTAGGTCTATAGATCAGTATGGGAAAGACTTAGAGCAACTGTTTGTGGATCTAACAATTTCACAAGCCGAGGGCAAATCTGAAGCATACAAGATATTAAAACCCTTAAATGAAAAACAGGCTATTCAAAAATTTGCCGACGGGTTGCGAAATGAGCGGCTTAGTACTGTCATTGCTGCGCGTAATTATAGTTCATTAAAGGAAGCTATACAAGGTGCTAAAGATGAGGAGGTAAATATGCCTTCCACATCAGGACAGATATTTTCAGCTCGAGGTAGGATGTTTAATAATAATAGGGGTTACCCAAATAATGGATACCGAGGGCAGAGTGTTTCGAGGCGCGGTACCACTACACCGTTTCGCGGAAAACCATTTTTCAGGAATAAATAATAATAGGACATTTTACGATTCGTCGTATTATCGTAGTAGCGGTCGGGGTCGTGGTAATTTTTCAGGCCGTAGTAGGTCCCGTGGATATAATAGCCAGCAAAATTTCAATTCGAAAAAACATCATGTCAATGTGACACATGAATCGCAAGATAGTTCTAAATCGGAGGAAACCGAAAAGTTTCAGTTTTTTCGCGACTAATTACATATTAACTTATCGGAATATGAACTCTATACATCTGTATATCGATGACTATATGTGTACATGGCTCATTGATACCGGAGCATCATTGTCTGCTGTGAAACAAAGCGTGATTCACGCATCGAGCGAGTTTATTCGCCCTAAGACGACACACATAAATGGTATTGGTGGTCAAATTACATCTACTGGGTGCATAGAGTTGATATTACGTAACGAAAATAATGAATCATTTACATTTGCCATTAAATGTAGACGGAATTATAGGACAAGATTTTCTATCAAAATTTAATTCTATAATTAATTTTGAAAATCAAACATTAACGTTACAAAATAGTGAGGGAATTCCGATTATTTTACCTGTACAGTTATATTCGATAGGAAATACAAATGATAACGCATGTATAAAGTTGCCCGCGCGATGTGAAATTCAAGTAGATATTCCAACTAATAGGACAGGTGATTGTGTAGTAATTTCAAATGAGATTTGCGAAGGTGTATTTTTAGCTAATTCGATATGTAAGAGTAAAAACGGTAGGGTGACCATGCGTATTATGAACACACGGGAAACTGATGTTAATTTACGTTGTTTTACACCAGAAATTCGTGATTTAAAAGAATATCATTGTTATTCGTTTAATAGAATAGTAAATAACGCGGATAGGGTAAAATCTTTGTTTTCTTTGCTTAATCTTAATTATTTGATTAAAGAAGAGGAGACTTCTATAGCAAATATTTGTGCAAAATTTGCGGATATTTTTCACTTACCCGGGGACAAATTAAATACAACAAACTTGTATGAGCAAAAAATTCATTTAAAAGAAAATATTCGTCCCGTTTATAAAAAACCTTATCGTCTTCCACATTCTCAAAAAACAGAAATAAATAAACAAATAAAACAAATGTTGGAAAATGACATTATAGAGGAGTCGACGTCTGAATGGTCGAGCCCTTTACTGATTGTTCCGAAAAAGACTGATGCTAGGGGTGAAAAAAAGTGGCGTGTTGTGATTGATTATAGGGGATTGAATGAGTGCATACAAAATGATAATTTTCCACTACCAAACATAACCGAAATTTTGGATTCTTTGTCAGGGGCTATGTATTTCAGCCATTTAGACCTTAATCAAGGCTATTACCAAATTAAATTAGACCCAGAGAGTCGTAAATACACTGCATTTTTAGCTGACAAGGTATATCAGAAAGCGCCCATATTGAAATTGAAAATTTAAACAGTGAAAATAGTCACTTAAAGATGGATATAGATCGATACATAAAAGTTATGGAAACGTATAAGAAAGTGAATTTATCGGAAAGAAAGAACCGTACGCCTAAATCTGCACTGAAAAAAAATATATTGAAAATGAGCGGTTTTTCTACTCCACTGCAACGGAATCATTCTCCTGTAGTAAATGATCCATCTGATTCTGTCGTATTAACGCATGCAACACCCAATATTGACAATTCTTTTAATACAGCATTATCAAACTGTAGTACTCAAGGACAGATGAATGAAAAGTCACTGAACCAAGCTTTCGAGAAAACTCATACATGCGTACATTCAAATAATCAGGATAGACCAAATAAACAGAGGTCCTCTTCCATCACTGATATAGATTCAAATTCAAAAAGCCCTTGCTTACAGGTCCAAACGCAAATAAAATTAAATAGCCATGTGATGACTCAGTCGCAAACTCAAGAAAAAGGGACTCACAGAGTTATGTTATTTGCCGATCAATCTGGACATGGTATCCGAAACATTCTGCAGCACTATCTTGGGACGAATTTTACAGTAACTTCAATTATAAAACCGTATGCAACAATAGAAGAAGTATTAAAATCCTGTTTAAGTATGTGTAGAAACTTTAATAAATCCGATTTTATTATAATATTAGCAGGTTTAAACGATAGACACCCTATGAACATTCAAACGTATTTACATCATACATTAGGCCAAATGAAGTTTACTAATGTGTTGGTTGGTCAGCTCTACAATCACAGATTCTTAAACGTAAATAATGTAAATAATCTACTGAAATTTGTATGCCATAATTGTAAAAATTCTTGTTTTGTAACTTTGCATAGTGACTGTATAACATCATCAAATTATGCGAACAAACTTCATATTTGTGGATTAATACACAGACAAATTTTGCATGTAATTTACAAAAATAATTACCAAGCTTACACTGAAAATGTAATGACACAGAGAATAAAACTGTGCACAAGGGAAGTCATGACACAAACGTTTAGTTTAAAAAATGCTAGTGTGCAGACCGATAATATTGGTATTGAAACTGAAACGATAAATGAATGTTTTCGTTAATAAATATGATCCCCACTTAACTATTATGCATCAAAATATAGCTGGTGCGTTAAATAAGAGTGACGAAATTTCGGTTGCCTTGTTGGACTTATCAGAAAGAGGTGTATGTATAGACGCATTATGTCTTAGTGAAACATTCCTGCTTGAAGGCACTGAAAAAAATTTACGTCTAAAAGGCTTCACAACAGCAGCATACTACTCCAGAAAAACGTCCAAAAGAGGAGGTGTAGCTATTCTAATTAACAATGATATTGAATTTAAAATTTTACAGGAAATACAAACTTTATGCGAAATATGCGTATTTGAATGTTGTGGAGTGGAATTAATTAAATATGGTATAAGATTAATATGTCTGTATAGAACACCGTCCTCAAATGTAATAACTTTTCTCAATAAACTTGATACTGTTTTGGGAACGCTCTGTCACAATACAAGAAAGCAGATTATTCTTTGTGGAGATGTAAATATAGATATTTTAAAACAATCTAAAGACTCTAGAGAATATAATAACTTGTTAGAGACATATAATATAAAACATGTAATATTAGCGCCTACTCGATTAACCGAAAAAACAGAGACATGTATAGATCACATAATAACCGGTATCCAAAAAGGCTGTGCAGCAATACATAATTTAGGATTATCGGATCACACAGCTCAAACGTATTCTTGGGCTGTTATAAAGCGTCAGCAACCTGGTCCAAAATGGTGGTATGAACTAAGACCGGATTACAGCAAGGAAAATATAGATAAATTTCTAAACGCAATATCCTGCTTGTCCTTTAATGACGTTCTTCAAGAAACTTCAACAAATGAAGCGTTTCGTAAGTTTAACGATATTTTTTTGTTATTTTACAAATTATGCTTTCCTATCATTCGAGTAAAAGTTACAAATAAGACTTTAAATAAATTGAACTGGCTTACTAAAGGGATAAAAATAAGTTGTAAGAAAAAAAATCTAATTCATTATAAATTAAAACATAATCAATATCACAGAAACATGTATAAAAACTATTGTAGTATGTTAAGAAAATGCATATTTATTTCAAAAAAAAGTAATAATACGAAATATATTAATAGAGCTCGCAACAAGTGCAAAGCAGTGTGGAATGTTATACAAGAACATACTAATACAAACGTTAAAAACAGGTGTATCTCTAGTATTTCTGTCAATGGCCACAATAATACGAGTCCCGGCTCCATTGCAAATAATTTTAATAATTTTTTCATTAATGCGGTTTCTGATAGTGACCCTGATAATAAGGTAAAATCGAATGTCAACAGCATTAATAATATAGAGTCAATAAGTAAATCTATATTTTTGTACCCATTAGGAGGCAGTGATCTTAAAAAAATTGTCAGCTCTTTAAATAATTCCAAAGCCTCCGGTTATGATGGAATTCGCACTGATATTGTAAAATTATCAATTGATATCATACTGGAACCACTGCTGCATGTTATTAACCTATCATTAGATGAAGGAATATTTCCCGATATTATAAAAAGATCTATTGTGAAACCTTTATATAAAAATAAAGGTGATAAAACTCAAATGGATAATTATAGGCCGGTAACATTAATACCTATATTCTCAAAAATTTTTGAAAAGATGTTTTATCGCAAGTTACTAGATTTCATGGAAAAGCATCAAGTAATTAAAGACGAACAGAATGGCTTTCGTAAAAATAGAAGCACTTCTTTGGCAGCCTTTCAATTGATAAAG
Source organism: Pseudoips prasinana (assembly GCA_951640165.1). Lineage (NCBI taxonomy): Eukaryota > Metazoa > Arthropoda > Insecta > Lepidoptera > Nolidae > Pseudoips > Pseudoips prasinana. The sequence continues at coordinate 11,906,793 of OX621249.1, read as the reverse complement.
ACAATAATGGAATGTATTGATAAGAAAATCCCCGTTTCAGTACTTTTTATGGACATGAGTAAGGCATTTGATCATGTCTGCCACAAACGGTTATTGGAAAAACTTTTCAGATATGGAGTTAGAGGAAAAGCGTATAACTGGCTTGAATCCTACTTATATAATAGAACACAACAAGTAGAAATAATAAGTTATAATGATAAATCCAAAACGATAGAGTCATTTCAGTCCTCACTTATGTTTAATAGATATGGTGTACCACAAGGCAGTATTTTAGGCCCACTTTTGTTCTTGCTTTACATAAATGATTTTCCAAATATTATTAATCATAAATGTGTACTATTTGCGGACGATACTACAATCATCGTTAAGGGTGTTAATAAAGATTCATATGAGCACGATATAAACATGGCATTAAAAATATCTATCGAGTGGCTGGAAGTAAACAATTTAAAGGTTAATATTAGTAAAACTAAATTAATGCAATTCCACACATATAGATCAAAACCACTGAAACTAAACATAGCCTATAAAGACATCCCGCTGTCCGAAACTGGGTTGGTAAAATTTCTTGGGATATCGCTAGATAATTTCTGCTCTTGGAAAAATCATCTGAATGAAATTTGTAGCAAATTAAACAGTTTTGTCTATCCTTTGAGGCGTATTAGTTGTGAAGTCTCGAGAGATGCTGCAATCACGGCATATCACGGTTACATATCTGCCATTCTCCGGTATGGCATAATTCTATGGGGTCGTTGTGTTGATATTGACCAAGCTTTTATAATGCAAAAAAAGTGTGTAAGAGCTATATTTGGCCTTAAACAGATAGATTCGTGTCGTCCATACTTTAGAAAATATAATATAATGACCTTACCTTGCATATATATATCGGAATGTTGTTTATTTGCATTTAAAAACAGGTCAATTTTCCCGCAAGCAACGCCTCACTATGCACCTCGGTCTGTTAATGCCAATAAGCTATACAGACCGAAAACGAATCTCACGTGTACAGCTAACAACAGCTATATTATGTGTATTAAATTATTTAATAAAGTGCCCAGTTTCATAAAAGCACTACCATTTTTTAAATTTAAACGTCATTTAACCAAATTTTTAACGGATAAATGTTTTTATAGTATACAAGAATACCTTGACTATAAGCTGTGAGCCTTGTGTGTTTATATTTAAAAAAAATCTGTATTGCTATGTATTATTATTAATAATGAATTAAGTATAAATTGTATGGTAATTTTTTGTATTAAAATGTATATTTGCATGCTGAAAAGTAGAGTAAGAGATACCTATTTGTATTATGATAAGAACTTTGTCACCTTATTCACGCAAATAAATGACTTTTATCTTTATCTTTATCTTTATCAAATGAAACGCCTTCCTATGGGCTTAAAATTAAGTCCGAGTGCGTTTACTAGAGCGATGACTGTAGCACTATCGGGTTTAAATTACGAAAAGTGCATTGTTTATTTAGATGACATAATAATAATGGGTAGAAATTTGCAAACACATAATAAAAACCTAATTGACGTTTTTACAAGGCTTCGAGACGTAAATTTGAAGTTAAATCCATTAAAGTGTACATTTTTGAAGAAGGAACTTTTGTATTTAGGTCACGTGGTAACACCAGAGGGTATAAAGCCAGATGAAAATAAAGTTAAAGTTTTACAAAATTATCCGATTCCGAAAAATGCAGACGAGGTCCGTAGATTCGTTGCATTTGCAAATTATTATCGGAAATTTATTCCGAATTTTGCTAAAATTACATTACCTTTAACGAACTTGACAAAAAAATATATAGAATTTAATTGGAGTAAGGAATGTTTACATGCGTTCGAGACATTGAAAAAAGATAAGTAATTGAATCAGGCGTTACTTTGCGGAAATCCATAACAATCAAAATACAAAATCAATATTTAGTGTTAATTCCGCTAATTGTGTCTCCTTCGAGCACTCGACGAGTTAGCAGCCCTTGAGAATGGTCCGTGGAGGACCGAAACACGTGTTGGGTATCGTACTGGTGCATGTAATTTGCTTTTTATATTGTCCTTCTTGCATGTGCACATTTTTGCGGGCGGGAGGGCGGTGCAAATTGCATCCCAGCATGATTAAACTGACAATTAGCGGAATTAACACTAAATATTGATTTTGTATTTTCATTGAAAAAAGCGTTAATTAGTCCTCCATTATTACAATATCCAAATTTTTCAAAGGAAAATGAATTTATTTTGAATACCGATTCATCGGGGTTTTCGATTGGGTGTGTGCTAGCAAATGGAGACAAAAAACCGATAGCATATGCTAGTCGCCCACTAAACAAAGCGGAGCGTAACTATCCGATAATTGAGAAAGAGCTTTTGGCGATAGTTTGGGCTGTTAAGTACTTTCGCCCTTATTTATATGGACGCCGGTTTAGGGTTATCACGGATCATAAACCGTTGATTTATTTATTTAACATGCGCGACCCTTCCAGTAGGTTAACAAAGTTTCGATTATGTCTGGAGGAATATGATTTTGTAGTAGAATATATGAAAGGAAAAGATAATGCAGCTGCAGATGCACTATCTAGGATTGAATTGACGAGTGAAGAGTTGAAGAGCATGTATGAGTGTGTGATAGCGGTCATGACTAGAGCGCAATATAGAAGAATGGAAGAAGAGAAAAATGAAAATGTATTGACTGATAAGAGTTCCGGCAATGATCGGTCTGATCAACCAAGAGTTGCGGAAATTTTTAAAAAACCATATCATTTTACAGAGTTAAACTTTGATGAAAAATGTTTACACATACATAATAAACAAACCGATAATTGTTATAGTAGAAATAGGTACCTAATATATTCACCGTCATTGTCATTAATATCGGTAAATCGAAGCTCTCGATCATGTTTCAAACGAGATTTGTTCGTGAGAGAGTTAGAGCAGATATGTAAACAAAATGATATAAAAGAATTATGCATAATTAGAAATAATGACAATAAAGAAATAATTACCGAGTTAGCACGTATTATTACGAAAATGAAAAAGTGGGAAGGTCCACGATTATGTATTATTAAAGGAGTGAGTAGAGTAGAAAATAAAGACGATCGTAAAGTTATTTTGAATGATTACCATATTTTACCCAGCAGTGGCCATGCTGGTATTCGAAGGATGACTAATAACATTAAAAGACTTTATTACTGGACAGGAATGGACCGTGACATAGCTAATTTTGTTAGAAAGTGCGAACAGTGTCAAAAACAAAAGTTCCATAAGCACACCCGAGAGCCAATGTGTATAACTACAACAGCGACGTCAGCATTCGATAAAATATATTTGGATTTGGTTGGACCGCTTAGTAAAGATTGTAATGACTATTGTTACATATTGACTCTTCAATGTGAACTTACAAAATATGTAGAAGCTTACCCGTTAATAAATAAAGAAACTCAAACAGTTGCCCGAGCTTTTGTTGACAATTTTATACTGCGTTACGGTATTCCACGCGAAATCGCGACAAACAGAGGTAGTGAATTCATCTCATCAACCATGAAAGATACATGTCAATTATTGGGTATTAACTGTATTCAGTCAACAGCATATCACCATGAGTCGATTGGTTCTTTAGAAAATTCTCACAAGGCCTTGGGAGCTTTCTTAAGGATACAAACAGATAACCAGGCTCATATGTGGAGCAACTGGTTACAATATTGGTGTTTTTCGTACAACACAACAGTGCATTCTGAAACTAGATATACACCCTTCGAACTTGTTTTTGGCAAATTATGTAACATTCCAAACAACCTTTTGAAAAATGTAGACCCAGTATATAATTTTGATGACTATCCCAAAGAATTAAAATTTAGACTACAAAAATCATGTGAAGATGCATGAAGACGAAATAATTTAATTCAATCCAAAATTTGTAGAAAAACAAAATATGACAGACAATGTAATTCAGTTAACTATAATACTGGAGATTTGTTACTTTTAAGAAATGAAAATAGGGAAAAATTAGATCAAGTATATTTAGGTCCTTTTACGGTTATAGAAGAATTAGGCGTAAATGTTAAAATAATGCAAAAGGGAAAGGAAAATGTTGTTCACAAAAACAGAACTATTCCATTTTATATGTAACGAGTTATAATATTATTGTGAAGAGTGTACATTTATAAGTAGTTATGCATATCTATTATTATGTTTAAAGTTGCTATGTTATTCATGCTAAGATTAAGACAATGTGTTATTATATAAATAGAGTATCAAATATCTTTAGGTCTTTATGTACTCAGAAACTAGTTGTTAGAGTGATGATGCAATATGTATGCGTGTATTAATTTTAAGAAAAAAAAAATGTTATTGTAATGCCATTATTTTTTTTTCTCAAAATCAGGGGGATGATGTGATGTATGACTAAGTGTATATTGAACTTTCCGTATATGGTGTACGCGTGCAACCTAATTATTGTATTTGTACCTAGCTCATAAGATCATTTATTTTAACAATATACTTTCATACGTTAAACTGACCGGTTGTCTTTTCATTTATTCGCCTTTACATAAATGTAGTAATCTACCTATTACCAGTGAAGCACGTCTAGCTTCGTACTAGGTAAAATTACATTACAAAACTATGACCTTGTATTTGACACAAGGATCTCTAAAACTATATGGTTTTATCATTTCGGAGATACATTTCATTCCGGTGGACTGTAATTGGTATAACAGTCCACCGAATCCACTGAAACGATAACACTGAGATGATAAAATACAGGTTAGTTCTATATTTAACTCCGAAATAAATTTATTAAAAATATATTTACACTACTCAAACAAAACAGTACTTACGGCGAATTAAATACATAATTTTGAAACAAATTAAACGAATCTAGCACGAGTTATAACAGCCACCGAAATGAAATAATTTTTGACCCCATATCACTGAGATGATAAACTTACTTTTTTGTTGGAAAACCGCAAGACATTGGGATCAGTGCGTTCATGCCGAGATCTTGAGCCGGACGGGTCCGAAGTGAGGAAATTTGACACAAGCCTAACAACGCAATCTTGACGTGGCTATTCTACTAAAACTTACTGTCCTCTGAAATGATAACATTTTTCCGGACAAAAGTTGACTGACTGTCAAATCCATGAGAAATAAGATAAACAAACAAAGAAAGCTTTATTTGATCGAAAATATTATAATTTAATGATATCAAAATCGATTTAAATCCATATTACGAATGTATTTACAGGGGAAGGTATTTTATGAGAGGAATTGGGTTCAGGACAGGCCACCGTGATGATAAAATGACACTTTGTAATTTTTTTTTTCGGTCTATTAGTGGGTAGAAATGAATGATTTTTTTTGCCAAGGTAGAGAAGTACATTCGCTATTTAGAAAAAATGTGTAAAATTAAAAATCGGCACATTGCACTACCGTTCTCAGGCATGCCGTTTATTTTTTTGGGTTGGGCAATTCACCCTAAAACACATTAATGAAGACCAAAATGTAAGTAATAATAATAATATATATAGAAAGTGATCTTGACAATAACTTGATACGAGCTAGCTAAATATCATTGCTATTATAAAATAAATTTTATAAATGTTTTCATACAATCAATACAATGTGTACCTATATATTTATGTTACTAAAAATAATCTATTTATACTTTATTACACACAGAAATACGTATTTACATAAAAGATTAGACATATCATGTACACAGCGAGCTTAACTATATTACTACAAACATTTTCTGACTATTTACAAGCGCTTTTTTAAATTCTACGTGAATAAAACCTTTTTTATTTTATTGTGTTTGCGCACGCACTTGTGCACTATAATATTTTCCCCACAGATGGCTTATCTCTATTGAGACAGGCCGCCGTGACCGAAATTCGGCTAGGAATACATTAATCTGGTAAAGATAATCGTAATGTAAATAATCGTGGAGATCTTTGGGGGAGCCCTATCTCCAGCTGTGGACGTCTTTCGGCTGATATAATGATGATGTACATATATTATAAAGGTATGAAATGGAATTGAAACATTATTAAGTCATACAAAACTTATCAAAAACCATAGTTCCATATACAGTTACGATTAGGACAAAGAATTTGGCACACCTAACGTTCCTATTTGATATCTTATCTCAACCAAAGATAATACCATATCAACGGGCACACAATGTACCACTCTAGTCGGCCAGTACAATTAGAAGGCACCTGTCGCCGTCTAGATATAATTAATGATGAACATTAAAGTGTAAAAATGGGTGTGAAAATTAAAGTTATAGCTTTAGTACTTTCTGTAGTTGTAAGTGTTTATGGACAAGATGCAAAACCTGCAGAGGACGTTATTATTAATGATGAGACAACGACAGAGTTTGTCGCTGAGAATATGGCTCCGGTAGAGGTTTTAGTACCTCAGGAAAAACTTCAAGTGAAGAGTGGGAAGTACTATCAGCTTCAAGATGGATTAACTGGTGATATGCCCGTGGCTTTGGATGCGGTTGACCTGAACTCAGACGACACGATACAGAGTGAGAAGCAGCTCCTCATCCCGAGCACGACTATGGTCACCAATAATGAATTTGGTAAGTTGCCTTTCTTTCAGGTATCTTTCGTGATTTTCGTGTCAGCCAAAGTACAAAACAAGTATCTAGTCTAATGTCATATAGTACACAAGATTGAGTCATGTAAAGTTTAGCGTCATTATCGTTGAAGATAACTACTTGATTTCCTCAATATTTATTACTTATAATACTCATCATCATCATGTCAGCCTAATTACGTCTACTGCTGGACAAAACCCTCCCCAAATTATGGGGGGATATGCCATAATCGCCACGTTTGGCAGACGGGTTGGCAATCGGAGTTTAATGGTCACAGAAAAACGCTGCTGCCCGTTCTGTGGTAGGTATTCCCTCCGACGATTTGTACGCCCCCAACGGGATGAGATGGGGTGATGATATTCTATGCCGTGACCACACAGTAAATTTTTCGTGATTACAGCAATTAAATACATTTTTACTTAACATTGATTTGATATCATTCCCGGCGGTATCAATAAGAGCTGATTTAAACTAAATGCACGATATATCAAGTTACTAAAGCGCATTGCCATAATGCTGTTCTGATGTTTCTCGAAGAATTTAAAGTAGGAAGTCGTCACCACATCATAATTAAACAATTAAGCGTAACCAAGCCAATCTGCAAATAACATTTATTTAAATTGAATAATAATAATAAAATCCCGGGATATTATTCACACACGGTCGTCTCTGATCCCAAACTAAGCAGAGCTTGTACTATGGAAACCAGATTACTGATAGGCTACATATACTACTTTTCTGTTGTAAATACATACTTATATAGATGCATGCGCCATGCACACTAATAGCTGTCCTGGGTGGGAATCTAACCCACAACCTCCAGCGTGAAAAGCAAGCATTTGCCAATCACGCCAACAGACCCGTCTAATGGAAACCAGATAACTGAAATGGGACCCAAATAACTGATACACTACATATACTACTTTTCTGTTGTAAATACATACTTGTATAGATACCCGGACTTAGGAAAAAAACACATGTTCATGCACACAAATATCTGACCTGGGGCCTGAAAAGCCAAACTAACAAGGTATCCAACTACGCCAGACAACCCGTCATTCTAAATACTAGCCAAACTAGTTTAGGAGTCCAATTCCTACACCAAGTACAAAATGCGTAATAAGCCGTTTATTTTATAGGTAACTCTAAATAAAACATGACCTCGCTTTATCTTATACGCATCAGAGATACAGGTAATTCAAAGGTTTTGGTATGTTTGCTCAAACATTGGCCTACATTGTCAAAGGCGCTAAAGGGATGGAAGATAAACATTGCCAAATGTTTGTGACGTGATAACGGCTTTGAATGAGTACTTGATTATAAGAGATGGTTTGCATAACACTTTTAGTACAATAGAACAATTTATTGTTTAGCCGTGTGTACAAACAATAAAGAGAACACACCCAGACCAAGACAAATATACAAATTCATAAACACAAATATTTGTCTTGTCGAACCCGAAACTTAGGATCACATTATCTACCAACTGAGTCTCGTCTGTCGTCAAATACATAAATGGATTAGCAATATCACTTTTGTTTTCATTAGAAATCGGTTTGATTTACAAAAATGTCGTTAACCTAAGTTTCTGACTAAAGACTAACAAACTAAGAATGTGTCATCAGTGTATGATTCATGTAGAGTGATGAGTAAAATTATATCATAAAGTAAATAAATCATCATCATTTCATTGAGAACTTAGATTCTAAATGTAGTGATAGTTACAAGGAAACGAAATTCTAACCACACAATCCATTCTTCCGATTCATCATCATCATATCAGCCGAAAGACGCCCACTGCTGAACAAAGGCCTCCCCTAAATATCTCCGTAATTGCCGGTTTCGCGCTACTCGCATCCAGCAGCTTAGGGGGCCTGCCCACGCTGCGTGTTCCGGTTCGGGATCGCCACTTAAGACTTCATTTCTGCCCCAACGGCCGTCGTCTCTAAGAGCTATAAGCTCTGCCCACTGCCACTTCAGCTTGGCAATTCTTCGGCCTATGTCGGTTACTTTGTTTCGCCTTCGGATCTCAACATTTCTGATTCGATTTCGCAGGGAAACTCCAAGCATAGCTCTTTCCATTGCTCTTTGGGAGACATTGAGCTGTTTGATAAGGCCCATAGTAGCGACTACGTCTCTGTTCCATAAGTCATCACTGGCAACACAAACTTGTCGAAGACTTTCGACTTGTTATTCTTTTGATTACAGATGGAAAATTAAAATAGTTGTTTGTTCGCACATGATACTTCTTAAAAAACTGTAGCCCATCCAGTAATCACAAACTTATTACTTCTGTGTACCCTGAGCTGTGGCTCGCGCTCCATAAATGTGTCCGCTTTGTAGCTTAAGTTAAGTTATTGGTTGTGAGCCTTCTGCGTTCGCCAACTGCACGTTGTCTTCATTTCATAATAAAGTACTATATTTTAAATAGTAATTTGTGTAAGGATTTCTCAACTCTAAAACAGAAAACACAGACGAACTAGTTCTCACGCCTTTTTAGTTTAAGAAGTACTTTATTCCTCATAAGAATTACAATAAATTCACTTGCTGAGAAAATATACATAACTAAATATTAATAAAAATTATGAACATACAGAGCTATTGCTCACTTAAGTTATACAATACAACAATCAAATAAATTTAGAAGTAGGTAAATTTTGGTTCAAAACAACAACATCATCGCTGGCCAAACACGGATGCACCTACAAATATCAAAGTGGATGCGGCATCTATGGTATCAGGTAGATAAAATAGGTACTATTGCACAAAAATGTTTAGAGTTCCGGTTTGTATACGCATATATATGTGTATACAAACCTGAACACTAAATATTTTTATATTTACATGCTGTACATATATAATTTTAGTAGATTTTTGAACCTTGACATGGTGTTAGCCTCTTTAATGGGTATTGTTAATTTAATTTGGTAATTTTCATCTAGTTATTATAATATTATATTAGGCTATACTACTGCACTGCATTGTGTACTTGATATGTTAGTACATGTATATGTTAGTACCCAATTTCATTATTTATTTCATAATTTCGGCATCATGACAGCTAGTTTAATCTAATCGATCAATTAATCATACTGCTATGTGAAATAATTTAAAATATTAAAATAGATTTGCTTGTCTCTATCGCTTAGGAATAGGCGATTTTACTGTAAAGTCAAGTATAAAATAATGAATGACAATTATTATGTTCCAACGTCGAAAATTAAGAAATTGCTAATTTCAGTTAAATCATAAACTGAAATAAGCATTTTCTTAATTTTTTGAATTAGATAATATTTTAGTGTCCAAACGAGAACTAAGTGGTTAATGTTAGCAATAATATAAATGTCAACAATAATTTTAATGTTAATAATAACGTTAATGATAACAATAACTTAAATAAAGTAATATTTAAACTTAAGTAATATTTCAAATGTTAGTAATAATTTAAAGAATACATCATTTAAATCTTTTCAATTATTATTAACATTTGAATTATTACTAACATTTTTTAAATTTGGTATCAATAGGGTACACATTCATGTATGTAATATATATCTCAAATACTTTAGAACTTAAAACAGCTTTGAATTGAGTTAAAGATAGCCAAAAAATGTATCTGCGTAACTCAAAATAACATTGTGTTATTACAACTTAACTACATTAATTATATCGATACAGAAAATCCTTGCTGTGTGGTTGATGGCATAGTATATTGCCGACCCATCTCATCCCGTGAGGAACGTAGAAGTCATAACGAGTAGGGTTACATATCCCAGGATTTGTCCTGAATTTTCAGGATTTAGGACCCAGCATTTTGCTTAAATCTTGAAATTTCAGGATATTTAAAATTTGCTGAACACTTGAAGTGCTATATGGAACACGTAGACGAGTTCCACAGTGTATAAAATCGATAAATTGATAAATTATTATCTCTAGTTACAGTAATAAATATTCTAATAAATATCCGGGACAAAACCACACAGTGCCATGTAGGCCAAGCTAAGCAAAGCTGGTACTATAAATCCCACTTGACAACGGATAGAAATACTTATTTACAGCTAACACCCAGACCAAGACCAATAAATAGACAAGTTCACAAACATAAATAGTAGTCTTGTGCGAGAACTGCACCCGAAACCTTAGATCAGAGCGCAGGTCCACTACCAAGTGAAGCGGTCGTAAAATACTGAAGTACCTCTAGATTACGATTATATGTACAAGTTGTAATGTAAATAGTGGACCTAACTTAAAGGTCGCCTATTACCTATTTATGAAACTGAACTAATTAAACAAAATCAGTTTATCCATCTATTACTCTAAGGCTGAGATCTATAGAGCGTACTTAGACTTTGCTCAAACTTTACTTACGTAAAACTTTGCTAAGTGTATGCTAAGCTTATACTTTTATTTGGTATTTATAGACTTTTTGAAGTTAAGATTATGCTTAGCATAAGCTAAGACAGACAAAGTCAAAACACTAATTGTAATTTCGTTACATGCATTAACTTCAGTCTAAGTAAAGTCTAAGTACGCTCTATAGATCTCAGTAAGTCTGAGGAATTTTCGAAAACAAATGCCAAAGATTAATGACTATATACTTTAAATGGTGGGGGTTGATGATGAGCATGTAAGGGGTATTCAGCAGCATCATAAGATATACACATTCAGGAAAGTTCAACGAGAATAACGACTAACGTAAGATCACTCAATCTTATTCTACTATATGACAGTAGACTAGATATTTACAGAAGCAAAGTATGAACACACATTACAAAATGTGCACCAAAACTAAAAACCTACTTAAAATAAAGGTACATTACTCATTTAATCAAGCAATGTACCAAGTAATCTATGATAAGGCCGCGCCTTATACGTAGCATGGTTAAATTAAAAAGTGCAATATTCTTGCAAAAGTTGTCTTTTAAGGGTCATTTTAAATTTAGTAGGGTTATACAGGTAGGCAATTAAGTACAGATAAGGGACAAACGGTATCAGTTTTATCAAAGGCGGTCAAGTGCGGTGTGTTTGCGCTATGGGCCCGTACACACACCCGTTAAAGAAGATTTTTGCTAAAACTATATGATGTGTCATTTATATATTTACTAGCTGTGCCCGCGACTTCGTCCGCATATTTTGTAATGACTCCGTAAATGTTACATCAATACTTATAAAACAAAAAAATATTTGAAATTGCAAAAAAGATGTTGATTTTACACTTTTTCAAGACTTTTTTTTATTGTTTCTACGTACAAACCTTCCCTGGACTTCCACGAATAATTCAAAACCAAAATTAGCCAAATCGGTAAAGGCGTTGTTGATTTATAATATAACATTACAACGAAAAGTGGCATTGATTTATATATATATAGATTTACATAAAAGTTACAAGGGGGCCTGTTGGCGTGGTTGGCAAAATGTTTGCTTATCACGTCGGAGGTCGTGGATTCGATCCCCACCCATGACAGACCTGTTTGTCTCGAGTCTGGGTGTATATTAAAATGTATTTACAAAACAAAAGTAGTATAAATGTAGTATATCAGTTATCTGGTTTCCATAGTACAAGCTCTGCTTAGTTTGAGATAGGCCGTGTGTAAATAATGTCCCAGCATATTATTATTACATATTTCCATACAAACTTTCATCTCCTATTCCCTATTGTTATTTTACACCCTTGAGGGAAAAACTTAAAAAAAAACTTTGTATGTAATATTTATTTATATCGAATCAACAGCCTAAAAATAAGTTTCAAGCTTCTAGGTCCAAATATGACGATATTTCCATACAACTTTGTATCCACCTCTTTCAACCCTTTTCCGCATTCAAAAATAGTCTATGTCCATTCTCAGGCTCTAGAGTAACAGTGTACCAAATTTCATTTCAATCGATTCAGCAGTTTTGGTGGGAAAGACAGACAAACAAAATTACTTTCGCATTTATAATATTAGTAAGGATATATTGTATAAAGTTTTCGTAGTTCTGGGACATAATCCGAACGATTATGATGTGTTTTCAAAATTGATGTTTAAGTAAACAAATAAAATACGCTTGCGCTCAGCCCGTAGCCATGTAGCTCGCACCCCAAACACAGAACAAATAATCGTACTCAGCACACAAAGACTTGTCTTTTGTGGGGATCGAACCCACGACATGTGTCTTAGCAGTCAGGTTCACTGACCACTAGACCGACAGCTTAACGTCCCCTCCGAAGCACGGAGACGCTCAGAAAATATAACTCTTTGGTGGTCACCCATCCATGGTCTGTCCGCGAGCCTAGTTGCTTAACCTCGCCAGTCACTTACGGGTATCGTGAGGTGATATAATACGTAATAATAATGTACAGACGCCAGCACATCAAGCTACCCAAATCTCTCAAATTTTCCCAATTAAAAGTGAACATTATGCTTTTGTGATAAAGTTGAAAATCTATAAAAGTTATTAGACAGATTGGGGTAGCTGGATGTGCTAGCATCTGTACCTATTATAGCCAGTAAAGTCCGTATCAGATAGTCTGTTTGTCGGCTAATCTCCTTCAAACAAACAAAGCAGAACCATTGCGTGTTACGACTGCGAGTTAATTATGATGATTCAGACTCTAGCTATTTATATTCGTGAATGGAAATAGAGCATCCTACATTGTTAGTATTTATATACTTAAGAGGAGTTCCCCAATATTGCAGTTTCTTTAACAATTACTGATAAAAAAACACATAGCCTACTTGAATTTAGCAGTGATCTATTTGAACAATAATAATAATATCCTGGGACATTATTCACACACGTCCATCTCATCGTAAACTAAGCAGAGCTTGTACTATGGAAATCAGATTACTGATATACTACATACCTACACTACTTTCCTTTTTCTTTTGTAAATACATACTTATATACATTGAGTTAAATATCAATGCTTATATATATAACTACCTGTGCCCCGCGGTTTTCCTAGCTTGAAACTTTATAAATTATAGCCTATGTGTTAATCCAGGGTATCAGCTAACTTAATACCTAATTTTAGTATAATCGCTCCAGCCGTGACGAAGTAACAAACATACACACTCACAAACTTTCGCCATTATAATATTAGTGTGATTAGACCCAGACTCACTACCAAAATACATGTTCAAGCCCACAAGTATCAGTCCTGGGTGGGAATCGAACCCAAGACCTGCGGTGTGAAAGGCGAGCATTTACCAACCAATTTTATATGTAAATATGGTGGGTTTTAGACATGACATCATCGACAACGTACGTTTTACTGGGGTAGAACTATGACTGACTAAATGACGAAAATTTATAATAAAATATTACAACTGAAGACGAGGCGGTATGGTCTCTGACCTTAGCCTGCCCAAGGAGGGCGAAAAAATAAGAAAACTGTTTATATTACGCGCATTAATTTAATACGCACCGGACGCATATGTACAGACGCCAGCACATCCACCTACCGAAAAGCTGACAAATTTCTGTTATAGATTTTCAACTTTATCACTAAAGTATAAGGTTCACTTTCAATTGGGCAAATTTGACAGATTGGGGTAGCTTGATGTCCTGGCGCCTGTACATATTTTCTCACATTCCTTCGCGCCAAAACTCAATTGACACAACTAAGGATGCCGTGTCCCTTTCATAAGAACTACGTTAGAAAGAAATGCGATTATATTAAAATTCGTTAAGTTGGTACTGCTCTATGCAATACCAACAGAACTAATTTCAATATCATTATGTCAAACTGTAAATTCTCAATTTAAAAGCATTGAAACAAAGAGGCATCGCAAGGTGTTATATGTCATCAGGTTGTACGAGGAACCGCGTCCGATATAAATTGATAGCTTATCATTATCAGTAGGTACCTACCTGATATCGAGAAACAACAATTTGTGTGCATAGAATGTTTCACAATAATATCAATGGTTATTTTATTGATTTAATTGATTCTAGGGAATGCCTACCAGAGAACAGGCAGCAGCGTTTATCTGTGAACTATGATAAACAAACTGCGATCGTCAACCACTCTACCAAGCTTGGCTAGTATGGCATATCCCCCGGGTTTTGTCCAGCATTGGACTAATAATAATTTGGCTAATGATGATGACGATGATGAATTCATTCTGTTAAAACAAATGACTCATGTTTAAGAAGTTTCAAAATATCGAATCATATTTCGTGACAATTTTTTATATCATTGGTAGTTTAAATACTTTACCATACACTTCCCTAAAGAGGGAAGTTGTAAATTTTACACGACTACATGTTACACGTGTTCGAGTTCAGGTTTTGATTCCCAGGACAACTATTTGTGTAACTCATAAGTATTTGTTCTGAGTATGGGTTAGTCACTGAGTACTTGTTTACGTACAAACAACTAAAAAATGTTATCATATTAAATGTTTCTAACCAAATACCTTATGTTTCATATCGTAAGTATTCTACGATCTAAATTCATTGAAAAATTGTGTCATTTGTATTTGAATCCAAAGTTCTCCCATTTTTACCCACTGCTTCAAATATTTATTTTATTTATTTATTTATTATTCAAACACATTTACAACACCTTTACAGAAAATTCCAAAGCGATATTGTAAGCTATATGAAACATAACAATTAAATCTTAATAGTATTAGACTGCTATATGGCACTGTTTACAATGCAACTTTGTGCAACTTCTGCAAATTTCGGCTGGCTACAGTTTTATATATCTACTTCCATAGCTATTATATTAATAAGACGTATGGCGCGCGACACTGGGGCAAACTTAAGTAGGTTCATCCTCGGAACTGGTGGGCAGAGTGTGGAAGGGCGGCGGCGTTTACCCACGTAATCAGTAGGGGCGCACAGACGCAACTCCTCCAGCACGGCTGGGTGAAGTATCTGTCCGCGCAACACACGCCACACGTACGTCACCAGCGAGAGGTCGCGCCGCACGCTCAGGCGCACGTACCCGACCATTCCGAGCACAAATAAACTTGGGTACATTGATTACTCGATTTACTCGATTTTTATACCTCAAGGAATATGGCGTGTACCCCCTGTACCCGCCATATTCCTTGAGGTATAAAAATCGAGTAAATTTGTTTTGAATTTTCTCCACCATGAGGCTATATTTAACCTCATGGGGATTCCAAATCATAGCTGTCGACTCAAGGTGACTTCTAACGAGTGCGTTGTATAAAACCTTAACACTTAACATGTTATTGAAGTCCTTACAATTTCTCAATATAAATCCTTTTATATATTATATAGCTATATAATATATAAAAAAAAATAATGTTTGTCTGTATGTCCTTTATAGAATCGTAAACTATGCATTTGATCATGTAATGATCTTCAGCAAAGTGTGTGCATTAACCCACGAAAGTTTCTGTGTTGGTACGACCAATCTTCGATAGATGGCGCCACTACCATTGCAATAAACATTCATGTTACCAGTTGTACAGCTAGTAGAGTATAAAAACCGTGGAAACATCAAAATAGGCGCTCATAGCCCAATGCTCACACCGGTCCGTAAGTGATTGGCGAGGTTAAGCAACTAGGCTCGCGGTTAGTCCATAGATGGGTGACCGCCAAAGTGGGTTAATTATTGAGCGTCTCCTTGCTTCGGTGGGCACGTTAAGCTGTCGGTCCCGGTTGTAGTCATTAGACAACGGTCGTTAAGCCATGTCAGAGGCCTAACGTGTGGCTTGAATAACTCTGACACTAGGGTAACCACTGCCCATACGATAAGTAAGTAAGTAACATCAAAATTCTTCAACACCAAGTTAGTAATTCCCTAGAACTTGAACATTGGTTAAACCCCCGTAAGATCGGCAACCCAGCAACTGACATGGAAACCTACAATAATGACGTGGTGTTCTTCCAGCTCACATCGACGGGCGCATTCTCCCCGACACCAGTTACCAGAACAATGGGCAGCCATACATCATCACCAACGCCCGGCTGGCACAGATCCGAGGCAATTTCCTGTACTGGTTCTACGACCAGGGTGGCACCGACAATATTGGAGACTACCAGAGGGATATACACACGTCTACTCCACAGATTCACAAGAACTTCAACTTCCAGCTGCCATTTTTTGGCTTTAGATTCAATTATACTAGGGTAAGATATTTTGATTGAATCATATTATTATTTAAATACATTAATACACAATTATGGTATGGATGGTACAACCGGAAGGGGAAGACCTCGTAGAACATTCTGTGATCAAATCGAAGACGATCGCAAGAAAGGTCAGGTCAGAAATATCCTAAACCGGCGAGCATATGAAGAATATAATGTCAGTAAAAGAAGCGAAAGAGATGTGCAAGTATCGTGACAAACGGAAGTCCCTTGTCTCTGCCTACCCCTCTGGGAAACAGACGTGAGTCTATGTAATACACAATCAAATAGGAGTAGCATCTAAAAACCACTCAAGCTTAACCCAGTGTTTCCATGGGTTTTCTTCTGCAACTAATAATTTTTCATACACACAAACATATAAAATGGAGATAAAAATGACGTAAGATTATAAAATAGTTATAAATAAAATATATAATAGTTAATAATATAAAAATATATGTTAAGACGCTAACATATATTCATAAGAACTTAAGATATATTCTTTTAATTATTTTTTTATAATTTTATTTGTTATACACTTACAAAGTTCTGGAGGTATCTGGTTTCTTTCCGGTTGCATCGACTAACCCATGGTCAAGGGACGGATCACGAGGGGTAAAGAAACTGCACCTCTTTGCGCACACGCTTGTACACTATAATCCGGCACTACAATATGCTAAGTCCCATGTTGATGGTTAATTTCCATTGAGACTTGCCGCCACGGATGAAATTCCAAAAGCAGATTTTTTCCACAATTAACATAGCAATTCATATATAATATATTTCAATGACATGGCAAATTTTTTTTTTTTTTTTCGTGGTGGAAACCCTTTATAGGTCCCCGCCGTTTGGGGGAGACGACTGGTATGTGGGAGTCCACAGGGTTACCCACTAAAACATGGCAAATTATCCCAACTGGAATTTTAACCCTGAACCTGCTTACGTGTTCTCCTTGGTACCTCAAACCGCTAACTTCGTAACTCCAAGATAATACAGGTTGTTACTTTATGCTTGATGCTATTTTTACCAAAAAAATCCCAGGGAGAGTGTATAACCCGGAATTCCAGAATTTTCCGGGATAAGAACACTGGACTCGTATATTCATATACTAATTTAATTCTTTTAATCAGATTACAATGAACGGCTACATATACTTCAGCGATCCTCCAGACCATTACACGTACCCCCTGTCGTTCCCCGTGAAAGACTGGCCCAGCGTCAACGACCCGTCCTTCATTGGTATCTTCTTCAGCAAATGCCGTATTGGAAACCAGAGGCCGGAAGACCCTGATCAGAGAAGACCTGGAGTCTACTTTAGAATGGACAGAGATCTACAGGTAAGGTTG
Organism: Pseudoips prasinana; assembly: GCA_951640165.1. NCBI lineage: Eukaryota > Metazoa > Arthropoda > Insecta > Lepidoptera > Nolidae > Pseudoips > Pseudoips prasinana. Next base: position 11,888,746 of record OX621249.1, on the reverse strand, counting down.
AAAGTGGATAAATAGAATTTAGATGACATTTGCATTTCTGGTACTTTTTTAATAGAATTCGCCCCCGATAGGGAAAATTTATTAGATACCTATATAAGTTCTTTTAACGTTTACCAGCTAAAGCTAGAACCAGCACATTGACATTTTTCCACAACGAGTAAATGTGTCAGAAAATTGAGATGATAATAATTTGCTAATCTGATTATTTGAATAAGTACACGAGAAAATTATTTGTTTGCGAATGTTAATATAAATAAATACGTTCTTTGTGCGTAAAAAGACTTTGTACACCAGGTAACCTATGAGATGTGGAACTTTCTAGTACTACACTGCCGGTAAACACGTAACTATCTTTGTAGGAATTTAGAAGCTCGTCCCTATTCTTGGTTCTGAAGCTAATTTACACGGCACCACTCTCACACAATGCAAAACCATCATAAAGCATTAGGAATTGAAACTACGAGAACTTAGTACTTGTCCGTTGTTTACAGGATATTTTATATGTAGTTCTTTGAGCTTATGATATGAATATGTAGGCTAATGTCTTCAATTTGCAACTTATTTTACAGACTCGCACAGATCAATTAGGAGTGGAAATGAGGGAGCGTATAACTTGGGACATCCGCGAGGGTGTTATTGGCTCCGAGACGTTCTTCCCGAAGCATGCCATTACTATCACTTGGAAGAACATGTCCTTCGCTGGGGGTATCGACAACTCTTTATTCATGGTAAGCACTTTGGAAAATTGCTCGTAGGTTTAGGTAAACATGTATTTTAACCATGCTGTGCACAGAAAAATATTAAGTAAGCCGTCATGTCATTTTAAATATTCTCGCCAAGACTGAGACTCGAAACTGACAAATGCAACGGTGTTGAAGCTTCTTAAAAAGAAAAGGGAATGTACTGAAATTGAAATAACCTTCAAATTAACTCATAAGTAAGTTTATACTAATGTAATAACTCTTTCAACAGACGAACTCCTTCCAAATGGTGTTGGCGACTGACGAGGTCTTTACGTACGCAATTTTCAACTACTTGGAGATAAACTGGAGCTCCCACACTGAGGCTGGTGGTGATACCACAACCGGTGAGGGTGGTGTGCCTGCTTATGTAAGTTCAATTTCAATTAAAAGATTCTAATAAAGGCCTTTAATTTAGATAGCTACATAAAAATTAGGTTGTAATCGCCATCGTTCCTTGTATAGTTAATTTCTCTTGTTCCTTGGCTTCCTGCTTTACCTTGTGTAGTCAGAGGCTAACTACTAAAATTACTCGTGGGGCTGGGGGACTTCGTTATTGACTATTTGCACTGAAAGCTTGCCACCATCTTGTAAACTTTACAGTATTACTTCTACCTTCCGATGACTTTTGTGCCCGCATACGTCAGTCTTTATTGAATTTACATAAGGTCGCACATAAATGTGTTCCTCAAAATAAGTAAATTTTTTAGTGAATTATTGAACCCGAGTAAAATTTCTTAAAATGAATGACTAAATCTGAATCTCTTCATAATTTTGCGAAGCATTGTTTCAGTAACATATTAAATTTCTAGATTGGTTTCAACGCTGGTAACGGAACTCAAAGCTACGAATACAAACCTTACTCCCAAGCTTCGGTACTTCGAGACCTGACGGGGAGAGGATGGGCTAACGGCTTCCCTGGACGACACATATTCAGAATAGACGAAAAAATATTGATGGGGACGTGTAACAAGGATATAGGTAATATTCTAACTGTTATCAAAAATTATGTTCGTACCAAGCGTTAATCCTCTTAGATCTACCAGTTACGAAGCCTCTCTAAATTTCTATCACCGTCACATTTAATTTTGTTAACACTTCGTTTTTTTGCCCTGTGTATGAGAGAGTCTTACTTGAAGATTTACATTTTCTTTCTAGACGGTGCCAACCTCCCTTTGATGTTCGCACCGGAGAGTGGTAACATGCTCGGAGGCACCATCGTGAATATCACTGGGCCTTGTTTCAACCCGGATGACCGAATCACCTGCAGATTTGACACCGAAGCCGTTGTTGGTGCTGTGGTGGATAGCAACCGGGCCATCTGTGTTCAGCCTCGATTCTGGCATAATGGTTACGCCAGATTTGAGATTGCCATAAATAACGAGCCATATAAATGGAAGGGAAAATTCTTTGTCGGTAAGTTAAGTCACTTTATACCCCAGTGTTAACATAGATTTCGAAGCTATATTTAGTTATTTGGGTCATTAGTTTCCACACTTAACCTATTGATTGGTGTGCGATTGTGCTTGATCTTATTAAGCTACTCGAACCGTTTGAGTTTCGTTCAGAAGTCCAAGGATCTTCGGAAGTATTTGAGTGCCTCCTGCAATGTCTTCGGATCGTTAAGGAGCTTTGTCCTTTGGTACTCCATTGACAGCGTTATAAATATACACTATCTTTTGACTTATAACTATTACTTGAACATGGCAATGAATTACTATTATTTGGAATATGTGCACTTATACAATATACGCCTAATTTTCCCTATATGATTTATTATTTTCAGAAACTCCTGCTACCGCACAAGAGAAAATATTCTTCCCGGAGAATTCAGTTCACGAGCGCTATCCTGCTGAAATCAAAATCACCTGGGACCGTTTCAATTTAACCACGAATCTCAATGTACAGCTACAAATATCCGTGTGGGGCTACAAGGAAGTTACCATCAGACCTCAACTGGAATTCATCGATATGATTGAAACTGGTGTGGCGAATACAGGAGAGTATGTGATCAACCCCCAGAACTTCAGGAATAGGGACAACTTTATGCATAACAGAATGGAATTTGGATTCATACAAATTAATTTAACCACGCCTGAAGTGTTCAAGGGAGTGTCGATATCTCCGTAAGTATTTGTTTAGAATTTCGATGATTCAACTTTAAATTAACTTCTTCTAAAATAATGATTAACACATCTATGCCATTGTACCTTTTCTAAAACATAACCTAGCATAAGGACCAATAAACCAATTTTAATTCGTTTAACACCTGTAGTTAGTGTCATCGTTAAGGCTCTGGGCAAATTTCCTAAAACTCCACAGATCTATTTAAAAGTTCCAGTTCTATTGCTTGTTGAAATCGAGGATTTTTAATAGTCAATGTTATTAACTGAATTCTAAGTTAATAGCCAAGTCCATGCGTGTCTTATGCCATCAAAGCATATTCACATTTAATTTTCTTGTCTTTTACACAACAACGTTTCTTTCAGCGTCTTATGGAGTCGTCCGATTCCTCTAGGCTGGTACTTTGCACCACAATGGGAGAAAATCCATGGACCACGCTGGCCAAACGAACTGTGTAACAACTGGCTTCGTACCGATCGGTTCTTGAAGAACTTCGCTTCCCAAGTCTGGATATGCCCCTGTACTTTGGAGCATGCTTTGCTGGACAAAGGAAGATTCCTTCCGGACCCAGCTTGCGATAAGGATACCAACCCTACTTGTAGATACCACTGGGGAGCTATTCATTGCGTGAGAAGTGGTAGCCCAAGGTAATTGGCACATTATACTAACCCAGATAATTACTGCATCTTTCATCAGTTGAGATTAACTTTAATTGAATTTTTAGATATGGAATTTTAAAAGGTTCACATGAATGGCACACCCATTCGTGTGAACCCAATATGGTTTTGAGATGAAAGTACTAAGTTGATATTATGCTGTCGTTATAGTATCTTAATATTCTTTAAATAATTGCGTGGCTTCAAGAGAAGCTTAAGCTTGATCCAAAAGAATAGATACGCAAGCATCCATATATTATAGGTGTAAAAAAATCCTTAAATCTGTAGGCGGTTGATGATTTGGCGTATTCCATCTTAGTTATTGACTGAGCTTAATAACATGCTAGTCCAGGGCCCAATGCATTCAGTGATGGTTCAAGACTATCCATCCACTTCTTTATACCTCAATGGTGATTTATAATGACCAAATTATATTTGTAGCGCGGAAGGTTCCGGCCAGCAGTGCTGCTATGACAAGAACGGTTTCCTCATGCTGTCGTATGATCAGATGTGGGGTTCCAGGCCATCCAGGTCACACGACTTCGGCTTTACTCCCTATAATGAAGCTAATAAGGTAATAAAAAAATTATAAAGTATCCCTGTAGACTTTTGAAAAATTATTGTCCTCATTATTGACTTATTTCTGTTTTGTTGTCCACTTTCTAACCGCTTCATGTTAGATTGAGAGTCTGACATGGAGTGGCTAGTGCCCATAAAAAGACGTAAACTCTAATAGCTAACTCGGTCACAAGCGTCTATTTAGAACTTCAAAATGTAGTCTTTGTATAAAGGCTATATTTTCCATAAAAACTGATGACGAACGTAATAATCAATCCCTGTCAGCGATAAAATGGTTTTTATGGAATAATCTTTGATGCTACATCCAAATAATTTAATTGTCTTCGGCAGGTACCATCGTTGTCCCACTGGTTCCACGACATGATCCCATTCTATCAATGCTGCATGTGGCAGGAGGAGCAGGCTGTCGGTTGTGAAACATTCAGGCAAGTTTTAATATATGAAAACGAATGATTACAAATATCACAGTTTCCTCAAATAATTCTTAATCTTTGGTCAAATTGTGTTCTATTCTTCAAACAGATTTGAACGACGTCCATCACAAGACTGCGTAGCATATCAATCCCCAGGCGTGGCTGGTATCTTTGGAGATCCGCATATCGTGACCTTTGACGACCTCCAATACACTTTCAACGGCAAAGGTAAGTTCTTTTTTGAGACTTTTATACGATTATTTTGTTGAATAATCTCTCTTACCTGAGGCAAGGAAGCATGTAAATAATCTCATACATATAAATATCCTCATTCAAGAAACATTCCCCAACCATGCGAATCTTGCGAAACCACGGGCTAAGTAATTATACTTTGAGCAAGCCGGATTTAACAAACATCAGAATTGAGAAGTCTACTAAAACTCTTTGATGTATATTGGTTCAATGTATAGCAATAATAATAGTACTGCACGTGTGGCGCAGCGGCTAAGACAGTCGCCTCGCCGCTTTGTGTCGCGGGTTCGAGTCCCGCGCCGGACAACTATTTGTGTGACCCATAAATAGTTGTTCCGAGTCTGGGTGTAATGGTCGAACCATGATTAACTTCATATAATGGTTTACTTTTGTGGATTCGTTAGAAAATGTTTCAAAACTGTATGAATTAATTTCGATCTTTGGTGGAATATAATAAAAAAAAAACTATCAAATTTAAGAGCTATATTGCTATCGATGAAGCTTCCTCCATTCCTCCATATATTCAGCAAGCACTTTGACTTCTTGTTACGACCCGGCTTCCACGATATCTTAGTTTTGATCCATATAAGTTAGCCTTGATCTGCCCCATCTTGAACTTCTCCATACTTTTCCTCCAAGAAGAGATTCATTTTTAATTGACGGGCTATATTAAGTGTCTGAACATCTTCATCTAATACATGTTTAATTTCCAGGTGAATACGTACTCGTACGTGTAGACCACCCACAACTGAAGCTGGACGTCCAGGGCAGATTCGAACAAGTTTCTCGTAACGTCCACGGTGCCGTTAACGCTACACATCTCACCTCGGTGGTTGCTGCTTCCAACAATTCTGCTCCTATTGAGGTAAGATTCTTTCTCGTAATACATTTAGCAAGTATTTTATTGGTAGCAGTACTGGTCCTTGAGATGCTTATTGCATGACTTCGACAAGGAACCTTGCAATTTATACTACCTACTCTTCTTGCAATTGTATTCCGTAATACTCAGCAGAATGAAAATAGTAATCTTTATTCTGGTGAGTGTTGCGGGATACCATATCCTCTAGCATGAAATTATTAGTTATTACTTTCATATTCCTGATTTACAACCAAGTTATAGAACCTTCTGCCCAGTGGCATATTTTATTAAGCTTCTACTTAGAACACTTATCTGGAAATAAACTTTCTTCTGAACCCTAATTATTAAGTTCATTAAACCATTCCAATCATAAAATGTTATATTACTGATATTGAACCTGAAATTATTTTAGTAATTATCGGTAGCCCGCCAAGTTTACTCTTTATGCCAAACATTTGATTAGTTAATATTGGAATTAATCCCAGTATCCACATGGTTTCCTCTTTCTTTCTGAATCATAATTAAAATATTATTCGCAGGTTCGACTTCGACCCACGCATGCCCAATGGAGATACAGACTGGACGTCTTCGCTGACAACAAGAGAGTATACTTCGATAGACCAGCCCTTAGGGTGCAATACTTCCCAGGTAAATACTTATTTTAGTCATTATATGAATCACGTTCAACCTCATTTTGATAAGACGATGGTGATGAATAACAACATCAGCCTATGAGGCAAATTATTTGGAAGGATTTATTATTATTTTATTTTATAATAAAATTAAATAATAATAATTCCTTCCACCACCTTCTTAGTGTCATCTTGTATTTTGTACTTACAAATGACTTCATCATCAGATCACGTCACTAAACTAGTGCGTGTTTATTTGACTATTTTGATATGCGGAAATGGATTCGAAAGCTATTTGTTTCCAATGCATGTCACAAACATAAACGATCTCATAAAATACTTGTCATTTTGTTCACCTCTGGTCATTTCGAAAAAGAAGAAGCTTCTTTTTTGAAATGACAAGTGATGCCGATGGATGTCGACAATACTGCCAATATCAGATTTGAAACGGAAATACGTGCGATAAAATTTAACCAACATTTTGAATGTATAATAAAACTAATTGTATATCTTTTCGATGCGGTTAAACGCTGAAACAAACAGTTCAAATTTTCCAAGTGGCAAGAAACAACAGATAAAGCACGTCAATCCGATGAAGCACTGTAATTCTCTATAGCTAACTTAAAACGTCATGTAAAATGGTCAAACTATATGTTGTTAACTCAATGACTAATAGCCAATAATTCTATTAACAGGAGTAACAGTATACCAACCACCATATATCCTGAACCAGTCGGAAATCGTCATCATGTTCTCATCAGGCGCTGGAGTGGAGGTTGTCGAGAATAAAGGCTTCATGACTGCTAGGGTTTATCTACCCTGGACTTATATGGTAAGCATAATACCTATGAAGTTAGAGATTCTATCAGACTCTTGCTGACATGTCTTATGTAGTTATTTGGCCAGAGAAGGATACTGAAACTACAATCTAAATTGATTCCTCAGAATGACTGACAGAGAATTAATAAACTTGAAACGTAGAAAATTATTATACTTTAATCTTATAAAGGGTTTTGTTACGAAGTACCCATAAAAACATAAATCATAGCAAATAAAAAATCACTTCTCAAACATACCTATTAATTGACTTGTTGAAGCATCCCTATTGAAATAAAGATCTGGATGAAGTAAAAGATAGAAGAAAGATTTTATGTAGCTTATTCTTTGTTCCAGAATCAAACGCGAGGCCTATTTGGTAACTGGTCTCTTGATATAAACGACGACTTTACAAGACCGGATGGTACACGAGCCACGGTAGATCTCAACAACTTCCAAGCAGCCCATAGGGACTTCGCACAGTATTGTAAGTAGTTGTAATGACCTTAATTTACTTCTTCTTAAATTTTGTATTTATAACGTAAGCTGGGTGAGCTAAGAGCGATTTTCATTTTAGCAAAGTAAATGTATGGCACAGAATTCGCTTGATACTTTGATTAAAAGTGTCTAGGAGGATATTCCAGAGTAGTTTAAACCATCCGGTAGGCCTCTAACACGGCTTATAGACTGTTGTCTAATGACTACAGCCAGAAGCTTAACGTGCCGTCCGAAGCACGGATGCGCTCAGATGTCAAACTACTTTTGCCATCTCCCATCTACAGACTGACCACGCGCTCATTTGCTTGCTCCTAACAAATTCACCTCAAAGCCAACTGCGAAGCGTTTATTCCACTTCTTACAATCGCATATCATACTTCTACTCACAGGTACTAGACTGGCAACTGATTTGTTAGTAAAACAACATGAAAATCATTGTGACAATAATTTTTCGTATTCATGAACGGAAGGAACCAAGTGGCATGGGGCATAACTAGTTACCGCTTACCCATTGAAGTTAAGCAATATCTTTAAATCTTCCAGGGCAACTTACCGATCGAGAGCAAAAAGACATAGGTGTGGCGATGTTCTTCCGAGAATACGGCCGCACTGCCGCCTACTACAACGACAACACTTTCCAGCCGAACTTCATACGAGAGCCGTCGGACTTCCTACCAGTTAGCCAATCGCAGGACGTGGATCGAGCGCTGGAGTTATGTCAAGACTCGTATCAGTGTCGATACGACTACGGCATGACACTGAATAGGGACATGGCTGAGTTTACGAAGAACTACTTGTCTTCTATAGTGAGTAGAGCTAATTCACTCAGTATCTAATTAACTAGTCACTGAACGTGGATCGATGGATTTCTGAACTAACTAGTGTGTTTCTTCATTCATCCTAATGTTAATATTGAAAGGTCCACTTACACAATGAGCATAGAGCGCAGGAGTAATGCGTAATCTTTTACTGCATGTGTTTTGTAGTAATCTAATTGGGAAATATAGTGTTAAGCCGATATTATAACCAGTTCATGGAAAATCATCGAGATGAAGAATGTTATGTTAAGTTGGACAACTTAGTCTGCTTGACTTGAATATAAAATAGTTTGCAATTTTCTTGATATAAAAAGAGGGTAAAAAGGGCCCCATTTTGATAATAAAATTATTATTTATGTTTACTAGCGCTTGCACATACGCGTGTAGTATAGCCATCTCTGAACAAACGTTAATAAAGTAATTATATAACGCTTCTCGCTCGCTTCTTCTTCTTTTTTTATATATACATATGATGTCAGTTTACTTAAACACAGTAGCGGCGTTAGGGTAGGGCGCGGTTGGGCGACCGACCAGGGCGCCGGGCACAAAGGGGCGCCTCTGGCGCCCCCTATTCGAAAAGAAACTACAAGATGGAATAATGTTTTGTGTATATTAATGCAGATTACCATTCATTTAACTGAAAACAATATGGCGTTTAAAGGTACTTCCGATAAACTATATACGCCAAATAACGGAAAATTCCTGGGCTTAGTACAACTACTAGCTAAATTTGATCCAGTTATGCAGGAGTACTTGCGATTGGCCATGAAAGTAAAGATTAAACTGATTCAATGGATACAGCTGATGGGCGAAAAAGTTAAGTCCAAAATTATATCGCGCGCCAAGAAATCGAAATATAATTCTATTATAGCTGACTGTGCTCCTAACATTTGTCATGTAGAAAACTTTTACTGATACTACGATTTGTTGGTTTATCATCAGATGGCAATAAAATATCAGTAAAAGAACATTTTATAGAATTTATACCTGTAATGAGTCGACTGGTGAAATACTGACTGATGTTATTATTGAAGTTTTAAATAAATACGGACTATAATTGAACGACTGTAGGGGTCAGGGTGATGACAACGGGGCGTACATGAAAGGAAATTGTTGTTCAAAGGAGAATTTTGGACTTAAATCTCTTAGCTGTTTATGTACCATGCGGCTGTCATAGTTACGAACTTGTACTATGTGGTGCAGCTAAATCATCAGGTTATCAAATTACTGCCATCCATGACGCATTAATTACTTTGTCTATTGAAACTCAGAAAACTGATGCTCAAATCTCTAATGAGGCTACTACTCTTGCCTGACAATTAAAAGATTTCAGATTCATAATTTCAATGGTTGTTTGGTATGACCTTCTTTTTCAAATTAATATCGTTAGTAAATCTCTTCAATCAACGGACATGGATGTCGGTAAATGCACAGGAATGTTGAAAGAATGCTGTGAGTTCTTGGAAGGATTTAGAAATACTGGCTTCATATGTGCCATTTTAACCAGAAAGAATTGGCTCGGGAACTAGAAATTGAACCTGTGTTCAAAGACTCAACAAGAATTCGATATGTTAAGCGTCAAGCTGGTGAAACTACGCGCGATGAGTCTATAAATTCTCCAGAAAAAAAACGAGATTTTCAACTGTGTTTTGAAGTTAAATGAGTACTCGGAATCATGGTCTTTTTTGTATAATATTAAACAGATTCCTGAAAAAGCTGACCTTATCAAACTTTGTGGTGATCTCCTATTGAAATTAAGTGTGGACTCTAAATCAGATAAAGATGCTTGTATGTCGTGCGATGAACTCTAAGTCTGAAATATTTTTTGCCTGTTCAGAATGTAGTTACTCCTGTTTTTGTTTTAAATTTTATCCAAGATCGCAACTTACAAGAACTGAATCCAAATGGATGGATAGCATTGCGAATATTATTGACTATACCTGTAACAGTTGCTAGAGGAGAGATGAGTTTTTCTAAGCTTAACTTGATAAAGACCGATCTACGCTGAACAATTTCCCAATCTAGGTTAACATATTTAGCCACTTTGTCAATCGAAAACAAAATTGCAGAAAACATTGACTTTGATGACCTAATAAAAGAGTTCGCCAATAAAAAGGCAAGAAAAGTAAAATTTAATTAGTTTCTTTTAAATAAATGGTTATTTCTTTCACTTTTTTTATTATTATTATTTACAAGGAATATACATTAGAATCACTATCTTAATAGTATCCAAAAAACCACTAAGGTTTAAACCGGTGTCATAATACTAAATGGTTATTTCATCATATCCTTTGCCTTTTTTTGACTGTCAAGACCCTGTATTTCGGGGATGCGTGGAGGTATCAAGCTGAAATTTAAACTGTGTACTCAAATCTATGGTCCCATGACGTTGTAAAAAATCACACCGTTAAGTTTACGAAAAAAAGATACGGCCATTTATTCAGCGCATTCTATCAAATTTGGACACTACCAAGGGTGTCAAAACCTATAGGGTACTTCCCGTTGACCTAGAACAAATTTGGCAAGCAACATCGTTATAGATTACAAATACAGGAATGAATCCGAAAACTTAAATTTGCGATAAAATAAAAAAGTAGGGGGTCTAGGTATATATGAATATTTGCTTAACTCGATGATTTAATCGTATTCGCCTGCCTATAACGTAAGTACTTAAAAATGTTTTTTTTTGTTTGCTTTCGAATTTGCAGTTGGAATGCCCGAGTAAAATAAGGGGGGGGGGGGGGGGCGCCGTATGAATCTTGCCCAGGGCGCTGGTAGTACTAAAACCGGCACTGCTTAAACATATCTTAAAGATTCTATGATTCATCGAGTTATTAAGTTAATAGCAGCCTTGATTGTCAACGTGTTTTAATGGCATATTATGCTAAGTTTCCCACACTTTGAATATAACAAAACATCTAACTATCAAGTTGTATATAGACGTATTAGAGGTAGATAACCAACAGATTTGAAAACTGTTTTTACATCGACGATGATGTTATTGTAGAGATAAGTGGATATATTAACAGCCTCAACAATAAAGAAGCTGTTCAAGTCAATGTGTATCCACTGATGCGGCATTGACTGTTTTATTTTGAAGACCACATTCAAAACTGCGAGCTTTGCAAAGCAATGTTGATTTAGACGACATTATATAAAACAAAGAATCTTGAAGGACAAGTGGAACCTAAAACAGAAAAATATGCAAATAAAAGTTTAATGTTATTTCTATCCAAACATCTACATGTTCTAAGTTTAATGTTATTTCTATCCAAACATCTACATGTACTACTAATAATTATGTCAACAAAATTACTACATACATGTTCTAACTATTTAGAAGCACTTTTTACGTGAATAAAAATATTTTTTCATTGCTCATACTCGGAAATTAGTGTTTATTTGATCCGAGTAGCGGGTGGAATACGCTACTTCCCACCTTTTGGCGGGAAAGACTCTTAGTAATTGCTTCCATACCTAGAGTGGGTAAAAATTTTAAAAAATTTAAGTCAGGCTATCAAAATTGTAACATATTTAAGAAAAAAAATGCTGCGATGTGGTGTTGAGTGCATAAACGGCCAGTGTGAATTAAACCGCTTTTTATGCCTTGAAAGGTGGCATGGTACCTACTTAAATCAGCCTACTAGATTTTTCAACAAGGCATTAGCGTGCATCGGATGCGTCTTAGTCATTGTTCTTGCAATTATAATGCATCAGCCAAGGTCCTTCATGGGACTACGTTTACTATTTGTTAACAATATTTCATTCAAGTTTCTCGTGTTGTGCGTCATTTTATTCGCTGATTTTGTGCAGAAATAGACGCGTATTATTTCTGCAGTTTAGTTTTTTCTTACGGTTTAAAGGTAAAGGTAAAGGATTAAATTAATAGCGTTATTAATTAAAAATAGTTAAATGAGCAAGGACCTAAAAAGGGACTAAATAAAATAAATACACGTGTACCTGACACGTATATTTATTTTATTTAGTCCTGAAATTCATTACACACAAAGTAGGTCCCTTTTTAGGTCCTTGCTCATTGAACTATTTTTAATTAATAACGCTATTAATTTAAACTTTTTATTAATTTGTACGTTCGTATTGGCAGTAGTTAATCTAAGTTGTTCAAGCAACCGGCAATAGGCCTCTGACATAAATTATCGACTAGTATTAAATGACTACATCCTGACAACTTAACGTTAACCCCTAGAAGTACGGAGTCGCTCAGAAATTAAAAGCAATAATTCTCAGTCGCAAAGAAAGCGGTCCATTAGAATTCCAAAATAAGATCTACCGTAATTTGGACTTCCAGCTGAGGGTACATTTTTTTTTTGTTTTTGTCTAATATTAAGTGATTAGTTGAACTTAAGTATATAATAATATAACGTTATTGTTATTATTTTTACAGACGAATATCAAAGAAGAGAACGCTCGACGAGTGATAAGTTGTGGTATTTTGGAGACCCCGCGATTTGGGAGAAAGAGTAACTTCTTCTTCACACCAGGCACTAGGGTAAGTGGAGTACCTATGTACAGACGCCATCACATCCAGCTACCCCTGTCCATCTGTCAAATTTCTCCAATTGAAAGTGAACCTTATGCTTAGGTGATAAAGTTGAAAATCGATAAAAGAAATTTGACAGAATGGGGTAGCTGCATGTGCTGGCGTCTGTTTCTCACTTGTAGAAACAAAATAGCGTGGCGATCAGGTCCTCAAGGAAAGTACCTACACATATGTATGATGTGTTTTGTTCATACTAGCAAGTCGGTAAACAAGCATATCTACGGCCTAGCTGTTCTGTGTTTATAAGCGGTTACGGTAGCCTAGGACGCTTACCTACGTTACAGTTATTTATGTCTTCGCTAACGTACACAAGTGTGCGAAAGTAGCTGTAATTTTTCGTGTTGATTCAAAAATTCCATACAAGCCACTTGAAAAGTTTCCACTACTTTACCGGAGTATGATTTTGACTTGACTATTACGGGCCTTTTTACTTGACTTTGAATAAATGACGCTGGATAATGTCAAATTCATACGCAAATATGTTGATTACTGGACCCTGTTAAATATTCTAATCCAATGTCCATATAAAAAAAATAGAAAATACATTTCTATAAAATATTTATTTTTAAAACTACGTATACGTATCGTTTTGGTAACTAAAACTCAATATAAAACAAGACAAAGAAGTTCCTGTAATTAAAGCGATGATTCTGTTGAATTAATATTAGATGTCTTTCCCGCATGATACCATTACTATACGTACCCCTTATAAGGAAACACACATTCATAATACTAACCTAAACCATGACACTACTTCTACGTAATTAGGTACAGTCAGCAGCTTCTAAATGTAAACATGTTTTTTTGATGGCTTGAGCCCCCACGCCTCCCCACTCACCAATATTATTGTGCCGCTTGACGTAAATGTAAACGTCATTTTGAAAACACATCTTTTTGGCTATTAGAGATGAGCCATCAATACGAATCTTCTACCTACTTATCTCCGTTTACTGGAGAAAGATCGTCTAACGTGCTCTCTGAGGCACGATGTTGTTAAACGAGCATCGTCCTAGCTCCGGGCTGCTACAGAGTATTCTTTTGGCCAGATAATTCCAGTAAGATGGTGGGCTTACTGCATATTTTGGAAAAGCCTAGGGACAGCAAAACTAGCGCCACTATTTTATTCCAATTTCAATTCGTCGGAATTTCGCATTCCATTTATAACACACATACTACGGTATGTCTAGGTATATCTAGGTATAGGTTCAGCTTTGCAATGACTTGGATGATTTATCCACATCTGCATGTGGATGTTAATTACAAACTGACACCGCTGCCCAAATTCACAAATCGCAATCCTAGATAAGCCTATCTGTGACCTAAATTTCTGCCTGAAGATAACGTTTGGCATGCAACTAACAATGAATTTTTAATAAGGTTCCCAGTTGTACCCGATGACCATCAACATGGACCCTTTTTTGTAGGTGTTACCTATTTCTTTTTTAAAAAAGCTTGATCCTATTTTACGTACTAAACAGCGTAGTCTGTTACCAACTGTACTTCATACACTCATCCTAACCTCATTGTCCTTTACGTCACTTGGTATAGGTATTTATTTCTAATGTTATAGGTCAATTTCGAGTGTAACCAGGACTTCATACTAGTGGGTGACAAGCGTCGAGTGTGTGAGGACAACGGAAAGTGGAACCTACCAGATTATGGATACACTGAGTGTCTACGTACGTATTTCCTAATGTTTTATTAGTTCGTCCCCTATTTTATGCACCAGGCGTCATATTACAGCCAACCGCTAATATAATCCATATTCATATAATATTATTGGAAATTCCAAGTTCGATTTTCATAGTAAATTTTCACCTACGAAACCCGACCGATCTTCCATGTAGAGTACAACGAAGAATTTTATTTTTAACGTTTTGTTACACATAAACTATTTAGAGATAAAGAATTCATGAAAAAGTATTGGTAACTTCCAAACCGCTTTAATAAGCATCTTAATTTCTTAATTTTTGATTTACCGTTCATGAATAACGTAATAACTCCAACTTTCACTACACAGGTAACCAAGAGTACTCTCAGCGTGCACTGTTCTTAACTTGGGGCGTCATAGTGGCTGTTATTCTACCGCTAGGACTCTTAATTTGCCTGCTCTGGTTCTGGTGCTGGTACAAACCACGCTCCGAGGGCAAAGAAGGATTCCACTTCGAAGATTTACCGCGATCTAAATCAGCTTCTAGACTTAACTTAAGATCAGCATCGATGGGCAACATCACAGATACCTTAAAATCTTCCAAAATACCTGAAACTCCCACCCAAGAAACTCCCATTATGACATCAACTCCTTTTACCAGATCTGCCCCAGCCCTACCTCAAGATGGTTCTAGCTCAGGCATAGGCTATCCGGAATCTAGCCTGAAAAGTGATAAATCTGACAAATCCACTCCGAAGAAAAAGAGAGCTTATGACAAAACTTACAGAACTAATGAACCATTGGCTAACGCTCCCCAAGTTGACTTCCCAGAAAAACCTTGGGACCTATCCGAGGAAGATTTGCTTTCAATAACATCACCTTCTGATACTGAGTCTAACCGTGACTCAACCCTTACACGTCCAGCTAAAGATATCGAATACATTGGCCAACCGCGTCAACTGGGACGACGAGCACTCCCTAGTGATTCTGGATACTCCACAAAAGATGGCTCGGAAGATCCTTACTCACCTAAATACGATAATCAATATAGTCCCGTTCCGTCTGCATACTCTCCAACTTACTCCGAAATATATTCTCCTCCAATCAGCCCTACTTCTGACAATAGTCCAAGGAACACATTCAACAACACTGGACTACCCGACCCTCCTAAAAGTGCTCCGGCAGATGCCATAAAGACTTTCGCAATGCCACCTCAGAAGGGCAAATCTTTGGAGACACTCATAGACCCACCGACTATCGCCGAAGCGCCAACTATGAGTGGGCGTTCTACAATGGTCTGAAAAATCATATATAAACATTTATATTAATCTGAGATTGCTTAAGTATTAAGCAACAGGTATCTTAAATCATTCACTGCCGATATTAGTGATGACAGTTTTAGAGCTAAGAAATAAAGCTCACTTATAATAGATTAAGTTATAAGCGACACAGTAACATAGTATTTAATTTTGCACTTAATATTTGCGTTAGATTTTAGGCTTAAGTGAGTTCCCATCGTTGTTGCATGTTTGTAAATTTTGTTAAATTAATTAAATAGTAATTATATTTATTATGAAGTCACAGGCAGAGGAAATTTCTGTTCGCATGATCGGTAGAATAACTTCGACTAATGATTTTATATTTATAGTTTTTTTTAAGAAAGCAAGGAATAACTGGCTACCACTATTTGTGGAATAGAAATTTTCTCTGACGCGTGGTGTGTTTTTTTTTTACTCCTAATCTGTAAGGTTATTACTTGCTTTCTTATCTTGTGTTAACAAAAAATTTAGGTCATTTCAACAGGTGAGTAATTTTTTATATTTGTGTTTGATAGAGATTAGGGCTTTTTGTTACAGATAGCGTATCTGTTTGTTGATAAATTGCGTTATAAAGGGTTACGTTTTTTTTATTTTATCGTAGGTAAACAGTTGTCTGATGCATTGAGGTCAGCCAAAGTAATATAATTGAGTTTTGCAGATAACTAGTCCTTTTCATCTCAGTAAATAAAGTTTTCACAATTTGCAAAATTATATGTTGAGGATTTTATTACGGGGAGGATTTTTGAGTAGATTCACAAACATTATACGTTTCGTTTGATGCGGGATTCCAGGGTGCCAATAATTTTGTTTCATGTTTACTTGTACTTACGATTAATGTTATAGAGAATTACGGTCATCTAACGATTCGCTTTATGATTTAAACACATAACTCTTGGTCTTAAGTTATCGAATCAATGATTAGTAACTACCTTGTCTTTCGTTTCCATTCATACTCAGGACATAATTTTAAGGCAGCTGGATGTGTATGTTTGTAATACTAATAGCGAGTGGGTCTTACACTAACTAGATAATGACAAGATAATTTAATGAATCTATCTGAACAACATTGACCTTCGCTTGAATTATGTTAAGCAAACTTGTAATCAAATAATCCAGATCTAGGGACCAAATACATACCAATCAGATCAATGAAAAGGCGCCTCATAATGACATGGTGTCCATCTCGATCAAAAGTCAAAAGACGCAGTCTTCTTTTGCCTTTAGTTCCTGAAATCATTTAATCATTGAAATTCGTTGTCGATTAACCTAGAAATAAGGCCTCCTTTTATAGGCACTTTTTATACGGTGGAATCTTTTGGCACCACACGTTTTTATAATCAATTTAGTATCACGTTTATTTTTTTTTTTTAGTAGGTATCTTAATTTATGAATTTTTAAAAATTGGGTTTTTGTAGTGGTTGTGAATTTAAGGTGTTTAGAGTCACTTAAACATTTATATATGATTTTCAATTAAAGTATTTACTTAAAGATTTTATTTTATTTGGTTTATTTATAGTCATAATTATATCATCTTATACATACATAGTTATCTTTTTACTAGGAAGTGAATAAATAAAATAATCCCCGCTGTCCCACAGGTAAACAGGAGTATTCCTCACGTACCCTGGGCGCGACGTGGGGCATCATCAGCGCGGTGATGGTACCCATTGTCATTGTGCTTATCTGCATCGGCTGGAGGATCCTGCAGCGGAGAAAAGCTGAGGAAAAGGAGGAGAATGCTTTCTTGACTATAAAGTGAGTCACCAGCCATAACAAACCCACTATTGGATAAGAATAGATTACCTCTTTTCTCCCTTGAAAGCTGATTGGATTCAGGCCGTATTCGTTTAATATTTTGATATGCAGTCACTTTTTTAAATTAAGTTGCTGGCTATCTTCGTATAGTTGTATAGATCATATGGTATATATTTTCCTACCTATCTAGAATATTAAAATCTTAAAGTATTCAGAACTAACAGTAATGACTCGTCTAGTACAGACAGCTTTTGATAGTCAGCTCTTGTTTCATGTTGCTATTTTCTGTGTATTGTAATAGTTTTAAAGAGTTAGAAGAATAATTGGTATTCAGATTGTAATTAATATCTCGGAATCCGAGGTGAACCACGTTACAGGCTTATAAAAACTGTGTTTAACAAATTATGGTTAAAATTATTGGACTATTTAGAGCATTGGTACTTAAAATCAAAAAATCAAAAATGCAGTGCATGACATGGCAGCTACTGAGAAACACTGCCAGAAAACTCAGTAGGAATCCTTTTTTAAAATAAAATATACTTAATATTAATTACAATCATGTGTGTTGACTCAGATCAACTCAAACCCAAGCACTTTTATCACTTAAATAATCTGATATTTTGTAATATGCCCTGCTACACAATTTGGCTTTAATTATTATTTTAAACTTATTCGTAGACAATTCTCTAATATCATTGGGAAGTTTGTTATAGAATCTTATACATTGCCCCATAAAAGAGTTACTTATTTTGTGGAGACGGGTAGTATGCAATATGAAATTATTCTTAAATCTAGTATTTACATTATATGTATCGCTCCTTTTACAGAAGGAATCGATATTTTTATGCACATATAGTAGGTACGTTAATGGTAATGTCATTCATAACCTTTCCAGACCGTTAGACCCTGATGACTCAGTAAAAATCAACTCCGATGATGACAGCATACCGTACAAGAAGGACGTAGAAGAAGAAGAGAGTCCTGAACCTACTGAAGGCGTGCGGGTAGTTGATAATGCGGAACAACCATTCACATACGGTCAGCCTGCGCCACAACCTTACGACGCGACAAGGGCCAGACAATATGGCGACGAGACGGAGATTAATTAATTAATTTAGGTCGTCTAACGGCGCTTCTTAGAACTAATTTTATAAATAATATAGTATAGTCTTCGTCTACTCAACTAAATAAATAGCAGTGTATGTTTTAAATACACAAAGCAAAGCGGGAAACATTATCATGATTTTTAACGTGTCCATTTGGATATTTAAGAGTGTTCTATCGGTATATGAATACCGATACAACGTTGAAGTAAATTGTAATTTTATACAATGAGATACAAAGTGTACTTTGAAGTGCTAAAAGGTGATAACGGGGCTAATCAGATTTTTATTAAAAAAACGTCATAGGACCCTTATCATCATCGGGTTTTGAGCCTGCCGTAATTGTCAATGGATATGTTTGTCTTTGTTATTAAGATGTTTAAGACGTACCTACTTTTAAAAGGTGTCTAGCCCATGACCACAGCCTTGGTTTTTTCTTTTGTACGACTGTGTGATTGTACTTTATTTAGAAGACTTCAAGTTATTTTGGGATATAAAAAAAAATTTGGTTGTTGCTAGGGATATCAATCTATCCATGAGTCTTTATTGACAGTTTTTATGTACAAAAATAATTTAGTTACGTAGGTAGGCAAGTTAATTATTTGTATTCCTTTTTATGTCCGTTTTAAAACGTAATTAGGTACTTATACAATATAATCGATTACATACTTCTATAAGTTTTAAGTGACCACATTTTTATAATCATATAATTGGCATCTTTGACATGCCCATGTATGTAAGTATACATTATATACTTACGTTTATGTGTATTCATAAAATAAACCCTTCTCTCGTGAGTTTTCGCTCATATTTAAAGTAAGTTCTACTATTTGAACGTAATACTTACACCAATCGGTCACCGTGATTCATTATTCATGCCCAAATGGCCGAATCTACTAACTCGTTCATAATAACACAAACTCACAATAGAGCGGACGTGTCTTTCTGAACTGAACACACGATTAGGGCTGCAGGCGTACCATAAAATGTCTTTATACTTAACAATAAAAGCTGTATCTTAAAAATAGAGGAGGTATTATTTTTATAATGTTGTACCAATCTTGACAAATTATGTAATGAACAATCGAAATTTTGTGAATAATCCCACCATTTTTATTATTGTAGAAAATAGTAACCTAAGCGTATTTTACTAATAATGTTTATAATTACATATTTTTAATTAGATTACTTATCTATATTTTGTACACGACAACTTAAAAACTGTGTTTGTTTATTATTTTTATTTGTCTTGTGCAATGGGAACTTACGGTAGGTATATGTAATTATGTTCATGTAGATATACTTACATACCTATATTTTTTCATTGTCCTTCACTCCATTTTGTGTCAACTTTGTTCTGTGTGTAATAAAATAATTATTTGCTAAATATATTTTTTTCATAATCGCTTGAACTCGCCGTCTTCTTGGTAACCATTTCCGCGTGGTTTTTCTTCATTAAAGTCAAAGTCAAGTGCAGTCAGTCATAGTCAAATCTAAGTCCTACTGCACTTAGTAAAGTAGTGACGGTTTAAGGCACAGTATACCTACACTATACATAAGGTAACTAGACACTTCTATGGAATTTTGGAATCAACACGGAAAATTACAATTCACCGTAATATGCCACTTTCCTACAATTGTGTGTATTTTCGAAGATTTGTTTAAAATCCACCACCATATTTACACATAAGAACACGAATTTACACCAGTTTTGCAAATGAAACAAAGCCTCAATGTGTCTTTTTCCGCGTTGGCGCCAAAATCCTCTACGTTTAGTTTTGACGAAGCATTGATATAGTCTACAAAGAGAATGTACCAAACTACGTTTATTTTTTTTGTTTTCGCCGCTTTGGACCGGCTAAGATCATAGACCATACCGCCTCGTCTTCAGTTGAAATATTTTATGTTTTTCGTGATTTAGTCAAAGCCCAGTCAAGTCCGTCACGGTCAAGTCATAGTCCAACCCAGTAAAGCAGTGGAGACTTTACTAGAGGCTTCTATGGAGTTTTGGTTTCAACACGGAAAATCACAATTCACGTCAATATCGCACTTTCCTCCACTTGTTATGTCTAAAAATCCACCATATTTACACATAAAAACTAGATTTTTTTGAAAATGAAACAGAGCCTCGATGCGTTTTTTCCCCGTTGGCGCCAAAACTCCACTACGTTTATTCTTTCTTATTCACGTCTGACGTTGCGGTTACATACTCTTAGACGACTGATGGTGTCTCCGAGCAATATTATTCCTCCGAGGATGGTGTGGTAAAAGTGTTGCTATCAATAAAAAATACAAATTCATAAGAAATTAAGCCTGCATAGCGGCTTCGCACTAGACGGAAGGCTTATTTTATATTTTTATATACAGGATATACAAAACTGTGAAATAAGCATAACGCATAAGAACAGCAGTCGCTGTTCTTCGGGGGGAGGTGTTACACATAGCCTAGCCTTGTAAATTGCCGCACCAGCAGCGCCCTACAAACACTTCACACGGCCCCAACGACACGAGGCGCAAGCGCAGCATAACGTGAGCCAGCCATTGACGTCAACCGAGGTTTCCTATGTCATGGGAACGTGGAACGGACACTCTTTGATCATTCTTTGATTAATTAGCACGTACTTAGTTTTAGTAATAATTGTAACCTTTAGATAATTAAATTACTTTAAATAAATTTGCATTTTTTTGCATCTCCTGGCTGCAGCTATCGTAATTAATGTATATTATATAAACTAATAATGATATTTAGACCAGGGTCGATAATTTTTAAAACCAAAAAAAATAATAGTAGGATGAAACCCATTAGAAAAGGAGGGGAATATTATAAAAATGAAAGGAAAAATAATTTACGGGCGATCTGAGTTCGGGAAGGGTATGGGGGTGAGTTTTTAAGAGTAAAAAACGGTTTTTCTCGATTTTCGGCAAAACTAAAAGTACTATCGAAAAAAGTCAAATAGCAAAGTTGTAGGTAATAAAAAGATCTAAAACTTTTGTATTTACACTTTTTTCACATAACCTAAAATTTATGTGAATACTTCAAAAAACCAAGTTTTTGGTTTTTTATTTTTATCTTTTACATAAATTTTTCTTTTTTAACGAAATTTGGTGAAAACTTATCTTATTATGTCCCAAATACGCTGTAATTTGTTTGATCAAAAATATTTATTTTTTCACCTTATTTTGAATTAATATCGAAAAAACACCGTAATTTTCAATCGAAAATTCACCCGTCAAAATATCAGCTTTTTTCAAAAAGTTGGTATGTTTTCTATACGTTGAAATCTCTACTTTCCAATGGTGAAAAAAAAATATATGTACCTATAGTAAATCTTCTCAGAAATTGAAAAAAAAATCGAATTATTTTTTTAATTACATCTAAAATTTTGAGCTATTTATTAAAATTAACACTTTAATTACTCAAAAAACATTAGATTACATGTAACATTGATAAAAAAAAAATTGGAAATAAAAATATACTACTATAATTAATAAACAAATAAGTTAATCAAATTAATATTTAATAAGACATCTACAATATTTGGAGTAAGTTGTCGAATCTTCTTTAAATTATATGCGTAGATGTCTATTTATATTTTAAGATAAATTATATACCTGAGTGACCTACGAAAAATAGTAGCCCATCAAAAGGTATTTCATGGAGAAGTGGGGAAGGGGCTAGGCGGGGCTGGATCTTAATACATACATACTAATAATAATCTCCTTAATTTTGCACAAACAAATTTAGTTAATCCCATAAAAAACAAAATATTTTAAAATACATAAAAATATATTAAAAATTTATAAAAAATATGTATCGTAAATATATTTTTAATAACAAACGTTTGGCCGATTTTGAAATATATTTTATACATTTCAAATATATTTCAGATATATTCAAAATATATGAAATATACATGAAAATCAGCCAAAAGTTAGTTATTAAAAATATATTTACTATACATATTTTTTATATATTTATACATTTTGACATTTATTTCTTTAATATTTTGTTGTTTAAAAATATTGTAATGAATAACGTAATCAGAATAAAGTATCTACATTTAATTTTTTATTTATATATTTTAATTTTATTTATTCTTTATTGCACACAGAAATACATATTAATATACTTAAGACATTAGAGCTAGCATGTACACAGGCGAGCTTAACTCAACTATGAGTTCTCTTCCAACAAACCTTTGTCAGAGTGAGAGCTTATATGAGATGGGTTAGAAACAGTGCAAGTTTAATTGTACGATTTACATTTATATTTATATATAATGAAATTTTCTATGACATAAATGTAATTAGCATTACATAAATCAACTTTTTAATTGAAACAAAATGCAGCAATCACATTTTTAGATGATTTTTTTCATAATAAATAAAAAAAATTTCGAATTAGAGTTATTTTCGATTTTTTGCATTTTCTGAGAAAATTTACTATAGTAACATATATATTTTTTTTCACCATCGGAAAGAAGAGATTTCAACGAACAGAAAACATACCAACTTTTTGAAAAAAGATGATATTTTGACGGGTGACTTTTTGATTGAAAATTAGGGTGTTTTTTCGATATTAATTCAAAATAAGGTGAAAAAATAAATGTTTTTAATGAAATAAATTACAGCGTATTTGGGACATAAAAAGGTAAGATTTCCCCAAATTTTGTTAAAAAAGAAAAATTCATGTAAAAGATAAAAATAAAAAACCAAAAACTTGGTTTTTTGAAGTTTTCACATACATTTTAGGTTCTGTGAAAAAAGTGTAAATACAAAAGTTTTAGATCTTTTTATTACCTACAACTTTGCTATTTTACTTTTTTCGATAGGACTTTTAGTTTTGCCGGAAATCGAGAAAAACCGTTTTTTACCCTTAAAAACTCACCCCCATCCCCTTCCCGACCTCAGATCGCCCGTAAATTATTTTTCCTTTCATTTTTATAATATTCCCCTTCTTTTCTAATGGGTTTCATCCTACTATTATTTTTTTTTCACTTTTTATTAATTTTAAACGCTTCTACCCTGGTCTAATTGTATATAAATAATGATAGAAATGTAAACAAACAAACAAGTATAATTAAGTAAACAATTGTATGTTAATAAAGGCGAATACAACAAAAGGGAAAAAGAACCCAAGCTACAATGTTGCTGCAATACAATAGCAGCAGTGAATAAATAATAAATAAAAAATAAAAAAATAAAACAGTGGACTTATTTAGCTGTTATGATGATGAATACGGCTTATACTTGGTACTCAGGAGGCTAGTATTACAGACTAGAGTGATTTACAAAATGTGAACCAAGTTTAATTTTAGTGATTAATGGACAATTTATTTTTATTCGTAAAATGGGCCTCGCTTATATTTATTTTTTATTTATACATATTCACGAATATGGAAAATATTCACTCTGTATACTAACCTTTAAAATTCATTGAAGTACGCAAAATATTATGGCCAGTAGAATTTAAACATAAAAAAGAGCTACTCCATTGTTTTAATTTCTTACTGTATGCATGTTACGTCCTTTCCCTGTCGCTTTCTAACGTTCGGGAACGAAAATATTAGGAATACTTGTTGACAGTTTACGATATTTATTGAAAAATTCATAAATATAATAAATTAACCAGCAGTAGCTAACACCATATTCTTTTTGCGTCAATAGGGGATTATTTCAACACTTCTTTATTTGGGCATACTGGCGGTTTCGGGATCGACCCGCGACTAAAGTGAAAAATGTGCTTACATTGAGTTTAAGCATAATTTTGTTGTTCCGCGTTTAGCGCGCTGATGCGATGCCCATCTGTATAGAATGTCATTGATAGGAGCACATATAGCTACAGGCTAGTTATGGCATGATCCTTTCCTATTCTTACATATCTGTAGTCTGTGCTTTCGACGCCAACCTTCCTAGAACTGACCTATCACTACAACTATATTTGCTGGTTGAAATAAATATTCCGCAAATACTGAGCACTTGTTCTGCGCACAAAACGCAATCCACCAGGTTTACAATTAGGAGATGCTTATTTCACAGTTTTGTATATCCTGTATATAAAAATATAAAATAAGCCTTCCGTCTAGTGCGAAGCCGCTATGCAGGCTTAATTTCTTATGAATTTGTATTTTTTATTGATAGCAACACTTTTACCACACCATCCTCGGAGGAATAATATTGCTCGGAGACACCATCAGTCGTCTAAGAGTATGTAACCGCAACGTCAGACGTGAATAAGAAAGAATAAACGTAGTGGAGTTTTGGCGCCAACGGGGAAAAAACGCATCGAGGTTCTGTTTCATTTTCAAAAAAATCTAGTTTTTATGTGTAAATATGGTGGATTTTTAGACATAACAAGTGGAGGAAAGTGCGATATTGACGTGAATTGTGATTTTCCGTGTTGAAACCAAAACTCCATAGAAGCCTCTTAACTTCTTTCTGCCCCGCCTAAAAATGTTGAAATTCTAAGGCTGGTAGAAGGTGTAGTGCGGGGACAAACTGTCTGAAATTTTTGATTGAATGAATGATGGAAGTTAGTACATTTTGGATGCTTATTTTAAAGCGAATTAGAATTTTTTTTAGACGTTTTGTTCATGCATTTTAAGATATTTGTTCTACCTAAAGGTAATGGCCCATTTAGTATGAAAAATATACCTACGGCGCACAGTGGAACGAATGTATGGGAGCGGTTGGACGTAGACATGTCCGAAAAAAAAGAGTAAAATTATGCCAAACTAATGATGCCATCTTATTCGATTACTTAATGCCTTCATAACTTGTGGTGATGAATTTCTTCATAACTCCCATATTTCGGGAGTAATTTGAGAAAATGTGAAATTTTACTATGAAAATGAGTGTATCGAGCTCTCTCCCTCCTGATTCCGGGCTTGTTTCAAGTAGCGGTCTCTAATATCATAATGCTAATACTAAGAGCTATATTTAATACTAAGACACATAGTGCGCCAAATGTGCACTTTCTGGGATAAAGAGTGATGTTTATTTTATAACACAATTTTTTTATTTTTTGTTTATTTTGTTGATTAAAACCGTTTTTCTAAAGGTTTACCTTATTACAATAACATTTCTGAGCAGCCAATTAGAGAAGATATAAGCTAATTAGGATATATAATTAGGGACTTAAGGTTTACATATAAAACTGATGCACTAATGATTACTGATAAGAACATTGCTATTATTTAATTACTAAATGGCTCTTAATACACTAATTTAGCATGCATCATTTACTAATTATCACAATAACTAATTACCTTGCAATATTTAACAAAGGATACCTGGGATACCTGGATTTTATATAAATAGGTCACTATTAGTAACTTTAAAATCAGTGTTGATTTACACCTCGTTGTATCCAAGCTAATCTCGCAATGTATTTTCCAAATTTTAATACAAATCTTGATATTCACGTTGCCTTATGCGCACGCGCACATAAAGATTTACGCGACTTTAACTATTTGTTCAGTGTTTTAAAAGATAACAGTTGTGTTCAGTTATGTGAAAGTGCTGAAACAAGTTTAAAAGACTGGTGTCGTCGATTTTGCTACCGCATTTATGCAAAATGGACAAAGTCTGGAAGAAGCACAGATAAGTTTCGGAAGAAACATGAGATTTGGCTACAGGCTGCAATTCAATGGCCGGAATTACAGAATGAAAATATGGAACCTTCTACAGAAAATATAAGTGACGTCATCGAGCCCATAATTTCTCCTGCTAAATCTGATGCTTCAACTTGTACACATCCTAGTCCTCGTAAATCTTCAACTTACTTAAAAGTCATACTCTCATCAGTTCTTGTGAATATTTTTGTTAATATATATTTCTGTATATATATAATATATTTATAGACCTCTTAATAAGTCTGTCTGCGGTTTAAAGTAAATACAAATGGGGAAAAAACGTTTTTTTTTTTTAATTTTCATTTCCTTTTATCCCAGAAAGTGCACATTTGGCGCACTATGTGTCTTAGTATTAAATATAGCTCTTAGTAATAGCATTACGATATTAGAGACCGCTACTTGAAACAAGCCCGGAATCAGGAGGGAGAGAGCTCGATACACTCATTTTCATAGTAAAATTTCACATTTTCTCAAATTACTCCCGAAATATGGGAGTTATGAAGAAATTCATCACCACAATTTATGAAGGCATTAAGTAATCGAATAAGATGGCATCATTAGTTTGTCATAATTTTACTCTTATTTTTCGGACATGTCTACGTCCAACCGCTCCCATACATTCGTTCCACTGTGCGGCGTACAGAAACGAAATATGGTGGGAATCAAAGACAAGTGATTATACTTCTCGATGGTAAGTGGCGCATTACTGTGGCTGATGGGGATCATGAAATAAAATATAATACATTGTATTATTGCGCGACCTTCAAAAAGCTTGGGTGAGACCGAGACAGCAATATACGTGTTATTACCTAACCGAACGAGTTTGATTTATAAGTGTGATGATGATATTTTTTTTATTTAACAAAACAATGGCAAAGTAAGTCTGCTTGTTTCATTTTCAAGTCTAAACTACTGAACCGATTTTGCTTAAATTGCTTGCCCCGTAGAGATATACTTGTAAATAATGAGTATTTGTTTAATACCTTACGTTCATAGCATAGATAAAGAGAATACATTATTTTATTTTCTTTATCTATCATGTCATGTCAAATTCCTATGAATAGACAAAAAAATATATCTTATATGCATATTAGATTTGTAGACGGGCATAGTAAACTTTTTATTCCAGTGACATGTTTCCATGGTATAAAATAATTTAGAGACGGGTGAAACCGCGGGTGCTGCTAATTATTATCCAATTTTTATCGGTCTACTGCAAGATCTCTCCATTGAATTATTTTATTCTTTTTACATATAATGAACAGTGGGTTATGCCTGCATTATTTGCCATCAGTTTCGTTTTTGTACAAAAACATTTTTGAACTGGGTCGGATTATGGGCCATGACCTTTATCTTATTTTTCAAATGATTCAAGCACAAACATTATAAAATTTTAACAGGTTTCCGAAGGATCCGAAGCTGAATGAATTATGAACAATATTTTGTGGTCAACATTCTGCTGAATTGCAACTAGAACCAGTGTGATTTGCTCAGAACATTTTACGTCGGAATGTATACAACCTCTTTCGAATAACAGAAGAAAATTGGTTGTTGGTGCAATGCCAACATTGAAATCCCGCCAGTGCACGGTAATTTGTTTTTTTTATTTTATATTTTTTAATAAAAAAGAAGTATATTCACGTAGATTTTAAAAAAGCGCTTGTAAATAGTCGTGTAGGTTTGTAGTAATATAATTAAGTATACATAATTATTTCTAGTTACATAGATATATAATATAATAGATAGTTATTTATAATATTGTAATAGTTGTAGCAGTGCAAAATATTTCTACCAATATACTTACATTTTTACTTTTAAAGCGATATTTTTTTGTATAAATAGCAGCGCCATTTTCGGAAATAGATTCATTCTTATCTCAACCTGTGAATTTTACTTACCCTTTTACACCTACGTTAAAATATATCCCTTTTGCCAACCTAGGTAAATATAACAAATGAAGTTCAGTTTCAGGTAGGCATATAGATATATTATTAATCCGTAAGAATGGATAATATCACTGTCTATGTTCTAACAGGATAATGTAAAATCATTGAAAAATATTGGTGTACTTTCACCGTTGACTGTTGTTGCAAGTCTTGGTCAACGAAGCAGGAAGGTATAATATTTGTTCCTGTTCTGATATAATCACGTTCATACTTTGTTGAAGGAAGTCATAATTAGTATATATTTTCATTATAAGGGTTTAATATAATAGTTACCAACTATATTCAGTTCTTTTATTTTTTTGCTATCTATTACAAAAGATATATTCTCGATTTACATAAATTAGGTATGAACATAATATTACTATCTAATTTAAGTTTCACATTAGGGCAAAACCTCTCATGAAAGCTAAGGTGATACTCATTCATCTATCGTTCAATCGTTCAGGTTTACCGGTCCTTAGCCAATGCCCATCACTAGAGATTATCTTAGTGTGATTCTAAACAATGCGTTCTACGCTCTATTTTATACATGTGTGCAAATTTAAAGTTGGTGTGAGAGATTGTTATAGTGTGCGTTTACATGCATAAGATTTTGTTTTGCGCGTGTGCCATGCGTGTTTACTTCGTCCCCCGTATAAATCGGCAGAAAATACTGTTGGCAAATTTAAAACTATAACGTCTCCATGACAGATAAATGCTCGAAGCTGCTAAGACATGAATACTCCGCTTCATATTCTGTGGCTAAAACCTGTAGGTTAAATACTCTTTGGCTAAAACTATTAAACTTTTAAGAGTCAGCAACACTTCAAACTGACGTTTCGTTAGAAAATGTAAAAATATACTTGAATTGTAAATAAACCATTTAATTTAATTTTATCTTATGAATAGACATACAATAGAAATCGGAAGAAAAAATATTCAATGCTTATTAATCATGGTCACAATTTTATTTTAAACTGTTTTTACTAAGTGATACTTATGAAAATAAGGCAATGTTTATCTCGGAGAACAAGGATAATAATAATATAAGTTTAAAGTTGGACGAATCACAATTATTTGCTTGAAATGGATGTTGATTCAGATGTACGTAAGTATTACGTGAATATTTACCTAAACTTTTTACGGATAAATCTAAATTGGCTATAAATTACATAGTAATATACAATCATTATTTTTTCTTTTATTTTGTCCTGGCGCCGGTCTACTAAAAGACCTGGGAATCAAATGCCACTCTCACGTTTTAGTGCTGTATCTTTTGAGTAGGTACATAGCTTGACTGGTGAAGTATCTCCACACTTGAGGTAAATGTTCTATGTTAAATAAGCTAGGTACCTAAATCATAAGCTAGGTAACTATCATAAATTGAATACTACTTCTAAATGATTTTATACAAGCTGCATAAAGCTGGTAAATATCTATATGTTCCTAGCAATAATTTAGTATACTTAACTATATTAGTAAAAACCTGTGTGGATAATATACAAGCATTTTTTTAAAAGTCTATGTTAGAAACATTTTTATTTTATTTTTTATGTGGCCCTAGGCTTAAGTAAGGCCATTTATAACTTGTCTGAGTCCAGGAAGAGGACATTCCTCCTCCTGGACTCGCAGCAATGTGTAAGTGCTGCCATGTGTGTGCAAATGTTAGAATCAATGGGGAATAATACCATATAAAAAAAAGAAGTTTGTGGTACTTTTGAATATACAGTTGGAGGATAGTAAATCAAAAAGATTAGATTAAGATTAGTACTAGTTAAGTGATTTCTACCAACCAAGCTTCAGACATCTTAAAATGTGTTTTATAATTTTAGGTGTAGGTGGCAATCCAAGCCACATGCTGTAGTAATTCTCTTCTTCTTTCTTGGATATATACAATATGTAACGTAATTAACGCACACCCTCAAACACCCCAATTAGAATATTATGTTGTAATCATAATACATACACTGAATTATTAATTTAACATGTATATGCATTGTTACTTACTAAATAAGTTTCTTGGAATAAAGTTCATTTTTCTTTATTTTGTATTGAATGATGGAATTTGTATGAATACAAATAACTCTGCACTTTTAAAGTCTTATTAGTTTAACTTACGGTCCATTTCAATTTGTTTTGAGTGTTCAGGGTTAATATGACAATAATTTCCGTAGTTTTAATTATTATGGAATAAAAAATTACCTCTATTAAAAATGACATAAATAGATTCAGTAAATGATTCTGAACAAACTATTTTCAGGATGTACATTAATTAAGTTACATGTTGTATAGTATACATTCTCCCAATTTTAATTTACACCAGTTTAAGAAAATTATGCAAAGTCTCTTGATTTATCTTTTTTGCCAAAACTCACTATTCTAGACTTGACAGTTAAACAATGATAATTGGCAATTCACCAGTTACAGGGATAAGAGATATTCATATATTTGACGGGCCGGTTGGTAAATGCTTGCCTTTCACACTGCAGGTTGTGAGTAGATGTAATTATCTTTATAAGTGTGTATTCACAAAAGAAAAGTAGTATATGTAATATATCAGTTATCTGGATTCCATAGTACAAGCTCTGCTTATTTTAGGATCAGATAGCCGTGTGTGAATAATGTCCCAAGATTTTATTATTATACTAGGTGTGCCCCACAGTTTTACTTGCGTTCAATTTTATAAATTATTACAACTCCTCCCCTGTAGATGATAACGTGATAATATGTAGCCTATATGTTGACCCGACCTCTTTGTAATATTCATGCAAAATTTGAAGTAAATCCATGCAGAACTTTCTGAGTTTAGTCCGGACATACATACAGACAACCAGACACACAGATAAAAAATCCAAAAACTATATTTTTAACTTCAATATCGATTGTAGATTATGCCCCAAGTATCCTTTAAAAAAAATATTCAATGTACAGTTTTGAATTTCCTATGATTTTATTATATGTATCGATTAGGCACTGTGCAGCTAACTTAGCATTAACAAATAAATACAATATTTTTTATTGCTTTCAGATTTTTACCTGAATGAAACACCCTAGCCTAGGTTTTTTTTAGTACAATGGTTAGAATTAATATGAGATCAAAGAACTTATTGTCATGCCTATTTTTCCGGCTAGGGGTGCCATTTGGAATATGGGTAGCAGTGTCCATTATTTATTATTGGTGGTTAATATCGAAGATCAATGTGTTGGAAACACAAAACACAGTATACAAGACGCAACTGAAGTTGACACAGAGTGTCATGAGACAGATGTCAGTGGAGTCGGGGTCTACCTATGTTGTTCCTGTTGTGAGTATCTGTAGTTAATATTTGCTTTGGAATTAGATACATTATTATTTAGATAATAGAGTGGTTGCTAAAGCTATCTGGCAAAGAAGACTGCAAACTAAGTAATCTTTGGGGTTCAACTCAGGGAGGTTACTGACATAGAAATGCGTGAATGAGTCAATGAATTAATCTTTGTAAAGGTTTAGTGACACTATTACTCTACATTAATACACATACTTTTGTATGTGCCATGCTAATGTTTATTTAGAAAAGACATTATTTTTGGCAGAATTCAAAGCCATTCATAGGGCCAGCGCAGACAGAGAGGAGCGCAGCGGAGAGGATTTTATTAAGGGACTAGAAAATCAACTTTAAAATTATTTAAATAAAGTGCATGTATGCTTGAATATTATATGCGCGAGACTGCGCGAGCATTTATGTCAGGTGCAAGCATAAGCACTTTATTCATATAGCTCTAAAGTTGATTTTCTAGTGCCTTAATAAAATCCTCTCCGCTGCGCTCCTCTCTGTCTGCGCTAACCCATGTCACCTGGCTTTCCTAAAAAAAAAATATTTTCTATTTCTTTTTTGGCTCCTCATGTTTCAGGGTTTGATTGAGCACACAATAAATATTTGTGTTAGTTTTTCTGCTGTCCTATTTTTTATTAATATTGGGTACCTACTCTTTGAACATGTAAATTTATTTTGTGTGCCATCATTATCTTTACCTACCATAATCATTAATCCCATACTTAAAACAAAAACTACTGCAGCTAATTTACTAAGTAACAGTTTATGTAATATGTACAATATTGTCATGACAATCTAAACAAGTGGTTTAGTAACCCACACTGTTAAAACTAATGCATGTACAGACGCCAGCACATCAAGTTACCCCAATCTGTCAAATTTCTTTTATAGATTTTCTACTTTATCACACAAGCATAAGGTTCACTTTCAATTGGGGAAATTTGACAGATTGGAGTAGCTTGATGTGCTGGCGTCTGTACCTTTAAGAGAGAAATAAACGATTATATTATTATTATTACATATTCTGGATGTCAGACTGATTAAAAAGAGACATGAATATAATTCAAAAAGCATTAAAAAACATCTGCTGTTAATCTTTTTAGTTCCACGCATATTTTACACGTTTTTGGCGGCGATAAAGTGGGAATGATCTGACCTGTTCTTACAATACAACTATTAGTATGGAGATTCTATGGCTTCATTGCAAGTGTTGTCATATGTTAGGACAATGTATTCTTTATCTAAAGTGATATATAAATATTTATAATTACATTATTAGTAAGACAATTTGAACTTTATTTTATCAGGAAAGCCTAAAACTGTGGCCACTAATAAGGATTTGTGGGCAGTAAATCAGTTACACACTTGTTATGGATGCAACATTGAGATACAAAACTTTTATTATTTTCCCCGCAGATTCCTGATGCTGTGGGCACTCTATGTGAAACAGTGCACATTGCCCTCGTATGCATGGGCAAATGTACGCGCCTTATCACACCAATGCTAAAGTCTTTGCTGCATCATCGCCAGAACCCGTTACACTTTCATTTGGTAGTAGACCGGCATTCTCAGCATACTATAAGTATGCTGTTTGATACTTGGGACCTGCCTGATGGTATGTATCATATTTACTTTAACTGTACTCAGCACACTTTTCTTTCGGGTTTGATCCCCAGACAGGGCTATTTGTGTGACCAATATGTAGTTCTTAGTCTGGTTTGTGTCCTTGAATTGCATGTTTGTTACGTACTTTTCATATTCTCATATTTTTGCATGACATATTTATGTCGAATATAGTGAAACTATACTACAATGCTTCCAACAACTATAATATAAACATTTTCATTTCAATACTCTAAAAACAATAACAACACCTGTCCAGGTCTAGTGCAATTAATCTCTGTAACTTCTGCCGGGTGTTTCCATTGTTTGTACCACATGTAAAGGTTAAAACGGGACACCGCTGTCAGTCTATCTGTCTATCTGTCCGTCTGTCCCCAGGCTGTATCTCATGAACCGTGATAGTTGGACGGTTAAAATGTTCACAGATGATGTATTTCTTTTGCCACTATAACAACAGATACTTGAAAAGTGGCTTTTAAGTATACTTATAGTACACACAGATATGACGAATCCATAAGGGTTCCGTTTTCTGCCATTTGGCTACGGAACGCTAAAGACAGAATAAATTAAATTAAGAGGTACCTAAAACAAAGGTGATTTTTTTGCTCGATATTGATAACGGCAAAAAATAGACGCTTAAAATATACATTGAATATTTAGTTATAAATATTCACTTTAAAAATTAATATAAAACAAACATCCTATAACACAAGCGTGAGTTTTTTGCCGTTTGTATAGATAATGTTACGGAACCCTTCGTATGCGAGTCCGACTCGTACGTGGCCGGTTTTTTTTAAACTGTACAATGTTTTAATTTAACAATTAGTTGCGTTTTCGCCACATATTTGTTTGTACCTAGTTATACGTTATTTAGCCGTGTGGTTTCCGGCCTAAAAATAATATAAGGCCCCCTTTCCCGTGGGTGTCGTAAAAGACAACTAAGGTCACCAGGTACACCGGGTATACAGGTACACGTCATTGGTGATCCTGTGCAACTGATCACACCCTCTCTTAGAATTCTGTCCTTTTGCTTCAGCGGCCCCCTGGGCTGTGGCCCGAACCCTAAAAGGGTGGCCTCGGGTATTAATTTTTTAATTTAAGCTACTGGTTAAGAGCCTTCTGCGCTAGCCAAATGCTCATTGCCTTCAATTCTTTAATTTTAATATTGTACAACTAAATTTCAAATAATAGATTATTTTTTTTAGACTAATTATATTTTTGTAATTTTTATACCGTATTTGACTATGTTTATGTACTCCATTGTGAACTTGACAAGTGTATGTTAATACCCAAGTGCTGAATAAATTTCATTATTTCATTTCATTATTTCACCAGGGCAGCAGCGCCACCAGTGTAGGTGCTATAGCTACCACCTAAGGGCCTATGCACACCACGTTTTTTGAGCGCGCCGTTGACGCACTTTTTTTTAATTATTATTATTTTTTTTAATTATGTCAAACTGCTGAATATTTCAACAATTTGTGCCAGTGTCAAGTGTTGACTACACATGGGTATATATTAACAGCCAATTAAACTATCCAATATTTGTCATTATGGAGTCAGTTTGGGGCCAGGAACAAAAGACATTCACAAATAAGTGTTAGTAGAATATATGCTAATATATATGTATATAACACACACAAATATATCATACTTATTGTTATAACTTTATTTTGTTAGTAGATATGAATATAATAAATGCGGTGACGAACATTAACTGGTTGCTTAATATTTAATTTTGTGGTAATCTGATCATACAGGAAAGGTTTATTAAGATGGCTGAAGCACGTTTGTAGCGATGTGTTGAAAATGACTAAAGTGACTGAATCAGACTGACTGTCATTTACGGTCAAAAATGGTCATTAACTGTCAAAAACGGTAATTTTCAGTCAATTTGATTTCAGTAATAATTTAGTACCTTTTAAGTTATTGTCGTTGATAAAAGTCTACAACTTCTAAATTGAAACAAAAAAGTGGTTTTTATGACTTCTAGTATTATTATAATATAGTGTTAATCATTTTACATTTCTAATCATGCGTACATTTAAGACAAAATCAACGTAAACGTAATGTATCGATACAAACAAAAAGCAAACTGCTTTGTAGGATAAAAGCGCGCCGTCGACGGCGACGGTGCGTTTAAAAATCATGGTCTGCACAGGCTCTAACTGCGGTCGCCAACTCGAATGCGAAGCACCGCGCTTGGCTTTAAAATAAAATAAAAAAGGTTTTTATTCACGTAGACTTTAAAAAAGCGCTTGTAAATAGTCAGAACATGTTGGCAGTAATACAGTTATTATTTCTAGTTACTTATTACAAATATTTAGGTACACGGAATGTTAAAACATTGATACAATTTATTTTATAATGATAGTGACATTAAGCTAGCTTGTATTAAGTTATTGTCAAGGAGATTATGTTTAGTTGAAGTTTTTAATATTATGTATTGAAATTTATATTTTACTACATATTGTTTGAATGGTTCTGTCTATATTAAAGTATGAATTCAGTATTATTATTATAATACCTTGTGTTTAAATCGACGGTCGCGCATTCGAGTTGGCGACTGCAGTTAGAGCCTGTGCAGTACGGTACAATTCTCCAAATGGCAATGCTACAGATACGATATCGGTCTGATGATGATGATAGCCCAGCTTAAGTTTCCCTCATTATTTATGTGATAACTTGTATATATATGATTGTTGTTGAATTTGTTATTTTACAGTACTGGTGCTCTACCGGCTAAGTCGCCGAACATCGATTTCTTAAATGGCGTTCAAATAAATATAGGTTAAAAATGACTTAATCAATCGTTAAATCGGCTTCAACGTTGATTCCGGATTATTTATGGCGTCACATGTGCTCATGGAAGCCGATGTAACGATTGATTAAGTCATTTTTAACCTTTTTTTTTATTGGAACGCCATTTAAGAAATCGATGTTCGGCAACCTAGCCTGTAGAGC
The DNA here is from genome assembly GCA_951640165.1 of Pseudoips prasinana. NCBI lineage: Eukaryota > Metazoa > Arthropoda > Insecta > Lepidoptera > Nolidae > Pseudoips > Pseudoips prasinana. Next base: position 11,852,510 of record OX621249.1, on the reverse strand, counting down.
TCCTGAACTGTTCTAAATATCATTACCCTCATTACATTTTTTTAAAGACAACGCCCGCAGTAAATCTGATCCCTGTGTTGCGGGGTATTTTAAAAACATATAATAGACGGACACAAATTACATCCAGACGCAGAACAACTATTTGTGGGTCAGAAAAATAGTTATCGGGCGCGGGAGTCGAAGCGGCGAGGCAACTGTCTGACCCGCTGCGCCACAATGATCTATACATATAATAAAATCGTAAGAAAGTCAAAACTGTATATTGAATATTTTTTTAAAAGGATACTTTGGGCGTGATCTACAATCGATATCGAAGCCAAAAATATAGTTTTTAGAATTTTTGTCTGTTAGTCTGTTTGTCTCTATGTATGTCCGGGCTAAACTAGACAATATGTAGTAAAAATATTAGACTTAAACTAGATAATTAAACATTATCTCTTGACAATAACTTGATACGAGCTAGCTAAATATCAATGCTATAATAAAATAAATTTTATAAATGTTTTCATACAATGTGTACCTAAATATCTATGTTACTAGAAATAATAATGTATACAACTAAATTACTACAAACATGTTCTGACTATTTACAAGCGCTTTTGTAAAGTCTACGTGAATAAAAAAAAAAAAAACTCAAAAAGTACTGCATGGATTTACTTCAAATTTTGTATGAATATTACTAAGAAGTCGGGTCAACATCTAGGCTACATATTATCACGCTATCACCTACGGGGGAGGGGCTATGATAATTTATAAAGATTAACGCGGGTAAAACCGCGGGGCACAGCTATATGTTATATTAAAGGAAAAGACTATCAAATGAATAAAACTGCTTGTCTGAAGGATTATTAGTTATCAGACTCTGACGTGTCTCTTATATATCCTCATTAATTGGCTAAATTAACCTCTTTCGGGTCGTAGAACTGCGAATATATTCAAATTAATTTAGTTTGCGTTAACTAGATAATGAATTAGCATTAAAGACAGCTCTAACCCGCCATAATAATAACATTTAATTCGTACCTTAATATAGACATAACCATTCAGACAATATGTAGTAAAAATATAGCTAAAATTTAAAATTTTGATAATTATACCTACACATGATCCTTGACAATAACTTAAGTTAGCTAAATATCGGTACTGTTATAAAATAAATCTTATTGTAAATTATTCCCTACAATCCGTGTACCTAAATATCTAATATGTACCTAGAAATTATTATAAATTCATTATATATTACTACGAACATGTTCTGACTATTTATAAGCGCTTTTTAAAAAGTCTACGTTAATACAAACCTTTTTGAAGTTATACTTCATTTGGCGCGATGGAGAAAAATGATGAGAGTGAATTTTTACGATGCGCGCGCACACCGACACCAAAAAATTTAACAGCATGAAGTTAGTTATAGGTGGTATGAGAGTGAATTTTTACGATGATGCATCGTAAAAATAACAGCATGAAGTTAGTTCTAGGTGGTATGAAAATGTATTTTTATTTAACTTAACATTTATTATAACTTAACTATATTAAAAAATTTAACAGCATGAAATTAGTTCTAGGTGGTATGAGAGTGAATTTTTACGATGATGCATCGTAAAAATAACAGCATGACGTTAGTTAGTTTAGGTGGTATGAAAATTGATAACTATGTTCAAGTTGTATATAAAGAAGTATAACTTCTAACGCGTGTACATAAGTACACACAAGTTTTTTTATTTTATTTATAACACCATCGCTAGGTACTCGTTCGTTATCATCATGTCAGACGATAACGTCCACTGTTGAACTAAGGCCTCCCTAAAAGATTTCCACAATGGATTTGTGACCATCATTTGGAGGGATATGCCATAATTGGCGAACGCAGTATGATGGTCATAGTACATAGAGAAACGCTGCTGTCCGTTCTCTGGGAGGTATTCTCTCGGGACGACTTCTAAGCCCACGGTATGAAATGGGGGTAGTGATCTTCTTTGTCGTCAGCCACAAAGGCACTACTCTTAAAACTGTAGATAGAAAATTTAACTGAAAGAAAACATTCCTATATCTATACATATAATAAAATCGTAGCAAAGTCAAAGCTGCACATAGAATATTTTTTTTAAGGATACTTCGGGCGTGATATTCAATCGATATCGAAGCCAAAAATATACGTTTTAGAATTTTTGTCTGTTTGTCTGTATGTATGTCCGGGCTAAACTCAAAAAGTACTGCATGGATTTACTTAAAATTTTGCATGAATATATACATATAATAAAATCGTAGGAAAGTCAAAACTGTACATAGAATATTTTTTTAAAGGATACTTGGGGCGTGATATTCAATCGATATCGAAGCCAAAAATATACTTTTTAGAATTTTTGTCTGTTTATCTGTTTGTCTGTATGTATGTCCCGGCTAAACTCAAAAAGTACTGCATGGATTTACTTAAAAATTTGCATGAATATATACATATAATAAAATCGTAGGAAAGTCAAAACTGTATATAGAATATTTTTTTTAAGGATACTTCGGGTTTGATATTCAATTGATATCGAAGCCAAAAATATACTTTTTAGAATTTTCGTCTGTTTATCTGTTTGTCTGTATGTACGTATGTCCGGGCTAAACTCAAAAAGTACTGCATGGATTTACTTAAAATTTTGCATGAATATTACTAAGAGGTCGGGTCAACATGTAGGCTACATATTATCACGCTATCACCTACGGGGGAGGAGCTGTGATAATTTATAAAGTTTAACGCGGGTAAAACCGCGGGGCACAGCTAGTTTTTTTAACAGACTGAAAACTGTATTCAAAGATTTTCGAAATTTTCTGGTCGGGACTAGAACCTACTGAAATCTAAAGATGCCCTGTACTTTTCATTGCTATATATGTACATATGTACTTAACATATTTACAAAAGAAATAGTATATTTTGCGTACCATTTCATCATTTGTGTACCTACACTGACAACTACCCTAACTCTGTTATTCCATACTCCAATCCCTGCCTAGGTTGTCTGGAAGAGGTCACATTGTGATAGTGCCGCCAATTGTACAATTCTGCATCCTTGTTTCTTATATTTTATTTTACTTGATGAACAATAAAGAGTTATCTATCTATATGTAAGAATATCAGTTATCTGGTTTCCATAGTATAGGATCAGTTCGTGAATAATGTCCCAGGATATTTTATTATATTATTATTGTAGTCAAATATGGAGTCCGCCCTCTCCGATATATATATTTAGATCATACATTTTGTTATTCACAAAGTCACGGAAAAAAGAAATAATTATCAAAGTTGTGAGGAAAAAATTACGCTTACAAATCACCATAATCTAAATGGCAAGGTCCTATTGTACAGATGCCAGCACATCAAGCTACCCCGATCTGTCAAATTTCCCCAATTGAAAATGAACCTTATGCTTATGTGATAAAGTTGAAAATGTATAAGAGAAATTTGACAGATTGGGGTAGGTGGATGTGCTGGCGTCTGTACTTACATAGTTATGTTGTTTACGTAACACATCAAATAATCACTCACTGTGTCACTAAGCAATATGGATACAATGAACTTAATGACCTTGAGCGTCTAAGCGCCAGTACTAGCCTGAACAACCATAGTTTAAGGTCCATTTTCAACAACATACAATCAATAATTTGACTCTCAATATAATGACGGGCCTGTTGGCGTGGTTAGCAAATGGCTTGCTTTTCTCGCCGGAGGTCGTAGGTTCGATTCCCACCCAGGACAGATATTTGTGTGCATGGACACGTCTGTTTGTCCTGAGTCTGGGTGTAATTATCTATATAAGTATGTATTTACAAAAGAAAAGTAGTATATGTAGTATATCAGTTATCTGGTTTCCATAGCACAAGCTCTGCTTAGTTTGGGATCAGATGGCCGTGTGTAAATAATGTCCCAGGATATTATTATTATAACTACATATTACCACCCTTCCATGGAATTCTAACGTAACTATTATATTTTTTTGAAGGCCACAACCGCACTAGTGTTGGTATTCATGTGTGGCAGGGTACTTTACAAACATATCATATTTGTATAAAATGTTTCGCCTTCACACATAACTATTTACAGTTGTATTGTCAGAACAGGTCAGACCATTCCCACTTTATCGCCGCCAAAAACCTTATATGCGTAGAAGTAAAAAGATTAACAGCAGATTCTTTTAATGCTTTTTGAATTATATTCATGTCTCTTTTTAATCAGTATGAATATGCAGAACATGTAATAAGCAACTTGTTTAGATTGTCATGACAATATTGTACATATTAAGTAAACTGTTACTTAGTAAATTAGCTGCAGTAGTTTTGGAACGAAGTTCCTTATCGCGCGTTGTGAAAGGGGGCTAGATGGAAAAAAATTCTTACGAAAAGTTGTCACGACACTTTTTGCAATTGTGCGGCGTGCGCATGTTTCTCTGTCTGTCTGTCTCTCTCTCTCTCTTATAGAAAGCAAGCCAGATATTTTCATTTCTATTTCGCATTGAACAGTGTGGTGTGGCGACGATTATTTTTGTTGAGTGTATACAGGTTTTAGTACATAATAAATAATAAGAAATAACTTCGTTCCATCCGGGTTTCCCTTGACACCTCTCAAGTTTTTTGTTTTAAGTATGGGAATAATGATTATGGTAGGTAAACCTTCACACATAACAATACAATTCACATAACAAGTTTTTTCTCTGCATCACCCTAAGGTTGACTGGTAGTGAATGCCTTTGGCATTAAGTACGCCTTGTCCATCGTTGTGCTGAAGTTTTAAATAAAATAAATTACGGACACAAAGTACATTCAGACTCAGAACAACTATTTATAGGCACACAGGTAGGTAACTTGCGTGGGAATCTAACCCAGGACACGGAGTGGCGAGGCGACTGTCTAAACCGCTGCACTATACATCATAGCATAAAAAATTCTACTGTAATAATAATAATAATATCCAGGGACAATGTCACACAGATCATGCTAGCCCAAACTAAGCAAAGTGCTGTACTATTGGTACCAGGCGACGATATACATACTCATATAGATAGATAAATACTTATATACATAGGATGCATCCATGACTCAGAAACAAATATTCGTGCTTATCACACAAATATTTGCACTTACCGGGATTCGAACCCAGGACTACCAGCTTGGTAGGCAGGAGCACTACCAACTAGTCTACGGTGACCGTAAAATAATTCTTATGAAAGGTGAAGCCGTCTTTAGTTGTGCCATTTTAGTTAAGACGCGAAATACCGTGTAAAAATAATAATAATATCTATCTTAGGACGTTATTCACACACGGTCATCTGATCCCAAACTACATAAATAATTTCAATTTCAATTTATTTATTGCTTTCATGGGTTTTACATAGGTATTTTAGATAATAATACAGTACCAAACATGAACCCTGTAAGGGCACTGCAACAATACAATATACAAACAAATATTTTTTTTTGTCATAACTTTACATGTTAAACTTAAATTAAAATGAATACAATAAAATAGCACTGTGAATATCTGTAAAGTGTGTTTTATATGATTTTTCTTTATTGAATAGGCAGCGATGTAATAATGTTATTAAAAAATATATATATTATTATGAAGGGAATTATAAATTAGTGTTTATATTATTTATGTCAATTTTTTTGTGAGTTTTAACTAGACAGATTTTATAAATAGTTAATAAATTTAATAAATATTTATTACATGGTTTTATCATTTAAATACTCATTTATTGAATAAAAACTTTTATTTATGAGGAACAATTTTAACTTTTTTATAAATTTGAAATGTTTTTGTTCATTTTTTATACAGTCCGGTAGTTTATTATATAGCTTTACCGACATAGCTAGGGGGCTGCAAGAGTGCATTTTTATTCGTGACACCGGCAGGTTTAGTCTATTCTTATGTCGAAGTGAGTATTTTATTGGTAGATCTTCACGTTTATTAAATAATTCTGAGTGTTTACGGACGAATTTACATATTTCGAGGATGTATATACTAGGTAGAGTAAGAATTTTGAGGTTTTGGAAGTGAGGCTTGCAGCTATCGGTCTGATCTATATTTGTTAAAATTCTAATAAGTTTTTTTTGCTGTGTAAAAAGATTTGCTGCGTCAGTACTATTTCCCCACATGATTATGCCATAGCTAAGCCATGCAAAAGCATATGCGTAATAGGTTGTGAGCGCAGTTTTAAAGTCCGTTGTTTTCTTTATCTCTCGGAGGGCATACGTGAATTTAGAGAGTTTTGCCGTAATTTTTTGTATGTGTTGTTTCCAAGTAATGTGTTTGTCTATTATTAAACCAAGTAACGTGAATTTATCGACAGCCTCTAATTTAAAGTTATTATATATAAAATTTACATTAAGGGGTGTTTTTTGGTAAGGATAGAATGTCATAATTTTCGTCTTGTCTAAATTAATTTCTAAGTTATGTTCGTGCATCCAGGTCATAATTGTATTAAAAATGTAAGTCAATTTATTATTTATATTAATGTCAGTTCGGCATGAGGCTAGAAGAGAAATGTCATCAGCAAATAAAACGCATTGTCCCTCTACGAATTTTGGAAGATCGTTTATGTATATAAGAAATAAGAGGCATCCAATTACACTTCCTTGAGGTATTGATGCCGTAATATTTTTCCTATCGGAGCGAACGACTGTAATTTTTTTTGATATTTCGTTGAAGTATTCGACTTCTACTTGTTGTTCCCTATTATGCAAGTAAGATCTAAACCAATCGTAGGCCTTTCCACGGATTCCGATGTTATATAATTTCTGAAGTAGTATATCAAATTGTACTTTGTCATAAGCTTTCGTCATGTCTAATAAAATACCTATAGCATAGTGTTTATTGTTAATTATATTTAATGCCTCTTGCATGTATTTGTATATTGGTAAAACTGTTGAACGTCCCTTTCGAAAACCGTTTTGACAATCATTGAATAGATTATATTTTTCACAGAAAATGTACACGCGGTCACACATGGCCTTTTCGAAAATTTTCGAAGCTGTCGGCAAGAGTGCTATTGGGCGATAGTTGTTGGGATCTAATTTAGAGCTTTTTTTATGAATTGGTTTAATTACCGCTTTTTTTAAGTCGTCGGGGAAGACGCCTTCATCGAACGACTGATTTATTAAAACGTAGAAAGGTAGAGTGAGTTCATCGGCGCACTTCTTTAGGAGGATGGGAGGCAGCTCATCAATGCCGTAGCTCATTTTGCTTTTTAAGTTTTTTATTATAGTGTTAATTTCACGTGGATCTGTTGGACTGAGATACATGGTGTTTGTAGTATGGTGGAGTGCACCAGAGCTTTTTAGAACGGTGCAAGATGGTCGGACAGTTTTATCACCAATATGTGTAAAGAAGTTACTAAAGGTATTAGCTACAGTTTTATAACAATAACTTAATACAAGCTAGCTAAATATCACTACCATTATAAAATAAATTGTATAAATGTTTTAACATTCCGTGTACCTAAATATCTGTAATAAGTAACTAGAAATAATAACTGTATTACTACAAACATGTTCTGACTATTTACAAGCGCTTTTTTAAAGTCTACGTGAATAAAAACCTTTTTTTTTTTTTTTTACTAACCACTCTCAATCAGTAATCTAAACTTTAAAGAAATATGTCACTTCTATTAGTAACGTTATTTTATATGAATTGGACGTGAAGGTTAAACCATTTAATATGGCGACGCACTTTTGTATTATGATGTAGGTACAGACGCCAGCACATCCAGCTACCCCAATCTGTCAAATTTATTTTATAGATTTTCAACTTTATTAGAAAAGTATAAGGTTCACTTTCAATTGGGGAAATTTGACAGATTGGGTTAGCTTGATGTGCTGGCGTCTGTACATGACTATTATGACATGAAAATTATTACGGTTGTTTCCAGTATCCCCAAAGTGTTTTAAATATGTTTTATCATTTTGGGGATACTTAACTTACACTAACTTAAACTGGCTGTGAGACGCGCTCACAGCCAGTTTCACTCACCGGTCCGTAATAAGTGATCAAAGAGGTAAAGCACTTAGACACGCGGTTGGTCCATAGATGGGTGCTGGTAAAAGAGGGTTAATTTATGAGTCTCTATTTAAGTAGTCGGGGTGTATTAATTAAATACTAGTGGATAGGTTATGTCAGAGGTCTATTGGGATGCTGACACTAGGGCAACCACTGCCCATACGGCACATTAAAAATTGTAATCGAATATACTGACAATGTAACTGACTGTAAATACATATTTATATAGATAATTACACCAGACTCAGGACAAACATATATGTTCTAGCACATAAATATCTGTCCTAAGTGGGAATCGAACTCACGACTTCTGGCATGAAAAGCAAGCATTTGCCAACCACGCCAACAGGCCCGTCCAACCAGATAACTGATATACTACATATAATACTTTTCTTTTGTAAATACATACTTATATCGATGATGACACCCAGACTCAGGACAAACAACATGTCACATGCATACAAATATCTGTCCTGGGTGGGAATCGAACCCACGACTTGCGGCGTGCAAAGCAAGCATTTGCCAACCACGCCAACAAACCGTATATTTTCTTTAATACGGCACTAGTCCCTAACCCCTGTAAGCCAGATCAACAGTGACACAGAATGAGCGGTGAGGCTCAGGCATGTTCCGGGGAATCGCTAAAACTGTCTTGGATCCCGCAACGAATTTAATCAGAAAGAAACGAGGAGGAGTTAGAAATGAATAGTTCCTCTTCCCTCGAGAGCAAAGCGGGAGACAGAAGGATGTAAAGAGGCTGTAGGCTCATAAAACGAATGTAAAAGTACTTATTACTAACAATAACCTAGCTATGTCGGCGATCGACCAAGAAGTGAGCCGTTTTCACATAATGCCGGGAACCACGATGCCGGTGTCGTCTTCGGCACGTTACGCAGCGTCAGCAGTTAGGCAACAGCGCTTGTGTTATTGAAGCGAGTGCATACTTGCACTTTCCTCTGGCGATGCTTGCGTAACATGCAAATAAATGTTTTCTATTTCTGTTTCATTATATTCTTATCTTATATTATATTCTTTATTTCCAGTGAAGTATAGTTGCTACAATGCAGAGACCCGGTTGAGTCGAGTGCAATGGATTCCAAACAGTCATTACTCTGGGGTCTACGGTCTAGTGAAGCTCTTGTTCCCGGACATATTGCCGACGTCGCTGAACCAGGTCATAGTGCTGGACTCCGACCTTACCTTCTTATGTGATATCGCTGAGCTGTGGATTATGTTTAGGAATATGACTGATGAACAGGTATGATAAATTTAAATCGAGGCTTTTTATCTATCTTGTAGTGATACCTAAGATGTTCATATGTAGCATCTGAAGCGTATCTAAAGTACATTATCTTATTAAATGGTTTTTTTTTATCTTTGTGTATACGTCGCTCTCTTTTGCTCTACTTCTGTGGCGTCGGAATATATAGCTCTATTTCTGTCTCTCACTAAGTCGTATCTTTTATGTATAGAAAAGTGCCTAAATGTGAGCCGTCACTAAAATTTTAGTCTCAATACAATCTTTTCTACATTCTTTTTAATTAGTGGTACTAGGGTTCGAGGTTTCTCGAGTTTCCTGCCTTATAACAAAGCCCTTAAAAACGAACATGTAATAAGAAGAGTTTTATTTATGTTAACTTCTTTTGTTGCAGTTTATAGGTTTAGTAGAAAATGAAAGCAACTGGTATTACGAGACGGCAAGTAAGCGGTGGCCTGCCCTCGGCCGCGGCTACAATACAGGCGTCATGCTCCTAGACTTGAACAAAATACGAACCAACACTGACTGGACCAATCTCTGGATGAACACAGTCAATGAGAACTTAGATAGTTTAAAATTAACTACGTTAGCGGATCAAGATGTTATAAATGCAGTTATAAAGAGTAACCCCAGTTTTGTGTATAATATTAGCTGTCAATATAATGTGCAAATGTCAACGAAAACTTTAGCGAAAGGATGCTATGGAGAGGATAAGGATAATGTTAAGGTAATGTATTTTAATTGTCTATATTTTTTTTATGTCAGGGCGACATAATATGAGCAAGCAGGTCACCTGATGGTAAGTGATCACCGCTGCCCATGGACACTCGCAACACCAGAGGAGTCGCGAGTGTGTTGCCGGCCTTTAAAACAGTCAGCAAACTGGTGTAGCTGACCCTTCCCCCCTCCCCGATGAGCTCTGGCGACCTTACTCACACGCAGAAACACAACATTAAAGTTATTA